>CM056377.1:10842069-11456128 GCA_029718625.1 Synaphobranchus kaupii | reverse complement strand
CATGATAAAAAAGGTTGTGTAAGTCGCTCTGGATAAGAGCGTCTGCTAAATGCCTATAATGTAATGTAAAAGAAAAGCAAGAGGCGCACACAATGCCTGCAACAGCCACGCTGGCAGGTTAAAGCCAGAGATGTGAGGCCTCTAATGAAAGGATCAACTAATAATGAGTGGAGAGCTTTCGTTTAACGCTTGGGCAATTGCCACGCAAGCAGAAAGCTAAATAGTTTCCAACGTCAAACGTGCAAAATCTGTTTTTTTTCACTGACATAATTTATCGACTCTTTTTGTTTCCACTATGGCCAAATTAAAATGCTATTCCATGTAAATGTGATTTTCATATAAACTGTAGGAAGGGTAAGTAACTATGCTCAAGAAATGCAATGAAATGCTTGCTTTAATGGTTGTTAAAAGACCCTCCCCCCTCAACCCCATTGGTGTGTTTGTGAAGAAATGAAAAAAAAAAAAAAAAAAAACAAGTTCAGTGGAACGTGCCATTTTAAACATTTCCTTGAAGGAGCACGTCCAATCAAACACTTTCCCTTTGGTTCACTTGGAAATTCAAATGTGCTCTAGAAATGTCAAATGATTACAGGCCTGGTACCTTCTCTGAAAACTACTCTCCAAACTTCTGATGCCACTCTTGCTATAAACGCCAGTTTCATGATCTTGTTTATTGGACACAGATGGGTGAAAATTATCTTTTTTCGCAGACAATTATGTTAGATTGATGAAGTGGTCTGCAAAGTACACAGCTCTTAAATCAATGCGGTGGCATCAGACTGAACTCTTCACTGGAGCAAAAAAATATCATGGATGGAGAGTGGCTGTGTTCTTAAGTCCTTTAGGGGAAATGAAATTGAAAGAAACTGCTGGGTTTGCAGGAAGATTAAGATGTTCGTCAGACTTGATGAGACTGGCAGTAATTATTACCCCTTTCTTCAGTGATGCTTGGAATACTGTGCTTGTCCTACACCAAATCTGAAGGTCTTCATATTTTTTATCTGCATCCTAAATCATAAATGATCACAACAAAGTGGAAGTCTCATTCATCAAACTGTGGAAAACACAAAATCAGTGTTTAATAACTTTGTTTCATGGAGAAACTTGTAGTAACTGAGTTTATAGCTGAGAACTCTCTTTGCATGTAGTGCCTACTGTGCAGTCAGTATTATATAAATGCCATATAAATGGACATATAATACTTGATGGTGCATTATAGGCCTATTACAGTCAGTCATTTAGCAGATGCTTTTATCCAAAGCGACATACAATAAGTGCATACAGAAACGTCATCGAAGTAACTACAGAACAGATTAGACAAAGCACATCCTTCCCATAACGTAGCAGCTATCCCTAGTAATGAACACTGAATATAGTTCACAGTAAGCTGTGGGTAAATCAGCTATACTACAATTCTATTCTAAATGCTATTACAAACTATAACAAACAGTTAGACAAGAAAGCACAGGGAACAAGTATCATGAGAGGTCCTAGATTAGTATATTAGTCAAGGTGGAGTCTGAAGAGCTGTGTCTTCAGGCCACGACGGAACGCAGGCCTATGACCCTATGTTAAAAAATTAAGTACCCAAAAATTGCAAAAATAGGCTTAAGCTGCATTCTCACCAAATCCGGCGAGGTACATCGATCGGACGTATTGTATTCATTTTCTATGGAGAGGATGCGATGCGTTCGCGAGGTGCATGATGGATGTGGCGCGGCGACTGTGTGGTACATTCGCCGGTTCTGAATTTGAATAGGATAGATTCCAAACCTACTTTAGGCAAATGAATGCATCCGCCGTTACTCGCGAATCTCAGTTCAAATGGTCAAAGTAGGTGTTTTAGATCAAATATAAATCAAGATTTAGCAAATGCATAGGCTATTTCTCGCCTCATATTGTTCCGGTTTGAAAACGCAGGCAAAATACGTCTAACCAATCAGCTGCCGTTAATGTTCCCTCGCAGGCTACTGAACCCGTCTAATAGCACCGCCCAACAAATGCAGTTTGGGGTTCCTGCGCGTCCGCATGCGTCGTCACCGGATTTGGTGAAAATCCACCTTAAGGGTATGGGGTGCCAAATGTAAAGTAAAACACAACACGTTTTTCCTGTGTTTTTTTCTCAGATTTAGCATAAATGTGGCATTTTCCTAAGATTTATGCTAAATGTGAGTTTTTTTTCCAAGATTTTACAGACATGCTAAATAAACCTTTTAGTTGATATTTTCAGATTTAATTGATAAATCTCAAATAAGCATTTCCTAAATATATAAATTAAATGTTAAATCTGAGTTTTCAAAAATAAATATTTAAAAAAATAAATATTTATTTATATCTTAAATCTTGCGTTGTAAAATAAATATTTATTTATATCTTAAATCTTGCGTTGTAAAATAAATATTTATTTATATCTTAAATCTTGCGTTGTAAAATAAATATTTATTTATATCTTAAATCTTGCGTTGTAAAATAAATATTTATTTATATCTTAAATCTTGCGTTCTAAAATAAATATTTATTTATATCTTAAATCTTGCGTTTTTATAAAACCAAGATTTAACATTTAAATAAATATTTATTTATATCTTAAATCTTGCGTTCTAAAATAAATATTTATTTATATCTTAAATCTTGCGTTTTTATAAAAACCAAGATTTAACATTTAAATAAATATTTATTTATATCTTAAATCTTGCGTTCTAAAATAAATATTTATTTATATCTTAAATCTTGCGTTTTTATAAAAACCAAGATTTAACATTTAAATAAATATTTATTTATATCTTAAATCTTGCGTTCTAAAATAAATATTTAGAAAAAAATAAATATTTATTTATATCTTAAATCTTGCGTTTGTAAATTCAACATTTAGCTAAATCTAAATCTTTAGTTTAAATCTTTTGAAAGATATACTAATTAACCCCGCCCCTTGGTGACTGGTATCCAATGGAGGGAGGAGGGGAAATAGCTGGCTTTAGTGATGGGGGTAATTGAGGGTCTTCTAGCGAAGTGTGAAACTTGACGTTAATTTCTATATTAATTCCTGTTTGACACACATTATTTACATAACCTACACACAGATAGCATCTGTTATAATCATGTATGATGTCCAGAGAACTAACTAGATAGCATAGGCTACATTTTGGGCATACTGGCGTTTCCTTGACTGATTTCTTATGGTGAAGTTGAATATTGACAGCCAGCCAAGCCAAACAACAAACTCGCAGCTTGATTCAATAGATGGTTAGTGACCTAGCTCGCTAACCTGTCTGTCGGTAATGTCATAAAATAGCAGGATTCTTGAAACAAACTCGAAACATTAAAACTACCGTTTGCACTTAGGTCGCTAGCTAACGTTACTTGAGATAGGAAGCGAATTGACGTTGACAAACTGCATGGGGGCCAGCAGTCTGACACGACTGGTTAATATAGTCGCGAGTGTCTGGCTAGGAAGGGGTTCGCCTACTAATGTTATTACACATTGATATGGTTACAATTGCCTAGAAATACAGACAATACTTCTGCAAACCTTGAGTCTCCGTCAAGCTAATACGGGACTCGGTTTGTTCCGTATTTTATCTTCTACTGAAGTTTCTCAACAGGGGCACCAGAGGGCACTGGTGGACTTTAAGAGATGCTCATGCTGGGAGACAAAAAAGAAAGGTCGAGAGGTGGGCTATCGTGTTATAGAATTCATAGAATTTTTATTTGGAAAAACTGTACAGTCCATGTGTGTCAAATGGTGTAGGCACCGTGTGCCTCAGTAGGTCACTATAGCAGAAATCGCAGAACTTTCATAAACATTCTATTGTCGCGCTACATATAGCTACACTGTGGTTCGCAAAAAGTATAAACGCATTCCAAAGACAGTTTACACTCAGGGGAAAATGGAGGAAGAAGCAGCTTTAATAGGCTAGCCTACATCTCATTATGACTTCTGCTTTACCCCTTTTTTTGTCGGAGGCCTCTGAAATAAAGTTTATAAATATCCATTTCGAGGGCACCGTATATTGTTTGGAATGTCATTCACTGCGTCTTTCATACACTTGTATGATGTGGGTTTTGAACGAGGTAGCAAATAAAACGTTTGTAATTAAACCTCAACATTACATTACAGTCATTTAGCAGACGCTTTTATCCAAAGCGACATACAATAAGTGCATACAGAAACGTCACTACAGAACAGATAAGACAAAGCACGTCCTTCCCATAACGTAGCAGCTATCCCTAGCAATGAACGTTGAATGTAGTTCACGGTAAGCTGTGGGTAAATCAGCTATAGCCTACTACACTTCTATTCTAAATACTATTATATAGGGCTATAACATATAACATTGATGCAACTCATATTAAACGTTATTTAGTAGGAAAAGTACGCGGGCATAGCCTACGTTAGGGATGTAAATAGCTAGCTACAAGACGGGACTCATTGGGGGAGCAGCCTACAATTATCTAGTTAGAGCATGAGGTTCAAGAATGTGGAGTAGCCTATTTCACTCGCTATCAGAATGCCACGGATCAGATGGGCTGTCACTGAGTCTAATCACTAAATTTAATCTGGCAAATCTAAGTTAGCCTACTGTGAAAGCAAATAACTTTGCAATGCATTCAAAATGAATGTTACTGAATGGTGTGAAGTGAGCCTATAGCTACTGTAAAAATCAACAGCGCTCTTTCGTCATGTCCACTTGTTTATTCTCTTCAGCTTAATGTATCATGATAATTTTTTTATATCAAACTCAACATTTTTCCAAATTTTCGGGAATTGAGTCAATGTCCATTCGATTTTTAGGCCTAAATTATCTTTAAGACAAAATATTTCAGCGAATGACATAGACTAGTAGGTGCGTTACTCTAAAAATGTGTAGTCTTTTCCCCCACTCCAAAAGTGACGTGGTTTATGTAAATGTATCTGAAACGCAAAGAAAATGTTGTTATTGTTAAATTTTTTTGGAATACCCAATAAAAGATCATTTTTTCTCTGCTCGAAGCACGACCTGTGGGAGGCGAGGAACATCAAAGTCTACCAAAAAAAACAACAATAGACCTGGTCACTCTTCGGAAGAGAATACAAAACCTCGGCAGGGACGGCGTTATGGTGGACCTCAATAAATATAAAAGACTGACAAAAGAGAAATGGGGGGGGGGGGGGGGGGGGGGGGACGTGGACGACTGGAAAAAACTTGATCATGTAGTCCACCCTCTAAAGACACACACAACCACATTTTACCGTTTTCATGGAAATGGAATAAATGACAATGTAGGATTACATTTCAATCGGAATTCAATAGTGTTTATTGTATTATTACACTTTATTATGATCATCATTATTATAGCTTGATGTAGGGACAGTGACCTTTTTTTTAACTAAAGGAATAAACTATAAAAGCACAGTAAAACGAATAGCATACATAATAAAAGCACAATAAAATAAAAGGACAAATATAGGACATTGAATTATTATTATTATTATTGTTTTATATTAATAACCACGTTCTGCACTTTGTATTTTATAGGCTACCGCGTAATTATTGTGGGAGCCGCTAGGCTAACTAAAATGTTATAATACTGACAAACATCCAAAAATGCTACGCAGACGATATAACATCGGTAAACATTAAAACATGCAAAATGACGGTGACATTGTTTTTCAACTCTATCCTTCACGTTGACAGATTATGATTTACTCTTGCAAACCACCGGTCCACAAAATGGTCATAGCAACAAATTAAAGTAGACTAACCCTTGTCAAATTAAATATTTACTTGCAATTGTGATTCATGAATTCTGAAAAAGAGCATGCGGTGTGAGGAATGTCAGAAAGACAAAGAAAAACGAGAGAAATCGTTAATAACTGGTATTATCGCTAGCTGCTAGAAGCTGCCAGCTTGCGAGGTGGGAGCTGCCAGTGAGGTGCGAGGTCTGCGAGCTCACAGCTCGCACAGAAGGATTGTAACCGCTCTCCAGTGTTCTGTCCATAGTCACCGACACATCCACGCCTGCCTCCTGAAGTGTTTCTGATCTTTCAGACAGGTGTTTGGAGGTAGCATAGCAATGCATCTCATCGGTGAAGCCCTCTTAATCATTTTGCATTTAAATTATTAAATAAGAATAATATTTGAGTTCCACAACTGTTCAATTCAATTCAACTGTATTTGTATAGCGCTTTTTACAGAGAACTGTCACAAAGTGACAGTCACAAAGACGCTGCACAGAGAAACAAGGAAAATTGAGCATTAAAAAAAAACCCAGCCAGCAAAACGAGGTAAAAAAAAAACTCCCCGGTGGGAAAAAAAATCACTCAACAGTGGCGAGAAAAAACTCCCCAATGGGAAGAAATCTCGGAAGGAACCTGGCTAGAGAGGGGGGAACCATCCTTCGCTGGCCGGCCCGGTTTAAACTAAGGGTGGGATGGATGGTAATATACTGTAATGAGAGATCTAATAGAACTAGCTGGTTATGGAAGCATATCCGCGCCAAAATTCAAATGAAAATGCAAATCGGCGATTGCATTTCGTTAACATACGATGCGCGCAAAAACCATGACATAATTCAAATGAAAATGCAAAAGGTGCACATTGCGTTTTCATTTGCAAGTTATTGTACGCACTTTATCTGACAATTTGAAAATGTTAATGCAAATCCATTTCACATTTAATTTTTCTCGCCCTCTACGACACAACCCTGCCATAATTTTAATGAAAATGAAAAACCACATTTGCATTAGCAGTTTCTTGTTGCAATCGCATGATCCATGACAAAAAGGAAATGATAATTCAATTCGCCATTTAACATATCGTTTTCATGCTTTTGCGGCACAAGAGTGACATAATTCAAATGCAATTGCATTGTATCCGTTTGCATTATCATTTCCGTGTGGTCACGCAAAAACCCTGCCAAAAATCCGAACTGAAAATGCAATGCAAACTGCAATGCAAATGCAAACTGTCAAAGCTGCCCATCAAGGCGGGGCCTCGAAGAAAGGGGCGTTACAGGGGACTGTTCAAACCGAGAAGGGTCCATCTGCAGACTGCAGGCGCTTCGGGAACGCCTCTTCTTCGGGAACGCCTCTTCTCCGGGAACGCCTCTTCTTTGGGAACGCCCCTTATATGAGAAGGCCTAACTCGTCACGAGGACGTCACTCGACGAGTGTTGCGCATGAGCGGAGGTAGTTTGAAATCGGCCAGCGGGAAATCGGTAGCTGTGTTTTGCTTTAGTTTGTTTTGTTTTGTTTTGTTTTGTTTTGCTTTGTTTTGCTGTGCTTTGCGTTGATATATCTTTGGAGTGTCACCGCCGAATCGCAGTAGGGTTTGTAGTGAGTTTGGATATCGGGAGACTGAGGCGGGTTGACTACGCCTGTTGCGTGACTGGAGGGCGATGGCAGGGTCTTCGGACGGGTCTGAGCCATCAGACATGGAATGGCATATGCCCCGGAAAAAACGTGGGTTGTCGGATGGTTCGGGGGATGACAACCGGGAACACCGGAGCACGAAAACAGTGAAGTCGATGGAACAGGAATCGAGCATAAATAGCCGAGCAGGGGAAACAGAATTCAAGGTTATAATAACATTTAAAAAGAGTGAAAGGCAGCTGCCAAATCCGGTAAAAATGTCTAAGATATTGGCAAAGGACATTGGTGATATTGAGTCGGCGAGGTGGCTGAGAGACGAAAGGATTTTGGTGTTTTGCTCCAGTAAGGAACAGCAAGCTAAAGCGCTAGGCTGCCGTAAAATGGGGGGACATGAAGTAGAGAAAGTTGTGGTGCCCGGCGGGGCTCGAAATAGGGGGGTAATTACAGGCGTTCCCCTGTCTATGGAGATGGCCGAACTACGGAAATGCATCAAGGGTGGTAAACTTCTGGATTGTAGTAGGTTGCGGCGTACAAGGGAAGGACAAAAGGAGGACAGTTTGTCGGTATTGCTGGATTATGGGGGGGGTCCACTACCAGAGAAAGTTAAAATAGGATACATGTGCTATCCTGTGAGACGGTTTGTGCCACAGCCTTTGCGGTGCTTTAACTGTCAGCGTATGGGACATGTGGCAGCAGTATGTAAGGGGAAGAAGAGATGTGTGAGGTGTGGGGAGGGACATGGTTTTGGGGAATGTGAGGAGGGTAAAGGCTTGAAATGTTGTAATTGTGGGGGCGAGCATAGTGCGGCGTATGGGGGGTGCAGAGTGCAAAAACAGGCCCAGGAAGTGCAGAAAATTAAAGTTACCCAAAATGTCTCTTACTCCGAGGCTGTGAGGAGGCTTCCCAGAGAGGTAGCGCGGACGGGTGGTGCGGGTGTGGTTCCGGCTGGTGAATTAGCGGAAGGTGGTAAGGGGGGAGGATGTGAGCATAGCTGTGTTGCTGATCCAGATGTGCTTCATGTTAAGAAGTTTGATTTTATAGCATTTATTGCGACGGTGGTTAACTGTGCGTCGCAGGCGACAAGACGCACGGAGAAACTGAAGATAATTCTGGGGGCGGCTGAGATCTTTCTGGGAATTACAGATATGACATATGATAATCTATGTGATAAATTACGTGCTCGGGAAGGAGGTGTGCTGTCGCAGCCTCCTGGTTAGTATAATGGCAATTTTATTTCTCCAGTGGAATGCTCGCAGCCTGATTGCCAACGGGCAAGAGTTTAAGAGGTTCCTTGTGGAGGCTCCTGCTCTGCCGGAGGTTGTATGCGTCCAGGAGACGTGGCTGAAACCGCATCTGGATTTTGTTTTACCTGGGTATGAGTCAGTCAGAAAAGACAGGGTTTGGGGACAGGGAGGGGGGTGTGCTACATTTATAAAGGAGGGACTGGGGGTACCGGGAAATACAGGTGAATACGGAATTGGAAGGTGTGGTAGTGGAAGTGTTTGGAATGGAGAGCAGTTTGCTGGTGATTAATTTTTATAACCCATGTGCTCCTCTGTCGTTAGAGGCCCTTAAAGGATTATGCCGCAATAGGGCTATACGTGCGATGTGGTGTGGTGATTTTAATGCGCATAGCACATTGTGGGGCAGTGAACATACGGATGCGAATGGGGAGATTGTTGAGGAGCTTATGGAAGATATGTCACTGGTCTGTGTGAACACGGGTAAGGGTACAAGGTTTGATGTTAGGACTGGTGCTACATCTTGTTTGGATCTCACATTAATTTCGAGTGACATGGCTGCTGTGTGTGATTGGAGGGTATGGGCGGAGTCAACAGTGGGGAGCGACCATTTCCCGATTTTTTGTGAGGTGGGTTATGGGGTTGACCAAAGGCCTGGAAGTGCTACGAGGGCTTGGTGTTTTAATAAAGCGGACTGGAATAAATTTAACGAGCTGTGTGAGGCGGCTGTACAGGGCGTCTCGGTTGAGGGGGATGTAGATATGTGTGTTGAGGGGCTGACTGACGTTTTTATTGGGGCTGCTAATCGAGCGATTCCGGTGCGTAGGGGTAAAGGGGTTAGGAGGGCGGTCCCATGGTGGACGGATGAGTGCTCAGAGGCAGTTCGGGCGAGAAACCAAGCTTTTAGGGCTCTGAGGGTGTCTATGACGCAGCAGGCTGTGCTGGAGTATCAGAGACTGAGGGCAATGGTTAGGCGCACCATTAAAAGGACTAAGAGGGCAGCGTGGCGACGACTCTGCTCCACTTTTGGGAGAGAGACTTGCATGAATGATGTGTGGAGGATAGTTAAGAAGATGAGGGGATGTGGTGGGATGAGGCGAGTGCCTGTTTTGGTGGATGGTGATCTGGTTGCCAGAACAGATGGGGAAAAGGCGAACATGTTGGCCAAGACGTTGTCAGGGGAAGCGGGTGGTGTGAGGTTGAGTGCAGAGTGCCTGAGGCAACGAAGGGAGGTGTTGGAGGAACGCAGGGATTTAGGTCATAAGAAGATGGTATTTGATAGTGTATTGGATGTGGAGTTTACTATGCTTGAGCTTACTTTGGCTGTGAAGAGGGCAGGTAATTCATCCCCGGGTCAGGATTTGGTGAGCTATGAGATGTTGAGGCATGTGTCAGAGAAGGTATTGATGGTTGTATTGAAGGTATTCAATAAAATTTGGGTGGAGGGCAGCCTCCCGGGGATGTGGAAGAAGGCAGTGATTTTGCCATTTGTGAAGCCGGGGAAGGACCCTGCTAGTGCTGCTAGCTACCGCCCAATAGCACTGACATCAAATTTTTGCAAACTGATGGAACGCATGGTGGTGGGGCGGTTGACTCATTTTTTGGAGGGGCGGGGTCTGCTATCGCAGGTGCAGAGTGGTTTCAGGAGAGGTCGCTCCACATTTGATGCCCTGGTGAGGTTGGAAACAGATATTAAGAAGGCGCAGGCTATAAAGGATGTGGTGGTGACCGTATTTTTTGATATAGAAAAGGCATATGACTCTATGTGGAGAGAAGGCCTTTTGCTAAAATTGGAAGGGTTGGGGGTGGCTGGACGGGTCTATAATTGGATTCTGTCCTTCTTTTTAAACAGGTCTATGCAAGTTAGGGTGGGGTCTGCTCTATCGGAACCTAGTGCAGTGAATATTGGTACGCCACAGGGTAGTGCAATTAGCCCACTATTGTTTAGCATCATGATTGATGATGTTTTTGCTAGGGTTGATAGGGATGTGGAGGTAGCATTGTACGCTGATGACGGTGCTTTATGGAAACGGGGGGCGTAACATAGGCCACGTTAGGAGAAGGGTGCAGGAGGCCATTTTTAGGGTAGAGGAGTGGTCCATGAAATGGGGGTTTAGGTTTTCGATACAGAAAACTAAGAGCATGTTTTTTACAAGGAGGCGGATTCCGGATACGGAAGTGTTGAGCCTATATGGCCAGCCTGTGGAGAGGGTTTGTTCCTTTAAGTATTTGGGCCTGTGGTTTGATACTAATTTGACCTGGAAAATACATATAGAGCATGTAGTGACAAAATGTAAGAAGGTCCTTAACCTTATGAGGTGTGTGGCAGGTTGTGAGTGGGGGGCGGATAGATCGTCCCTTGTATCTATATATTATGCTCTCATAAGATCAGTCCTAGACTATGGGTGTATGGTGTTCCGCTCAGCTGCGCCGTCAACATTGAAGCGTCTAGATGTGGTCCAGGCAAAGGCATTGCGATTATGCTGTGGAGCATTTAAGACGACCCCAGTGTGTGCAATGTTGGTGGAAATGGGGGAATGGCCATTGGAGTTGAGGAGGATCAAATTAATGATGGCATATTGGGCCACAGTGAAGGGCCACTCCAGTGCCTTTTTGACGTCTGCGGTACTGCGTGAGTGCTGGGAATATACAGCTAGGCCGGGTGTGGGTTTTGGGTGGACGGCTAATAAGTGGGCTACTGAACTGGGTATCATGGATGTCGCAATGGCACCATCTGTTCCAGTGTCTGCGGTCCCGCCCTGGTTGTTCCTGAAGCCGGATATAGATTGGTGGCTGTTGGAGCAGGATAGGGAGGGATGGGCTGATGTTGGCGGGAGGGTTGAGAGCTATATTGATCGAACATTTCAGACACATCTTCCTGTCTTTACAGATGGTGCTAAGGATCCGGAGACGGGTCGTGTGGGGATAGGTGTGATTGTGCCCCTATTTGGAGTCAGGAGGTCAGAGAGGCTAGAGGATGGCCTATCAGTTTTTACAGCCGAAATGGTGGCAATAATCCTGGCACTGCAGTGGGTCGAGGAGGTAACACCAGATAGAGCAGTAGTATGCACTGACTCTGCATCGGCACTGGAGAGCTTAACAGCTCCAACATCCTGCAGGGAGGATCTGGTAATGGAGGTTATGGCTAGCATATATAGGCTGTATAAGAGGGGTATTGGGGTAAACTTTTGCTGGGTGCCGGCGCATGTGGGTGTGAGGGGTAACGAGGGGGCTGACGCCCTCGCTAAGAGGGCCCTTAGGCTGGGCGGCATTACAGTGGATGTCCCTTATGGTAAAGGGGAGGTCAAGTCTAAGGCTAAACATATGATCGGAAAGATTTGGCAACAGAGGTGGGATGAAGAAAGTAGGGGGCGTCACCTGTATGCCGTCCGGCCAGGGGTCTCTGGGAGGCCTCTTCTTTGCGGGAGTAGGAGGGAGGAAACTATACTAACTAGGCTTAGGTTGGGTCATTCTGCATTGAATGACAGTTTATTTAGGATAGGGAAGCACAATACCGGCAACTGTCCTCAATGCAATAATAAAGAAACAGTTAGGCACATTCTGCTAGAATGTCAGGCATATGTTAGGGAGAGGGAGAAACTTAGGAAACTGATTGGGGATAAGGGTGGGCAGTTTACATTGGCTGGGCTCCTGGGTGGGTCAGTGGGATATGAGGTTCGCAGAGCTGTGCTTAAATTTATTTATTCGATTGGGGTAGGTGGGAGGGTCTGAATCCCTGCTATCGCTTGTCCACACTCCGTAACAGTAGGTGGCGGTATGCACCTGACAGTTGGTAGTAACCCGCCATAGAAACCCAAAGAAGAAGAAGAAGAAGAGGACGTCACTCAGAAAAATAAAAAATGGTGCAGCGTGAAACGGTAAGCGACTTGGTGTACAAAAGTTTTACAAAACCGTCAGTTTGATGTTATTGATTTTTGCTAACTGACCGTGTACATTGGTCTTGTTAACTAGCTGTTAGCCTAGATAATGGCGAACAACTCGTTAGCCTAACGTTAACGTTAGTTAATGGCGGAGAATCCGTTTGATACTTCGTGTTTGATGTAACAACTTATTGACATGGGACAGAGTTTTGCTCATTTTATAGTAGGATTATGTTATATGTATAACTAGCTAATGTAACATGTCATTGATTTGATAACGTTATTATGCTATTGCTACTTTTGCTCCGTAGCCCCATGTCACTGCATGTCAACTGCTGAAGACGGATCATGGCTACAAATGCCCTTTTTGTCCAAGGGTGGGGGAATACCCCAATATGGTGGCCCACCTACAGACCCACAAGTCTTCAGTCAAACATGGAGGTAACCTTAATATTTTGTGTATTAACAGTATTAAATAAATAAGAGTGTTGAATATCTAATTAGATTTCTAATATTATAATAAAGTCAACAAATCACTGCATTTGATGGGCTACTTGTTGAAGTGTTGAGGAGGAAATGGCTTATTGTCAGTTTAACCATAGCATTCATTTATAGAAGTGATATTTTACACTCTAGGACACACGTTCTCTGAGTAGTTCATGGGAGGAACAGATATCCCCCCCTCACCCCTGCCCCCCCTCCTTCATAGACTGGGTTAAGGATGTGCTTTTATTATTGCCATTAGAAGAGCTTAAACATAACAATATCAGGTCTCGGAAAAAGTTTATAATTAGTTGGTCCCCTTTTATAGATTGTGTAGAAACCTTGTCGTTACCATTGGAATGTGTAATTGTTTTTGCTACAACTATTACTATGATATCACACAATCACTTAACAGCTCATAGACATTATTTGTGTGCAACAATGTCCCTATATCTAGGTGAATGTGCTATGCAAACCAATGCCAATATGCATATTTTATTTTCTTCAATACTGCTGAATTGGCACTTCTTGTGCCTATTTGATTTAGTTTTGTTTATTTTATTTATCTTCTAATATTTATGCATTCTAGATGTATATGTGATATGTATATGTATTCTGTTCATGTATATGTGATATTTTGTTTTTGTTTTTGTTTTTAAGGCTATTCCATATAGAAGTGCAGTCTAAGCTGTGTGGGCAGCAGCCACTACCACTGCTGTTATTGCCCCAAAATAATTATCACCAAGAAAGGTTTCATTGCACATCTTGATAAATGCCTCTCCAGCCCTCCTACAGTCACCAGCCCTTCTACAACCCCCAGCCTCTCTTCAACCATCAACCTGCCTGCAACCCTAAGCCCCTCTACAGTAACCTTGCCTCCAACCTCCTGCCGTCCGGCAACCCCAAGCCCCTCTACAGTAACCTTGCCTCCAACCATCAACCTGCCTGCAACCCCAAGCCCCTCAACAGTAACCTTGTCTCCAACTTCCAGCTGTCCTGCAAACCCAAGCTTCTCTACAACCACCAACCTCCCTGCAGCCCCCAGCCATTCTTCTACTTTAAAGGTGCTCCGATCAAGGCAGACCCAAGCCACCTGCTGTTTTTGCAATTTGTGTTTGAATAAAAAAAACCTTAAAACGCACATAAAGCGAAAACATTCATCTTCAAATCCGGTGCAAAAAAAAAAAAGCATGGTTTTGTCTTAGGGATCTTAGTATTTCTAATAGCAACAACAGCACCGTGGTCACTTTAATCATTACAGAAGACACCAGTAGCAGAGTATGTATAAGGAACATTAGTCAAAATCAAATCAATTAGTGTAGATCTCTCTGTATGTTTAAGATTAGGGCGAGTAGGCGAATTTATCAACTGAATTAGATTAATAGAGTTACAGTATGTTTTAAAATCATCAGATATGGGCTGTAACCAGTCCCAGTTGAGTTTAAAGCCTTTAATTAAGAATTGACACTAGTATTTTTGTGCATCCCTTTGTTTTATGTCCGACTTGTAGGATATTTCGGTGACGGAAGAAGAGGGATTTGCCAGGGGTTCTACTCTGAGCCAAAATATGCAGGGCTGTGCTCACAGTCCTGCATGGAGGAGTGGGCTACATAAAGCTCCAAGAAGGCAAGGTTTTCTACTATTTGCTTACTTGATATTGTCTTCACTCACACATTTCTCTATTTCCTAGTTCACTGTGCTATCAATAGCAGTGCTGTCCACTACTTTACTGTGCATTTGTTGGACCCAAACTGTTTGCTCACCCATTATTAACTGTTTTTATTCTCTTCTGTTCCTTTTGGCTCCCCCCCCCCCCGCCCCAGACTGTGGCAAGTGGCAAGTGACGTCGTGCCTCTCCACCAACACCAGGACAACCTGCTTTGTTGTCAAAAATTTTTTAATAAAATCTTTAAAAAAAAACATCCTGTTTATATTTTTTCTGTTATTACAATCTTTATAATAATAATAACTTACTATGTTCTGATTTTTTTTATGTTGTATATTGTTATCCATTCACTAAATAAATCTTATATATATAGTATCACGTTGTGCTATAGTACTTGAAAAGAGATCCACTCTCTATTTTTTTAATTTTGTTTTGTAATCTGTTATTACAATTTTTATATTATAGTAATAATAACTTGCTATGTTTTGATGTTTTGTATATTGTTATCCATTCACTGTAAATAATTCTGTTTTGTTTGTTTGCTGAAGCACTTTGTTTTCTTGTTATGATACAAGAAAACATTTTATTATCGAACATGTCATACAACTTGAAAAGAGATTTGTGTGTGTGTGTGTGTATATATATATATATATATAATCTATTTGTTACGACCCCTGGTCCAGCTAATCGCTTCCACATGAGAGTGGCTGATTAAAAGATGAAAAATCTGCCTTGCGAGTGAAAGATCACTTCGCCACCCTAACCAGCCGTGCCTCGCCATGGTGGTTCCTCCCTGCCTCTAGCCTCAGCTTCCTGTTTTTTTTCTCTCTCCCATTTTGGTGCCCAGTTATACCCTACTCAAGGTTGAGTCAATTCTCTACCCTTATTGAAATGATGAACCATTAAAGTACTGTATTGTTCAGTTTAGCTCATGCTGTAATATTTAGAAATCATTAATTAATGGTAACTTGAATCTACAAGCAATTAATAACAGCTGCATTATTTAATGCCAATATAAGAACACAAAAAAATACTTAACTAAGTTTAATCCCTGTTTTGATAATTTTATTAGCCTGCTATTTGTAAGGTCGTGTATTTGGTATTAGCCTGTTTGGATAAAATACATTAAGAATAGATTTGTTACTACTACTGGTAACTAATGAAAGGTTGTCTGCGGCATTCGACACGGTCAATCACAAGCTCCTGATCTCCACACTCGCTGAGATGGGCATTTCAGGAACTGCCCTGTCTTGGTTTGTATCGTATCTCACTGATAGATCCTACCAAGTCTCCTGGAAGGGTTCCGTCTCTGCTCCCCGTCCCCTGTCTACAGGAGTCCCGCAGGGATCTGTACTGGGTCCTCTGCTGTTCTCTATGTATACTAAGTCTCTTGGCTCAGTAATACATTCACATGGCTTCTCATACCATAGCTATGCTGACGACACTCAACTCTTCCTCTCTTTCCCTCCCTCCACCCCACAGGTTAAGGAGAGGATATCTGCTTGTCTGACTGACATCTCGGAGTGGATGGCTACCCATCACCTGAAGCTCAACCTTGACAAGACAGAGCTCCTCTTCATGCCGTACAAGACCTCCCCACTACATGACCTCTCCATCACCGTTGATGGGACCGTGGTGGCTGCCTCCCGCTCTGCAAGGAACCTGGGGGTGGTCCTGGACGACCGGCTGGACTACAAAGAGCACATCAGGGCGACGGCACGGTCCTGCAGGTTCCTCCTGTACAACATCAGGAGGATTTGACCGTACCTGACCACCTACTCCACCCAGCTTCTTGTCCAGACCATGGTCACCTCACGCCTGGACTACTGCAACTCCCTGCTCGCAAGCCTGCCGGCCTGCGCCATTCTGCCTCTTCAACTGATCCAGAATGCAGCTGCCCGGCTTGTGTTCAACCTCCCGAAATTTTCCCACGTAACCCCCCTGCTGAGGTCTCTCCACTGGCTGCCAGTTGCAGCCAGGATCAGGTTCAAAGTTCTGACCCTGGCCTACACTGCAGCCAATAGGACAGGCCCCGCCTACCTGCAGGACTTAATCCAGAACTATGTTCCTGCTCGACCACTTCGCTCTTCTACAGCAGGGCGACTGGCACTTCCCCCCCTCCGTGTCAAAGGCTCTCGCTTGTCCCGACTGCGGAGTTTTTCCACATTAGCTCCTCAGTGGTGGAATGAACTTCCCATTCCCCTACGTTCTACTCCAACCCTGCCTGCATTCCGTCGAGGCCTGAAGACACACCTCTTCAGACTCCACCTTGACTGATATCCTCACCTAGGAATATCAGTTCCCTGTTCGCTGTGTTTTCCTGTCTGTATTATAGTTTACAATAGTATTTGGAATGGTAGTGTGGTGTTGCTGATTTGCCCACAGCTTACTGTGAACTACAGTCGACGCTCATTGCTAGGGATAGCTGCTACATTATGTGAAGGATGTGCTTTGCCCTGTCTGTTCTGTAGTGATCTTGATAATGTCTCTGTACGCACTTACTGTACGTCGCTTTGGATAAAAGCGTCTGCTAAATAAATGTAATGTAATGTAATGTAATGTTAATTGGATACTTTGTTAACGTTGACAACTAACATTAACCATACATCCTTAAACCTTAGTTGAAGTACGTCTATTTAATACACTTACACTTAAAATTATATTTAAAAAGAGTCGCGTGTGTGACGTAACTCGGCTGCACCCGAGTTGTCAATCGTTTGTAACGTTAACACACGGAGCCATGGAAATAATATTTTAACGGTCTGTTTGTAACAGTATTACAAAGGAGTTCCGAAATAGCTTTGCAACAAACAAAATGACTTGCTCCGTTTTTGTTTCCCTGCACTCCTACAAGGTTTACTTGAACATTAAAACAACACTTTTATACTGATTTGCTCTAACGCAATCATGAACAGCACATCTAGACAATAAAGTTGTCTGAGGACGACCTCTGAGTGACGTGACGTATGAAAAGTGAAAAGGCGTTCCCATAGAAGAGGCGTTCCGTGAGCGCCTGTGGTCTGCAGATGGATATACTTGGGGGGGGGGGGGGTTCAAACCACTGAACATAATGGTTGTCTGTGATTTCGGTCGTCAGGCAGTTACCAGGCTAGATAGCGACATTTCCTTGTTCTCTGTGTTTGGGGATTATAGGCTAAATGCTATAAACTATAAACGAGGTAGCCTAAACGTTACGATGATCCTAGCCAGCCCGTTTGTTCCTACTAACTTAACCTTAATAGCAGGGAGGACTTGCGTAGCCTAAGCAGTAAGGGCAATAGATTTCCGTTCACCGGGTTGCCTTAGACAGGGCTGTGTGATAAACCAACATTGGGCTATTGCTTAGCCTATATTCCATGTCAGTCACTAAATTAAAATAAGCAGGCTATCAATAAAATAAGTACTTATGTCTCTAATCGTGTCTGAGTGGTAGACCTATTTAAATGAAAATGATTCTGTAGCTAATGTTCTTTAAAGACTGAGCATAATGGCACTGTGCAAATACTGACGGATTATTTTATTTTTTACAGCTGTGTGGATAGGCTAGGCTACTGTCGGAACTCACTGTATTCGCACACCCTCTAAAAAGACTCATTTTTACATTCTCTCAATAATCAAGAGCCTATTTAAATTGAACAAATTAAAATGTTTTGTGTAAACTAGGCCACAACAGGAAAATCAGTGTCATAGAGGCTAACCGCCTCGTCTTAAAGCATTGAGATCTGGAAAGCTCCAGAGACTGTGCGAATAGCCTACCTAGTAGCCTACCAAAGACGGTGAATTGTGTTGTAGCCTAGGATAGCCTATGGTGTAACGTTATAATGCAATTAAAATATAATTAAAAACAAATATTTAATCATCTGTAGGCTATGTTGCTTCATGACTAGGCTAAATATAGATTATTACAATAGCCGAGGCTACAGGTAAAATTCCCAAGGTTGATGCCGGGCTTTGTGAGTAGGGAGATCAAAATCGGTTGTGTCATATATCTAAAATCTTTGGTTGTGCCCGTCGGGGTCGTTCCCCAGTGTTTTCACCACAGAACTATATACGAACGTGGTTTGAACAGTCCTATGTAACGCCCCCTTTCTTCGAGGCCCCGCCTTGATGGGCAGCTTTGACAGTTTGCATTTGCATTGCAGTTTGCATTGCATTTTCAGTTCTGATTTTTGCGTGACCACACGGAAATGATAATGCAAACGGATACAATGCCATTGCATTTGAATTATGTCACTCTTGTGCCGCAAAAGCATGAAAACGATATGTTAAATGGCGAATTGAATTATCATTTCCTTTTTGTCATGGATCATGCGATTGCAACAAGAAACTGCTAATGCAAATGTGGTTTTTCATTTTCATTAAAATTATGGCAGGGTTGTGTCGTAGAGGGCGAGAAAAATTAAATGTGAAATGGATTTGCATTAACATTTTCAAATTGTCAGATAAAGTGCGTACAATAACTTGCAAATGAAAACGCAATGTGCACCTTTTGCATTTTCATTTGAATTATGTCATGGTTTTTGCGCGCATCGTATGTTAACGAAATGCAATCGCCGATTTGCATTTTCATTTGAATTTTGGCGCGGATATGCTTCCATAACCAGCTAGTTCTATTAGATCTCTCATTACAGTAGCCTATATTACCATCCATCCCACCCCTTAGTTTAAACCGGGCCGGCCAGCGAAGGATGGGTCCCCCCTCTCTAGCCAGGTTCCTTCCGAGATTTCTTCCCATTTTGGGGAGTTTTTTCTCGCCACTGTTGAGTGCTTTTTCTTCCCACCGGGTAGTTTTTTTTTTTACCTCGTTTTGCTGGCTGGGTTTTTTTTTTTGTGCTCAATTTTCCTTCCGTTTCTCTGTGCAGCGTCTTTGTGACTGTCACTTTGTGACAGTTCTCTGTAAAAAGCGCTATACAAATACAATTGAATTGAATTGAACAGTTGTGGAACTCAAATATTATTCTTATTTCATAATTTCAATGCAGAATGATTAAGAGGGCTTCACCGATGAGATGCATTGCTATGCTACCTCCAAACACCTGTCTGAAAGATCAGAAACACTTCAGGAGGCAGGCGTGGATGTGTCGGTGACTATGGACAGAACACTGGAGAGCGGTTACAATCCTTCTGTGCGAGCTGTGAGCTCGCAGACCTCGCACCTCACTGGCAGCTCCCACCTCGCAAGCTGGCAGCTTCTAGCAGCTAGCGATAATACCAGTTATTAACGATTTCTATCGTTTTTCTTTGTCTTTCTGACATTCCTCACACCGCATGCTCTTTTTCAGAATTCATGAATCACAATTGCAAGTAAATATTTAATTTGACAAGGGTTAGTCTACTTTAATTTGTTGCTATGACCATTTTGTGGACCGGTGGTTTGCAAGAGTAAATCATAATCTGTCAACGTGAAGGGTAGAGTTGAAAAACAATGTCACCGTCATTTTGCATGTTTTAATGTTTACCGGTGTTATATCGTCTGCGTAGCATTTTTGGATGTTTGTCAGTATTATAACATTTTAGTTAGCCTAGCGGCTCCCACAATAATTGCGCGGTAGCCTATAAAATACAAAGTGCAGAACGTGGTTATTAATATAAAACAATAATAATAATAATTCAATGTCCTATATTTGTCCTTTTATTTTATTGTGCTTTTATTATGTATGCTATTCGTTTTACTGTGCTTTTATAGTTTATTCCTTTAGTAAAAAAAAAAGGTCACTGTCCCTACATCAAGCTATAATAATGATGATCATAATAAAGTGTAATAATACAATAAACACTATTGAATTCCGATTGAAATGTAATACATTTTCATTTATTCCATTTCCATGAAAACGGTAAAATGTGGTTGTGTGTGTCTTTAGAGGGTGGACTACATGATCAAGTTTTTTTCCAGTCGTCCACGCCCCCCCCCCCCCCCCATTTCTCTTTTGTCAGTCTTTTATATTTATTGAGATCCACCATAACGCCGTCCCTGCGGAGGTTTTGTATTCTCTTCCGAAGAGTGACCAGGTCTATTGTTGTTTTTTTTTGGTAGACTTTGATGTTCCTCGCCTCCCACAGGTCGTGCTTCGAGTGGAGAAAAAATGATCTTTTATTGGGTATTCCAAAAAATTTTAACAATAACAACATTTTCTTTGCGTTTCAGATAAATTTACATAAACCACGTCACTTTTGGAGTGGGGGAAAAGACTACACATTTTTAGAGTAACGCACCTACTAGCCTATGTCATTCGCTGAAATATTTTGTCTTAAAGTTTATAGCATTTAGCCTATAAGGGACTCTGGGAAGGTGGGCGGCGCTAATTTACCACATAATTTAGGCCTAAAAATCGAATGGACATTGACTCAATTCCCGAAAATTTGGAAAAATGTTGAGTTTGATATAAAAAAAATTATCATGATACATTAAGCTGAAGAGAATAAACAAGTGGACATGACGAAAGAGCGCTGTTGATTTTTACAGTAGCTATAGGCTCACTTCACACCATTCAGTAACATTCATTTTGAATGCATTGCAGTTATTTGCTTTCACAGTAGGCTAACTTAGATTTGCCAGATTAAATTTAGTGATTAGACTCAGTGACAGCCCATCTGATCCGTGGCATTCTGATAGCGAGTGAAATAGGCTACTCCACATTCTTGAACCTCATGCTCTAACTAGAGAATTGTAGGCTGCTCCCCCAATGAGTCCCGTCTTGTAACTAGCTATTTACATCCCTAACGTAGGCTATGCCCGCGTGCTTTTCCTACTAAATAACGTTTAATATGAGTTGCATCAATGTTATATGTTATAGCCCTATATAGTAGTATTTAGAATAGAAGTGTAGTATAGCTGATTTACCCACAGCTTACCGTGAACTACATTCAACGTTCATTGCTAGGGATAGCTGCTACGTTATGGGAAGGACGTGCTTTGTCTTATCTGTTCTGTAGTGACGTTTCTGTATGCACTTATTGTATGTCGCTTTGGATAAAAGCGTCTGCTAAATGACTGTAATGTAATGTTGAGGTTTAATTACAAACGTTTTATTTGCTACCTCGTTCAAAACCCAAATCATACAAGTGTATGAAAGACGCAGTGAATGACATTCCAAACAATATACGGTGCCCTCGAAATGGATATTTATAAACTTTATTTCAGAGGCCTCCGACAAAAAAGGGGTAAAGCAGAAGTCATAATGAGATGTAGGCTAGCCTATTAAAGCTGCTTCTTCCTCCATTTTCCCCTGAGTGTAAACTGTCTTTGGAATGCGTTTATACTTTTTGCGAACGACAACGACCACAGTGTATATGTAGCGCGACAATAGAATGTTTATGAAAGTTCTGCGATTTCTGCTATAGTGACCTACTGAGGCACACGGTGCCTACACCATTTGACACACATGGACTGTACAGTTTTTCCAAATAAAAATTCTATGAATTCTATAACACGATAGCCCACCTCTCGACCTTTCTTTTTTGTCTCCCAGCATGAGCATCTCTTAAAGTCCACCAGTGCCCTCTGGTGCCCCTGTTGAGAAACTTCAGTAGAAGATAAAATACGGAACAAACCGAGTCCCGTATTAGCTTGACGGAGACGCAAGGTTTGCAGAAGTATTGTCTGTATTTCTAGGCAATTGTAACCATATCAATGTGTAATAACATTAGTAGGCGAACCCTTTCCTAGCCAGACACTCGCGACTATATTAACCAGTCGTGTCAGGCTGCTGGCCCCCATGCAGTTTGTCAACGTCAATTCGCTTCCTATCTCAAGTAACGTTAGCTAGCGACCTAAGTGCAAACGGTAGTTTTAATGTTTCGAGTTTGTTTCAAGAATCCTGCTATTTTATGACATTACCGACAGACAGGTTAGCGAGCTAGGTCACTAACCATCTATTGAATCAAGCTGCGAGTTTGTTGTTTGGCTTGGCTGGCTGTCAATATTCAACTTCACCATAAGAAATCAGTCAAGGAAACGCCAGTATGCCCAAAATGTAGCCTATGCTATCTAGTTAGTTCTCTGGACATCATACATGATTATAACAGATGCTATCTGTGTGTAGGTTATGTAAATAATGTGTGTCAAACAGGAATTAATATAGAAATTAACGTCAAGTTTCACACTTCGCTAGAAGACCCTCAATTACCCCCATCACTAAAGCCAGCTATTTCCCCTCCTCCCTCCATTGGATACCAGTCACCAAGGGGCGGGGTTAATTAGTATATCTTTCAAAAGATTTAAACTAAAGATTTAGATTTAGCTAAATGTTGAATTTACAAACGCAAGATTTAAGATATAAATAAATATTTATTTTTTTCTAAATATTTATTTTAGAACGCAAGATTTAAGATATAAATAAATATTTATTTAAATGTTAAATCTTGGTTTTTATAAAAACGCAAGATTTAAGATATAAATAAATATTTATTTTAGAACGCAAGATTTAAGATATAAATAAATATTTTTTTTAAATGTTAAATCTTGGTTTTTATAAAAACGCAAGATTTAAGATATAAATAAATATTTATTTTAGAACGCAAGATTTAAGATATAAATAAATATTTATTTAAATGTTAAATCTTGGTTTTATAAAAACGCAAGATTTAAGATATAAATAAATATTTATTTTAGAACGCAAGATTTAAGATATAAATAAATATTTATTTTACAACGCAAGATTTAAGATATAAATAAATATTTATTTTACAACGCAAGATTTAAGATATAAATAAATATTTATTTTACAACGCAAGATTTAAGATATAAATAAATATTTATTTTACAACGCAAGATTTAAGATATAAATAAATATTTATTTTTTTAAATATTTATTTTTGAAAACTCAGATTTAACATTTAAGTTATATATTTAGGAAATGCTTATTTGAGATTTATCAATTAAATCTGAAAATATCAACTAAAAGGTTTATTTAGCATGTCTGTAAAATCTTGGAAAAAAAACTCACATTTAGCATAAATCTTAGGAAAATGCCACATTTATGCTAAATCTGAAAAAAAAACACAGGAAAAACGTGTTGTGTTTTACTTTACATTTGGCACCCCATATAAGGGTTAATACTAAAGTATTAATACAAAAGTAACACTTTATTTTTAAGTTAAAATTTAGATGTTGATTTAGTCCAGCTAATGCTCTCTAAGATGGATGCCATTAATGGTTGGGGCAAACAAGAAACCTAGTGCAAAAGCAGGGCCACTTTTCTCCTCGGACTAGCTCATGTCAACAGGCAAAGTGTTTCTTTTCCCTTTGTATAATGGGCCTTGGCCATGACCAGTGCAATTACGAGGTCCATTAACCCAATGCCATTTGCTTATGAGCAGAGGAAGCAAGGCTTAAATTACGGCATGCCGGTATTTCTCATGCAAACGCATGGGCGGAGGGGCGTGGTGCAACTTCTGCGTTCCCGTACTTCGGCCTCAGCGGGGACGGGATGTTCTCCCCCCGGCACGGACCCCATTTTGTTCAGAAGAATAATGGGCTCTGATAATAGCACACAGAAAACGCAGCCAAGCAGCTAATTGAGATCAGTACAGAAATATCCCCTCGGTGCCTGGGGGATCCATCTGCCAAATGCTCAACATGTCGTAGTTCATTAGACTTTGATATTGCAAGGGGCCCCTTCTCACACGCGCACATACACGTGTGTCTTTACCATGTAAAGATAATGGGGAGGTCAGTGAACAGCCATGCCAATCTTTTTATTAATGTTTTTTTAGATGTTTTCAAGAGACATATTTCAGAACAGAATTAATATGAACACCCGACAATAATCAGCTAAAAAAAAAAAGATGCCTCTTTCTTGTAATTGCATCAAGATGAGCTATCTCAAAGAGTCTGACACACAGACTCAATCACATAAAAGGGGTGTCTGTACCCCGATAGTTGTACTCATCAGATAAAGCGACCATAATACCTTCACCAAATGAACACACAGAAAGCACAGAAAGCACCGAAAGGCTGGTAAAGGAGAAGTCCAAGGCGTATTCCACAAAAGACCATTATCAAGTTACCTAGATAACTGAGAGAACTATAAGGCTGCATCGTCACGTGAGATCTCTGTCGATGATAATCCACTAGAATCTGCTTTAGGGTTCCGAGGAGTGTGATTTAGTCTTACACATTGTTGGCCGCTGATATTGAAGAAAGTTTCTGAAGTTATTTAATGGTATTATTTCATAATTATCAGGCTAACTTGCTTATCCTGCTTTAGGGAATACCCTGCAGCAGCCCCCCCACCATCATTAAAGTTCATGAGTTCTGAAAACCACATGAATTGCAGTCACACCAAATGCCCCGTAACCAGTACATTTTGAATGTGCAGTAGTACTCAAGCTACAGTCCAGCTCATATAGAGATATGACATATTGGAATTGGCAGAGAGACCAAGGTAGCCATAGTAACAGCAGAGGTGAGGCCACAGGCGAAGACTTGCTGAAAAGTTTCATTATGTTCAGGGCCCACATACTGATTACCTGTGTTCCCAATGGAGGGGGAACTGCTCTCGCTAACAGACTGAAACAGCATTTCACCTTAACCTCGGTCACCAGTTAAAGACAACTCACCACAAATTGGCATGATAATTGCTTCACGCATAGCTGTGTAAGTATAGCATGCATAGCTGTGTAAGTATAGCATGCTTAGCTGTGTAAGTATAGCATGCTTAGCTGTGTAAGTATATCATGCTTAGCTGTGTAAGTCATGCTTAGCTGTGTAGATATAGCATGCTTAGCTGTTTAAGTATAGCATGCTTAGCTGTCTAAGTATAGCATGCATAGTTGTGTAAGAATAGCATGCATAGCTGTGTAAGTATATCATGCATAGCTGTGTAAGTATAGCATGCATAGCTGCATAGGTATAGCATGCATAGATGTGTAAATATAGCATGCATAGCTGTGTAAGTATAGCATGCTTAGCTGTGTAAGTATAGCATGCATAGCTGTGTAAGTATAGCACGCATACCTGTGCAAGTATAGCATGCATAGCTGCTGTGTAAGTATAGCATGCATAGCTGTGTAATAGCATGCATAGCTGTGTAAGTATAGCATGCATAGATGTGTAAGTATATCATGCATAGCTGTGTAAGTATAGCATGCATAGCTGCATATGTATAGCATGCATAGATGTGTAAATATAGCATGCATAGCTGTGTAAGTATAGCATGCATAGCTGTGTAAGTATAGCACGCATACCTGTGCAAGTATTGCATGCATAGCTGCTGTGTAAGTATAGCATGCATAGCTGTGTAAGAATAGCATCATAGCTGTGTAAGTATAGCATGCATAGATGTGTAAGTATAGCATGCATAGCTGTGTAGGTATAGCATGCATAGCTGCTGTGTAGATATGGCATGCATAGCTGTGTAAGAATAGCACGCATACCTGCGTAGGTATAGCATGCATAGCTGTGTAAGTATTGCATGTGTACAGTATATTCATCTTAACAGTAATTTTGCAGATTGCAGCCTGTTTAAACTTCCAAAATGCTCACAGTAGCTCCCCTGCCCCTCTGGTAGATGAAAGTCTCTACCTCAACCAGAGTGCCTCTTACCAGGCTCCTGCACAGGTCATCGCAGTCAGTCTGATCTTCACCAGAAAGTGCTCTCCTCTCCCATCAGAATTCCTGGAAATGTGAGGAAACAGTTTCAAATAGCCTTCATCCTACATGCTAGACATGGGGGTAATGTGCCATTAAAGAGATCCTGGGGATTTGGGTCGCAGGCAAAGGGGTGTTACTGCTCCATTCTATGTGCAGCAATAGGAGTCCACCTGTAATGGCTTGATTCCAGCCAGGTGATACAAAAAACAGTGCTTGTGTGAGTGAGGTGAACTTACAGTGAAGAACTAATTTTGCTGCCATTTTGACATCTTGTGGAATGCTGTGGTAACATACTGTACACTGCTAGTATGGCTTATTGCAACTTTGTGGTGATAAACAGCAACAATAGCAATCCCTGCTTGATTGTTGCGTTAAAGGGTTCAGGTACTTAAATGTAATCTTTTATACGTTTACTTACATGAGAAGGTCACAGTGCGTTTTATTATTCAATTACATTAAAATAAAATGAAAGAGCTGCACTAGAGGCTTTTAAATGGAGTCTGTAATTGACTCAGACTATTTTTTAAAAACCACATTCTGTAACGCCAACCGCAGTTTGTTCCCTTGAATGGCGTTTCCAGTAGGGGAGCCAGCCCACACCTTTGACAGACGGTGGAAGATGCTCTCCATGCCTCCTGGGTGATTTTCAACAACATATTTCACGCAAAGCAGCTGTTGTTTACAAAGACCAAACAACAATGCCCCAGAAGGAAAAAAAAAAAATCTCAAACAGGAACAGAATAGTTCTGATTTTCCTATTACTCCAAAGTGTCCAATATTTTCAATCAACCGCTGCTGCTATTTAGTCGCCAAAAAGATGTTCAATGAATACAAAAGAGAAGACGACTGAGAGGCTTGTTTCAGAAACTAGGGCCAGATAATGGGTATGCCACAGCCTGTCAATCTCACGCTGAGCTAAACTAATCAAAAACCTCTCCTGGTCACATCAAAAGACTCCGCATCAATTCAGTGATTCATTGCCAGCACATCCATCATCTACTCCAATGCAGAGGTTATGAAGCCTGATTCTCACTATTCAGTAGATCTGCAGTCTGGGGTATGTCCTCCCTCCAGCTAACACATTTCACCATTGCTATTCACCTGCGGTTTGAACTTTAAGGAAAGTGACACACTTTCAACATAATTTTCATAACATCTAGGCCTATATTTTACATTTATTATTCTAGGGCTTTCATTTTTTTCTATTTACCACATGATTGTGAAAAACAAACACAGGAATATGCATTTTCTCTGTGATAGTCTTAATAATATATGTATTTTAATGCAGTTGCTGACATAGACACTAAAGTCTCCGGAGTAGAGACCCTAGACATTGACAGGCCTGCCCCTCAGCGTAGCAAAGGTCCATTTACATTTGCCTTATGGAAACCATGGCAGTTAGTTTTCAGCTGAAAGTACTGGAAGTGAATAGTTTACCCAGCTTTGTGTAGCAAACACAGTACGGCCGTACCAATATCCACAAACCTTTCCACCGTACATGATGTGTTATAAATACCCATGTGACTGATCTTAGTTTTTCCCATACTAAGTAATTGTTTAGAAATTCAGTGATTAATCTTTTTAAGAGATATAGCTCATTAGGAGGCAAAATTGTTTGATACACTTGTTAACATTTTTCTGGTTTTCTATCTGTTAGTGTTAAACGAGGAAGAGAATTTCATTAGGTTCTGGCACACAGCTCAGTAGAAATACTGCCATACAGAAGCACTACAGACTAGGACTTAATGACCGAATGACTGCTATTATGGAATTAATGGATTGACTTCCGGGCAATAAAGTCAAATTGTTATGAACTGATGCTACACAGTTAATAACTCAACACAATTATGCTACAGCAATATTATGCCAAAATGTGCAATGCAAGAAGAAATCTGGTCCAGATCCCTTCAGGTTACTGTATTGTTTTGTTCTGAAGCAGAAACCCTCTCTTTAAATTCTTTGAATCAAGGCTCACACAGGCTTTAGTTATTCGTTGTTTTAGTGGCTTTATTGAGCATGTGTGCTGCTATAATGAGACGTGGTGAGATGAGCAGAAGATAGAGTCTGCACGCTGCTGTAATGCTCCCATAGGGATTGGTTAGATGAGGAAATAAAGCAGATCCACGTCTTGATAAAGCACTTAAACCTCACTGCTTCCAAACCTTAAAGACTGAAGCCATATTCACTATTTTTCTATCCAGCAGCAGCAGCAGCAGTAGAAAGGCTGCAACTGGGTTTTCCAAATATGGAAAAAATGATAAATAAATAATTAAAGCGGCTTTTAAACTTATTTCTATTGTATTTAGTGTCAGCTACAAAATACTAGTGGCATACTACCAGCTTGCCTCTCTCATATTTTACATGAAATATGCATTTGCATTCAGGGGGGGAAATGTATGTTGAAAGAAAGATGGTTGACAATGGAGTTTATTTATGAGCAGCTGTGTTAAACTTCACACATACACATACATTTTTGTAACTTTTGCTCAACAACACTTTTTTTTTTTTTACTGGATTTAAGTGTTTCCTATAGCAACCTTTGGTGGGGCTTCAGAAGGGCTTTGTCAGTAAAGCTGTTGCCAGGAGCACATATTCATGCACATGCAACCATTTCTATGTCATTAGCCAATCACAGCGGTAATTGAGGCACACAGTTGGCTTTGTTGTGCCTGTACTTTAAGCCTACCCAGTGAAAGCACACTATAATACTGATGAGTTCCATTCCAAAATGTGTCGTCTGATGAGAAAGAGAAATAAAAGTTTCATAATGTGACTAAAATGGCAACTGTAAAATAAACTTTATTTTAGTGCCACCAGGGAAGCCTAATGTATCCAATAACAAAAATTACAACGGCTTAAGTGCTAGCCAAGGGCTTGGGAGGCATTGAATCAGTCATATCATTCCCAGAAAATTTCTGCAAAAGGCTTTGGTAAATCGTATCTGAAATCATATCCTACAGCACCATTCTCTCAGCTTCCCCAATTCTGCTCAGTGGCAGACATAGCCTTCTCTGTAGCCTTGTACTGTGACAGTCATTGGCTTTGGCTGCACAACTCTCCCAATGCTCTATTCTTCAAATGGGGTTTTATAATACTGAATTACTGATGCACCTTAGAGGGCTGCCTCGTCCCATATCCAGTGCTTTGTTTTTCTGCTTGCCTGCTAGTCTGCTTGAGACGGTCTTTAATCAGAAAGATGTGTCTAATTAGGACTTTGGCCTTTAGTCCTATACAGACGGGCTCATTGGTATCGATTCATTGTCCCTTATTGTTGGCCTTCAGACACTTGTGAAAGTCTCGTCTCTGTTCATTACGGATTTAAAAGAGGAAAGCGGGGAGTGATCTTCCCCTTTATGACATGAAACATAAACAAGCAGTCCGCGCTCGTCTCTCGCCTCCTGATGTGCCTTTAATGTGTACATTTATGAGGGGAGGAATTTGGGGACTGTTCAGAGTTAATTTCACCTTGGCGCCGTAGACTTGTGACAGACCAGACCACTGTTGCGACGGTTGTGCCTTAGAGCCACCCATACATCCCCCTTGCCGTGGCCAATTAAATGCTCTCACGCATGGGTACAGGAGACCTGGGCGGTTGCAGGCTGTGGAGTTTCACTTCGTAAAACAGATATAACTGATGAACTACAACGGAAAAATTGCCTGGAGTTTCACTTGATCATACACAGGTGTGTATCTCACCTGTGCTACAGACCCAAGAGGCCCTTTTATCTTCTTAAGTTAAGCACACAGTATTACATTACATTACAGGCATTTAGCAGACGCTCTTATCCAGAGCGACTTACACAACTTTTTAGCATTTTTTACATAATATCCATTTATACAGCTGGATATATACTGAAGCGATTCAGGTTAAGTACCTTGCTCAAGGGTACAACGGCAGTGTCCTACCTGGGTATCGAACCTGCAACCTTTCGGTTACAAGGCCAGTTCCTTACCCATTATACTACACTGCCGCCCAATATAATAATATAATATAATAGTGAAGATGGACTTAAGTAGTATAAATGGCCATATGGCTTCCTTTGTGATTCATTTGTTGTTTGAGGGCAGTTGATAGTTGTGTGTGTGTGTGTGTGTTTGTGCACGTGCGTGCGTGTGTGTGTGTCTGTGTGTGCGTGCGTGCGTGTGTCTGTGTGTGTGTGTGCGTGTGTGTGTGTGAGTGCGTGCGTTTGTGTGTGTACTTTCCAGAATGAATTGTCATTACTGGCATAATTATTTTTACAGGATTTTTAAAATCAGCCTGGAAGACCAGCTGTAGAAACTTGCATTGATAATTTTTCACAGAACAATCTTTTCACTCTCTCTCTATGACAAACACTCAACTCTGCTTTTTTAATTTTAAGCAGCGAACAAGTAGTCTCCTGCTAACTGTATCGAGTCTTGATGTAGGTACTATATGAACCAAAACATTAAATTAGCCACTCAGGGCTCCTGCTGTGCAACACTGAGTAATTGAATGGGTTAAACATTGCATCACAGTCTGTGCAGCCAGGTACTATAAATTGATTGACAAAGGCAAGAAATCCTATGCTTCCATCTTCCATTAATGCCAAATCGGAAAATCTCCGATCCATAACTCTCATTCATCCGTAGTAATATATCCTGCCGTTCTCAATGAATATTCAATTAAGGGGGCATCTCAAATTTTTAATTAACCACAATGAACCCCCCCCCTCCCTCCCTCCCCCACAAAGGTCATAGGAAATATACGTTTTGTCCTCAAAAATAAGAAAGATTAATACTCTTTTACAGCCTTCAAGACAGATTCCCCTGAATTATTCCTGAGTACAATGAATCTCATTGGGCGATATAAAGTTTCCTCATAGGCAGAGCTCAAGAGCATTGAGGCATATGTCTTCCCAGTGTGGATGAGTAAATTAATAGAAAAATGTCTCCTGTGGCTCACTCTGCATTTTTCACAATGGCACGCTCTGCCGCTGAATATGCATTTTACAAGTCCCCTGTGATTCCAGCAGAATAATTAGCTGCTATATGAGTATATAACTGCTAATTATGAGGAAACTGACGCATCACTATTAATCACTGCAATCATTTTATAAGAAAGTTCAGCTAATAAAACCCATATACAGGGTCATGATTTTGTTGTTTTTGTTTACCTGTTTTTTGTTTATTTGAATTACATGTTAATCACCAATTAACTTCTTTATCCTTCATGGTTATTGCAATTATTTTGAAGATGGATAATCTGTGTATTGAAACATTTTGTTTAAAAGCACTATTATTATTATTATTATTGTTATTGTTATTGTTATTGTTATTATTATTATTATTATTATTATTATTATTATTATTATTATTATTAATAATAATAACATATATTTAGTAAGCTAATACCCACATTGCACATACACGTACAGGGTAGGCCACAGTACAATGCAGTTATGTATATATATATACTGTATATGGATTTGAAACAAGGGGAAAACAAATTTCCTTTCTTGATCAAAACCCAGATATACATCTAACATATATTGTAGCTGGTCAAAAATAAGATGGATTTAGAAGACATCAGTATGACTGATACACACAGAAAGGTAAAACGGACCATAGTGTTCACATCACCCTGTGACAGGATGTGTTGTTTTATTAACTGGGGCAGGTAACTTGGAATGTACAGGTGACTCATTCTTAATAATTTTCCCGTATAAAAATAACTTCTGCAGATAAATCTGAGAATGTATCATATTCCATTGTTAATGTCTTCTGCAATACAATATGGGCTGATGTTAAATTATATCAAATGCGACACGCTATTGGACAGGAATGTGATTGCAACATCTCTGCGGGATACTTCAGTGAGAGAAGAGCTCTTTGAACTGAAGGCAGATTTCATGATTGTAACTCAGAGCTCATTCTGCGTCTCGCTTGGTGTTCGTACTGGAGACCAAGTGAGGGGGAGAAAGCTAAGGACTAAACTATTGAAAAGGATTCAGGCAATACTGGGATACTATTCATAAGCAGTGACTGTTAATGTTTCTGTGGCGATAGGGGGTGCCCCATTGCCTGTTTAGCGTATTTCCCAGTTCTTGAATATTGGGTACCAACTTTTCAACTTTAACGTCTCATTTAATTTATCTTCTTTACCCATTGCCTCATTGCTACAACCTCTGTCAATGTGGGAGGGAGCAGACAAGCACACCCATAGCCTGCTGCTGCTGCTCCTATTCTGACTGAGTTTCTCCAGAGGGCTCCAACACTTATACATATGATGAAGCTGGACCAGAGTTACCCAGCTAACTGGAGCCCTCCCTCCCTGGCTAATGCTGTTGTCAACAGGGTTGTGCACCATTCAGAATTTAATTGAGAATGCCTCTTAAATTCCAATTAAATTTTGAATTTGAATTGAGGTAGCAAACAGTATGCAGCAATTCTAATTTGAATTTAAGGAAGTACAATTAAAATTCTATGAAATTCAAAGAAATTGATATACTACATACTTTAGGTGTAGCTTTTAACAGTAAGGCTTTATATCTCAATATGATTTGCACATTAAACATGTTATCATACAAACAACATATGGTGTGCTTCTAAACATTAGATTTTATTAACAACACATGTTTTTATTTAAAGTACCATCTATAGAATAAGAGTACCATTTAATTTCATTTTTGTGAAACATGGTGGAAGAACACCATTTCCCAGAATGCTTTACTTTACTGTCTTCAAAATTGAGCCAAAGAAGACCTTTGAGGATATTTTGACAATAAAATTAACAATGTTGAACAATGAGTTGTGGATTGGAATAAATGATAATTGCATTTACCATGACTTTCTGTCGTTCGTTTGAGTGCTAAGGTTGAAATAAAAAACAATATTACTCATTATTCTACAAGTGGGAATCATTTCTTGAAATAAATTATGTAATTATTTATATTTTGCAACAAAATATATGTTAGATTTAATAAAATTCTTCCCTTGTGTGACTGAGTGGAATTTCTTTGAATTGCAATGAATTAAATTCCACTTCCTGTCATTCCAATTCCAATTCAACATCCTGTTGGGCATGGCCAACTCAATTCAAATTCCAACTCATGAATCAAATGGGGGCCAATGCTTAAATTCAGAATTTTGCACAACCCTGGTGGACAACTCTACGCTGCTATATGAAGCCACTGACCACATGCCAGGGCGCAATCACAGACTGCAGGGCCTGTCACTACAGCGAAAACAAGTACTTTAGTGGGATGAGCCTCTTGGCGGGCCTGACTTAATGCTGATCGTTGACAGCCATCGACAGAAACAGTTGAGGAGAGTAACCAAAATACTGTGGCCAGATTGACACTTCTGAAGAGGCAACGTTTCAAAGGCATGAGCGGGATCCATTAAAGAGCTGTCACCACAGGGACATTTCATTGCACTGGAAGTACGTCCCTGGCGCTCTCATTTAAAGTGAGCGGACATCTGATTGGCTACTTTTCTGAAGGTCAAGGATAATTGGGTAAAAGTGTGCCCACCCACTGGACAATCAATTCAAAGGGACAGGCGATTTGACAGACGTCAACTCATTGGTTTGATCCTTGTCACGGGGGCTTAAGAGTCAGCATCGACTTTGTATCAAAACGAGGAGGGTCTGTGCCCTTATCCCATTTAAACGGGTGAACTCAGATGGTTCTGACAACAGAGGTCATCCATCTTGTGGCGTCAGCATTGTGTGTGTGTGTATGTGTGCTGATCTGTCTTCAGCTCAACAGATGTGTGCTATATGAGTAATGATAGCAGAGACAAGGAGGAATGCACAGTGCTTATTCTCGTGCACATTTATAACAGAATTCATGATAAACCGCAGTCACTCTTATAAAAAAAAAATGGCACCAGAAAAAAGTCTCAAGTAATTTCCAGAAATATTTAAGAGATTTTTGCATGATGTTAAACATTCTATTAATTGTTCAAAGGTTCTATTAATTGTTTTTAATTTCATTCTACTAATAGTTTTTTTCCCCCACCCTTTCCCCCTTACTTGCTGGCTGCAGGAGGTTGAATGGAAAAGTTAATAATCTTCCATTTTAAAGGATTTTGCTGAGGGAACCGAAAACAAAATAACAGTTGTACTGGCAGGTGTTTCACAGTAAAATATATACGAAATCGATTTAGCTGAATCTCCTCCAGTATCGCCCTGCCCCTCCCCGACGCCCCACACCCCAACTTCCCTGTCAAGTCCGCAGCCGCAAAAGCGAAAGACACAATTCCCAGAATGCAAAGGTCATTCCGGAGCCTCGCACAGGGCTGTCCGAGATTGATTGACTGTGGTAGTCAGGAGCCCAGCGGTCCCGGAGGTTGACTAGGAAATTCAACCATTTAATCGCTGCTTGATTGATAAGGGTTATGACACGACAGTAAATAAAAACTTTACTTGACATGGCATCAACATAAGGGGAAGAAATGTGTTGTGGGGAAAAAAAATAAAAGAAATACTGACAGTCTTCACTTTCCCCCCACCTTTTTCCCTCCTTTCACTCACCAGTGACACTATGCCCTTATGTCATTGCTGGTGCTTTCACTCACCAGTGACACTATGCCCTTATGTCATTGCTGCTGGAAGCGCTACAGTGAGTGAATTCCTCCAACACACCTTCCCATGGGAGCGTAGCTCTGTGAAGCTGGCATCCCATATGCCACAGAAATCAATAACTCGCCTATCATTTCTGCTACGTTTGTACTCGTTTGTGCCGTTTCCACTACTTTTGTTCTTTAGATATTTTTTATATTATTACTATTAGATATTTACAACTTTTTAAAATTGGGAGTGACTCTACGCAGAACTTGTCTGTAACACACAAAAATAGTGTCTTTAGTTTGTTTGTTCTGCATTTGTGCTGGTTTGCGCTTCTTTTGTACAAAGCAAACCAAACACAAACGTAGCAAACTATATATAGTGAATAATTGATTTCTGTGACATATGGGGGCTTGGGCCAAGGGCTATTTTACACAGTACAAGCCACACAGAGTTCCTGTAGAGAGCTTGTGTAACCCAGTTTGTGTGCAGTGTTGGTCCCGGGAGGCCACAGGCTTTGGAGGGTTTTTGCTGTTGCTCAGTGTTTAATTGATCAATCAAAGTAGTTCACTACACAGTTAAATTGCCCTGCCTCATTTCAAAACCAGCTTACTCTGATGGACTACAGAACCAGGGCTGGCCAGGCCTGGCTTGGACATTGTTAGACATTCATTTTTACCTGTTTTTTTGTTTTATTTATTGTTTTATTTATTGTTTTATCTGAGGTTGCGCTCCAAGGTTGCTCAGTCAGTAAAATGTGTATCAAGATCACAGGCTGGGTCAAACCCCAGATACACATCTAGTGTATCTTGTAGCTGGTCAAAATGGATTTAGAAGTCACCAGCTCTTTCAGTAAAATGTGTATCAAGATCACAGGCTGGGTCAAACCCCAGATACACATCTAGTGTATCTTGTAGCTGGTCAAAATGGATTTAGAAGTCACTGCTCTGTCAGTAAAATGTGTATCACGATCACAGGCTGGGTCCTAAAGCCTCCGTGTCCAGACTATGACCTGCAGCACACCTATAATTAACACCTTTATCCAGCAACAGCGGTTGCTTTTTTTTTGTAAATGTTGTCTGTAGTCCCTAAAAATGTACAGCACTTCAAGCATACGTTTAGAAGTATCCGGAAACTTAGCACTGTGCAGGCGATATCGAAGTCTGTTTGGAGATTCAGTCTGCGCTGTAACACCGAGCGAGCCGTCAAACTGTACATTTGATAAACAACCAAAAAAGGCCACCTGGTATCATTCAGCCTGTCTAAAAGGAAATTTATGCTTTAGACCCTGCCCATTCTGCTATAATTATTTAGGCACCCAATGTGGTGAGGAAAGGTTATTTTTCACAGCGGAGGTTTATATATTTTGAAGCAAAATTAGATTAAGCAGCAAATATGTAACGAATACAACCATTGCTGTGAAGAATAATACCTTTCTTTGTTTCATAATTTCACCTGGGGTGCATCGCTCCCAATAACTGAGGATTCAATCGTCACAGAATGACCAAGAGTGAAAAAAGGGTGTCACTTTCTCTAGATGGGGCCCAAAACTGTGGAATACCCTCATGGAAAATAATACACACTGCCAAGATTTAAATTACTTTTGAACACGCAGCCTTTTCGCAATTTCTTTTAATTATCTGTAATGACATGCATTGTTGCCTGCTGGTATGCAGCCGGCTAATTGCTTATACAATAAGTCTTACCGTTAAGTATTTGGAGCCCACTGCCCACAAATGATAAAAAAAATACAATGGCTTCTTCTTCTTAGAAAACTGGTTTTGCCATTTTATCAAGGTTCTGATAGCGCCATTGAGCCAAGAGTCACTGACTGGCCTGTTTAATATGTCCTCTAATGCCCCGCTGACCTAAAAAGTGGACGCAGGCTGTAGTAGACCACTTCACTGCCAAATTGCTTCTCCTCCGATTGGTAAATGATTGCCACTTGTGCTGAGCTCAGCTGATAATGCTAAATGCATTACATCTCCTGGAAAAAAAACACTTGTGGAGATATTATCCAAGTGATCAGACTTGCTGTGCAGTGATATGGGGCTTGTGAAGTATGCACAGATTACAGCCATTTCCCTTGATGACGGGCTAATCAGGTACAGTGCATGTGCTGTGTGCATAGAGCATCACGCCTCACTGTTTGAAACGCTTCTTTTCATTCAGCAGGCTATGTGTCCACCGCATGCATGTATGACGAAGACTCACCTGTTCTGCCATTATTGAGGAAAGGAACTATGATTATACTTTTCATTTGTTTATGCCATTTCAATTCCAAAAGTATTTGGAGAGTGACACATTTTTTTGTTGTTGTTTTGGCTCTGCACTCCAGCACATTGGATTTGAAATGGAACAGTGACTATGAGGTTAAAGTGCACACATTCAGCTTTTGAGGGTCTTTACAACTATATCGAGTGAACTGTGTAGCAATTGTGGCCATTTGTATAGTCACCCCCCCCCCCCCCCCCCCCCATTTTAGGGGACCAAAAGTAATTGGACAAATGAACTATATATATAGGAATTTGTACAAAATCAATTAAATAAATGTAATTATTGATGTCAAAATGATGAAGCAAAGTTATAAAACATTATTTTGGGCTACATTACCTCAGACATTAAGTGGACCCAAATCACATCATGATTTCAACGCGGTCATCATTAGGCAAACACTCAGAAGGAAAGGCCCCATTCCCTTCAGAGAGTAATAAAAAAAGACGATCAAGTTACATTAAATAACGCAGGAAAGGTGGAGCAGCTTTGCTCTGGAATAGCGCCCTTTCTCTGCATGTGATGGTAATGTGGCCTAAATAATTTGAAACTTGACCTCATTTGTGATATATAATTTCAAGAAGGAATTAATTTTCCAGCTAAACATAAAAAATGAAAGCTATGCTACTCGCTGTGTTATTAATTATTTTTAATGGAAATGTACTGGCACTCACCGCTCGGAACATAATATGCGGCCTCCAATGAATAAATAAAGTACTTTTTTTATTCATTGCTTGAAAACGAATGTGCTCCAAAGATGAGAGTGGTCATGGCTGTATGAGGTACTACTGGGCATGAGAAATTGTGAGGGGATATTTCTTTACACTCGTTGAGCAGTGTGCCATTCACTCTGATTCAGTATCACTGTGCTTGACAATAAGTTGAGGCCCCTGGCCACCTACGGGATTGTCAAATTGGCAGCTGTGATTTAATGTGATTTAAGGCTTGTGTACCACTTCACCAGCAGGATGGGGTGGCACAGACGCTTGGCAGAGCGTCAGGAAAAACGGGTGCCGTCAGCAGCAGCTAGTTTAGCGGAGAAGCGAGAATCGGCTTGACATTCAAGCAAACTGGAAAGTGGACGTTTTCATTTATTTTTTATTTTTTCCGTGCTCATGATTTATTCAACCTCCAAAAAAAAGCAAGCATATCTCTATAATCAGAATGTGGGGAGGGTAGTGTGGAGCAGGGAACATCCGTCAGCCCGCAGCCAAGTCCGCCGCTTTGCTACGCGTACGTACAGCCACTGTGAAATGTTGACAAAGCCGTAGCCAACATGAAATGTTCTGTTTAAATTCCCAGTTGGTCGTGAAAGAATTTTACCATGATAAAATATTTAATGTACCAAACAATGTCAATATTTGAATAAGTTTGCAAGCCAGATAAGAAGCTTTTAAGTTTGACAGCTTAAAGCACATAAAACTAAGCTAGCTAGTTGGGGGGAAAAGGGCGGGACAAATAAAGAACTAAATTCAGGCTCATATTTTTAAGGTCTGAGTCTAAAACTTGCTAGATTCAATTCAATTAAATTTTATTTGTATAGCGCTTTTTACAGAGAACTGTCACAAAGACGCTGCACAGAGAAACAGAAGGAAAATGGAGCAACAAAACCAAGCCTTAACCCCCAACCAGAAAAACGAGGTAAAAAAAACCCAGTGGGAAGAAAAAACACTCAACAGTGGCGAGAAAAAACTCCCCAATGGGAAGGAATCTCGGAAGGAACCTGGCTAGAGAGGGGGGGGCCCATCCTTCGCTGGCCAGCCCGGTTTAAACTAAAGGAACCTGGCTAGAGAGAGAGGGGGGGGGGCCATCCTTCGCTGGCCGGCCCGGTTTAAACTAAAGGAACCAGGCTAGAGAGAGAGGGGGGGGGGCCATCCTTCGCTGGCCGGCCCGGTTTAAACTAAAGGAACCTGGCTAGAGAGAGAGGGGGGGGGGCCATCCTTCGCTGGCCGGCCCGGTTTAAACTAAAGGAACCAGGCTAGAGAGGGGGTGCCCATCCTTCGCTGGCCGGCCCGGTTTAAACTAGGGGTGGAATGGATGGTAATGGACTGTAATGAGGGATCTAGATGGCCTGCTAGTCCATGATGTGGCTGGAAATACTGGCCGTTCCAAGGTGCACAACGATTTAAGACTTGCCTTGATAATACACTGATGAAACAAGGAATCATGGCAACACGGGTAAGATAATTTCAGGAATTCAAAATTATATACTTTCCTGTTTTGGCCTGTGGGCACACCTAATCTTTTGTATGCATTGCAGTGGATAAGAGCATCTACTGGATGGGTAAATCTACTGTAATAGAAATGCAGGCTTCCTGTAATGAGGGGATACGCTGCTGAAGACAGAGTGGAGGTCAGAACAGGAAAAAGCCTCATAAATATGACTAATATTTATCATATAAAAATGAAAAAAAAATCCTAATTCAATTGTGAATGTGGACCATTCTGGTGTATTGTGTTTGTGTGTGCGCGTGTGCGTGTGTGCGTGTGCGTGTGTGTGTGTGTGTGTGTGTGTGTGTGTGTGTGTGTGTGTGTTTGTGTGTGCATGTGCGTGTGTCTAATCTAGGTTGTTTTTTTGTCTCCAGCATTTGTCACCATTACTGGTTCCTGTCACTCCTCAATTTGATCGCAATATGTGCAAACACAGAACAAAAGACTGCAATCTGTTCCGAGAATAGAATACACTGTTCAATTTAGCACCAGTTTAAAACCAAAGATGAAAAAAAATGTTTTCGGTTCAAAATCGAATACAAAGATCAAAAACACGATGAGGCATTTCGGGCTTTGATACGTTAAAACATGAATGCAGGAAGTGCAATTGTCTGCTATAATAAAATTTTCCTCCTCGCACTTGAAACTGCACTAAATCTTTGTTGGAATCATATTTAGGCAACTGGAACTTCACAGTACATTAATCTTCTTCAGTTGGAAATCATCCCCTGTCAGCATTGTGAGGTGTCTCAGTTTCAAACACTCGGTGCCCAAAAATCAATTCAACTTTATTAGCAGCAGCAAAAAGAAAAGGACTGATTTGAGAAAACGGCCATTGGGACACTGATTTGAGCTTTGGCATGACATAACTGTGTACAGTGTGCATACTACTGTTAGCAACTAGCATAAGATAACAGCAGTGTTTCCTGAACATTTCCACATGAGAGAGGCAAGCGAAACAGATAAGTACATGTGTAATTAAAGTATAATTAAACCTATATCTCAGTACCTGCAGCTCTTCTGCTGTACGCCATTTCATGGTTATTTTTTACCTTTCATCACAGTCAACTGAAAAAGGCCTTTCAGTTCTAAATATTGACTCACCTGTTGTCCATGTAAACACACACACACACACACACACACACGCGCGCACACGCGCACACACACAACAGATTTTCGAAGCAACTGACCATTACTTTTTTTATGTGTAATTTCTGCTCAAACCTACAGCACATTCTATCCTGACATTTAGCATTATGTTCTTAACCAGAACCACCTAAACAGATCACAGTTCTACATACAATCTATGCAGCAGGATGATATTTGACTGAAACATATGTTCTTTTTTGAGTGACAAACCCAGTTCCCTAAGTGTCATGCGGTACACATCACTGTTTCCAACCCAGTCCAGGGAAGTATGCTAATGTCTCCTACTGATGGAGGACATTGTAACTATGGGATGGGAATACACTTCCAATTCAAATGAGTTTCTGTGAGTTATTACTATGCACTTAAGCCCCTTAATCGCATTAGTAATACAAAGAGCTATTCAAATTAATTAAGAGCGATTAGTTATTCGGTGAGGTCTAGAACAATTACCTGGACAACTAAAAATTGGGCTACCCAAGACAGCTACCCTGAATTTATTCAAAGTGTAGACGTGAAAAAAATATTCATGATTAACAACTCAGTTTTCAAATATATGTGCTGCTTTATCATAACAAGATAAGTATGACTGGCAGTTAATAAAGAAGACAAAGAGTTTACTTTCAAAGCCAGAGTTATTGAAACTGGTCAAATTAACAGAAAGTAACGATGGAAACGATCCAAAAACTCATTTACGAAAATATTCTAATAAATATAATATAATAAAATATACTACAGGTCAGTTTTGGTTCTGTTCATACAGATTAGGAATTTAGATCGTTTCACAGAACACTTGTTACCTCTAAACCCAGGACACAAGCAGTGGCATATAAGTTAATTCACACCTCGCTTGTGAAGCTGTATGAAGTCATTTCTCATTCACATTCGAGACCAAAGGAATCTGATTGGGTAGAGAATGCAAAGGATTGTGTAGTGAATCAGATTGGAGGGGGGGGGGGGGCGGGTGCGGTACTGAATTCCGATATTCTGTTAAAACTAGTTATTGGCATGGCCAAAATGTTGACAAAATGTTGACTTTCAAAGTATTTCAATAATTATCAAGATAATATTGTATATTGTGAAATGTTGGCCAAGATAATCCTACTATAAAATTTTAATATCGGTACATGCCTACCTCTAGCCCTACTTTTTAAAACTAGTTTGAGTTCTTCAATGACCACAGACTGTCAGGACCTCAGTGTAGTCTTATCCAAAGGAAATAGTCTTCTAAAGCACAGCCACCTTTAACACTGTGCTGGGAAGTTGGATTTTAATTAATCTAGCCTAGAAGACTGTCTATCTCACCAACTCCTCTCCCAGCAGCAACATCGCTTTCCCAAGAGATCTGCCATCCAATTATTAACCAAACCCAACCCTGCGGAGCTTGGCAAGGCAAAGGTATGACTCCTGACTGAAAAATCACTGCCACATATTTTCTTTTCATCAGTCTTTCATTAATTCTAAACTATAAGTAAAGGGCAGAATGTGTCTGTGTGTGTCTGTGTGTGTGCACACATGGGTATGTGTGTGTGTGTGTGTGTGTGTGTGTGTGTGTGTGCACACATGGGTATGTGTGTGTGTGTGTGTGTGTGTGTGTACGTGCACATGGGCATGTGTGTGTGTGTGTGTGTGTGTGTGTGTGTGTGTGTGTGTGTGAGTGTGTGTGTGTGTGTGTGTGTGTGTGTGTGTGCACATGGGCGTGTGTGTGTGTGTGTGTGTGTGTGAGTGTGTGTGTGTGTGTGTGTGTGTGTGCACATGGGCGCGTGTGTGTGTGTGTGTGTGTGTGTGTGTGTGCGCGTGTGTGGTTGGGAGGTGGTAGAGATGCACACAGGCACACAGAATTGGTGACAAATGCTTCACAAATGAGAGCATAAACAGCTACATTCACTTGCGCTAAATACCACAGTCCGGCAGAGATGGAGGTCAGCTGCCGGATGCAGCGGAATCTCCACAGATCAACGACTGCACCAATTACGCACATTTTTAAGCTTGAAGCCAGGCGAGTAACCACTTCCAGTGCACAAAAGTGTGCCGTTGCTGAATTTCACATCACCTAAATAAATGCCAACCGTCAACACTGTTACAAAGCATGTAAAATCTCTCAGGGCATGAAAGAGCTCCCCAACAATGGTGACCATGGCTGATTATCCAGCGACTGTGATCATGCACAGTAAATTCACAGTAAAATGTCCAGTGTTACTTCAACTCTAGCAGTGTACATGTGAGCCTGCTCTGGTCAGATTAGGCTCATATGTACACTGCTAGAGTTGAATTAACACTGGACATTTTACTGTGTGGTACATTTCAACGTTGAATTTTTAATTTATTTCTGAAGTTCCATTCCAACAAGCAATAATTAGCATTTTAGATTTTTGTACTGCTATCATCCCTCCGTGTACGGTCCTCACCAGTGTACTGCTCTTATCTCCCATGCTCCTGTTGTGTAGCTGTCAGCCTTAGCCTTAGTCACACCCCCTTTCCCTTGTTGTTGCTCTAATGGGTCCATTGCTATTCTAGTAAGAGCACATTCACGTTAATCTCATGTACTTAAAATAAAGCACACTGTGCGCTTCTTTTATTGCTGTCTAATATTATTGCTGCGCATATTAATGTATGTAATAAAAGTAATTGCTGCATGATAACAAATGCATCTTAATTTATTCTAGTTTCTGTACTAGATTGTAGTTTATCAAAGTCATGTGCATATATATATATATATATATATATACACTGCCTGGCCAAAAAAAAAGTCACCGTTGCACCCGTCATGCATAGTGCCCACTGTACAAGCCTCTGGAGGCAGTGTTATGATCTGGGGTTGCTTCAATTGGTCAGGTCTAGGCTCAGCAACGTTATGCAGCAATAAAATTAAGTCAGCTGAGTACCTGAATGTACTGAATGACCAGGTTATCCCATCAATGGGCATATTCCAGGACGAGAATGCCAAGATTCGTCGGGCTCAAATTGTGAAAGAGTGGTTCAGGGAGCATGAGGAATCATTTTCACACATGAATTGGCCACCAGAGTCCTGATCTTAACCCCATTGAAAGTCTGCTGGAGAAGACTTTACTGAGTGGTTCGACTCTCCCATCATCAATACAATATCTCGGGCAAAAATGTATGCAATTCTGGACGGAAATAAATGTTGTGACGTTGCATAAGGTTGTCGAAACAATGCCACGACGAATGCGCGCCGTAATCGAAGCTAAAGGCGGTCCAACGAAATATTAGAGTGTGCAACTTTTTTTTGGCCAGGCAGTGTATATATATATACATATCCAATTTAATCTATACTTTGGGCTGCTCATTCTGTATTTCCTACTGTTTTATTGTGGTTTTATTGTCATCTTGAAACTACCTGCATCTTGTGAAGTGGTACAAGTGGTGATGATACTGTGGACTGCGGGGAAATAAGGAAATTAAATGAACAATTTTTGCCATCAGAGATTCTCATGACAACCAATCTAACAGCTGTTTCCGCTATTAGCAGGTAGAGTTCCGCGTGCGAAGGTAACGGTGTGGAAAATTCACTTCAAGAGACGAGGACGCACTTTATAAAGGTGGTTGAGCTGGCTGGCGGTCTTACCAGATTTAACACAATGGCTACAGAAGAGGCTCTTATGTCCCATTGCGATGAAAAGAGTGGCCGTTTAGTCCTACACAGGACTATTATTGGCTCATTCTGCTGCAAAGGCCTGCAGACGTTGTATTTTTCAAATGGCATGATGCTTGAAGTGGCAAGCTAACTCAGAAACACTCAGCTGTGTTCTGGTTAAAAAAGAGGTTTCATGATTTAATCACAACCAGAGGTTCTTCTTGAATCAACAGTGTAACCTCTGATGATATTTCATATGGGTCACACAAAAATGTTGCCATATTTCAGATAAGAAAAAAAAAGTTTAGTGAAGTGCCTGAGATTTCCAAGCCGATGCATGTGATAACATGTTGTTGTATGCACCTAAAAGGTTGGGATGTGCACACAAGCACACAAACACACACACACACACACACACACACACACACACAATACACCAGAATGTCCACATTCACAATTGAATTAGGCATTTTTTATGTGTTTCATTTTTATATGATAAATATTAGTCATATTTATGAGGCTTTCTCCATATGTCCTAAAAGGTTTTTACCTCATGCGCAATATATAACAACCAAGATAGGACACAGATCAATGACGTATGTGGCTTAAATGTCAACAGCCTGGGTATTTGCTGAATCAAATCACCTTCAGCAGAATCATCAGAAAGTCTGATGTAATTAAGCAATTTGTAATCTAAAGGAAAAAGTCATCTGATTGCATTACAGATCAGGAGAAAGGTCACATCATACCGTTGCTGACTACATAAAGAGCCAGGCAATCAGTACTCTGTATCAGAATACATACAAAAGTGCATGCAAGCCAATCCGAGCACACGTCGGCATACTTATAGCAAGACAAAGAGGAGAAAGAAAAGTCGTACTGTATGACACTGTTACCATGGCAATGCAACGGAGCAGCGAGTCTTTCACCAGCTGTTATGCGGGCCGTAAGGTCAACACTGTGCATTGCGGCGCAAACCTCGGCACGGTGAAGTGGGAACCTGGCGCCCGACCTTACCCAGGATGCCGTTGGAAACGCGCCTGAGCGGGAACGGTGTGGTCCTGAGAAGACGGACTGGGCTGTCTGAGAATTTTGACAAAACACCCGCCCCCTTCCCAGGTTCACGTCTTATTGCTCAGCTCCTAATTGCGGCGGAATATTAATATTAATATTAATGCGCTTATGATAACGGCAGCTGCTCCGACAGGGAAAATTAAGTGTCATTCTGTTTTCGGGCCCCTTGCGTGAAATAAATGCGCGAATGATGCAGGATGCCTTTGTGTTCATCCGGCGCGTTTGATGGGCGAACGGGAGCCGCTGCAGGCCGCCTGCCAAAAAAGCAGGGAAATCAAAGCGAATCAATGAAAGGAACATGCATTACAAGCAGGGCTGAGCGTGCGCCAGCTGATGACTAACAATTTAATAATGGACTGTTTTTAATAATAGATGTTTAATAAAACAGGAGGTGGTGCAGCAGCTCCTCTGATTTTACACAACAGCAGCTTTCATGAATGCGGAGAAAGATGGAGATTTTTAATTTGTGTGTGTGTCCTTATGTATTAATCAGCCTCAGAGATTCTCCTAACATCAGCCCACACTCCAAAAAGTGAGACAAAACACAGCCATTTTAAACAATCTATGTCTATTTAGTCTATTTGTGTTTGGTTCTATTAATTTGTGCTTTGAAAAGATCATATACCATACCATACCATACCATTTTGGATGTTAAAGCCCATTTGCAATGCCAATGCGAAGTATCTACACAGTAAATGGGCTTTAACCAAAATACCAGTATGGTCCTTTAAACATACAACCAATATATCCAACTACATTTTGAGGTACATTTTAACATTTCACACAATGAAACAATGAAAAAAGTTGGTAAAAGCATTTTAAAGCTCTATTACCCCAACCATATTACCCCTAAGCTTGCTGCTCACCAGTGAGTCCTCTGATTGGCTGCCTGTCTGCCTGTAACAGCTGCGCTAGCTGCAGAGTAGCTGGAACAGCTCAACTGGGGGACTGCACAGTGGACAAAAAGCTATCAACTGACGGTAAATTTCTAGTTAAAAAGTAGTAGTGTGGTAGTGTGCACCCTACCAAACTCATGTATGTTATGGCAATGCAATGGGAAGGTCTACAATTGCATTTCTATATTTGTATCTCTGTTTAAAAAATAGAAAACAATAACTGTACTTTGTCATACCATTATGCCATGATAACTAAAAGACTCAAGTCATTCAGTCAAATTGTGTAACTCAAATTACAAAGTTACTACCACAGATTATTGTGTAACAGGATGTAGAGGAACAGTACATACGGTCACTGAAAGGTAATTACACTTGTAAATTTCTATCTGTTTACATAATCAGGGACCACACCATGAAAAATGATACTGTAGTTAATGAAATGGTGTTTGTATTCCTCAAGGTAATTGAATAGTACATCTAAGGTAAACGACAGAAAAAAAGGCAAAAAAAAGGAAGGTAGTGCACAACGCGGTCTGTTTCAAATGTAAACAAATCACTGAGCTCCCATAGAAGTACACAGTACAATAATTATTTGCAGTTACGATTTAATTAGAATTTTGATGCACACGGATAAGAGTTCAAAGACCGGGCAATTTCCTATTAACGGCCATACAGTGAATTTACTAAGATGCTGTGCAATGCCCGCATACAGGCATTAAATTGCACAACAGAAAAGATTGGGATGGAGATTAAAGGACTTTAAAAAAAAAAAAAGTAAATAGCCATGATTAATTGAAAATCCACATGTATCCTTAATAACATCAGGTTCTCTCACCACCATAATTTCCTTTTGATGAAGTGCAAAAGTCGATTTGTTGATTAGTGAAACATAACTGCACCTTGGGTTCTGAGAACTGCAGAAGTAACACATGGGGGCCCAACACCCAACCAAGTGAATTTTTATTCACTGCCTGTATATAACTGTCTCTCTTTTTACCAGTGGCATTACATTATCTATTGAGATATTCCATGGTAGTTCGATCACCCTAAAGCAGTTTTAAATTGTTCAGACAAACCAATACAATTATGCGCAATTTTCTTATAAGCATGAATTTGTGAACAAAATTCAAACCAACTAAATAAATTAACAAATAATCTTTACCCCATCAGTCAGAGTGATTGTTCTTGTCTGGCTCAATGCACTGCAGTGCCTTGAAGCACCGGGGTTGAGTTCATCTCTAGGATTCTCTCCAGGTTGTGTTTTACACCAATAGTTCCAGCCCAGTGTCAAATGAGCTTCACTGTGCATTGTATCAGCTACCGACCACAACCATGCATTCTTACGTCTCACAAAATGCCTCGACCCCGAGGGGAGGGGGTTGGTGTGGGTGACAAATCTTTAATCTTAATTTTTGCATCCGTGTACGTGAGCCAGAGTTTTGGTAAATACAGGCGGGCATGTTACAGCCTGTGCAAATTCATTATACCTGTGTAGTGGCTCATGAAATTAGAAAAAGATAGCATGAAGTGAAATGGTGAGCTGCAGGGTCCAAATAAGTGCATCTGCAGAGTGGCCCTGTTCAGCTCCTGTATACTACACATCCCAATAAGTGCATCTGCAGAGAGGCCCTGTTCAGCTGCTGTATACTACACATCCCAATAAGTGCATCTGCAGAGAGGCCCTGTTCAGCTCCTGTATACTACACATCCCAATAAGTGCATCTGCAGAGCGGCCCTGTTCAGCTCCTGTATACTACACATCCCAATAAGTGCATCTGCAGAGAGGCCCTGTTCAGCTCCTGTATACTACACATCCCAATAAGTGCATCTGCAGAGTGGCCCTGTTCAGCTCCTGTATACTACACATCCCAATAAGTGCATCTGCAGAGAGGCCCTGTTCAGCTCCTGTATACTACACATCCCAATGAGTGTATCTGCAGAGCGGCCCTGTTCAGCTCCTGTATACAACACATCCCAATAAGTGCATCTGCAGAGCAGCCCTGTTCAGCCCCTGTATACTACACATCCCGATAAGTGCATCTGCAGAGAGGCCCTGTTCAGCTCCTGTATACTACACATCCCAATAAGTGCATCTGCTGAGAGGCCCTGTTCAGCTCCTGTATACTACACATCCCAATAAGTGCATCTGCAGAGAGGCCCTGTTCAGCTCCTGTATACTACACATCCCAATAAGTGCATCTGCAGAGAGGCCCTGTTCAGCTCCTGTATACTACACATCCCAATAAGTGCATCTGCAGAGCGGCCCTGTTCAGCTCCTGTGTACTACACATCCCAATGAGTGTATCTGCAGAGCGGCCCTGTTCAGCTCCTGTATACTACACATCCCAATAAGTGCATCTGCAGAGAGGCCCTGTTCAGCTCTTGTATACTACACATCCCAATAAGTACATCTGCAGAGCAGCCCTGTTCAGCTCCTGTATACTACACATCCCAATAAGTGCATCTGCAGAGCGGCCCTGTTCAGCTCCTGCATACTACACATCCCAATAAGTGCATCTGCAGAGAGGCCCTGTTCAGCTCCTGTATACTACACATCCCAATGAATGTATCTGCAGAGCGGCCCTGTTCAGCTCCTGCATACTACACATCCCAATAAGTGCATCTGCAGAGCGGCCCTGTTCAGCTCCTGTATACTACACATCCAAATGAGTGTATCTGCAGAGCGGCCCTGTTCAGTTCCTGTATACAACACATCCCAATGAGTGCATCTGCAGAGCGGCCCTGTTCAGCTCCTGTATACTACACATCCCAATAAGTGCATCTGCAGAGAGGCCCTGTTCAGCTCCTGTATACTACACATCCCAATAAGTGCATCTGCAGAGCGGCCCTGTTCAGCTCCTGTATACTACACATCCCAATAAGTGCATCGGCAGAGCGGCCCTGTTCAGCTCCTGTATACTACACATCCCAATAAGTGCATCTGCAGAGAGGCCCTGTTCAGCTCCTGTATACTACACATCCCAATGAGTGTATCTGCAGAGCAGCCCTGTTCAGCTCCTGTATACAACACATCCCAATAAGTGTATCTGCAGAGCGGCCCTGTTCAGCTCCTGTATACTACACATCCCAATAAGTGCATCTGCAGAGAGGCCCTGTTCAGCTCCTGCATACTACACATCCCAATAAGTGCATCTGCAGAGAGGCCCTGTTCAGCTCCTGTATACTACACATCCCAATAAGTGCATCTGCAGAGAGGCCCTGTTCAGCTCCTGTATACTACACATCCCAAAGACTGCATCTGCAGAGAGGCCCTGTTCAGCTCCTGTATACTACACATCCCAAAGACTGCATCTGCAGAGAGGCCCTGTTCAGCTCCTGCATACTACACATCCCAATAAGTGCATCTGCAGAGAGGCCCTGTTCAGCTCCTGCATACTACACATCCCAATAAGTGCATCTGCAGAGAGGCCCTGTTCAGCTCCTGTATACTACACATCCCAATAAGTGCATCTGCAGAGAGCCTCTCTGTTCAGCTCCTGTATACTACACATCCCAATAAGTGCATCTGCAGAGAGGCTCTGTTCACTTGCTCCTGCTGCTACCATGTCTGACTGGTTTCTTCCCACCCATATTTGAGTCTATATAAAGAGTGACAGTGGGGAATTTGTGGCCATCACACATCCTCCACACACGCCACAGCCTCAGTGTCTCACTTCTCGTTAATTAGCTCAAAGGCCTGTTATTACACTGTTATTACACTGTAATTACGGCCCTCCCACACCTTTTATGTCACAGTGACTGATGTGTAAAACACACCACTTAACTACACATTAATAAGGGGTGAAATTATAAACCGGCTCTTCCAAAACCACACCTATGGCGTCATTAAACTCTCCGATGCCGGCTCATTTATTCAGGCAACACGGAGGTGTGGGAAGCAGTGATTGAAGTGCAGGGAGGGGAACCATACGGACCAGTGCCGAAAAAGAAAAAGACTCGCTGTCACGGGATCAGACTAATTTCAGTGTTTTTCCGGCGACGGCCTCGGGGAAGGAACGATCCATTAGTCATGGGGTCCCAGACGTTTTTCCGAGACAAAAATCAATTAACTGCTATCATTCCCCCCACACGCATCATTCTGTTTACTGACTTCACTGGAGCTGGTCTAGCGACTACTCAGACTTCGGCATGAGCCGCAGTGTACAGCACCGATGGCATCTCACAAGCTCAGGCCGAACAGGTTGCTGTTATCTGAGCCATGGCCTGAGTGACAGAGAGCGTGGACATGCTAACACACGGCAGAATGCCCTGGTCACGCTACCACACGGCAGAATGCCCTGGTCACGCTAACACACGGCAGAATGCCCTGGTCACGCTAACACACGGCAGAATGCCCTGGTCACGCTAACACACGGCAGAATGCCCTGGTCACGCTAACACACGGCAGAATGCCCTGGTCACGCTAACACACGGCAGAATGCCCTGGTCATGCTAACACACGGCAGAATGCCCTGGTCACGCTAACACACGGCAGAATGCCCTGGTCACGCTAACACACGGGAGAATGCCCTGGTCACGCTAACACGCGGCAGAATGCCCTGGTGACGCTAACACACGGCAGAATTCCCTGGTGACGCTAACACACGGCAGAATGCCCTGGTCACACTAACACACGGCAGAATGCCCTGGTCACGCTAACACACGGCAGAATGCCCTGGTCATGCTAACACACGGCAGAATGCCCTGGTCACGCTAACACACGGAGTTTAGTACACGGGGACGCTGCAGTGGAATCCCACCCTTGGTTCCCCGGGGACACTGACCTACTTATCCGAGCCAATCCGGCGTTTAAATAAATCACAGTCCATTCTTTGCGTACCTCTCGCTTTTGGAAACTCAATCACAAACTTGAAGTTTTGGCAGACGACGAGCCTTTACTTAAAAGCGAATTTTAAAATCGTCATTCGCTGATTCCAAAACCACTCCAAAGATTCCCGTACCTTTTTTTTCTTACAATTTATTTTGTTTGTGATCTTACCGCCTAATACCAAGGGCTGTAATTAGAACAGCAGAGGAATGTTTAGAGGAACAAACCGCCTCCTCTAATTTTTATTGAAAGAATTCGGGTTTGAATTATACAGTCTGTTCTGCCTTCTAAGAGAAATCTTTATTCTGAACATCTCTTCTCCTCCAACCAAATATTGCATTGCTGGAGGGGAGATGCCTTTGCCACTGGAATGCAATCGCAATATTTAACGGTTTTTCACCCCAAGGTGTTTCTATGACACCTTCTGGTGTCCCATTAGTGTTCAAAGGAGAAAGGTAAGGTTAGAAGACTTTACCTGCCACACTTATTTTACTCTATGGTGGAAGGTGGCAGTTTCCCAATATGAATATGAAAAATCCTGCACTGGCATTGGAGAGGTGGGGGTGGGGGGTGTAAACAGAGGCATGTTTATAAAATAATATTGAATATAAAGGTGAACCAACACCCCCTCCTAGCAGTGGGGATCTTTCTGTAATTATTAGACCTCTTCACATCTGTCCCCTTCATGCTATGAAAGTATATTGCATAATATACGTATGTTTGCATATTAATGTATATTTTGCTTATACAGTTTAAACACTGTTTGACTGTTTCCTTGATCAATTTCAACAGAGAAGACCAAACCAGAAACCACTTTGTTTCTTTCAACCAGCAGTGAGCTTTATACTTTAAATTAGCTGAATTCCACAAAATCATTTTATTTACAAACGTACCCGGGGTTGTCTGTATCATCACTGTGTTTAAATTTACTGCCTTAAATGACTGTTTGTTGACATTTGTTATTTGTTGTGCGTGAGATCTCCCTGTTTCAGTTCGGGTGAGGAAAGCTGCAGCTTTTGTGTCCACATAATGTTCATTTTAGAACAAAAACTACTGAGCTACCCATTCCAGAAACATAACAACGTACAACAAAATGCATGGCTTATAATGATGAAATGCATAACCTTATATTCCAATGTATTAAAATATCACTTGACATGACATGGCTTCCATATCCTCTTAACACCCGCCAATTAATTCTTGTCCCTTGTAGGGGACATGAGTCACTGGTGTTAATCGCAAGAACCATATACTACACTATGCTGAACACTACACTGCAAGGGACATTTAATAAAAATAAATAATATTTTAGAAATGATTATTTTCACTGTGACATGTTATTGTCATGCAAGACACAGTATTATGTTACCAAAAATGTTTAAAATTTTTTTCTGCCAGGTCTCATATGCTTGTACCACTTATTATATTATGATCAACCACACCGCAAAAATGCCGGTGTAAATCTAACACTGCTGGTGTACATTTAACACCCCACGGTCTCATATAAACACCCTAGGGTGTTACATTTTGGGTGTGTTTGCTATCAATAACAAACCCAAAGTGACGCAGTGCTAACTTATAAATGTACATAGAAAACTCCTACAGACACAGGGATGAGAAACAGCTCAGGCATGAGGTGCAAAAGTCTCCTTTCTAAATTAGCTAAGCATGCTATTGGAACTGGAAAATAAAAATAAAAAAGACTGATGATTAATTTAAACACATTTCTATACATTGGCCCCGAGTCTGTGGGTAAATTAATATCTATCGTATAATACAAAGAGAGAGCTGCCAGCACATACTCTGAAAATATAATAAGAATTAATGGCGTACCAGTCATCGTATTAATCTTGATCTTTTAAACTAGATCAGCACGAGCATTTCAGAGGGGGGAAGCACTTTCTTGGAAAGCCTAATTTATTTATTTATTAAAGTTTATCTGTAAAGCAAAGATGGGAAATGCTTGAATATCACACCACTGGCAAATAGAAATGATCTAATCCTTAATGGTGAGAATTTCAAAGCATATGATCGCCGTGATGGCAACAGACAGGACTCGGTTACACACAGAAAGGATGGAATCTCTGCTTACAGCCATCTAATTGGCAGTTTGGCTCTTTAATTAATAGAAGAGACAATAAACACGGCGGAATTTGCAATTAATAAATTTGCTCTGCTTCAAATATCGTCTGTCCCACATTTTTCAAAAGAATGGAATGTAATTAACATATCTAATGGAAATTGATTTTAATTGGCTAGTTTGAAGCTTGCATTTTTTCAGTGTCAAAATGAATAGAGGAAAACTGCAGCCTTTTCCTTCTGTATCAAGACCATGGAGCGACTTGGAAAATACATGGAAGCAAACACATGGGAATGCGAAAACAAATGACCATCTGGAACTACCTGCCGATGAGCAGCAAAGTTAAACGAGCGATGGAAATAAGAGCAGCCATTGCTTGAGGTTTGAGATGGTGTATTGGCTGTTTTACCATCACAGTAACTATGCATTTCCATGTGTTATACATGTGGGGAAATAATGTTTACTATCTGACAGTCAAGTGTGGGCAGTCCACACTTTCATCTGTAGGGAAAGTCATTCCCTTTCAATGACTTAATAGGATGGGTTGGCGGGTAAAATAATAATGACACGGAAGGGGAAAGTAAACTGACTGTGTTATGAATAAAATTTTACTTTCATCAAAAGTCGCCCGGTGGCATATTCTGAGTAGCATGGACACCAGCATGATGTGATATAAAATTGGGGATCACTATGGCTTCACTTGCCCTGAAATTAAACATTATTACTGTAAATCAATGTTCAGGAAAAATGTTGATCAATTTATTTAACAATTTAGGTCTTAAACTCCTGCAGGTGAAGCAGCCCTCTCACTTTCAGATTAGAAAGTTCAGTTAAATTTAAAGTGAGAAAAATACAAGCCATATTGCATCCATATCGTTCATAAAGGCAGTGCGGCCTGCCATCTTTTGACAGTTAATTAATTTGGCGGTTTAAAGTTTTGCCATCACGCATCACATCACCATGCTTTTTCAATCTCTGCATGCTGGTGATGATAAGCTAAGGCAGAAGGGGGGTCTACGCTGCTCAATAAAATCAATGGGGAGCAAATATCATGCATCCAGGCTTAAAAGTTAATTTATCTCAATTAATATACCTGAGACTTCCATTTCAGATCTGTACTGGTACCCACAATGGTCTAACCAGCGTCTTAATGGATTGTGGAGCAACATTAGTTCTTACCCTTCCAAAAATGAGCATTTTAAATATATGGATTTTACCCACTCTCTCCAAGATTCCTTGATGTACACACTTTTTCGACATAATTTATACGCTCCCTTGTTCTTGCTAGGCTGCATTGGGCTGGAATGAAAACATGGACGCTTTATTTAGACAGACAGAATGCAGAGAGGGTAGCAGACAGAGAGGGGATCGGAGCTGGGAAAGTGCCATGGTGGGGATGAACCCCCCGCCCGTGTGGGGGTAACGGCAGACGGGTCGCGAGTCGGCTGCCCGGCAGACTTTGCCACACGTCCCACTTTAAATATGTATCATCTCTTTATTTACTGAGCCTCTATGCACCCAAGCCATATTTCAGAGTGAGTAAATGAGGAAACCCAAAGCACACACATCCTTTGTGTGAAACACTAATTAAAAGCCAGTGTGGCAGTGTGAACGCTACAGTAGGATTAAACTTACACAACAGCCCTCAAATGAGGAGCCTTTCGTGCAGCTTGGGGCACTGTGGTGGGTGGTAGAGCAGGGACAGTGGCTGTCCTATAGAAGTGAGTGTGGGGAGCAGCAGGGGAGGTATCCGGTGCTTTCTCCTCCTTTATCACACAGAAAAACACTTTTGGTCCTATGTAGTCCTCAGACACATCACAACCCTCCACAGTGCCCATAAAAAGGGCCATCTTTCCTTAGGATGTCCCTTCCACTGTCAAAAAAATACATCTCAAATCATACATTCAAGTGTCCAAACCCCTGCAGAGCCCTGCCCAGCTCTCCTTCAAGGATATATACTACCTTTGTAAATAGTATTCATACATTCTTATTTATTTTTATGTTTGTGTTTTGTTAGTTCCTACCTTTTTTTGTTGTTCTGTATTTGTGTATTTATTTTTTAAATGCAATTTTACACGTATGTTCTTATAGTGTAAAGTGACCTTAGGTTTCAGAAAGGAACCATGTAAATAAACATTATTATTATTATTATTATTAGTATTATTATTATTATGTATTTCCCTAGGGTCAAAAAGCCATGCATTACTGCCCCCTGTAAAACTGCCAGAGAATGTTGCAGCATTGACAGGGGCATTACAAATCAAAGAGATGAGAAAACTGGGGGGAAAAAGCTCAGTTCTGTTAAGGATGGGCTTGACTATATTATTCAGAGATATTTTATTTTTCATATTTCACTTATTTTTCATTCCATATTTTCATTTTTCACCAGGTACAGCAGGGGGTATTTGATTTTCAGGTTAAAGGAAAACTGTGCACAGCGATATTATTATCTATGACCACGCATCTCTACATTACCTAAAAGGGACACACAATTGTGTGCACCCCCTCCAAGAGTGGGCGAGGGCACTGGAGAAGTGTACACACTTCAGCTACAGTGCTCTCTGCATGGGGGTGTGTCACTGCTCCTGGCACAGGTGTGTGTGAGGAGAGTTAGTGTTTCACACTAGCAATCATAGGCTTACTTAAATACATAAATGAAGCAATGCCTCTCCTGACCTCCTGGTCTTTTGCTATTATTGAATTGTGTTTCTTCTTCTGTTTTAATTCCAGAGTATGTCACACAAACATTAGATTTGGACTGAGATTTTTCAATCAACCACCACGCTATTCTGTTTTTTTAAAAGAAAATCAATGTAGTGCAACATAAAACCAAACCAATTTTTAAATGCACATTTCATTCAGGAAATACTGAAGCCAAATTAATGCTTCCCTGCGAAAGGGCCAATGCACAACTCATTTGTAAAATACTGGCTAATAATGTTATAATACTAGAGAGAGTGCGATACTGCACACTAATGCAAAATGCGTGTTGAGCTCTGTAAATTACCCTCATTTGGTAACCTCAAGCGAGCCTACTGGATGCATTACACAGCTGAAGATATTGTAGTGGCCAACCATGTGCATTAATGTCTTCTGATGAAATGTTTTAATTTGCAACTACTGAAAAAAGATTTATCCCTTCTGGATCTGGAAAACACAATATATTCTGGATATATATATATATAATTATATATTTTTATATATAATCATATGATTTTTACATTTGACACATCGAAGGGTTGTTGCATTCATCGCTTTAAAAAAAATAAAGCACTAAACATTTTCTTTTGATTTAAATGAGAAAAGAATAAGAAAGTTGGCAAGTTGGGGAATTTACGCCTCAGTTGTTTTTCTGTAAATTGAATTCAGAGTGCATGAAATATTTAATTGAACCTTATCGACCAATGAAGTGATTTGATGATCTCTTAAGGCACGAGTATGAGACATACTCATTCGCTAAGGTAATTGCTACCTTAAATTATTCAAGCTCCACTAACCTCTCTTCTCATAATGTTACTTTTAATTTCCTTACCAGTCTATTTCAAAGTGATATGAACAGCGTGGCATTTTATCTACGTGTATTAACAGGTTGTACCATCTCCTGCAATGAAAGCCATGAATGTGACTGGGGGAATGACTCCTTGTCACTACTGAAAGCAAGGGAATAAACCTCCACTGCTGTCACTCATATATATATTTTAAAAAAAGATTATTAAACACTGTCTGCTTTTGAGCCTGTCTTTTTGCGTTTGTTTTTTCATGGAAAAGCTACATGGTTTTTCGAAGTTGGACGTGTGCATACCGGACAAACTCAACTGACGGTTTGTTTTGCTGCCAAGCAACAGGAATACATCAGCACTCTACCTACGTAGTTTGAGAATCAGGTAGAAGCCAGAGAGTCAGTGTTGTCCACCCCCCCACTGTGTAGCAGAGGGGGGATTCAACAGGGTCACCAATCCTGACCAGTTACTCAGTAAACAGGTGTAAACACTCCCAGCCTGAAAATCTAATATCACACAAAATCCATAAGAGCATCAGACACCCAGCGATGGTCACATAATGTCTGGCTCAATCCAGCTCAGTGACCTGGCACAGACCCAGCCCAATGTTTATGGGGAGAGATGTATTGAGATACAGTATTGCTTTGTTCTGGAAGGAGAACTGCATTGATTACGAGGTGAGTCTGTTTTCAGCTTGGGAAGTTAAAGTGTGAAGACACAATCATTCTGTAAAAATTTCAGTCCAGGGAGAATTTTTTTTTTTTAAATTATCGATGTATATATAGACAGGCAGACTCATAAATAACATAAATCAACAGAGACAGACTTTGCATGTCTTGCTAATGACATATGCAGAATCATATTAAGATATAAACAGTAACAATTTAGCTACAGGAAATCAACGCTTGGTGTACACACTATAACTTACAGCTGGGATACTGTTGTGGTCAAGTGTCTTGTAAATGGCATTATAAAAAAGCAGCACTTAAAAAAAAATGTGTGTACAGTATGAGATGGCATTAAAAATAATGCTTAAATCCAGTATATACAGCCAATTAATTTATTTGGTTTCGTAAAACTGATATGCTTCTTCAGATCCAATTACTCCTGCTCAGCTCTTTGGCAATAAACCCTCGTAATGCCTGCTATTGCCATGATAATGTATTTATAACATTCATGCAGTGCATGTTAGTACATAATACCTGCATGGGACCAGCAGGTAATCATGCAGCTCTTTCGACCTCACAATTTTACACTGCCATTTAAATTGGTACAGAGCTTGAGGTCAATCCACTAAATATTATCTTGTGCGCGGCAAACAACGCCATCCAAACCAACCCAGGTACATTAAGCCTTATTGGATGACAAGCTCCATACTATGTGATTCCAATTTTATCACTGGCCAGTCCAATCCAGTACAGAACAGAACTGCCATCGGACATTTTTCATGGACAGGAGAAGAGATTATTAAAGCAATATGAAATGAATGTATTGGAAGACCCATGCATTAACCAAAGCCTCATCATACCCCTCTGAGAGATTATCTAATAAGTATGCGGGATTGACAGGGTCTGTCCTTTAAAGAAGGGGCATTATGAGTTCATTTGACAAGCGTTTTTAAATGTCAGAGATAAATTCAATTTACTTGGCAGTTGTGCGGTCCATAAAATGTGAAAACAAACATTAAGCGTGCAGTTAATCTTTATTCTGCACGTAGTCTGCCGAGATCCCATCCAGAATCCCAAACAGACTCAAGTAGGGAATGAGATGAAAGTGAACGCCATTAACTTCCCGAATGGGTGAATCTCATTCTTTTCCCCATTCTCTTCCTTGGAGGATCACAGCTGTATTAAAGCCATTTAGTCCACCCCCCCTCCCAACCAATCTTTTTTTCCAGAAGCTGTAACAGCACTTTCTGAAATTTATGTGAAAATACAAGTTTAGATTGGCACATAGTGACAAAGTGTTTGTGAATGAGCTTTTGGATGAGCTGTGAAATCAGCAAACGGGATCCTCTGGGGCCGTGCCATGTTATTATTTTCCACAGAAGTGCTAGTCTGAAGACCTTGGGGCTCCGGGACAAAATGGAGCAAACATCAGTTTTACTGGCAAAAATAAACTGAAAATGGTTCCATTAATAAACCGAATATTTAACACTCCGTTAAGGACAAGTTGGACTGTTTTTGTCCTTCCGTTTCTGGGGCCGAAAGGTGAATCTCTCCCCTCACTGTCTCAGTCCTTTCTGAGGCTTTCAAAGTGGCTTGTGTGAAATGTTTTCAGCCATAAGTGACCTGTGAGAGAGAAACACAGGGCTTCCCAAACCCTGGGGACACTTGTATGTTTGTTCTAGCCAGTGTCACAATTAGTTAAGGTAATTGGTAGTATGAAAATGTTCTGAGCTTCTATGATTTGTACTGCACATCCTCAAAATGCAGGCTGTCCAGATGTCCAGGATTAGGATTTCACTGTGTTTGTTTGTCAATTAATCAATCATTCGATCCATAAATTATCCAACGAGTGAGTTTAGGCAGCCCTGGAGTGCGGCAATATCTTATTAGCTGACGTTATTATCCCTCATCTGACACCTTATCTAACGCAGTCAACAACATATTTCAAGTGCTCACCTTGTCCTGTTCAATGCCTTGCCTATACTGGAGACCCACGTCTCTTTAATAAACCATATGTTTTATTCCCTCTCTGCACTGCGCCTTGATTTTTCTTTAACAATGTCTTAAAGCTTCCAGTTGACTTACTGAACTGTTCTCCAAATAAGTGTATGAAAGACGTCACATAATGCCCACCCCTGCTGTGCCTGGTGAGGGCCGCAAACGCAGGATGTTCTCTTCCTGCCTGTGCCTGCTGTTCTCAACAAAACCCCCAACAATCCTGTGGCAAAGGGCCTCAAGCATCTGAGGGAATGAGTAAACCATGCCAGTACAGTCATATATATATATATATACATATATACTGTATATACTATACAGTATGTATATAATTTTTAATGTATCATGCATTGCAGAAGTTGCCATTAACATTCTATAGGATTCTGCCTAATAAATAATGAAAAACTTCAAGAGGAACAATAATAAGGAAAAAACAAATCAGTTTCAGCGAAAAAATATTACACTATTAAAAAAATGTAACACGATACAGCCTACAGTACACCGTAATGTTAATAATCTATGGCAGGAGACAGGAGCAAGTGCATGTTGAAGATTGAAAAGCACAGTCATTTTAAACTCCCTCCTTTGGCTCGTTAGTCCAGACCGCATGCATGATGTCACTTCCTGTGATGATGGACAGAGAGACTGTGCCAGGTGGTTGCTCAGAATGTACAGGGAAACATACCGTAAGTTCAGCTTTTGAACAGGAATCAATTGATAATCTATTTCTGTATCACCTGGTCAAGTAGCCCAACAAACTGCAAGAGCAGCGCCTGCTGAAGCACAGAAGCAGCCGCTTCACACCCTGCCCCCTCTCCTCCTAAAACCACGCCATGCCTGGACGACGGACGTCCCAAACAAATGATTTCCCACATGGGTTCTGAGTGTGCGGCACGAGCGTGCTGTCGGAGCACATTCCGTAGTGCAATCACTCAAAGCAGAGCAAATCTAATTCTTATGGTAGATGTACAAAACTAGTTTCATGCCCGTTATGCATTTCCATGCAATCCGTCAGAGTGCAAGCTACTTTCTTATGGAGGGTTTAAGCGGCAGAGGAGGGAGCACACGTGGGCTCCATTTGTGCCTGCAGCAGCTGACCTGCTGTCGGAGTATTTCCATTCCTGTGTAAGAGTTAAATCATCACTCCCTTTGTACCAATGCTGAATTAATGGGTAAGAGTTAAATCATCACTCCCTTTGTACCAATGCTGAAATAATGTGTAAGAGTTAAATCATCACTCCCTTTGTACCAATGCTGAATTAATGTGTAAGAGTTAAATCATCACTCCCTTTGTACCAATGCTGAATTAATGTGTAAGAGTTAAATCATCACTCCCTTTGTACCAATGCTGAATTAATGTGTAAGAGTTAAATCATCACTCCCTTTGTACCAATGCTGAATTAATGTGTAAGAGTTAAATCATCACTCCCTTTGTACCAATGCTGAAATAATGTGTAAGAGTTAAATCATCACTCCCTTTGTACCAATGCTGAAATAATGTGTAAGAGTTAAATCATCACTCCCTTTGTACCAATGCTGAATTAATGTGTAAGAGTTAAATCATCACTCCCTTTGTACCAATGCTGAAATAATGTGTAAGAGTTAAATCATCACTCCCTTTGTACCAATGCTGAAATAATGTGTAAGAGTTAAATCATCACTCCCTTTGTACCAATGCTGAATTAATGCGTAAAAGTTAAATCATCACTCCCTTTGTACCAATGCTGAAATAATGTGTAAGAGTTAAATCATCACTCCCTTTGTACCAATGCTGAATTAATGTGTAAGAGTTAAATCATCACTCCCTTTGTACCAATGCTGAATTAATGTGTAAGAGTTAAATCATCACTCCCTTTGTACCAATGCTGAATTAATGTGTAAGAGTTAAATCATCACTCCCTTTGTACCAATGCTGAATTAATGTGTAAGAGTTAAATCATCACTCCCTTTGTACCAATGCTGAATTAATGTGTAAGAGTTAAATCATCACTCCCTTTGTACCAATGCTGAATTAATGTGTAAGAGTTAAATCATCACTCCCTTTGTACCAATGCTGAATTAATGTGTAAGAGTTAAATCATCACTCCCTTTGTACCAATGCTGAATTAATGTGTAAGAGTTAAATCATCACTCCCTTTGTACCAATGCTGAATTAATGTGTAAGACATAAATCATCACTGTTGTTACCAATGCTGAATACCTGTGAAATACATAGGTTTGTAACATCAATTGTAAAACGCTAGCTACTTAGCACAATCATCATCTAGCCAGCTAACTAGTTTCATATCAGGTGGCTAAATTAGCCTCCCTTCAGGTGTTCTGTGCATAGTATAGAAAATGACACATCTATTTTAAATCTCATCTTGCATTTAGTATTTCACAAATGCAAGATGCTGCAGTGTTGCACAAAGCATGACATCAATATAAAGCAAATATATCTAAAAACTCCACTTCTTTAGATCACCAAGCGCTCTAGGGGTGTGATTCAATAAACTCTGAAAAGGTGGGTTTTATAACTGCTTTGTAATGTGTGGATTTAGGAATTTAGTGCTTCACAGGTCTGTCTAGATTCTCGCAAGATAATTGCCTTTGTGAACTAGTGGCAAACATTATGCTTACTGTTATTTTAGTCTTCATGTGCAAAGACATGTTGGCTGTGCCCATTTTGGTCTTATTTTGGTCTTTAGCTATACACATCAAAGTTCTAATCTGACTGCAATTAATTTATTTTATACCTGCCGAGGTTATAAAAATTCACACAATTTACTGAGGTGGAAGTATGTGAAATTATTTTTTCCCCCTGCTTTTAATGAAGTGCTCTGCTGGTTGTAGCCTATTAGAGGTTTGTAATGTAATGTTTCTCCCCTTAATACAGCTCATTCCCTGAAAGCTGCCAGAATGAGAGTTAGCTGGTAGATGAGACATTGATCTCATTCAAATAGCAACAAGAGCATGCTGGAGATTGACAGATTAAACTGGTGGGGAAATTATATATATATATATAAAAGATAAACGACACCCAGCAACTTGAATAAAAATCTCTGAACAATAATTTCAAGTGTGCCAGTGTGGCTTCCCATTACGAATACTGGAAAAGCAATTGTCACATTATTATTGGCTCCCTTTTATGGGAGCCTAATGCCGTTATCAAAACAGATTAGCATGCTGTGACAACAGTCAATTTACTGACATATTTTGTCATGCATCTGATTAAATAAATTGTGCGAATGTGCAAATGGACTACACTGGATGTTCACAATTACATTATCACATTTTAAACCAGTGCATTTAACTCTTACCCAGCCTGTACTTGTTTCTGAAATACAAAAGCCGTTGTTTTGGGGTGTTCTGTACATTTAACACAAGTAATAGTGCAACGAACCCTGCAAAATAATTGTAGGGGTACATAGTTGCATTTTGGGGAAATTTGGGATTAGGTCACTTGGAAGAGTTGACAGACTGCGTGAGGCTCGGAGTACCATATCAGATGCCATGCAAATAAATTCCATTTTTAAATCAGATAATGAAGTAATAGTCAACTTTCAGACAGGCAGACATTGTCTTATAGCTACCTGTCACTGTTAGGTAGGAGTTATTAGCAATACTAATCTTTACTGAAATACCTCTTGCTTAGTTATTGATTTAGTTACTGTATAGTTGGACAGTATATCCCTATGCCTGCTTCTTTGCTTGGCTGACCAGCTATATACATGCTATAGCCATCTATGCTCATTAAATGCTCTGAGATAGATTTATTTATGTTTCAGACAAAACCAAAATATTCGGGCCAGAAGAGTGAACCCAAACACTAATTAAATCGAGTGTAGAAACAATACTTCTCCTATTCAAATGTAAAAAACCTAAAACATTTCTCAACTGAAAATCAGATGGAGTAAACAAACAATTAAAACCAGGCTCCAACCCAGAATTATTTTTTAATATGCCCCGATATTAAAAACAAAAAAATAATCACAAATCTCGCATTAGCATTATTAGAGCAGTCCTCAGTATAAACCCTCCCGTGCAAAGCCAGGAAGTGGAGTCATCAGAAAATACTTTAAAAATACTTAAAACTTTAAAAACAACAGTTTTGGAAAGAAAACAAATCAGAATAGTTGTACATTAATTCTGTCAGCTTCGTAGGTTTGGCCGAATGAGACAAACGAGCAGCAGAACATAAAAAATGTTGAAACTCAGATTTGGCCATTTGTTGCAGTTCAAATTCACGGGGCGCTTGTAAGTTATAGCATTTATTTGCTCAAAGGAGTGATGCGTGGTGATAGAAAAGCAAAAGGTAAACTCACAAAGTTAATGTCTTTATGGATAGTGGCTTTTGTGGCTTTTGTGTCTTTCAGACAAATGCAGGGAAGGTACTCTACAGTAAATGGATGCAGACTAATGCCGTCTCATGCCCTGACTATTTATTCAGCTTCACATTTTTCCCCTGCCTTTTCAAATCCCTGCGTTCATCTACTGAGAGCTTTGCCAAGGAGATGAAGGAAGTGCCATTTAATATGTTTATTCTAGTCTTGTAGATGTAATGCGCTTTATCTCCCTGGAAACATAACAATCCAGCCAATACTGTTGTCATTATATAGTCCTCTGAAGAAATGAAAAATTGAACTTTGAGACATTAACATGAATGGATTATAAAAAAACAAACAAACAAATAAAATATTTGCTTTGGGATTCTTGGAACATTTTACAGATAAAAGAAAAAATCACCCAGAATTATTCTGACAAGTCAATACAAACTGATTACTTTAATTGTTAGCCGACACCATTTTGTGCCAACAGTGATGCATATTCCTATTGAAGGACCAAGAGCTGGAATGTTTCAACACTCAATTGGAACGTAATTTTAACTGCCCCTGTCAGAAATGCTGGTTACACTTTATTTGAAAGACTTATTTAATACTATTATATCCGGAACATTGTCGACTATTACCCAGAAAACAATATTTGGTAAATGTAAATATGACATTGTGTTCAATGTATGGCAACCATTACATGACAAATGTTTATGATTATGACTGTATCTGGAACAGGGAATAAATTTGCCAGGTCTATTCCTCAATGGAGCTTTGTCAAACCTTCCTTCATATGCACCGCAGCACATATCACAATCGAGCTAAGCAACAAGATAGCATAGTTTGAGTGACATCTGACAAAATGTCCAAATGAGCCTTTTTTTTAAAAGATTTCCCAAAGGTTCAACCTTCATTCTCCTGGACAAACACAGAGTAGCAGTGCACACTATAGATCCACATCAGTGGCAATACGTACTGTTCCCCTGGCAACAATATACCAGTTGTTACAGTGACAATACAGCTCCCCTGGCTCACAAACATTAGAGTCTAACCTACAGAAATATACCAGTACTTACTCACTGTGACAGAGCAGCAAATTCTGATTAAAGATTTTCAGATAATTACTGCGACAGTGCTCATCTACACAACCACTGACTGAATTTGAAATATATTCAGTTTCATATAATTGTGGTTTTGTGTACTGAGCATTCCACCTAAATTATGTATAATTGTCTATAATTGTAATGTTTTATTTTACCTTTATCTAATACGGTACATTTCCAGTGACTACTTGGGAAGGCGGGTTGGCAATGCACTGGATTGTGTCACCAGTGAGATGTAGGTAGGTCTTCTTTTGAAAAGTGTCACAGGAACTTTAGGTGGCATAGTGAGTCAGGATCTCAATTCATCATCTCCTCCGAAAGACAGCGCAGTTTTCTGCAGCACGGCGGCAACAAATGTACTAGGTTGCTGGAATTTTATTTGGTCCAGATGTAAAAGTGCCCCCTACTGGCCCAACGACGCTGCTTCCGACAGCAACTTCCTTTCCCTTGCGTGTCTTCAATCCTGGCCCTAACCAGGCCCTCACCGGCTTAGCCTCAGCTGTTTGACACGAGAAGGCTAGAGAGCGACATGGCTACTGGCCAGCTGCCTTATCGCGTGTGCCTTAAATGATGAGACCTGCCACATCAATGCTGACTGTTCATCCTGATTCTGCTTCCTTCTGCCCTCAAAAAGCCAAGCTGTGCAGACTGTCTGTATAAGAGATATGCAGACTGTCTGTATAAGAGATGTGCAGACTGTCTGTATAAGAGATATGCAGACATGCGTACGGCAAAAAGGATTTACCCAGTGTGAAGTGGGCTTTAATTGCCTTCCCTTTTGGCAGAATGGATTATTTAATTCTTTTCTGTCACATAATTAGCCTCTCATCCGCCCGGATTCCTAGATCTTTCTGGATAATTGAACAGTTGCAAATAAAGGGATGAAACTGATTAATCGGCCTGTTAAAAGAAAATTATCCTCCTGATCTGCTAATCTCAGGGATTAGGGTTAATAAACGGGACCCAAAGCTAACGGGCCACCCGTGGTGATGCTGCACGCAGAAAACAATATCAGCCGAACAGTGGTGTGCGTCTGTAATGTTAACATTGTAACAGCTCAACAAAATGTAGATGACAGTATAACACCGCCTGTATTTTAATCTGGCAAGCGATGATAAGATCCATTAGGGGGGGGGGGGGGGACGCTACACTTGTCAAATGAATAACCAGTTGCTTAGTTTACATAGTTGTGTTCTTTCAATGAAATAAGATCAAGTATTGTGTTCCGACTTTTCAATAAAACAAGACACTAAATTAGAATATCTAAATAGAAATAATACATTACAGTATAAGAGCATTACAAATAACTTTCGGTGTCCTTTTGTGATCTCTAATTTTTACGAGAGCCGGGCTTGATTGTCTTTTCCCGGTGTAACAAAACACAAGCGTGAAATCTTTACCATCTGAATACACAAAGCCTGCCAAGTCCCAGAACTAATCTGTATTCAGTCATGCTGTTCTCTCCCTTCCTCTATGTGTTATTCCCTTCTCAGAAACTCATTACACATGCATTTATCAGCATCCGCCATCTTCGCAACAAATGAGGCCCAGCAATTTGCAGAAATTGATTGTATCATCCCTTGTTATTTGCATTGCCATTAATTAGATGAGGTTTGATCATCACACTAATTTTGGCGAGTCATTAGTCAAGGCTATTGGATGATGCGAGTCTCTGCCGGAACAGCCGGCTGGAGAGATTCAGATTTCTTCTTGGCAGCCGGCAGCTGGACGAGAAAAGAATGCTTGCGAGGTATTGGCGTTCAGAAGAACGTTTCCTTTTTTTAAATTTTTTTTTATTTAATAAAAAAAAGGGACGTTTTAGTGGAGCTTTCCAGAACCTGCGTTTAATATTTGGCATCGTGGTAAAAGCAGCACGTGCCAACAGCTGGAGAGCTAATGAGGAAGGAGTCGCTCGCTGCAATTTAGCCTGAGTGTTTACAAATGGAGCCCTTGACCTTTGGCCCCCCGCGCGCGAGACTGCTCCTGAACCCTGCCTGCAGGGCGAGTCGAGTCGAGTACTCCTCCTCACATAGCACAATGACGAAGCGGTTCACATGCTAGCCAGACACAGTTGGGTAATGGACAGAATTTTTAAACTGATTTTAGGCACAAAATTAGATAAAGGTTAACAATGAATGTAGATTAAGGCAGCACAGGGAAAACAATGAAAATAGCAAGCGGGGGGGGGGGGGGGGGGGGGGGTACCTCACAAAACACTGTTTGAACGGGCTATGTGGATTTTCAGGGTGGTGCCAATTCAATTTTATTTTTATTTAATTTTCTTCCACAATTTTAGAGGCCCTGCACTTTCCTGCACAGTCAGACAACCCCACTGCAATGTCAGTGTTGAACAGACTACCAATGCTGCATGGAGCCCAGATCCTGAGACACAAGATACTGACTCAAATACAGAGACACTGTGGCACACATACACAACATCTGAGCTGCTGTTGGTCTGACTCACAGCAATGCCCGTAAAACAGATGCTTTATGTGATAAAGACCAATGAGATCTAAGATGCTGTAAGTCTCAACCACATTATTAGACACAAATAATAACTGCAATGCTGTATGTCTGACCCCCTAGTCACAGTCAGTAGTATATACATGCATGTATGTTTTTAGATACCCTTTAACTCAAGAGGCTCACTCTTAGGAAAGATTACTCCATTGTTGTGGTTGATTGTATAGTGTATGGATTATGACCTGGCGATTCTAACACTTCTGCTTTCTTTTCCCTCATTTTCTCTCTTCTTGTTCACAAGTTTATGACTCCCTCTCTTGCTCTGTCAGTGTCAATCTCTACTCCCAGTACAATCAACTTCATTTGGGCCTTCAGTTTCTGCAGACTAGACTGGCTGGAAATTGATCCAACCTTCACTCTCATTAGATTTTTTTTATTGGATAATTTCCTTTCATTGTCATATAGTGAAGGCCAGATCAACCAAAGCATTGTGACACACCTTTCCCTTTACCTACATGCAGTAGAGTTTGTAAGGCAGGGCCTCAGCTTGGTTGCTCGAGCGCAATCCTTTCCCACACAGAGTATGTGAGTCATAGGGGACATAGGGAAATGTAGTCTGAAGCGTGGCACAGTTGGGTTGGTACGACTCATCCGGGCCTGAGTCAGAGGGACGTGTCATAGAGGAGCACGATCTGGGTTTGAATAAGACTGAGTGGAGCAGGGAATAGAGCACGCAGGCACGTCGGCGAACACAGTGTCCCAGAGGAGCCTCACACTCAACAAAGCCAAAGAGGGGGGAAGTGACAGGTGGATATACTCGCAAATCTGTTTAAACTCACTTCACAGAGGGTTGAAAAGCTAAGCAAGAAGACTGAATAAACTCGTGCGGCTTCCCCATCACTGTACTGTTAATGCCTTGAGCGGATGAACCTTATCGAGGGTGATTTGCACAACTTACATTCAACACTTTACATCCCCCTGTTAAGTGGGATATTTACAGAAGCAATTTAGGGTAAGTACTATTCTTACCTACCCAGCTGAACAAGTACATGCTGCATTACTGTCTGCAATCACACCCTTTATTTTCCTGTGTTCCACAGCTTCAGGCCCACATGCTTTTGCTTCAGTTTTGAGAGTAAAGTTGGGTTTGATCTGTTCTTCTTTATCTATTATTCTCACTTGTAAGTTGTAATGGATTTTTAGCTAAAGTATAAAAGAAAATGAAAAAGTTGCCTGGAGCAAACTTCAAAGTGCATCATTTTTCAGCCTTAGCTATTATAATGAAAACAAGCTGGCAGTAAAATTATGTAGTCTATGAAAATGAAACCAAATACAAATTTGTCCTTCTAAACATGTCATGGAAAATAATTTGTAAACTGAAAGGGAATTTCTTTTTATACAAAAATGTATGGACCACAATTAGTTTATTCTACATTCTCATGCAAGCAGAAATTCTTTAAATTCAATAAGCCTCTTAAATATGGCTAATACATTATTGCATTAATGACCATATTTAAGAATTTTCAAAGTGCGTGCAAAACCATAATGGTGAAAAAGACAGCGCTTGTCCATACTAACTAAACTACCATGCCTGCCGATATGAAATTGAAGAAACTGGAAGACTCCAAAAGCCTTAATGCATCTGCATGTTCTGCGTTGGGAGGAGAGAATGTGCGAAATGACCTTTTCTTTTCTGGAAATGTAGTTATGCTCAGAAAGGAAATTTATTAAAGACTGGCAGGGAATGAGAAAAAGATCATTGCTAAAATAAGTTTTTCAGCGCATGGGGAAACGGGTGCTTATCTCCGACCAGGAATTGCAGCGTTGGCATGGCAGCAATAAATAAGAGCCATCACCTGCATATAAAATTCTAAATTCAAATGAAGAGCATTTTCTACTAAAATCTTAGAGATCTTACTCCAATTACACTTCTTATTCAAGAATACATTATTGAAAAGTTATTTACAGTTACAAACCAAAATTTGAACACATTTCTGAAACACACATATGAAATTGGAAGCTATGTGAATAGGCAAATATTTCTCTGTTAGTTGTCACAGTCTCAATTCCATTCAAATCATAACAAATGTGTGTTCCTAAAGCTCAATGTGTAAATATCTGGGCTATTAACGACTAAAACCATCTATGAATTGAAGGGATTTGCCTTTCTACCCATTAATGTGGCAACTGCTACATGGACACAGCCATATGAGTCACAGAAACCAGACATATAGCACTGTTGCACTGCAAGGACAACTCTGCACTACAATAAATACATCATAAAAACATTCTTTGTGGGTAAATTTTTTCCATTTTGCAAGGAATGTTTCATTATAACCAAGATAAAGAGTTGTGTGGCCAGTACAGCTCACCAGACTGGATTAAACCAGGGGGAAGCTCAGATAGACTTCACTGCTCCCCTTCCTGGAATAACCAGTGGGAGCTGTGTCATCAGTACAGCTTCCCTTTCTGGAATAAACCAGGGATGTCAAAATCCACACCATTTTCAGGACATGAAACGGCTGTGTGCAAATCAGTGCCCTTCTATAACATTGGGTTTGCATGTTGAGTACACTGGATGAGAATGTTAAGTATGCAAAAATGTAATGTACTTAAAATTCCCGGACAAAAACAACAGCCGACAGAAGCTCTTTTGCAAATTTTGCCAGTACAGCTTACCACACCAGAATAAACCAGTGACTGACCACCAGTGGCACCAGGCATACCCGGTAAGGTAAAATACTACTACTACTAATAATAATAATAATAATAATAATAATAATGCCTGGCATTTATATAGCGGCTTTCTCACACTCAAAGCTCTTCACAATGATGAGGGGGAAACTCGCCTCAACCACCACAAATGTGGAGCACCCACCTGGATGATGCAACGGCAGCCATTTTGTGCCAGTATGCTCACCACACATCAGCTGAGGTGGAGAGGGAGAGAACAATTTTTAGCCAATGAAACTGGGGGATGATTAGGTGGCAGACTGAAAGAGCCAGGTTGGGAGTTTAGCCAGGACACCAGGGAAAGCCCTACTCTTTGCAATAAGTGTTATGGGATCTTTAATGACCGCAGTGAGTCAGGACCTTGGTTTATCGTCTCATCCAAAAGATGGCATCTCCTACAGCACAGTGACCCCATCACTGCACTGGGGAATTGGGTTTATTTGACCAGAGGGAAGATTGCCCCCTACTGGCCCACCAAAACCACTTCCAGCAGCAACTTAGCTTTCCCAATAGGTCACCCATCCAAGTACTAACCAAGCCCACACGTGCTTAGCTTCAGCCATTTAGCAGGAGCAGATTGCATGGTGGTATGACTGTTGACAGATACTGGTGGGTCCTGTGCAGTAGGGTTGTTCCATGAATGCAGTTGGGGGGACATTATAAATTGGGGTGGGAATTGGACGTAGACAGTCCCGTGTTGGGCGCAGAATTATTGTACATGAAAAAATAAAAAATAACTTTTTTTATTTATTTGTATAAATAAATAGCTATATTGCGAAACACATGGTCCTGCAAAAATGTCACCAGAGCATAAGAAAGTAAAATATAGCCAAACAAAATAACATTAATGTTACATCCCCGCTGTCCACAACTCCGTATGATTCTCACAAATGACTTGCAAATCAAGGTGACGTCCTGCATATCCAGGTAAACACGAGTGTGCGTGTATGTGTAGCCCCAGCCCCTCTGTTTTCATCACAATTCGCACTATATACAGTGCCCTACACAATTAATTACCAAAAGGTGAATTTATTATAACCCTTTTTACTCATCTTTACCAGGGGTACCAATAATTGTGGAGGGCACTGTATATTATTAGTATATATATATATATATATATATATATATATATATATATATATATATATAGACCTGAATGAGCATACATATATCACTCAGAAATTGAAAAATAAGGGCCAGTCAGAAACATATGGTGCAGTGTAGAGGACACCTGCTCCATTAATGAACCTAATGGCAGTACGGAGGAAACTCCTAATCCGTTTCATATTGAACCTAGGTAATATACAATACCCACTGAGCTCTGTCTTCCCCCCAAACAACATGCATTTGTCCTAATCCGTTTCATATTGAACCTAGGTAATATACAATGCCCACTGAGCTCTGTCTTCCCCCAAAACAACATGCATTTGATCAGTTATACAATCAGTGTATTTAGGAAGATTTCATTAACAGATGGCAACTCACAATCAATAAAACTACCTCCATTCCCGGGGAAAGGGCACATTATTCTCTTACTCAAACAGGCCTCGCTGGGGCAAATACATTAAACTTTCCCTCAGTTCACTCCTGGCTTTTTTATTTTTATTTGCAAGCGAAAGAAAAACAGCGATGGACGGAGAGATCAATAAAAGACAAAACAAGATTGCTTGTGTTCATTTTTCACCCTTTTGTTAGCTTTCATTACAGGCAGAAGTAATGCGTTTCGGGTGCAGTTCTGTAATGAGCACGGCATTGCAAAAGCAATTTACGCTCAAGCAAAAAGCGCGAGCGGATGGAAAGAACTTCTCTGGGATAATGCACGGCAGGTTTATTAAGAACCCTTAATTAAATCTGTATTTCCCTTTGCTGTTTGACAGATTAATAAGGGAACTTTCCACAACAGTCCTGGATAAATAATTTACTTTCCATAAACAAATCTGTTGGGAAGTATTGCTGTTATTTCGTGCGGTGTTTTATGTATTTGAGTTTTGTATTTATCTGCATCAATCCAAAACTGACCTCTTGTGAAACTCATTTTTGTCACAGATTGTCAAAGGATGTTTGCTTTTGAGGTCTCCTGGAAAATGCTTCTATATGTGATTACAGTTTAACTACACAGCTATACGAGGGCCATTTATTTAGCGCTTCCTAATGTCCTCCTCGCCAATATGTCTGCTGAAGGCTTATTGGTTGTCTTGCTACTATTTGGTCTATAATACTTAATTTACTCTCTTGTTAGAAAGACAAAATAACAAACATAATATAGCACGGTTATTAGCACGAGTAGCATGACACTATATTGCATAACAAGAGTGCTGTGCTATTTTTCACACATCAATTGTTTCTCATGAGATACAACTCATGCTGTCAGTGTGGGTCATGCACAGTCAGTCTCCTCAGAGACTGCAGTGTGTGAGGCAATAATTACACAAGGGAAACAACCAATGAGAGGTGCTCCTTTTGGGATCTGGCCAACTGTCTGAACTGTCCCACAGGATGCATCCTTATTGATTATGGGAAAGCACTCATGAGTTTGAAAGTACCCTAAAATCCAAGTGACATACAAGTGACAGTGTATTAGAGCTGTTTAAAGCAGGGCTTCACAGATACCGAGAACAATTATTATTTTCCTGGTGCTACTCTTGTGCTGCACATGTTAATAAGGTCCATTTTATTTCCTTGCTTGGCTCCACATTACAATTCTCCAGCTGTGCATGGTGCTTACACTGTAAAAAAAAAAGATTTGTTGACTCAACTTAAATTAGTCAGGCTATGCTATCCTGGTGTTTTGACTCAGTTAAGATGTCTAAAAGTTGGAGTTCATTCAACTTAAATAAATCTTGAGACAACCAAGTAGTTAATTGACAAAAGTGTTTATTTGAAATGACATGGACTTAAAAATATTTCAGTTAAACTAATTTTTTAATTTCTCTTAGTTGGGATAACAAAGCAATTCCAACATATATCAACTAGTTGCATTAGTAGCAGGTTGCTATGGAAGCGCATGATTTACAGCTGATATATCTTTTAACTGGAGATGTGGGAGACATAGGATAGGCTGCACTGTGCACAAATAAGACATCTGTGGATTTGTGGATCAGTAAGACACAACAATAAAAAAAAAAAGCAATTTTTTATCATTTAGAGGAATAGGAGAGTGAACAAAGGCATGATGGGTAACTGCTGTCATGTTTTCATGATACCCGTGCCGCTCACCCTGATATCACCCTGATATCACCCTGATTCAATAGACCTCAACGGGACAATGTTTGTGGTGCTCAAAGTGCCAAAGATTTACATTAAAAAACTCACCGGCAATGTCTCTTACCAAATATAATGACACAGTCACCCTCATGTTGGCAACACTGCCGTGAGCACATCTTCATCCTGGGATGTGCTAACGTTCTTTCAATTGTTGTATTTTGTCATAAGTCACACAGTGGTGTCCACTGCTGGTCCCCCAGGTTTATGATCTGTGCACTGAACTCTTAGCATAATTAAACCTACACACTGGATGCATAATTAAATGAGCACACAGATTGGATGCATAAATAATCAAAAAAATAAACATGCTGATTGGGTTTATTTAATGGAACACACAGATTGGGTGAATGACTAATCTAACACACTGACTGGAAGTGTAATTAATTGAACACAGTTTAGATGTGTGCTCAGTCAAAGACAGTGACTGGAAGAATAATTTATTGAACACTCCAATAGGATACGTGACTAACAGAACAGACTAATTGGATATGTAATTAACTGAACCAACTAATTGGAATTGGAACTTAATTTGGAATTGGGAATTTAACACAACCAATTATATTTCTAATTAGTTGAGCTTGAATATACTGATTGGATGTGCAAAAATGTAATTGTACCAATTTGCAAGACCCATCCTCACACCTGTTTTCTATGTGTAAAAGAGATGATGGTTTGAAATGTAAAGTTCTAAAAAAAAAAAAGCCTGAGAGCCAGAATGGAAGCAGTACAGCAAACGTTTACGATACCAAGTTTTGGGACCAGAATAAATGAAGGGAGAAAACCATCTAGTTTCATCCATTTACCTGATGGAGAGACAGCTAAAATAAGCTGTCACAATGACATCTAATCCAATTAGCCAAAAATGAGAGCACAGGGTATATTTCAATTGTATGCGTTTGTGGATTGCCACTTTAAAAAGAATGTTGGTGTTCCATTACTCCTCCTGAAGTGTTGAAGACATTTATGAAGACATTAAAGATTAATTAATCACCCTATCCAATCCCCTAGGTACTCGCGTATCTTTAAATAGCACGTTGGCCAGCAAGTTTCATCAAAAATATTATTTTGTCGGTAGTGTTAACATCAAGACCATACACAGTGCGTTCACAGCACTACCGAAATACAAAAATCACAGTCAGTGGAAATATTGGTCAAAATAATTGAAGAGTTCTGATAATTTTTGTGCTCGATAACCATAGCAACACATTTGGAGTAATTGAAGTCGGAGAAGAAAAAATCAGATTAAATGGCGTAACAGATGCTAGGATCCTTTGTCTGATTTTTCATTTGAGAGTTGTGTTTATTTACAAACATCTCTCCTCCCTCCATCCCTCCCTCCATTCCCCTCTTCCCCCCCCTCCCTGAAAAAACCTAAAAAGAGAAGGCCATCTGGCTGGAACCTGGCTCAGAGAGGCACGGCCTACATCGCACAATAGCGACCCCTCTGGACAACCCTGCACCTGCAGTCTGTGTGAGGGGAGTTGCCCAGTTTGTCAGTACAGCATCATAACTGTACAACTCAGCTGGTGGACTGCAGGATGAAAAGCAGAGGTGGCTGGCTGGAAGGAAGAAACTCACAGTGATGGGATGGGCCAGGAAGTAGGGACATATAGGGAAGGTCCTGCAGATTGGGGGAATATAAATAATGTTGGTTGGAGGGGAAAAAAGAGAGTGGTTTATGATCATATACACTTAAAATAAATATAGTGGGGAATCTTGAAGCAAACGTAATGGGGATCGGATCCGTTCATCATTCCCAGGATTATTTGCATCAGTACATTCAACGTGGCTTGACGGCTTGTCACGGCACATGGTAGTAGCAATCATCCTTTGATATTTTTAGAGAAAGGAAGAAGGGGGACACCGCGCCTCGCGCAGTTTGCTGAGTCGCTCCCATTGTCTGTTCCGAATGTTTCCGCGCAGTAATAATTGCTCCATTTTCCTCCCTGCTCTGGGAGGAGATGGAGCTCCAAGCTGCTGCAAAGGCTCACAGAAGGACTGTGGATCTGGGGAGCAGAGAGAGGGATTCCCGATCCCTGCCACGTGACGCTGACTTTTAAACGAGCCGCAACAGCTGTGCATCCGTGACCAGACACAGGCAAGGGAGCAGTGGGCAATGCCAGCGGGTGAGGAGCAATGTCTAGCACTGCATTAAAGACTGAGGAGCATTCTAAAGCTGGCCCACAGAACACTCTGAGCATTTACAGCTGTAACAGTCTAAATCACAGGAAAATAGGGACATTTTTGCAACTCCAAAATTAGCTAAACACTGGCTTGTCTCTATAGGGGAACCCTATTAGGCTATTTAAGTGAACAGCGTGACAGCTCCTAGATTGAACCATTTTGCCTGACAAAGAACACAAACTAGATAGGGTCCCCTATGGAGACACAAAGGAGCCTTTTGGAACCCTTTCTTCTGAGAGTGTACCAGGCCCAACCAACCACAGCCCGAGGGACGCCTGTATATGGTTTACTATTCCAGCTGAAATACGTATTTTCCATTGAGCTGTAAAACATTCTGCATTATGGAGAATTGACTAATTGACTGATTGATTTAGTAATTGATTGACAGGCAAAGTCATACTGGAGCCCTACATGCATAAAGCGTGTAAAACAGGCTTAAGAAAAGCAATTCCCAAACCTACATTAAATAAATCTATTTTTTTTGCATGCTTTCCGTTTTTTTAATGATTTACAGGTATGGCTCCCCGGGACCATGTTTGGGAGATCCTGAGCAATAAAACGTGCATGTGCTTTTTTTTCTTTTTTTCTTTTGCAACATAAAAACTGAAACAATGCTTTGGAAAAATGAGGAAAAAACATCGAGACTCTCCTTGACTGATGAAATTTTCACTTCAATCCAAAGAGTGCGGCCGCAGAAGAGCGTTTTTGCTGTTGCCCCCGGTAACTGGAAGAAAGCGGTCTTATCAGGGCCCCTGCATGCAGAGCTGGCCCATAAGTCCCGCGGCCACGTTAAACACAATCCTGCGTGCGGAGGAACCGCCGCTCCGCTATACGGGCCCGAATATCCCTTTACTCTAATTTCCTCCCCGCACCAGGAGAGTTCCCTGGAGTGGCCCGGCCAGCTTTCATCTAGCAAGGCTTTGAACTGGGAAATATAAACGGGTGGGAGAGTGCGCTCCACGGAACGGCTGAACGCGCTCCCTCCAGCCGGAGCAGAGCGGACTGAGGCAGAACCGCGCCTAATTCCAGCCTTCCTTCCGAATGGCTTTGAAAAGCCTGCCGATGGACAAACGTACAGGACGTGCCTGAGCGATCTGGGCTTGGGTCATACCGGGGGAAGGGATGGGGGTCAGGGGGAAGAGCTGGTCCCTTTGCCTCTCTCTCCCTGAAGGTCAATTTCAAGCTATTTCAATTTAAAGTTTAAAGTTTCATATTGCGACTGGGCATTTAAAAAAAAAAAAAAAAACAGGCGAGGGAAAAGTCAGAAAAGCCACTTCAGGGTTGAGGTGACTTTTCAAGTTACTTTCCAATTAAGACAATTTGGGAAATTAAAGAATTCATAACTTATTGTGGGTGTTTTTCAATTCGTCAAATAAATTTTCATTCATGCACTGAATTGAAATTGAATTGACCCCAACCATGTTCAACCATATGAGTGCAAGCTGAACTCTGTAGGTGCAGGTTGAACCCGAGACTCTTCCATGAGCTGGCTATGGTCAAGGACCTACAGCAGTGCTCCATCATTGGTTTTGTCCTGCCAGGGTTGGGGTGGGTGAGCTACGTCAGCCAAGGTTCCTCTGGTTACCGCTGTGTAAGCTCCACCCAGCTATAGATACGCCACACAGTAAAATGTTCAGTGTTAAAATTGAACTCTTACAGTGTACACATGGTCCCTATTGGACTCATATAAACTCTGTCAGAGTTGATTTAACACTGGACCTTTTGCCTGTGTGCAGGTTTCCAGCAGTCGACAGTAAGATGTCACACCGCTCCTCTATTTGAGCCTAGAGCTGCAGTATAACAGTCAGCGGTCATATTTGAGAGCACTGGAAGAGTGCACTGTCAGCTGCAGGGCTGTGGGCGAGGGAACAGAGGCATAACAGGGGCCAATTGCAATTCCAAAAGTGGGGAAATATCATCCAAAAATGAGGGAGAGAGAGAGCGAGAAAGAAATAGAGCAAGTGAGCGAGCGAGCGAGCGAGAGAGAGAGAGAGAGAGAGAGAGAGAGAGAGAGAGAGAGAGAGAGAGAGAGAGAGAGAGAGAGAGAGAGAGAGAGAGAGAGAGGAGAGAGAGAGAGAGAGAGAGAGAGAGAGAGAGAGAGAGAGAGAGAGAGAGAGAGAGAGAGAGAGACATGGTGTATCAGATGGTATGTGGTGTCTCAGATGCTCTGGAATGATTAATTTCCCTTGATTGTGTGCTTTTTAATTATTATTATTTTATTGGAAACATGTGACCCCTTGCTGCAATGTGAAATATGAGCACAGGATGGTGGGATCATTTCAGTGAGTAATGAGGGCTACTGATGTACTTGTACTCCAAAATCAATGTTCAAACAATTCATATATTTGTGGATCCTCAGACCAATGGTGCCTTCATAAGAGATTTATTGTCAAGCAAGTGCATTGTGGGCTGTAGATCATGATTAAGGTTTTATTTTTGCTGTTTTAGTAACTCCTGGCACCGCTGTTCCCCACAGTTATGATTTACACAGCAGATTGTGGAAAGTCGGCCGCACACTATCCAGTTCATCTATTTTTATAGTTTGTTCTTTTGATATTTTTACTAAACTAGATAGCACTGCACTCAAATTCTCATTCAGAGAGATCATGGTTTACCTAAAAGAAAAAGTCGTAAGCCATTTTATCTGCCTTTGAAAAAATAGTTCTGGAACAGTTAAAATATTTCATTCTGGTGCAGGACTGTGTTTTGAGGAATATATGAGCTAGAAAACAACTCACAGTGAGGCAGGAAAATTAATCATTACACAAAAATCATGTATTGTGAAATATTTTCTCAGTATGTATGCATTTATTTTTAAGGTATGGTAAGAACCAATAAGTAGTCTTTTCTTCCAATATAAACTCCAGAACACATTCAACATGAATCCACAAGTTAGCATTTGCATGAGGTTCCTATCTATTCAATAGAAATAGATATATCATCACCCTGCGATATATCCATCACGATGGGCTAAATCCCACCACAAAATTAATATCCACTGCCTGTGCCACGGCATGAAATACTGTATGTAACTGTGACATAATGGATCAAACTGATTTTATGAAGACAGCGGCTCGCCAGGCGCATTGAGAATGCAGCGTTCTTAATTCCCCTCTCACACGAGGGCATCTGTTCGCCTCCACGTGAAACCAGAGGGTTATGCCACTCTCGTTTACAGCGAAAATTTGTAAAAAGGCGCTCTCCAGCCTGGCAGAGTCTCAATGTGCTGAAGATTTACCTCCATGATTCATGCACATCCCCCCCCTCCCCCCTCCCCCCTCCCCTTATGCCTGGCTACCTTTTTAACCCCCCACCCCCCTCCCTCCGCCTCCTGCCTCCCAGCCTTCTCCCTCCTGCCCTTATTGTCTGAGTTTATATTAAAGTCCTCAGATTCCAATAAGAGCCCTGCCCTGCAAACGGCTCTGTCTGTGAATCAGATTTTTCTAATGCGAATTCTTGTTTTTCCGAAGGCCTCTCTGGTTGCGCAGTAAATCACCTGTGTTGAGCAGTACCTGAGGCGAGCAGGGGAAAGTGGCTCTAACAAGACTGTGGCCGTGACCCTCCCCATCCCCCCCCCCCCCCCCTCAGCTGGGCAGGCCTGGATGGATCCTCAGCACCTCACACCAGTAAGCCTCAGGAGCTCAGAGCAAACACCGTATCTGTGCTCAAATTTAACCAAAGACAGGCAGGCAGGCCTTAAACAATGTGCCGGCACACCCGCAAAGTCACCGTCTCAAATGGAGCAATAGGCAGTGAATTAATTTGGTCACAGTATATTGCTACATCAAAGTGCATCTCTGCAGCCTATCAGCAACACAGGCACTAGTTACCTTTATAAAGTGTGGTATGCCAGCAAGTTATTCTCCCCCCAAAAAAGATACACCTGGTATCCTGTACACAGCATCCGTGGCTGGTTAACATATATTTTTGTTTGTAAGCTCACACGATGTCAGAGTGCTATAGACATACCGTAGATCTACGATACACGCTATCCAGCCGCAGATGGCAAACGCACGTGCGTTCTCCCGTACGAGGTATATATATATATATATATATATATATATATAAAAACGCTTTAACAGATTTAAGAGGCTGGAAGATCCTTCAGATGTGACTGTCCTTCACGCTCACCTTGCAGCATTGAGAAAGCATAAATGGGTGAGAGGTTAAGTACCATGGTCTACCAGAAATGTGAGCTCATTCATCTCCCGCAGGGTACCAAGACAACACAGAGATAGAATGAGCATGACAGAGTCACACGGCAAACCGAGAATCCGCCGCTTTTACAAGGTCCTGTAAAATAATGCTGTTCTTTTCTTAAATATGCATGATTCAAGGGTTATGCACACTGCAAATGTACCTGTGAAATACGCTGTGCACATTTTTATATGAACGGGTCTGCCTGAGATATAGATTTCTGTCAGCACTCCATGGACATAGATTATTTGCACATGGGGGCCACCAACAGCGGCACTATGAAACAGCACAGCAGCTGAGCCGGCTCAACATCCCGGGAGCTTTAAAGGTGTTGTACACAACTTAATGACATCAACAGTCTCTGACAAATGCAAAACACAACTGACCTGACAACTGATTGTCCCCTGTGAATTATACATATAAAAGCTATAGTCTTTATACAGCCTTGATATTCTCAGAGCTGAACTATGCCTGCTACATTAATATACCATGCATCATCAGAGCAAGTCCAGAACGTGCAATTTTCTGTCTTAAAATTTACAAAGACCATACGAGTTGGCAAGGAAACAGTTTTTACCACCCACAATTCATTTTGTGCCTTTAATTATTCAACGTTCAATTCTTTTTTTTTCTTCTTCTATTTAATCTATTCATTTATAATAATAAAATGGAGGTGTCCAAGAATGATGGTGGCAGATTTAGGATTTATTACTGCAGGGAGTGTTTTTTTAATGTCGTATCAAACATGTTATAGGATTTGTAACTGGGGCAGAGTACATATTGTATTCATGTGTCTGAGATTGTGGTTCATTGATTGTTTACAACAAAGAAAGTTGTAATTACACTGAAAGAGTAAAAAAGCTGCTCAGTTTAGTATGGCCTCTGGCGCACAGTTCTTCATAATCATCTATAAGGGCTTTTTCTTCTTTTGAGGGTGAAAGATCCAACTGTTTAGGCATTCAATGCTTGAACGCTACAATGCGCTATTATCTTTCGCTGTGTTTTAAATGAGTATCATATCTTTCAGCAATATCAGAGGTTGAGGGTCACAGTAGGATGTGAAGCTTCCCTTGAGAGCTGTATTTTTTATGTTCTGGGCCTCTTTAGGGACTCTTCAGTCTAACTACATTTGGAAAGCTATAGTCGCACAAATTTGTGGTTATAAAAACATAACTGTATAAGATGTGCTTACGCAAAATTTACATTCACAATATGAACATACACACACACACACACACACACACACACACACACACACACACACACACACACAAGCACTCATGCAGGCACACACCCAGGCACATACACACACAAACCTTTAAAAGCTGCATTTTAGAGTATATTTGGTAATATATACAGCAGCTATATTAATGTAGGCTTTCCTCTTATTGTTAACATAATGTGAAGCTGTCTGTCAAATTATGCGTTATATTTATCTTTCAAAGCAAACTAGCAAAAAACTACAGCAAAGACAAAAATATCACTTTTTATAGAAATAAAAAATAAAAACAAGCGAGTGACTTTTCAATAATCAATCTATGAGCAATTAAAAGCTTGTAACACTGCTTCACCTTGAAGAATAGCTGGTATTTGTATTATTTACAGCAAGCTAATTACAGATTGGATCCGACAGTCTTGATGTAAAGCTCAATGCCATGCACTTGAATGACAGTTATGAAAGAAATAGGGAGATTTATTGTCTCAGATGAAGGAACACACCCCACGGTGAATTAATATGATCATTCATATTTTAATTTTAAAAAATGCATTGGTCAAAGAGATTAATTGTTTATGCCTAACGTCTTCAAAGGCTAAAACGAAAGCAAAAGCATTCACATATAATGTGCCATGCCAAAAAAGAGAGAATTTATTAAGTTATTCTTGTGAGCTAATTATTCATTTGCACTTATGGTAGCTGCCTTGGGCAATGCTCTGACTAATCTAGTGTTAAATGATGTAAGAGTTGCTGTCAGGCTGTGAGTGTACTCTGTGGATATACAGTACACTCACTGACTATGAGTGATAAAACACAAGCTTCTCAATTCTCTCTCTCTCTCGCTCTTCTGAATTTTTTTTTTCTTTGGCGGTCCCTATGGTGCAGTTCTTGCTTGATTACTTACAATGTCATTAAGAGAAATGGGATAGAGGTGCTGGGAGAGCCAAAAGTCAGATTTTATGTGTACATTCGGCACCTGTTCTCAATGTGTCTCCGAATTATAAGTAACGGTTATGATGTTGCATTTACACTCGCTGGTTTGGGAATGCTGTGAGGCAGGGCTGGCGATGTTGCCTGCATTACTCAGGTGAACGTTTCCATGTTCTCCTGCATTGTCAGACACTCTTGATCAAAGGCATCTGTGTGTGACGAAAGCAAAGTAAATTTAGCACTTTCACTGGGTATATCTAAGGGCAAAGTACAGACAGCCTCCACACTCTGACCGGGGGCGCCTTTTAGAATAGAATAGAATAACTTTTATTTTCCCGTTAGGAGAACTTCAGTTGTTGCTACCAGCAACAACAACAAAGACACAGACAGTGGGACAGACCCAAAACACACAAACAGACATATCAAATAAAGACATTCAACAGAATCATTGCATTAATCAAACTAATTAAGTGAATTAAAGTGGAATACAACCAAACGTCATGATTAAAAATAGCTGTCCAGAGATGTCCAGTGTTATCAAGCAGTCCAACACACAAAATACATTCAAATTAACAAACACGAACAAGAGAGACAGCTGAAATATACACTGCCTGGCCAAAAAAAAAGTCGCAGTTGCACCAGTCATGCATAGTGCCCACTGTACAAGCCTCTGGAGGCAGTGTTATGATCTGGGGTTGCTTCAATTGGTCAGGTCTAGGCTCAGCAACGTTATGCAGCAATAAAATGAAGTCAGCTGAGTACCTGAATGTACTGAATAACCAGGTTATCCCATCAATGGGCATATTCCAGGACGACAATGCCAAGATTCATCGGGCTCAAATTGTGAAAGAGTGGTTCAGGGAGCATGAGGAATCATTTTCACACATGAATTGGCCACCAGAGTCCTGACCTTAACCCCACTGAAAGTCTTTGGGATGTGCTGGAGAAGACTTCACGGAGTGGTTCGACTCTCCCATCGTCAATACAAGATCTCGGCCAAAAATTAATGCAAGTCTGGACGGAAATAAATGTTGTGACGTTGCATAAGGTTGTCGAAACAATGCCACGACGAATGCGCGCCATAATCAAAGCTAAAGGCGGTCCAACAAAATATTACAGTGTGCGACTTTTTTTTTGGCCGGGCAGTGTATGTCGCCATTACAGCGCCACGTGACGCTATTGGGGCACGTATTATGCAAACATTACTGTGTGTGGAATTTTAGACAATGTTTTACCCATAGATATAGAACCATAGATGTGACATAGGTCATAGTTTAGTGGCACAATTTTTGAGACCATACCCAGGTAAGATGGTGGCCAGTAACCATGGTTCTATATCTATGAGCCCATCATCCGCTATCTGGCTTCTGAGACCCGATTATGAAATCACAGTGGGTTAGAAAGTACATGACACTTTTGCCATAGGTTCCTTTTATAGCTGGCTAGGAACTTTACCCAGGTAAGATAGCTGCCAAATATTAGAATTCCAAATTACATTACATTACATGATATGTCACATCTATGGTCATTACTCACTGAAATTATCCCACCATCCTGTGCTCATATTTCACATTGCAGCAAGGGGTCACATGTTTCCAATAAAATAATAATAATTAAAAAGCACACAATCAAGGGAAATTAATCATTCCAGAGCATCTGAGACACCACATAGCATCTGAGACACCATCTCTCTCTCTCTCTACCACTGATCTTGTCAAACATTTCAGTAAATGTATGTGCAGAAGCACACTGCCAAAATATAACACCATAGCGTTTGTAATTAGATGGAAAGTGTGGCATAATTACACATCTTTTATCATCTGCCACAATTGGCTAAATATCCTGCATGTACTCGTTAAAAAAAATACGTACTCTTTTCAACTATCATAGACTTCCAAGATAACAGCTACATTTTCAGCACAACAAAAATGATTATAAATAAAACAGTGATAATGCTGTTTTCCCATTCTCCAGATAACGGAGAGGCACACAAACAAATCTATAAGCATATTTCGATACTATATTTTATTATTTGTATTCCATCGTTCATTTTTATAAATGGCTGAGGTCACCTTCTTACTATCGGTGCCACCACTACCCAAATAAGGTGCCACCACATTTTAGAAATGTAGATACTGAGCAGTTTTATGCATACCTCTGATGGACAGGCAATATCAGTAAAAACCATTCACACTGATACACAATTAATCTGAAAAGCCCAAGTTGAAAGGGCTTTAAATACACACAGTGATGTACGTATAATACATGAGGATGACACACTTCATCCCTCACTTCCCGAGTGAACAGTTTACATTGGCATTGGCAATATCTTGATCCACATTTATTTTTGAAAATATAACAGCATTATTTTTCGCTGAAAAGTATTTGAATTACCCTTCAATAACAAAAACTGCCATGTCTTAACTTTTCACAAATACGTGCGGTATAAAGCAACATAAATACAAATAACAAGGACACTTGCACGCTGTTTGAGACACTGAATTTCCACTGAATGATTATATGTCTAACCCTGAAAGAAAGAGGACTGTGACAGTGACTGGATGATAACTGGTCGTACGTTAAAAAGAAGAATACAGGTTAATCCAGTGTCTGTTCAGGTGTCTTTGTTCTGCTGCGTTTTCCCGGGATGTGGGTGAGCCGCGGACGGATATCGGCAGCTGCTACCAGGCCCGTGGCGACATTCCAGAAGAGAACACATGTTGTTGCTGTGGAGACTCGGGAAGAGGGAATGTGGAAGAGCGTGGCTCCGGTTTATTTGTGGGTTTATTGTTTCGAAGAGCGCTTTGCATTCCCGTAGCATACGGAGCACAGCGGGCACCACCTCCTGTGCCTTTGGGCGGATTCTATTGGAGGATTCTGAAACACAACTTTTTTTTAATTTTTTTATCACAAACACGCACCATTTTTTCTAGGTTGTTGATTTCTTGCTTTTGTTGTGGCTCAGGAAGTGTGAGCTTTAAATTAACGAGTACAATGCAACTAAGTACAAGTCCTTTGATCAGTTTAATTAGGCAGATCATCTGATTGCTAGTTATATGGGAAATGATCGTCATGCTATTGTGATGCTGACAGTGTTCACTTGCCGTACCATTTAGAGAAGCCCAACACTGAGAGGACCCTGATGTTTAGCTGTCAGAATTGTCAGCCCAGGTTTATAATGGCAGCAGCCCCTTGGGGATTCATTTGTCTGGGAAATTTGCAGTCAATGGGCTTCAAACATTTCCACACATTCAGTGTAGTATTAAGGTCAGACCCCAAACCCCCCACACCTCACTGTGAAACATGCTCCCACACACGGCACTGCACACTACCTTAAGGAACAAATGCCCCAGCAGACTTAATGCATAATCTATTTTATATTTAAATAATGAAGTCACTGTGGTGTGTAATGGTCTTCCATTACCTTTATATAGACTTTCCATAGGGAATGCGCTTTGAGCAGTGTCGAGCGCTGTGCTAGAGTACTCGCACGGCCCTAACTTTCAGCACTGGTAGCACTATGACCTAATTACAGGCTGCAAATGTTTTTTTTATTTTTTACGAGTTACGTGCGGTTTTTACAGGATGCATCCAATTTTCCACACTATTAATTATGAATACTTGTGATGATGGTGATTTCCCAGATTTTATGTTCATGAAAAGCATATTAGCCCTGATTATATTACAGGACGTTACTGATAGTTAATGCACAAGCAGACTTAAGCATATTAGCCCTGAGCTCAGCCGTATTACAGGACGTTACTGATAGTTAATGCACAAGCAGACTTAAGCATATTAGCCCTGAGCTCAGCCGTATTACAGGACGTTGCTGATAGTTAATGCACAAGCAGACTTAAGCATATTAGCCCTGAGCTCAGCCGTATTACAGGACGTTGCTGATAGTTAATGCACAAGCAGACTTAAGCATATTAGCCCTGAGCTCAGCCGTATTACAGGACGTTGCTGATAGTTAATGCACAAGCAGACTTAAGCATATTAGCCCTGAGCTCAGCCGTATTACAGGACGTTGCTGATAGTTAATGCACAAGCAGACTTAAGCATATTAGCCCTGAGCTCAGCCGTATTACAGGACGTTGCTGATAGTTAATGCACAAGCAGACTTAAGCATATTAGCCCTGAGCTCAGCCGTATTACAGGACGTTGCTGATAGTTAATGCACAAGCAGACTTAAGCATATTAGCCCTGAGCTCAGCCGTATTACAGGACGTTACTGATAGTTAATGCACAAGCAGACTTAAGCATATTAGCCCTGAGCTCAGCCGTATTACAGGACGTTGCTGATAGTTAATGCACAAGCAGACTTAAGCATATTAGCCCTGAGCTCAGCCGTATTACAGGACGTTGCTGATAGTTAATGCACAAGCAGACTTAAGCATATTAGCCCTGAGCTCAGCCGTATTACAGGACGTTGCTGATAGTTAATGCACAAGCAGACTTAAGCATATTAGCCCTGAGCTCAGCCGTATTACAGGACGTTACTGATAGTTAATGCACAAGCAGACTTAAGCATATTAGCCCTGAGCTCAGCCGTATTACAGGACGTTGCTGATAGTTAATGCACAAGCAGACTTAAGCATATTAGCCCTGAGCTCAGCCGTATTACAGGACGTTACTGATAGTTAATGCACAAGCAGACTTAAGCATATTAGCCCTGAGCTCAGCCGTATTACAGGACGTTGCTGATAGTTAATGCACAAGCAGACTTAAGCATATTAGCCCTGAGCTCAGCCGTATTACAGGACGTTGCTGATAGTTAATGCACAAGCAGACTTAAGCATATTAGCCCTGAGCTCAGCCGTATTACAGGACGTTGCTGATAGTTAATGCACAAGCAGACTTAAGCATATTAGCCCTGAGCTCAGCCGTATTACAGGACGTTGCTGATAGTTAATGCACAAGCAGACTTAAGCATATTAGCCCTGAGCTCAGCCGTATTACAGGACGTTGCTGATAGTTAATGCACAAGCAGACTTAAGCATATTAGCCCTGAGCTCAGCCGTATTACAGGACGTTGCTGATAGTTAATGCACAAGCAGACTTAAGCATATTAGCCCTGAGCTCAGCCGTATTACAGGACGTTACTGATAGTTAATGCACAAGCAGACTTAAGCATATTAGCCCTGAGCTCAGCCGTATTACAGGACGTTGCTGATAGTTAATGCACAAGCAGACTTAAGCATATTAGCCCTGAGCTCAGCCGTATTACAGGACGTTGCTGATAGTTAATGCACAAGCAGACTTAAGCATATTAGCCCTGAGCTCAGCCGTATTACAGGACGTTACTGATAGTTAATGCACAAGCAGACTTAAGCATATTAGCCCTGAGCTCAGCCGTATTACAGGACGTTGCTGATAGTTAATGCACAAGCAGACTTAAGCATATTAGCCCTGAGCTCAGCCGTATTACAGGACGTTACTGATAGTTAATGCACAAGCAGACTTAAGCATATTAGCCCTGAGCTCAGCCGTATTACAGGACGTTGCTGATAGTTAATGCACAAGCAGACTTAAGCATATTAGCCCTGAGCTCAGCCGTATTACAGGACGTTACTGATAGTTAATGCACAAGCAGACTTAAGCATATTAGCCCTGAGCTCAGCCGTGTTACAGGACGTCACTGATAGTTAATGCACAAGCAGACTTAAGCATATTAGCCCTGAGCTCAGCCGTATTACAGGACGTTGCTGATAGTTAATGCACGCACAAGCAGACTTAAGGAGCGTTGGACATTAATTCACCGTTTCTGGACAGGAACTGTCTGGGCTAACAGTGCCTAAATGACACAAGGACATTACGTGTATGCAAAGGTCAAAGTGAACTAAAGCACCCAACATTGATTACTGTGATGTGACACACCTCTTTTGTGTGAGCTACAGTGCCCTCCACTATTATTGGCACCCCTGGTAAAGAAGATGAGTAAAAAGGGTTATGGAAAATTCACCTTTTACTGAATTAGCTTAATGTCACACTGAAAACTTGATTGAAGTAAATTTATTATGAGAAAAAAAATCCCTCATCAAGAAATAATTATTTTTAACAAAACCACGTGTGCCACAATTATTGGCGCCCCTGCATTTATATATAGAATAAAGTAATCATTTTTAATATTTGGTCGCATTTCCTTTGCATGCCATGACGTCCTGATGTCTGTGACCCAACAACATCAAAAGACTCTTGATATCTTATTTTCTGGTACTCTTACAAGCGATACTATAATGTCTCTGCATTTGAATGGATCTCTATGGGAATTGGGGGGTGGGACTAGATTTAGCTGCAAATTACACTGGAACAGTATGAAACACATGGTTGGCTAAATGGCTCTAAGTCATCAAGGGTCTTACATATCAAACAAGCCTTAAACTATCGTTCTGCTGCCAGAAATACAGTAGATATGGATGGATAACTTAATAAGGGTTTCTTCTCCTGACTTATTTTTCCATAGAGTTCAATAGGAAAATTTGTCAGGAGAAACAACCCTTAAAGTGATCCATCCATATCTACTGCATATCTGGCAGCAGAGCAATGGTTTAAGGCTAGTTTGATACATCAGACCCTTGATGACTTAGAGCCATTTTACTAACCATGTATTCTATACTGCTCCAGTGTAATGTACAGCTAAATCTAGTCCCACCACCCCATTCCCATAGAGATCCATTCAAATGCAGACGTTATAGTATCGCTTGTAAGAGTACCAGAAAATAAGATATCAAGAGTCTTTTGATGTTGTTGGGTCACAGACATCAGAAAGTCATGACATGCAAAGGATATTTGACCAAATATTAAATGCTATGCTATTCTGTGAGGGATGATTTGCAGTTCACCTCAAAGTGAGCGCTACATCTAAATGGAGATTATAAATGTTTAATATGTCAACACTTCTGTCTCCAATACAGGTGCATCTCAATGTCATAAATAGTTGAAACACATGAAGATATTGTATCTGAATACTAACAGTATTGTAAAAACCATTAAAAACTACAAATTAAACTTAAATCCAAGTTTGAGGATTTGCAGTCAAAGGTATTTTTGAAAACGCACTTAGAAAATATCGCTGGGGTTTTTGAAACCCAAATGAAACCCTGCTCTATCAGAGCAGGATAAAGTAACAGTTTTATTGCAGTGAAAATATACCATGATCTACAGAGTAATGACTGATGAATATTCATTCAGGTGCTTCCTCTGATGCTTTTGAAACTGGCATACTTCCCAGCATGCAATTGTGTCAAAACCACTGAAAAGATTTTTTCAGTTTTTCCAGTTGTATAATGTGAAATGACACTATATGTGTTCTGCCCTAATTGCTGTTGACTGTATACAATGATAACGCCCTTCACACAATATGAGAACCTTTGTGGAGAGATAATCCGGAGGCTTCCTTCAGCCTCGAGAAACCATGGATGGGCGCCCAGTAGTTGGTCTTCAATTCTTTGCGCAGCTTCTAGAGATGGAGTCCGTTCTCCAGGGGGCGAACCTGGGCAAAATGTTTGTGTGGGGGGGGGCCTGCTGTTGCCCAGAGAGTAGGACCCTCCTCTCCACTTCACAGGTAAGTGTCAAAGGAAAGGCAAAAGCCAATACAGTTTGGTACCTGTGACGTCGCAAGAGTTGCCGGAAGGATGTTTAAGAGAGCATTAGACCGCCTTCGGGACTCCTTCTCCGGATTTTATGTCAGGGTTAACTGCCTTAGCCTTTTCCCTGGGGGAGTTTTGGCCGCAAGGCAGCGGAGGTTTGGAGTCAGAGTTTTCCTTCTCTTACATGGTTACTACCCAAAGCTGGGGAGCCCCATCCGCCCCTTTTTTGGAGTTGATTTGTTAGCCCCCTCCCCTGGCCTATTGTCCTCCAGGTAATGGGTTACAGTCTCATACCACGTGAGAGCACACAGGCTTTGGGTCGTGTACAAGCTGTCCCGGCACGTCAGGCAACAATCTACTCCTGCTGCTGTGTGTTGAAAGCTGCAGCACTTTGCAGCACAATGTGCAGCATGTTGCAAGCACTTCATACCAGCAGCGCCAGACAGATGAGAGGTAATAACATAAAAGCAAATTACAAGCAAGGGTGCAATTAATAATCTGATGCAAATGCATGTTCATTTTTCATACAAATACACACAATATACAATTCTTCTGTATTCTGTACGATACAACAAATTTTATTCTGAGTTAATTTCACCCTGAAAAAAAAGGCCATATATGCACAAATGTTGGCATGATTAAGATCTTGAATGTAATAAGGTTTGCAACAAACTTTATATCGAACGAAAGCAAGAAGCTCAGGTCCGAAAATCAAAGAAATGTACACACCTGGGGGTATACTATGAATGAGGATAATTGAATTAGACTTATTATACACTTATTATAATTATGGTAGGCTCATCTTACAATCACTTTTTCTTTTTCCTAACACAAGAGCATACACACCTTTTTCAAGATGTCATTTTGCCGCATACTGAAGTACAAGATTTTTAATCCTGTGATTTACATCCAAAATTTCATGGCTTAAAATATCTTAAAGAACATCTGTTCTCTTGACTTTAACAGCTGTATACCAAAGGGAAATAAACTCAACGCTAGCACATTTCTTCTCAGGCCCTAATTATGTTATATTCACAGCATTTCAATGCTGTTGATAGCTTCAGAAGATGTAGCGCTCAGAATGTGATGTAGTATGCAACAAAGTTTGGAGCAGCGTGTAAGAAGTTGCGTTACATGTCTAAATGTAGGCCGCACGAGGAGGGGGGAGAAAACTGCCTTTGTTTGACGGGCCGTAAAATTGGAAAATAATTAAGGAAATTAATCACTTTCAACTTTATGGACCAGGAGACAAAGAAGAGCAGAAATACATAATATTCAGATTAGCCCAGTTATATTCATCATGCCTGAACAACTTATTAAGATCATAAATTATGATTATGACTGCCTTGCCACAAAAGTGGAATAAAAATACCCCCTTTGTAGATGCTATGTTGGAACTTACTTATTTCCATGTCTCAGGGCTTGTATCAGCTAACAGCAGTTGGAACTAGCCGCTAGCATAATAAGGGACAGATAAGTGTTACCTGACTCGTTTGCCCGCTTTCTGAGAATGTGAGCATGTCAGAACCATGGACAGCAGCCAAAGCAACCTTTTACAGGACCGTGGTCAAGGAAAGGAGCCGCCCCTTCCTCTGGGTAAAGAGGTTCAGCCCTCAGGCACCGTTCTCCCCGTCTAGTCGACCTTATAGAGGCTGATCCTGGGTCAGCAGCTGAGAGTCTCCGCAGCACGTTCAGCAGAGACTCAAATAAAAGACCACTGCAGTGACAAATGGAGCCTTTCAACTTAGTGTAGTGTATTCTGGCCTGGATGCCCCTCGGGACAGATAGAGGATCAATGCCCTGGGCACAGCATTACTTAGAAACCAGCACTGCAGCGGCTACTTGTCCACTTCAACACTGCGCTCCCTGGCATCTGTGTGACTGACAGCCTCAAAGCTCCCAGCATGTCTACAGCTGTCCTACTCTCATGGGACATACAGTGCATCCGGAAAGTATTCACAGCGCTTCACTTTTTCCACATTTTGTTCTGTTACAGCCTTATTCCAAAATTGATTAAATTCATTTTTTCCCTCAAAATTCTACACACAACACCCCATAATGACAATGTGAAAAACGTTTTTTTGAGATTTTTGCAAATTTATTAAAAAAAACTAAAATTTCTCATTTACATAAGTATTCATACCCTTTGCTTTAATATATGAATATCGTTTTTGTTCTATTTCTTTACTAAATTGAGCCCAAGGAAATATGGCCTCATGTAGCCTGCGCTTCGGAGATACGGGAATCAAAGGGGGAAATACTTTCTAAAGACAGGAAGAGTGCACTGGCTCCTTCAGTTCAGCTCAGGAAACTCTAATGTGTAAACACTGTTGTTGTTTTTTCTTCTACTAAAACATAACAATGTGAGCAGAATTCTTTCTAAGACTGTAATTCCAAAGCAACGTTCACTTTCATTTGCAATTTAATGAGTGTCCTTTTATTACCACGCTAATGCAAAATTCCTTGAAATATCTTATATGCACATCAAAGTTACCGTCAGAAAGAGCACCTAATATTTGTCTTTGTCATGTTTTCACAGCGCAGACGATTCACTTTATCATCTCTTCAAAGGGATGTCACATATCGTACTGAAGCTTTTTTAATTCTGTGAGGATTATTCAGATGGATCCCTTTGTATGAGAAAGAAAGTAGATTGCGTATTTACACTGTTCACAGCGCTATCCTTTTTAATAGAATTTTCCATTTTCAGTGTGTATAAAAGACAGAGATGTAAACGGATGCTCTGTCTGGTCTTTACGCTTTTTTATATTCTCTGATGCATTTTGACAGCTCAGTACTTGGGACATGGCTAGATGCTGACTACATTATCTCCCTATAATTTTGAAAACTGCGTATAATGATTTTGTGTTCTATGAAAAATTGTTTTATTGAATTTTTTTTGTTTAATGCATGTGTGTCTGCATTATCATACCACAGAATCGGCTGCACTTTCATTTAATTGCTCATTTGAAAGCAAACATATAAATCAGGAGAGGCCTGTTTAACTCTGTTAAACTGTAATCTCCATGTACTGCACTACGGGTCCTGTGTGGGTTTAACTATGTTCTGAGAACAATGCGTTGGGCAACATTTTTTACCAGGCGCATTGGTACTAAAAGCCTGTGTATCCTGAAATACTGACTGAATGTGGGTTCATAAATCTCATAACAGGTGGTGCTACAATGCTAATGCTAATCACTGACCTGTATGAACCAGTGAGAAGGATGTTCTTTCCACAGCAAAACACCACAGCGATTTGTTCAAGTCAGCGAGTCGTGGGTAGCATATGGTTAGCACCGCCCATTCTTGGTTAGACAAAGCCCTTAGTCTGCCATCACTATCCTGAAGCACAGGTGTTATTTGACAATGCCTGCCATGAGAAGCTAAGCTAACAGGCTGCATTTCCCTTTTCTTAAATATCATCATTATATCTCCCTGTTCTGACCCACCCAGCCCGTGAGCTGAATGAACAATTACGCTGTGTTTCACAGCAATGCCTTCTGCACCAAAACTCTGCTAAAGCAATGCCTTCTGCACCAAGACTCTGCTAATTAGACAGAGTGGCCTAACCTCACTCGACCTCGCAGTGTGATGGGAATCTAAGCTCGGATCTTCACCAAGTTATAAAACAGGGCTGCATTGTGCTTCAGTGTACAATGTACCAATGTGGCACAGAACAACAACAACAAATACAAATAAAAAAGATTATACTGAGGTAATTTGATTATATTTATAAGGTCATTATTATAGTAATATTGTTTAAAAAATGTAATCGCAGCTAATTCAGCTGTTATCACTTGGGTGGCGGTGCCAAAGCACTGCATGTGACAGCTTCAGACTGAGGTATATGCACATGCTCGAGCCTTTTCTAATGAAGACTCTTCCTCCACGTGTAACCGGCTCAACTCCATGTCGCTACATTTGACAATATGCAACCCACTGACCTTCTTACTGCTCTGCACTGTCTAATTATTCAGGTCTAATTACATGGCTGGCGGAACACAATAATTGGCCACTGCTTGTGGACAAGTCTGTCTGTAGAACAGTGTGCGGAGGGTGTAATTCATGTCTCACAGCAGTGTTTAAAGAGGAAGGCTGAGCTCCACTAGACAGGGAGGCCATAATGAAACTTTCTAAACTCTGACAAGGGTGTCTTTGCACCCAGCTGAAAATAGCCCCGGACACAGCCCATCACACGGGTAGTCTCAATGTTTCTGCGCTTACAAAGTACGGGGGGGGCAGGGGGGTCCCTAACCAGCTTGGGGTTAGCAGCAGTCCGCCCAGACTTCTGCTGTGTCAATGTTTTTTCTCTTGTTCTTCACCTCTTTTTCACATAATTAGAGAAAAAGATGTTTAAAGAAATGTTACTAATGAGAGTTGGTAGGTACAGGGAAAATGGCAGATGCTGTTTGCCACAAATGGAAACTATTCAGGTTGTTCCTTCCAACTTAAAGCACAACTGAAGTTTGGTATAACTTTGGGTTGTGTAGTTACCTGGCCATGATATGAGTCCAAATAGTGGCGAAATATGTTCGTTAGATGCTCTGTGCTCCCCTGGGGTGATAAGGTATTAGGGTATAGGGTATTTGTCGATCTCCATTAATTTCTATGGGGCAGCTAAAACGGTCTCAAAATGACACTTCTAGCACGTATACGACCGCGAAAGAAGTGGATTCTGTCAATACAAACAATAACCAGTCCTCGTACGTATTTTATTTTTTCATTCAATGGCCCTTTTCTTGCTTTTTCATATTTTATTTGGAACGTAGATCCGGTAGGCAGGCAATGTTCTTGTGCCAGAAACAGCGTTAATGCGCCGATGCATCAGAAACCACTCATTGGTCCAAATTTCCACAGAAGGAAATGTTCCTAGTACTAGTATATATCTATGGTCCACCCTGCCGACATTTTGGTAGTCTTTTCTGGTAGCTTGCTAACAACATTGAAGAAAATAGTACTTTATAAATAATTTTAGTTACACGGAAAAATAATACGTACGAGGAAGACTTATTCTTTGTATTGACTGAATCCACTTCTTTCCCGGTCGTATACGTGCTAGAAGTGTCATTTTGAGACCGTTTCAGCTGCCTCATAGAAGTGAATGGAGAGCGACAAATACCCTATTCTGGATTATCACCCCAGGGGAGCACAGAGCAACTAACGAACATATTTCACCACTATTTGGACTCATATCATGGCCAGGTAACTACACAACCCAAAAGTTTTACCAAACTTCAGTTGTGCTTTAGGTTGGAAGTGTCCGTAAGTGTGTATGAAATCTAGCTAGGGAAAGTGTGGAATGATATAACTAACAACAACACATTCATCTGAATTCCTCTGCACTACTTCAATATGCACCCATTCAACACATGACTGCATTGTGTTATGTTATGTTAACCATCAAACATAATCTGTAAAATGTATTTACTTCCAATTAACTGAAAAAGATGGGCATTAGCCGTAAGCCAAATGAGTTGAAATGAGAATGCTGGACCCTACACCTTGCTCTTCTGAAAAGCTTTCAATTGAGTAAGGCACAAATGCATTCCTGTCTTCATGCAATTATTGATTTTATGATTTATTCATGTTTACATTGTTATCATGAGCACTATATATTCTATCAGTCATTTACTTTTTCTATGCGACTTTTAGCTGTAATATATTTTGCGTGATTATGTCTAATTTATCTAAAAGTGCTTGAGGAGAAGAGGAAGTATGTGTGTGTGTGTGTGTGTGTGTGTGTGTGTGTGTGGTGTATTTATGCCGTTTTCTGACGCTGTGAAAGCAGTTGTACGTGCCTTGCATGCAAATGTACAAAAGGGAGGAATACACATTGATACAATGAGTTATTTATGGCGAGGAGAGCATTATGCAGATTCCCACATAGCACAAGCAAAACCCAAACCAATAAATAAATAAATAAGTACCCAGACATTGTCTATACATGAAACATCTGAAACTCAGAGCAGTTCATGCAAAATTCAAACTCAGGCCCCCCCCCCCACCGTACGTGAGCAGACTATGGCGTTGCCAAGACCGTGATTTCTTTCTTCTCGCTTTTTAAAAAAAAAATGTTTTTTAACGGTGCTACATAACTGCAGGATGGGTGGGGCACCAAGCCACAATTTCCCATTACCAAAACCTAAATTCATCCTTCGCCCAACGTTTCCCATTCATTGAGAAATTCATCTCAGGATCCTTCTCTCTTCCTCATGGCTTTAGCATTCTTTTTTTTATCCCGAGGAGCCAGGACTTGCAGTAGTCCTCCAAGATAAACGCGGGCAGTGACAGCCGGTGCCTCACTAAATTACAGCGCAGTTAAGGGAGTAATGGGTCTGAAATGGTCGAGTGAAGGACCAGAGGTTACTGATCGGGAATGCTGGAGATTGGCACTGAGGCGTACCATGGGGTATCCCCAATATCGCTCCTGCTAAGAACCCTTGTGCTGCAGCAGCAGCAGCCGCCCGTGTTTCATGCCACCACCAAGGTCTGGCAGCAGAATATATGAGTCCAGACCTCTAAAGAGATTCCAAACACGCTTTCCCGTTTGTCTTCCATTTTGTGTTGCAGTGGTTCCACACATGGTACGGTGAGGAATAAACGGGAAGTGGGGAAGTGGCTACTTGACATCACAGCGCAAGCCCACCGCTAGACACTGGAAAGCCCCTTGACTGCCCAATGTTGCCATCCACGAAGAAACAGTGATTACGGTTAACAGCCGGGGAGGTTAATCTGTTACAGTTCATTCATAGGGCTATTGAATTCTCCATATGATTTGACTCAATCTATATTTCCCTTTCTTGGGTTCACTTATGTTTTATGCATGCTATAGATTTAAAATTGATGGTGGGAAATTGGAAATGCATTAAAGCTGAACTCTCATTACATGTTCTTTGGGGATGAAATCTCAGGGTTCAGAGAAGGTCACTCTGATAAATCACCTTTTCAGAAATCCTTTGCGTCTTTCGTAGAGATAGAAGACTGCTGCCACATTGGGGGGAGGGGGAAACGGAGGATTTGACCATTCTGCTCAACATGTTAACCTCATTGCATGTAGATGGAATAGAGAGTTGCCTTACATAAAGGTATTTAAGTCTGGCTCAGTTCTCGATACAATATTTGCCATACATTAAGCTTTACATACACCCAGGGTTTACCCTAATCAAGCAGATCACTAGTATAGTAATGGAATAGTAAATGTCCTTGTATAGATATAATTCAAGTGTATATTGCAATAAATTAAGTTTTCTGCAAAGTGCATGGCTGCAGGCGCCTCGAAGCAACATATCTGTTAAGACTGAATCAAACACATTGCTTGTCATTTCTTCCCTACACAGTGATATCTTCCATAGTTCAACTCTAGCAGAGATTTTATGAGTCCAAAAATAGATGAAACTATTCTTTCAGAGTAAAATGTTCTCAGAGTTTATGAAGAACATATTGCTGCCTGAGGCTCCAGGCTCACCAGTAGGGGGTGTATTGATTGACTAGTGATCCTTTTACTCACACACAGCGGGGAGGTGCTAAAATGGTGCCGTGCAGAAATCAGCGCACAAATAGGCAATCTCACTTTTTCCTGTCAACTACAGCACCCCTGCTGCTAGAGAACTACAGGTGTTTCTGTTTTTTTTTTTTTTTTGCTTAATCAACTTAACTTGCCCAAACTTAATTAACGGAATTAAAGTTTGAATAAATCACGTTAAAAGTTATACAACAAAAAAAGCAATGACATTCTTATACAGCCCACCACAGGAGGATTTGATATTGGTTATTTGTAGACATGCTTGGTGTCACTAGCATAGTGCTTTACATTTTAACCAATGTGTGGTGAAACTGTTTAGTGGGCTGCCAGTGAGAAGTTAAATTGAAGAAAATATGCATACAAAATGGACACATCATATCAGACCTCCTGGGGGGTAGCTGGATCACTGAGTTAGCAGGATCACTGAGTTAGCAGGATCACTGAGTTAGCTGGATCACTGAGTTAGCTGGATCACTGAGTTAGCAGGATCACTGAGTTAGCAAGATCACTGAGTTAGCTGGATCACTGAGTCAGCTGGATCACTGAGTTAGCTGGATCACTGAGTTAGCAGGATCACTGAGTTAGCTGAATAACTGCACTAAGTAAAACCCGGAACAGCTCTTTTTAGCTCTTTGCCCATGTTCCAGATGTGGGAGGGCTCTGGGATTTACTCAGTGCAGTCCAGCTTACTCAGTAGACCTGCTTTGTGGTGTCCCCCCCCAGCTCTCGCTTATAGAAATGATGTACTTTATATCAAAAGTATTTTTTTGTCTTCATAAAGTATAAATTTTTTTATCTTGTGGTTAGATGAACATGTTAAACACAAGAAATGAAGAGTGATTTCACAGGGACTTTTTACCCTTAGTCTTAATTATTATTTATTATTAGTCCTTATCCTTCAATGCTCTGCTCAACTGACCAGTTGAATGATTTGTAGTCCTGTGGTGCCAGTTTGTAGTTTAACCAGTGCTTGAGAAACCCTGAGGTTCTCAACAAGTCATAATTCTCTGAATAAATGATCAAAACCAAGCTAGGATGTAGCAAAAAAAAATATACAGTATATATCTCTGGCCCTCCAGGACTGAGTAACACGGTGTTCTTCAGGAATTGATTTGCTTTTCAATATTTTTGCATCCAATGTGTTTGAAATCTGTAGGATGGGAAAGTGCATTTGTGAATCATCCCTCCCGTGAAAATTACAAAGTAAATCAATTTAGTCTACGTTCCCAGCTAAATAAGTAAAAGCAAGCTCATGGTTTCCAGGGTGTCTAATAAGGGTCAGAACCATGAAACCTAACATAGCATGCCTTTCATGTGTTAACTCAAAACATCAAGGTGAAGCCAATTTTTTTATTTCTAAATTATTACTAAAAAGCGTTCGGTATAAATAAAGAAAAATGGGCATTTGAAATTATCCTAACAGATGTTTCTAACCTAACTGAGTTTGCATATGAAAAATGTTCCTTTGCAGCTGTACACAGAGTACTTTGAATAATAAACACTTTTGGGTGAAGCTGCTCACCATATGTGTGTCTGCACTCAGGTTTGAGTCTTTGGGCTGTGCCCCGTCTCCTGCGTACAGTGCACTGGCAGAAGTGCGCTGTTTAATGTGCACTGTTTAGCACGTGTCATGCCGTACGCGAAAAATATCTGCCATACTATTTTCCGGCCGTACTATGGACGTCCCACCCTTGCACGGGCATGTCACGTGTTGTTTTTGTTGTATTTGAAGGAAAATGTCAGCGAAGCTGCGCCTCATTTTCAAACATTAAGCTTCATGTCATATTTATGCAGCCAAAATGTTTGTGTACTTCTTGGAAAGTACTCCCGAATATATTCAGCGAAACCCCGGAAGTAAGTGTATCATACCGGTGGTTTAAAGTAGACTATATTTAGAGAAAATTTTGCCTACTTAACGACCTTTTCCATCCTTTCTACTCAACAAGCCTACCTAATAGTATGGAAGGGTGCTGATTCGGACACAGCCTTGGTCATTAGCGGACAGTGCTGGGGGTCTGCAGTAGTAGACTTAATCTGATCCTGAAAGGTCAGTTTAAGTCGGTCAGGGTTCATTGAATTACCACTGCATTGATTTCTCCACATATTAGGGACCCCACAGGTAAGCGCTTAGCAACAGTGCAACATACACTTCTCTGATTGGTACTACGCAGGACTACATACACTTCTCTGATTGGTACTATGCAGTGGGCTACACAGGACTCGGCTGGCACAGAAGTGGCTTAAGAGGACCAATGGATCATTCCATTCCAAATTGGAAGAAAAACTGGGGGGGGGGGGGGGCACCGTTCCAAAGAAACTTGGCGTACATTGGAGAAAGCTATTTAGCTTATACCCAGCACAAACACTGTATAATTCATATGCACAGTACGTTCCGTCTAGCTCGTAAAATGAAGGCTCCATTCACTTCATTACACCGGCAATAAACATGTTGACTCTTTTAACCTAAGAAGAAGAAAAAAGACCCCGTCTGCCACATAAGCTTGAGCAAGGCGATCAAAAGAGTCTGTTTCTGTATCGTCGTCATTCTACTCTTTTCTTTTTACTCATTCTATAAGGGTGACTGACCGAAAGGATGGCATTTCATTGGTGAACCATGTTCTTAGCGGGGTGATCGCTGCTAATGTGCATGCTAATGTGTCAGCCATGCCTCCTTTTACAGTGCATGCCCAAGACTGGCACGCCTCCTTTGAACACTACCTTGCTGCAAAAGATCTGCTTGCTCATAAAACGTGGGGGCAGACATGATTAAATCAGAAAGGTGGAATGTGCTGGTTAAACCTTGATATATTTTGAGGTCTTGATCACAGTGCGTCTGTAACAGTTTCCCCCTTTTATTTGTTTAGGAACACATTTTCTTTCCCCCTCAAGTACACTTCCACTCACACAAGTAGTATCTCTACAGGTTTTATGTTGTGTTTTACCTAGAAGTGTCTGAGGGCAAGAAGATATAATTATGCCCTGCATCAATGCAATAAAGCTCCTATTGAATATGGGATATGTCTGCTCCTCCCAGATATAATAGTGTGCGTCTCCAATTCATACGCAGAAAACAAAAAGAACAAGCAAAATAAGAGAATGATATTAAATTCTACTCGCCTTAGGCAACATGGACAGTGACACAATGTTAAATTAATGCCATATTATATGATGGAAAACATTAGAGGTGTACTGTAGATTGACTTTAATTTTTTAACAGCCGGGAAGCTGTGGAGTACACTGCAGGTGCTTTCAGACCCCTGCTTAAAAAATAAAAAATAAAAACAAATAAAAATAAAGTCATATCATCAAAGCATTTTTGAGTAGTAATACACCCTTGTGGTCAGGACAGGGCCGTCTGATTAAACTTAATAGGCTGTGATACAGGGGAAATTTAATTGGCATGGATTTCCACCACTCACAACACGTCTGGTTCCAGAGGCTGCACATGCTGGTTGGTGCTCTTCCGATATGACACAGGATGTTACAGTGCAACAGTGCAGGTACACAAGCACAGCTGGGCATTGCACATTTGGAGAGAGAATAATGGGGGGTACTATAAAAAAAGCCAAAAAGAACGGCAATTTTCTTAGGCTCTTAAAAGGTTGATAACGTGAGTCTCTATATTTCTCCTCTAGAATGATACAACTCCCCACTCCTTACTGTCACAGATTCACTAAAATTATTTTACTTGGACTAATTAGTCTCCCCTTCACAGAGGCCTCCACTGTGTGCCTGAGGAACAATATTCTAGCATTAGCCACAGAAAAACAATTGCACGTGTATAACGCTATGGCAAAATTCATCATTCATTTGAGCCAGAGGAGTGTAGCTTATAAAAATGATTACTGCTATAAACCTACATGAATTAATGACACTCTCATAACCATTTCGTTTTTACATCTAACAAGAGACTAATTACTATGGCCCAACACCACCACAGATATGACTTGTTTACATGAAAGACCAATTTATCACTGACAAAGATACCTTTTGTCTGAAAACTGCATAAAGAATCACAGTTTACAGTAGCTGTGTGATGGTGCTAGCAAATTGTTTAAAATATATTAGTTGAAAAAGCAACATTCATAATTGGACAATCTTTGTGACCATATAAAGCAACATCATACATGTTGCATGAAATTAACATTAATTCACACTGAATTTGACTTTTTCACTTTGGATCAAAATGTGTGCAGTTTAAGCTCTGAATGCATTTACTAGAATGCTACTGGTATAGACCTGTTTCAAAGACAGACCTGGGTTTTAAATTGCAATTTCATTGTTGTAAGGCATTTATAAGGCATTCAAGTCTAGCAGATGCCTCAATCCTTTAGACCCTGTAACAGATACCTCCCCAGATGGTGCATTTAAATATCAAACAAAAATAACTCTTACTGATGCACTGTGATTATCATTATTCCAATAATGACAAAGCATACAAGACCCATTGAAACCACAGCAGGAGAACCAATCAAAGATGTATTCCCAGCACAGCAGATGTATCCGAGACTCTCTCAACGAGAAGCACAGCAAAAAATTCAATCAATTTCAAGTTGAGACAGGAGTTAGATCTACAGGAACACTGCCGTTTCAAAGGAAACTAAACTGTGACATTCGGCGAGCCGTCTGTGACAAGAGCTTACAAAAATCCTGTAATGTGATGGACGAACAGCTAGAGAGGCTTCTTTCGCAATTCGCAGTTTGGCGGCGCTGAAAGCCTCCCCTGTATCAGAATAATAAGACTGCTGCCAGCACTGCCCAGCTTCTTGCCCAGCTCACAGAACCGATTAGCGCGCGACATTAATGAACAAGGGGAAAATGTGCCCAGACCACTATCCAAAGGCATCGTTTCAGCGCGTAAACGGTAACGGGACAGGGGCATGCTCAAAACCCCTTAAAGGTAACACCTGGGCTCTCTTGCTTCGGCGAAAGACATGGGAATCACCGGAGCCTCGGGATGTGTTCGGCAGAGATGGCAGAGAGCACCCGATCGGTCATCGCCCGTTCTCACTGCACTCATTAACAAATGAGTCCTGCGAATGACTATCAAACTGTGAGATAATCGTGAGCATCGGAGCCACGCTTCAACGAGCAACTTTTAAATCCACACACCGCTCTGTTTCACGCCCCGGGTTCAATCTCAAAACGAGACGTGTTCACTCATGACTGTGCACTAAAAGCTGCATCCGCTGATCTACAGGCTAAGCAATCAATTCCAGCAATCTGAAGATCATTGGACCTTTTAGGAGCTGCTTTTATGTAAAAGGCTTCAGTAAACAGAAAGCTGGTGTGTGGAGGTGGTGTACACATATTAGACTTAATCAGCCAGCCCTGTCCTGACCATAGGGTGTATTACAACTCAAAAAACTTTTGATGGATATGCTGACCTGATTATTATTATATAAACATCGAACAAAAAGTTAGGAAATTTGTGTTTGGTAGATTATTTCTCTGTTGTAACAATGCTTCTTGGCAATAAATTTTATACCGTTGGAAAGCCTGTTTATTTCCCTTTTAAATGGTGCCCCATTTGTAAGGAACATGCATTTGTGGGATGAGCAGCACAGCTGAGTATGTGGGTTGCGCTCATGAAAAATTTGCCAAATCTTCTCTGCCAATGCCAAACAGCTTATTCTGCTGTTGCTATTGACTCTTGTTTTGAGCTTCCGGTACCCCCAGGTGCTGACAATCAGGTGCCTGATTGGCACGTGATTGGCAGCACCTGTGAGCATGGGCCCTGCTACAGTGGTCAATTGGTGTCTGCTCCAAGAATCGGCATGCCACGTTTGTCTGATCTCGATAAGGCCCGTGCGATAGGGCAACTTCAAGCTGGTGTTCCACAAAAGCAAGTTGCGGCATCATTTGGAGTGAGCCCTAGTACCATCTCCAAACTGAAGGCCAAGTTCCATGAAACGGGGGATGTCAGAGACAGACCGCTCTGTGGGCGTCCCAAGAAGACGACACCCCAAGAAGACCGGTTCCTCACCCTTTCAGCACTTAGGAACCGTAGGCTGTCTTCTACAGATTTGCAGTCAAGGTTTGCAGGACGATATGGCACACGGCTTTCGGCCCAGACAATCCGGAACAGACTGCACGCAGCCAATCTCCGGGCTCATAGGGCTGCCAGGAGGCCTGCCATGACTGCCCTTCACCATCAGGCCCGTTTGCGCTGGTGTCGGCAACACCTGCACTGGAACCTGAACATGTGGAGGAACGTTATGTTCAGCGATGAGTCCAGATTCTGCCTACGGAAGTTGGATCGTAGGGTCAAAGTGTGGAGAAGACGGGGAGAACGCTATGCTGATTGCTGCACCGATAGAGTAACACCTTTTAGTGGAGGCAGTGTGATGGTGTGGGGCGGCATCTCCATCACTGGAAAAACTAGGCTTGTCATCATTGGAGGCAATCTCAATGCAGAGAGATATCGAGATGAGATTCTGCAACCAGTGGCAATCCCATACCGAACTCCATCCTCCAAGATGACATCGCTCGCCCCCACAGAGCGGGGTTTATCAGAGACTACCTCCAGAATTTGTGAGTAGAGAGAATGGAATGGCCTGCCAACAGTCCTGACCTCAACCCAATTGAACACTTGTGGGATCAGCTGGGGCGTGCTGTTCGTGCTAGAGTGACCAACACAACCACGTTGGCTGACTTGCGACAAATCCTGGTTGAGGAGTGGAATGCCATCCTACAGCAGTGTGTGACCAGGCTGGTGACCAGCATGAGGAGGAGGTGCCAGGCTGTTGTGGCTGTGTATGGTTCTTCCACACGCTACTGAGGCTCCTGACTGTTTGTTAAATGAATAAATTGTAAAATTGCCAATATGTCTTGTTTCTTCCTTGTTACTGATAGACTTCAATCATATAATCCACCAAACAACATCAAACAAGAGTCAATAGCAACAGCAGAATAAGCTGTTTGGCATTGGCAGAGAAGATTTGGCAAATTTTACATGAGCGCAACCCACACACTCAGCTGTGCTGCTCATCCCACAAATGCATGTTCCTTACAAATGGGGCACCATTTAAAAGGGAAATAAACAGGCTTTCCAACGGTATAAAATGTATTGCCAAGAAGCATTGTTACAACAGAGAAATAATCTACCAAACACAAATTTCCGAACTTTTTGTTCGATGTTTACTTTTTTTGTTGGGGTCTAAAAACCTCCTGCATTTTACTCCCCAAGCTGCTTGTACCAAAATGCACATATTCCTTCCCATAGAAAACACAACAACTGCACCTTCCTCCTAAAGGGTCATCAATGCATTGTCATAGGCTTGTAGTCCAGCCAGTCTCCAACCAACTGATTCATAAAAATCACATTCAATCAGGAGCCGTGTGGCCAGAGCCTCTGTGTGGGCCGCTGTGGGACCCAGTAATGCACAGAGCCTCTGTGTGGGCCGCTGTGGGACCCAGTAATGCACAGAGCCTCTGTGTGGGCCACTGTGGGACCCAGTAATGCACAGAGCCTCTGTGTGGGCCACTGTGGGACCCAGTAATGCACAAAGCCTCTGTGTGGGCCGCTGTGGGACCCAGTAATGCACAAAGCCTCTGTGTGGGCCACTGTGGGACCCAGTAATGCACAAAGCCTCTGTGTGGGCCGCTGTGGGCCCAGTAAAGCACAGAGCCTCTGTGTGGGCCGCTGTGGGACCCAGTAACGCACAGAGCCTCTGTGTGGGCCGCTGTGGGACCCAGTAACGCACAGAGCCTCTGTGTGGGCCGCTGTGGGACCCAGTAACGCACAGAGCCTCTGTGTGGGTCGCCACAGGCCATCTGCACACTTCGCCATATGTGCCCCCCCATCCCATCCCATCCCACAGATCTCACACGTGTGCCCAAGCAGAGAGGAGATCAAAGCTATGCTCCTACCACAGGAGCAAAAATAAATGCCATACGTGACACCATTAGACAAATGCTGTTTAGTTTTTATTTTCATTTTTTTAAGTCCAACTGTACTGCCCATTTGCCCAGTGAAGCACGTCTTTAATCAAATCAGAGCCGCACCGCTCCACCGTAAAATCATTGTCCCTGAGCTGTATTGTCAGTGTATTTTTGTATGTATAAACTATATAACTATATATATATTTACATTTGCCACTGTCTATCTCTCTCTGCCCGTCTCATCACGCAATCTTAAATTATTTTTTACTTCCAAACATTTGAACAAAACTATAAAATGTATTATACTACTCGAAAACATAGGTAATACATTTTGAGTTTATACGACATTTCATTTTTTAGGGCTTTTTCAGCTTTATTGGACAGCACAGTGTAGAGAGGCAGGAAGAATGGGAGCGAGGGAGGGACACGTGTGACAAGGGTCGCGTGGCCGCATCCGAGCCACTGACATCGCGGCTCGCTACAGACATGAGGACAGTGCTCTACAGGCTCCACCCCTGAGACAACCGCCATCCCAATACTGTACATCCTAAAATAAGCTAACTCTGTTAAGTGCACGTACTGCAGCCTACTTCATACCCTGCTGGATATGAACATAGACATGACACAACTCTTTATTTCTGTGTTTGTCGGGAGCCAGACTCAAGACGGCTCACGCGCTGGTTCAGAACGCCACTTGTTATTGCTGAGTGTCATTCTCAGTGACCAGAAAAAAATCCATGCAAGTGGGTTGAGTGGAGGATGGAGCTCTGAATAATTAAGGAGGCCCCGGCGATATTCGGCGTAAAGCGTCGCCCCGAGGCGGGGTGTGGTCCCATGTGTGCCGCCTCCAGCACTCTGATTAATTCCCACTTCAACTGCTGCTTTCTCAAGTGATTAATCACCAGCCCATAAGAATGCAAACCCCCGCCGCCTCCTCTCAGGCCTCCGGTGTTTTGATTGGGGCCAGACATTGACAGTTTCCATAGCCTCTCAGAGATCCAGTGACGTTCCCATCCTCTGTCCTCTCTCATTAGTCTCAAGTGGGCATTACGAGCACTGCAGGCAAAACTTAGGCTACGTTTAACTAGTCATTTCATACAACCTAAATCACATGTCCGCAACAGATCTTTTTTTCTTCCCCCAAGATCTAAACTATAATAACTAAATAATGAAAATGGGATCTGTTAAATTACAATATACAGTATACCACATCTATGATTTCAATGCTATTTCGCTAGGCAAGTGTCTTGTCTGTATACTGGGATCGCATTTTTCCGCACCACAGTGATTTAAATTTTTTTTTTTTTACGCAGTCAAATAAGAGGTATACCTCCATGCCTCAAGCCATTTTATGCATCTGACAGACATCATGTGGATGGATGTCAGATTGTCAGTTCTGTGTGTCCCAGATTCCTTAAGCAGTACAATTCGTCAGTGCAGAATAAACTTGTTTGATGCTTACATAGCATGGATCAGTCCTGACTTAAGAGGAGGTGCTACTGCACAAGCCGAACCCCTCTCCCTGGGGTACGCTAAGATGAACTGCTTCTGGCCCAGTAGAACTCATGGCCACACTCGGCAATGGCATAGTCAGAATCTGATTCTGGACTATTAGTTCTGAACTGAGAACCTGCACTTTTAACAGGACGAGATGCTCTAGAGCCTTTCACTCAAATATTTACATGGGAATTCAGAGCTTAGAGGGGAGTTCTTATGTCAAGTGCCATTCTGTATGATGTCACAATTAAATATATAATGTCTGCATGCGTAATATCAAACCAATTATTTTTATAAAGACCCTATAACATGCTAATAAAGGTGATGTACATGTCTCATAAAGGATCTAGGACACTACATTTTCTGTAAACTATTTAGTTTTAATTTTAGACACATTAATTCAGTGTTTCATTAATTCCACTGTCTAAAAGTTAGGATATCACAACCAGCACCCATTGCAGATGTCTGACATTAACACATTCAAGAAGATAATTTACCTTGTAGTTGGAATAAATGACAGACTTTTAAATGAGGCTTAACGTGCAAATGTGTGAAAAGTGGGGGTGTTGCAAACATGAAGATGCCTGGTAATGAAGTTTACCACACACATGCTTTGCAATGATTTCATTTATCATGTAATCTGACACTTGTATTGCCAAAGCAAGGGTTACAAAATAAAACCATGTATAATATGGATGATAGATTATGGATTATAGATTGCCTATAACAAAAATTACAGTAAGTGATGTTAGGTGTGTGTGTGTGTGTGTGTGTGTGTGTGTGTGTGTGTGTGTGTGTGTGAGAGAGAGAGAGTGTGTGTCTCATTATTCTGCTCATGAAGCCGAGGCCAGCTTTGCTTCATCCTGTCTGCACTGTCAAAAGCCAAGCATTCTCAGCACAAAGCATTTCATGGGATTCCACTTCTGCCCCAGAATGTGTTCCGGAGCCATTTTGCCCCGCGGCGGAATCACCGGCGGAATCACCAGCGGACACAGGCTCCCACCGACGCTTCATCGACAGCAACAATGGGTCACATACCTACCACCTGTTAAGCTTTCTGCTGCTGCTGCCTGCTTGTACTCTCAAGGTTTTCATACATTTCAAAAATGGTTTAGCGGAGAGGGAGCCGGCTTCCTGCTCGGCGCTGAAAAGGGAGGTTGCCACGGGGAACGGATAACCTGATCTGCTCCTGTTTTATCCGGGAAGGGCGGGAGTTCCGTTCCTTTCTTCCCACTTGTCTTGTCGCATTTGCCATAGGCAGCCTACGGAACAGCCGCGGATGGAGATAAACAGACTTGCGTGGGACTGACAGCCACGAAGGACACAAGTCGCATTATTCAACAACAGCATAACGTATACCTGATTACCACTTTACGCATGGCAAGCTTTTTAATGTCAGCCACAAGAGCACCCACAGTGATTGCACATTGTAATATGCAATCTAACTGCATAAATAATGTGCCCAAAACTCATTTACAAATATATTACACAGAGCAGTACTGATAGCCCTTTTAATTTCCCCGGGAAAACCTGAAAGGGCAACTACATTAATATATAAAGCGATGTTTGATTAGTCATACAAAGTATCAAATATTGATGCTCACTGCTTACTTCTACTTCCTTGAATGAAGCCTATACTTAAATGTTGATTATATTATGGTAGTGTTGTTCACACACTGCTGTTTTCACCTTTTAACCACACAGGTCATTGTCAGGTAGGAGAAAAGGTCTCACAAATGATTGCTTGCACAAGTCATAAAATTTGGGAGCAGATGCTATGTGCAGGCAGTATTTCCCCTTTATCTATTTTTGTCATGCACCTGTAATTATACTGACGCATGCAGAATTGGCTTTAACCTATCGACAAATGATACCCTCTCAACAATTAATCCCTTAATTGGAGCCCTCTGATTGGACTGCCAGGACTGTGCATCTCCAGAACCAGGACTGGACGCCAGTGACAGGAAGCGTTACTAGCTGCAAAGTAGTAGTTTGTTTGCTGGCACTGCAGCAAACCCATTCGGGGCAAAAGTAACCAGTGAAGTAGTTTTAAATATTTGTAATTAAACCGGCAAACAGCATTGCATTGGGAGGGCCTTCGTTTACATTTAAGATAATCCCTTTGGGCAATCTGTGTCTAAAACGCCATTACATTTCTCATTAGCATTTCATAATTACAGTTCAAAGCCTCCCGCTATCTTTGGGCAATAGAAGATAACAACACACCCAAGAGTTGTGAGCAGGAGATAGGGAGAGAGCCCAATAACAGGGCAGTGATATTGGTTTGTGCGGCTCCTTTCTTCCACAGAGGCAGTGCTTTTTTAATGAAGAGTGGCACAGCTGCTGCCGTGTTATCTGTGCAGGAACAATGAACAATGCAGCGGCTCCCCACTCGCTTGCACGCCACAGACAGCCCGTATCGATCACGGGGGAAATAGAGCCCGGCCGCGCGCGTCTTCACCGTCACCGACGCCCCAAGGAAAAAACAAAAAGCGTGCGCACTTTGCCCTTTTAACTATATATGAAGGCAGTGGGCGCGGTTGTGGTCGTGCCATGGGCGCGGTTGTGCGGCAGCCTGGCTCTTCCCGCCATGACTCCGCGGCAGCAGTTTGGTGATAAATTTGAACACGACGGACATCCTGATGGGGGTAAGAGAGGTGGGTCACCTTTGGGGGGGGGGGGGGGGGGGTGCAGGGGGTGTGATTGCATGCGCCTGTAGAGAGAGATTAATTATCAGTGAGGAAAGGAAACACTGGTGTGTTCCTCCTCTGTCCTCTGCCGTGTAATTCACAGAAAAAAATAAAATACATTTAAAGAAGAATAATTATGATTGTGGTTTTGATTCAAAACATGCATTTCATGAAAAAAAAAACACAAAGTGGTGTTTATATGACACCACAGTTTTTTGCTATTTTTTTAATTTTTGCTGTGCACTGCGTGTCAATGTGGCCCATGCACTTTTTCTCAAAGAAATGCTAATTACGAGTGCCAATGAGTACGTCAGGAATATGGATTTTAAAAATTAGATCTTATCACCATTTTGGGCACATCAAGGGAGTCATGAAATATAGTGTGGTTGAGGTTATTATATTATATTATTATATAATTATATATTATATAATATTATTACTACAACAACACGCATGCATTCAGCCAAAGCAACAAAAAGAGAGATATGTTTTTGCTGCTAATATCTGTAGGGACAAATCCCACGGTGGTACTCTATGTTGTACGAGAATAGAGAAGGAAAAAAGGTTTGATTTGATGCACAGTCTGCCGTACAGAACAAAGGTGAGCTGGAATGCCTCCAGCAAAAGATACTGTTCTCTGATATGTGGATTGCAGGATGGCAGCGGTGCTCAGAGAACTCTGGGTATTGGTGTCTCAAGGCACAATAACTAAATGGCACACGGCAGAGAGAATACACACAAGCAGGCCTGTGCCTCGGCCGTTATGAATAAATCAGGTCTGTGTGCTCATGGTGGGAGCAGAAACATCCATGTGTATACACACAGTACATAATTTAATTCACGCGACAACACACACTTTCTGCTTTGACTCTTTCAAACAACAAACATTCTTTTAAGCATTTTTCTTTGTGTGTGTGTGTGTGGTTCTGTTTGTGACAGAAACCCAGCTTTGACACCCAGTTCTGGGGCATGATGACCAATTGTAGGCAACATTACCCAAAATGGTAATGTAAACAATGTCATGGCACCCACATGTCCACCATGTACTGTATGTATTGTGGGTCTGACAGTAAATGAGACAGGTGATGGGAATGCCAGCTGAGTTTGTTTTTTAAGTCAAACAAGGATGTTTTCTCTCTATCTACCCTGTAACTGGAGGATAAATCTCCATTTCACATTTCAGTTTCTCTGCAATATAGAACTGCACCACAGTACAGTATCAAATATCAGGAAATCCTCGGTTTCAAAGCCCTTCAACCCTTGAACAGGCGGGTTATGAAGATATTGATATTCTTATTGGTAACTAATCCTTGGATTCAGTAAAAAATGTGTCCTAACCTTTGACTTAAAATGTATGCATGTATGTTATTTTTATTCAGAAACGCGAGTTCAACAATCATTGTACTCATCAAACTGTGTTTATGCAGAGAGAAAAAAAATCTACACTTGCATTTATTTACAAGTCAAAGCATTGATTGAATCCAGGCTTTCCTCAGTCACTCAAAGGTTGTTCTTGGAATTATGTGCCACTGTTATGAACAAAGTTTCATATGAAGATATGGTATAATCTGTGAGGCTCTATTTTCTTGTTTCTAATAATGACCTTATTAGTGCTGACAGGCGGAATACACTCCACAGGGTGGTCCTATCTGTCAAGTTCCCTGCACTCCACAATAAAAAGAATAATAATTACACGGTTCAGAGTTTAACATTAACTGCTTATTTGTAATTGCATCCTGCTATATTCACACAGGAGCACAGTGTTGATTATTACCATGCCTTTGACAACAATAGGAGAACAAACACTGCAATTATTGTGACAGAAAAGAGACTCATTCAAGCGGAATCTATTTCCACAAAAAAAAAAAAAATGTATTCCTTGTACTTTTAAGTATAACTGAATTTCTAGGCGTTTGAGGTGGTCATATGCACTGGATATGTCACAGAATCACAAAACTGCATGTCGAATAAAGCATCCTTGGATTGGATTTTCCACACATCAAAATCAAATGTGCATTTTGAGGGAATGCATGCTCATCCCGTTGCACCTAACGGAGTAAGGTGACGCACAGTTGCATGGCAACAATTGTGCATCTAATTTCAAGCATTAGCGTTCATTCCTGATTACATTTTGTGAGAACGCTCATGACTAAACTTGCAGGGTTAAGACGGCTCCAAGCGCGTCTCGGTGGCGCAGCCTGTAGCGCACTATCCGCATGCTCATTACGAGCAAGCCGCGACGTCAGCGGTACGAATGCGACCGCGCGACCTTTGTTGCATGTCTCTCCCTCTCTCTCTCTCTCTCTCTCTCTCGCCCCATTCTTCCTGTCTCTCTACACTGTGGTGTCCATTAAAGCTGAAAAAGTACATTTAAAAATATATTTTAAAACAAAGATGGCTCCAACCAGCACAAATCCTCTGTGGAAGGTTAGGCTTTGACAGGTTTGCAATGAGTGTAATAACTTGGCAGGTCAGTAGTGGTACAGACCCTACTGCTGCTCATGTCTGCTCTTCATGCAGTGCTGGACATACTGCAGTCTGTAGGTAAATCATGAGCCTTCATGGGCTGAATGGCCCGCTCTCTTCATTGCGTATTCTCCACGTTCTTACAAACCCCATATCATGTTGCCTTCTCCACATCTTTTCGTGAAGCGTGTCAACTGGTGGTCACTGGCAAAACGGCCATTTTGATTTGAGGGAAGCTCAGTGTTTTCCCCCCGCAGTGTGGCGTCTGGGAGACCAGGAAAACAGCAAGAAGAGGCAGGACAACAGGGCCTGTGGCATGACCATGCAAAAAAAAAAAAAAAAACTAAAAAGAAAACAAGCCCTTTCCCCCAGTTTTCTACAGACTTCAACTAGCTGCCTTTGATTTCTAAGTGTCCTTGTGTCAAGTGTAGCTTTTAAATGAAATATTGCACAGTGTTCCCGTTACAAAGTATTCTTCTGTAGAATGCTTACACGTAAAACCAGCAGCAGATGCTTTCAATGCAGCATAAAACTGGTCTATAGTGAGCATTTATTTTTAATGCAGCAAGTAAAACTGTTGTCAAAACAACAGGTGTGCAGAATCATATCTTGGTGCTAATTGCCTTTTCATGTAAATAATACAGAGGGATAGAAATGGAAAGTATAATTTGAGGTGAGATGCCAGGTGTCTGATACGTCTACACGTTCCTTGCAAGAAACAATTCTCGGCTTGGTTTCTGTAAGAAAGTACTCATTAGACCTTTGAAAAGCGTCGTTTCAATTTCTAATTTGGCTGCCGCGGCTCTGCCTTGCTGTGGTGGAACGGAACACAGGCACTTAATATCGCTGTCAGTAAAATGTCAAGCCCGCCCATGCTCATCGATTCTGACAGGCCAAAATACCAAACGCGCGCACAATTAAACCACATAATTGCATCCTTTGATTATTTTGCTTCGCTGGGCGCTGGGCTGAAAAATTAACAGGTTTCATCTTTAATATGTGCTGGCCACAGTCCTGGAGCGAAGAGTAAAGGGGTTTTCTCTCTTTTTCATTTCAGCATTTCACACAGAGCCAACAGGGGGGCACAGAGGCGGAAGCACAGCAGAAGGTATACAGCACTGCGTCTAGCTAGCTCTCTCCCCGTCTCTCCTCTTGGGTCGCAACATAGATTTGAGGAACAGAAAGAAACTGATTTGGCTGATTCAAAAAAAAAAAAAAAAAAATTGAAAAATATAAAAAAAATTAAAATTCTCTGACTGATCAGCCTCTCGACCCACATCATCAGGCAGGCAAGTTATGCATGCACTAATTTATGCATGAAACATTATGAATGCATGTATAATTATGACCCGGTGATGAAACGGTGAATATCATATATCAGCTAGAAGAGATGGCAGAGTAAGGGATATTTTTAAAAGTCATTAGGACAGAAGACACTAGAGACAGGGGTCCTCTAATGATCCAAGATGAGTAATATTTACCTCGTCTTAATGCAATGTTTCCATAATGTCGGTGGGGATCTCTGTTTAATGAATTTTTGCTGTGCACGCATTGATTACAAAGCAACGCCAGCTGCCAATCATCAATCAGGACATTCCACATTCCGCTCACGAAAGGGCTCTCCTAACACAGGACATCTGGGGCGCAGGAGTGGTCAGCTACATGCAAAACACATTTTAACAATATTTTGTTTATATTTCCATATTTAATAAATTACACATCTTATATTTTCAAATAAAAATAAAAACCTTGTCTGGTTTACACACCTTCAGTAACAACATGGACATTGCGATTATTAACTATTTAAACTGTACTATTTCTTCTTTATTTACGGAGAGCCCACTGAAATCATTTTGATGAAGTCATACTGAGATCATATAATATGATGACACTACACTGCAGCACATAGCGCCTGTTGGATTGAGGTGGTGGTTATCAGCCTCATGGTGGCCGGACTCATTTTACATTAAAAGGGTTTAGGATCTGCTTTTCTGTGTGGTTTTTATAGCGTCCAATGAGATATTCACGCAGTGCATTCACTCACATATGCCTGCAATTACACAGTGCATTCACTCACTTATGCCTGCAATTATTGTTGATATGCGTAATTTTAAGATAAAATACTGGGATTATGTGCATGTCTGCATAATGGTGTCTTGCAGGATCCCTTGGAAAAATTAAAAAAATGAAACAACCCTTATGTGACAGAGGCTTGAAATAGAGAATGTTCCCCTCATAACATGATACTGCTCCTGAGCAGAGAAGAGCCCAGTGCAACATTATTCTGCAGATACTGCACATTAGATGTCTCTGCTCATATTCAAAACATTTCACGCTACACATCAAAATATACGTAAAAGTCGACATATTACAAAAGATAAATAAATATGCCAAACCTTCTGTAATTTTGTTTTGAATGTCATAGCTGCATGACCCAGAGGTCGTATCGTTGTGTAGAGTTGCCTGCTTGACCTTTGATGCTGCAGCGGCTGTCTGCATAAACTGGGCACCCGTGTGGCACAGCACTGCTGACTCCGCAGCTTTCAGCCGCGTCTGTACTCAAGTTTGACCGCTGTGGATTAATTCTTTACAGGCTGGTGACTTTGTCATTTTATCAAACTTAGGCCTGCAAAAAAGTTGCCGCCATCAGGGTCTCTGAGATTCAAATTATTTTTAAATAAGTAGAGATAACATGACACCTCACTGCTGCCGGTCAACATCTTTCTATGAGAGAGCCACTGAACAGTGCAAGTACATCATAATAGATCATTTACTCCCAATTGTGTTCAAATGGTTTTGCTCCACTGAGTCCAACCACATTATTTCAGCATTTTCCAGTCAAAGATGACAGCATGGTAAATGGCAGATTCATAGTAGTTTTATGGCTCCCGTTTTCATTTTTTTTTTTTTTTAATATAAATCAATTTCCATTACCATTGATCTGTGAAAAAAATGCAAGTCAGGCCTAGTTATTGTAAAGAACATAATAAATAATACATATCTGCCCACTGAATATGTGCCAAAGCCATTTAGCTTTTTTTTTTTTTTTTTAAACGTCAACCAGCTATTAAATCAAAGCCAATTTACACATGCACAAATAATACCAAACGCTTGCTATCATTATAATCCACTATATTTATTCTAAACGGGTCAATTGTAGAACTATTCCACAGACTTTCTTGAGAGGGAGCAAGAGAGAGAGGAAGCATAAGAGAGAAAGTGAGATAGAGAAAGCGAGGGAGCGAGAGAGAAAGTGACAGAGAGAGAAAGTGAGAAAGAGAGGGAGAGAGAAAGTGACAGAGAGAGAAAGAGAAAGCGAGTGACTTAAAGAGAAATCCTCTTTGAGGTGGATGTACGTCAGACAAGCTGCCAAACAATCAAGCAGACCCTATAAAATCCGTTAAGCAGCTGTTTGATAAGAACTCTGGGTCAATACGCTTCGGGGAATTGGAAAAGCAAGGCCATATAGACCCGATATTGACTCGCCTAAAATCTTTTTGTTGGACACCATTCTAGCCCGTGTCCTGCTTCACAGAGGATACCTGCCTTGCATTAGGGTGAACAGCAGAGGCAGGAGGTCGATCTCTCAAACAGCTTTGCAGGGACAGTTCTGCGAGTATAGTCAGGTGTAAAGGGTTATAGTCACAGAATGCTAATCCGGGGACAGAGAGGGAAATCACGCACATAAATAGGGGTGGGAATCGAGAACCGGTTCCAAGTTGTCCGATTAACTCACTTATACCTGCAATTACCAGAGGGAGCAAATGGGTATGCATTATAATGCACAAAACTAATTTTATTCATTTTATGACATGTTTTGCATAGGGGTTTTGGACCCATAGATATCTACCCCCCTATACTGATGAAAATATATAATTCTCACTTGGAAATTATGCAAAAGTGAGTTTTAAGAGCCCAAACTGTTGATTTGTAGTTAAATATATCTTCTTTTTTTTTTATTTGCAGCAGTGCACAATTTAGCCATTTGGATAGATTTGGAGACACTAATGGACAACAGGATACACTGCTATATTTTGCATCATAGACCTTTAGTAGTTCTGCATATCATCCTCAGATTTAGCAAAACTTGTGGACATGGAGTTTATGATCCAGGAAATGTATATACAGTGCATCCGGAAAGTATTCACAGCGCTTCACTTTTTCCACATTTTGTTCTGTTACAGCCTTATTCCAAAATTGATTAAATTCATTTTTTCCCTCAAAATTCTACACACAACACCCCATAATGACAATGTGAAAAAGTTTTTTTGAGATTTTTCCAAATTTATTAAAAATAAAAAAATTTAATTTCTCATTTACATAAGTATTCATACCCTTTGCTTTAACGTATTTTTAAAGTATCATATTTCATATTTGGTCGCATATCCTTTACATGCTGTTACTTCCTGAAGTCTGTGACCATCAACATCAAAAAACTGTCGATATCTTATTTTCAGGTACTGTTACAAGCGATACTATAACCTCTCTGCATTTGAATGGATCTCTATGGAAATTGGGGGGTGAGACTAGATTCAGCTGTAAATTACACTGGTACAGTATGGAACACATGGCTGGCTAAATGGCTGTAAGTTATCAAGGGTCTGAGCTATCAAACGAGCCCCAAACCATCACTCTGTTGCTTTTTTCACATTGTCATTATGGGGTGTTGTGTGTAGAATTTTGAGAGAAAAAATTAATTTAATCAATTTTGGAATAAGGCTGTAACAGAACAAAATGTGGAAAAAGTGAAGCGCTGTGAATACTTTCCGGATGCACTGTATATTACCGATTTCACTTATGTAGCTCTCAGCAAAATTTAAAAAAAACTATTTAAAATTTTTTTTTTCCAAAGTTTCTTTGCATTTGTGGCACTTTATTTTGACTTAAATTATGAAAATAAACAAATCTAAGTTTGTATTGTAAATGGTACACCTGTCTTCTTTCATTTAAGCCATTTACCAAGTTTATGTGATGCTCACACCTGGAGTTATAAAGCCTTAAACAGAGCACCCCTAAATAGGTGAAATTTGTCATCTGCGCCAAGGTGTTAAACTGATAATTTATCCTCTCTTCTCGTGTCATTTTTCATTATTTTCCGGTGTCTCTTATTTTCTTTGACGTCTGATATTTTTAAGCACTCCTATTGATCAAGCCAAATAACATTTATAATGCCATTTCAATTTACAGAATTATACAATTCTGACTGTTTTATTGGATGCTCTGCCACTTGTGCAGGCATAAATATAGCAGATAAATATTTTCCATGATATGACTAAGAAATATGAATGAAAAACAAATACTTTATACTTTATAAATATTGTGTCATTGAATCCATTTTAGATGACCACCCAATAGTAATAGTTAGTCTTTTAATAGCCTGGGAGCAAATAATATTTAAGGAATCGATAAAGGAATCTGTAAAGAATCAAATCGATAAGCGGAATCGATAATGGCATCGGTATCAATAAAATCTAACGATTCCCATCCCTACACATAAAACTGCAAATCCCTGCTCCCCATTAGTGACACTAGTGTAAGTTCATAATGTTTTAGAAAGCCTGGACTAAACACAGTCATTGCTGTCGTGGGCGTGTGCAGCGAAGGATGTTCAGCATGTCCTCTGTGGGTATGAGAGGGTAACAGTGTAACAGATCAGCAAGTGACTGCTGGCTCAAAAGGTTATAACAGAATATTTTTATTCCATGTATTTTATTAGATACATGTACGTTTATAATACACAGTAAAATTTCTAGTGCTAATTCAACTCTAACAGGGTTTATATGAGTCCAATACCGACCACATGTACTCTACAGGAGTGGATTTAACACTGAACATTTTACTGTGTAGAGCCTACCTCTGTGCCATCGGTGTACATCTATGACATAATGTGTCTAGGACACTTGTGACTGCTCAAACTAGAGACTACCAGTTGTCTGTTAATGGAGGTTTTATGTTTGCTGTGTAGGTTGCTTGTGACCAGTGTGCTTACGGCTGAGTGTAGCTGCAGCTCGACTCTACTAGTGGAGTAAATAGCTATATAACCTTGAGCAAATTAATGTTAATCGCTGCAATGAAAACCCATCTGTAACGAATGTTTAACAGCAGCAATGCACCCAATGCCACCACCCCAGATAAGTACTTTAGACAGATGAATAAATTATGTAATATTAATAGGATAATAATATCCTGTGCGGTCACGTTCATGTAGCTTGGTTTTGATTAGTAACCCATTTAGTTATCTTTGGTTGCATTAGCGAAATGGAGTGTGATGTACAATCCACTGAAAACATTAAGATTTCATGTGTGCTTTTAGTCAATTCAGAGATATATTACTGCAGCCATGTAAATCCATGTGTATCCATGTTATGACCCCCGGCTCGAAGGGCCACAACACAAAGGATTTCAAACACAAACAGAAACAATTTCAAAATGAGTTTATAAAAATATCATAGTAGTGACACATGAAAAAGGACTAAGATGCAAAAATGTTTTTTTTCAGACCAACAGACAGTGAGACACGACAGCCGGTGGTTTTGCACTAGGAAGTGTTGGAACCACTGTAACCAATCTCCCCGAAATGAGAACGACTCCAAAGTCTCCACTTGAGACAATACCGAAGTCTCCACAAAACAAACCCCCGGACAATTTGCCTCCAATGTCCTATGCCTCCAATGTCCTATGCCTCCAATGTCCTATGCCTCCAATGTCCTATGCCTCCAATGTCCTATGCCTCCAATGTCCTATGCCTCCAATGTCCTATGCCTCCAATGTCCTATGCCTCCAATGTCCTATGCCTCCAATGTCCTATGCCTCCAATGTCCTATGCCTCCAATGTCCTATGCCTCCAATGTCCTATGCCTCCAATGTCCTATGCCTCAATGTCCTATGCCTCCAATGTCCTATGCCTCCAATGTCCTATGCCTCTGGATCTCTCACCAGTCTCCGTGTTTCACTACTTCCGGGTATCACACACTGCAACACAGCAAAGTAGCCATAAACCAACAAGCAGCTTACTACCTGAAACAAACACTACCTTCACTCCCCACCTCTTTTCCTCTGCTCCTCTCCTCCACTCGTCTCCTCCAAGGACGTATGCAAAAATGCCTGTACGAATCAAGCACAAGTATTTGCATTTACTGTATACAATGTACCTGACATTGTGGTTCGCGTCAAAACATTAATTAATATGTAACCATTAATATGTAATTAAGATGTAATCAGCAACATTAGATTAGGACACAAAGATAGTTTCCAGGGCACAGAGGAGAGGAGGTGGTAGTGGAGGAAAGGAGGATGCATTTTTTGCAAGTATTGGGACACACCCACATGCTCTCAGGAAAATCCACAACAGGTGTCGGTAATTTCCAATCAAGACTCAGGGGAGCAGAAGGAAGCTCGTTAGCATACAAAATAATTAAAGGGCCGCACTCACGAGGCAGCATAAGGACGTAACAGTCCAACTCTCATTTTCTCACAAACATGCAGTTTATCAACAGCAAGTAAATTGCACAAGGCATGAAGCTAAACTAACATCTCACATTTAAATGAAACCGTTGGTAAACAGAAAGAGGACATGACACATTCGGAGTGGATAAATTGGGAAAATAAGAAGTTCAATGTTATGCCAATCATTTCATTTCTATCGTTTACTCATTCTTGTTATTAAGTAGTTGCCCATGGCATTGTAATTTGCATAATTGCTTTATGCACCACTTTGAACAAAAGCATCTGTCAAATGAATAAATGCAATGCAATGGCGTGTAATTTAAAGTCATGCAGGTAAACATCCCTCTATATTGACAAATCCACAAGCATACAGCATTACGCAAATATGACATAAGTGTACATATTTAATTAATTCAGGATTTCAAAGGTGAAACCGTGCTCTATTGACACCCTGTGGCATGTGGTTTAAAAAAATAATTCTGCAATTAAAAATTGCATGTATAATTGTTGAAATGAGTCATTTAACAACACTGTTGCCACAAACTACTTCCCGGGCATTGTCTAGAAGTGTACTAAATTTGTGTCCCTTACCGAGTGACCAAATACCGTCTTCACTATTACTGTGACTTCACAGGACTCATCTGTCCTTTCTCACCCAATGCAATGTGATTGTATTACCTGTACCACTGTTTTTATCTACTATGTGATGAAATGGTAGGATTGAGTTATCAGTAGCAGACTCAGCGGCAGGCCTGAGTAAAACTGGCCACTGAAACAAGCCCACACTAAGCTTGGCAGGAGCTACCACACCATCACCGCTGAAACAAGCCCACACTAAGCTTGGCAGGAGCTGCCACACCATCACCACTGAACAGGCACTTTTAATAAAGAACACCCATCTCCTTTTTTCTTTGAGGAAACACAAGACATGAATAATGTCGTCTCAGCAAGGGATGGAATACAAGTTTAAATGGGTGGAAAAATGGAGAAAGAAAAAAAAAAAAGATTATGAAAATCTAGTGCCAGCCTTTCCTTTAGAAGTGATCTCCTTTTTTTAATCATGCTCTGTGTTTAGTTTACAGTTGGTCATCTTTAATTCAAAGCCCTGTTTGTGGTTTTAAAACATCCAGTGGATAAATAATAATTTATGTTAATGCTTGTGAGTAGGATATATAGAGAACTTTTTTGGTTTAAAAACATGACTTGCAGGTGCTAAGGTGCAGTTATGAGAAGCAATACTGTGTTTTAACCCTGACATTTAGTCCTACAGTTTACTAAACGTAAGCTGTACAAAAAAAAAAAAGCCAACTGAAAACAGTCACGTCATCAGCAGGCCAGGATATGGATATTCTAAAAAAGCACAATAGTTGTAAAAAGTTGTTGTTAATTAAATATTTATACATTCATTGTTACGGCTCTCTTGCTCCGCTGGCCGTTAAGTGGGTTTGTGGGTGGAGTTGGTGAGCCGACTAATTTTGAAACACACCGGTTGAGTATTTTTGCTCTATTTAACTCGCTGTCTCCTAGTTCCAGGGGTCGCTGGTCCTCTTTACGGACATGTTTGTTTTGGGGTTTTGCGTCTTACAACACTCACTATGATAGCTTTCACTCATTCAAGCATATACGTACATACATAACTGATAACTTACAGACTTACAGGCCTCATGTTTTACTTTATTTTGTATGTGTCTTTGGTTAAATTAAATAAATTTATATCAGCTCAGTAATTTCCCTGTGTGGTCTCCCTGTTTTGTCATGGCTCCACGAACCGGGTCGTGACATTCATGAACTGTCTTCCAACCACATGCACATACCCTAAAATAAAATTTGACTTAATCTTAAAAAACGAACAAACAAAAAATAATTTTAAAAATTTTCAAGCCTCGTGCATTGGTTGTCTTTGAAGGGAAAACTCACCCCCATCACGGCTCACATTCTCTGTTGCAAGTCAAAGTAGTTTGCCTTGGGGCCTATGCAGGCGAGTCCTATTTCAACCTTCCCTATCCCTCCCTCCCTCCCTCCCTCCCCTTAGATCACAATCCCGGGGGCTTGTTTTCAATCATGATCAGGCGAGCAGGCCTGCGGCAGGCTGCGTGTAGTCAATAGATTCTAATTTACAGCACCCGTGAAAAGGGAGCCCCAATATATTGTAATTTATGTCAGTCACTGTCAGGGAGGCTCCTTCTCCTAGGAGAGCTCTCTCCTGGGGATGACTTTGAACAGTGCCCAGAGTTTGGGAAGGGAAAGAGGGATGGGGTGGGGGGGTTGGTTGGAAAATACCATACCTGTCTAATTAAGAGCGTATTTGTTTTTGCCGTTCTGATCTATTCCCACTGTAGTGGGATGATTGCGAGGCAGAAGCAGCCGGCAGCAGCAGCGAGCATCAGGACAGAATCATCCCAGTGTCAAAGGGATCCAATCTCGCCACCTTCCTGTCCAATCTCTCAGCCGCTGCCAACCTCACACAGCGAGGCTCTGTTCGGAGCCGGGGGGAGGGTTAACCAACCATGCCACCGACTGCAAATCGACTGCATTACGCTCCGTTATGAACTGTCACTGTCTTCAAAGATTCTGCATTGTTCCTCTCTGAGCTGAATACCAATTGTGTGTCTCTGGGAACGGTATTTTCACCTCTCACAGATGCTGTCTACCTAACACCCCCCCCCCCCCCAACAACATGACTGTATCACCATAGATATAGAACAATAGATATGTCATATGTCATAGTTTAGTGGCACAATTTTTGAGACCATACCCAGGTAAGATGGTGGCCAGTAACCATGGTTTTATATCTATGAGCCAATCATCCGCTCTCTGGCTTCTGAGACCTGATTAGGACATCACAGTGGGTTAGAAAGCACATGACACTTTTGCCATAGGTTCCTATGATAGCTGTACCCAGGTAAGATGGCTGCCAATTTGTTCCATTTCAGAATCCCAAATTACTATTACATTACATGATATGTCACATCTATTTTTTTATATCTATGTGTATCACAGGCAAGAGAAAGGCTGACAGGTTGCCTGAATCCTGTATATAACGAAAGTCTATCCACAGCTGAATCAATGTAGTGCAAGTGATCCTGGTTGTCCTGCCTCTGATCCCATGGACTCTGCTCCATGTTGGACTAATATTGACTTTGGAAAGACTTCGGAAGAAACTGAGCAAAACTCTATATGGAACTAATGGTGTGATATTGATTCCTCTCCACATCAGTCATGTCAAACCTGGGCCGGTTTTTTGAGGCTTCTTCAAGGCGGAGATCTATTACTCGGTAACATCCTCCTGCTAATACTGCGTATTTTTTGTGGGAAACATTTTACGATGAGCACCTTTGATGAAGGATACCGCAACAGTGTTCAGTGCCCAGTTTCCAAAACCTTTGCCAACAGATCGTGAATCAAACAACTCTGGAACACTGTGGAATTCGGATTCCACTTCCCACTGTCCAACCAAGCCACAGCTTATATGAGGTTATACTACAGAACAGATCATGCTACGCTTCATGTTAATCATTCTGCTTATTATTAGGTAAGCATACGCCCTTAGTAGTACTGATACTGTAGTACCAAAGATACTTTGCATTAAATGAGGTAATGTAGTTCAAGCAAAGCGGTGTGAGGTCAGAGACTGTAATTTGTAAGTTTTGTAGCTCCAGTCCAGTGCCCTTGTTTTTCTTCCATCAAAAGTAACACGGAACTTGGTTACATTCTACAGTTTCATGTTTTTTGGTTATATCTTCATGGTACTGTTGTGGTCAGTACACAAAAACAGCCATAATCACTGCTCTACAGTGCTGTGTACACACATACACTGCACGCACGCATGCACACACAAGTACATGCACACACACCCACACGTGCGCACACACACACCACATGCATGCGTGCACAATCACACACAATACACACAATGTATGTCTCAACTTGCCTGTCATACATACGTACATATGTACAACCATACTGCATTTTCTAACCCCCCTCCAAAAAAAAAAACATGCACAAAAACAATGCCTAAATAAGTGATTTTAGTCTGTTTAATGAACACCTTTGGGAGTATAAAATGCTCATCATCTCCCTCCTGCACTGTGCCTCTACACCAAGCAGCTGAGAGCTTCCATATGTCTCCTGTCTCATTCTCCTTCTGGCTGTCTCTACAGTCCCACGATGCACTGGGCTCAGCTCATAGGCTGTGTGAGGTTACAGCGGGAGGGAGGCCACCGGATCACAACCAAGCATGCAAGCACACATACACACACACACACACAAACACACACACACACACACACACACACACACAGAAACACACAGAAACACAAGCAAAGCATGAATACAAACACACACACACACACACACACACACACACACACACACCCACACATACCACATCCTCCTTAAGCCTTGGGAGGTTTACAGACAATCGCTTCATCCAACTGCGCTGAGGATTAATCCAGAAACAGCCCAGCAGGATGACACACAGCCACAACACAAGAAGAAGAGAAACACAAAGCTCTCCGCTACTGATGACCTTCGCACAACTCAAGTGGGGGCCGGTGAACTCACATTGATCAGAGAGAGACTGTCAGATCTGGATGCCTTGCGGAAGGAGATCAAAGATATAAGAATGATCCCCAGACCATATCAGGATCTGAAGAGGGTGCAGTGAAAACTAACTTCAAGTGTCCTAAAACAGTAAAAAAAACAAAACAGATGTAGTATAAAAAACATTTAAGAAACTTCTTGCTTGGATGAAAGGTAATCAGACATTCAATGGAGCTAAAGAAAATACCTGAGTTCATGGTGAACGGGTTCATTACGCAAATTGCGCTTTAACTTCTGGTTGAAATGATCAGTCAACATTCTGTCGTATCGACCATTTGGGCTCTGAAAGTATCACCTGCTAAACTCTCACTATTCGTTGCCAAAAATTGAGCACAATCATTACAAGTAGCAGGTTAAAAGCAAGGAAAGAGTACTGCATTAATACAATCGCAGTACCAATGACCAGCGTCTCAGGATAATCAAGGCGTCTTACCCCTTGAGTTCATAAGTAAGCTGTTTATGATAGTCAGAATACTAATTATTCATAGTGTTTTAGCCGTCTATGTCAGCATGACCTGACAGCAGCATGCCAGTAGGAACATTTACTCTCCGGCTGTATATATGACCAAAGAGCAAACTGATATTTTTATGGATACTGATGTGGGTAGCTGCTGACACTGTCCTTAATATCTGTGCAACCTCTCAAGATTCCCAGGTCAGTAAAGGCCGAGGAAAACCTTGATGCATGTCAGACTCCTCAAATTTGAGTGACAGCAACAAGATCCTGAAAAAAAGAGGGGCTGGAACCTATCCCAGCATGCATTGGGCGAGAGGCAGGAGTGTAGTCGCCAATCCATCGCAGGGCACATTTAGTAATGCATTCAATATAATCTGGTATAGTTGGTCTTAATCTAAATATGTGTTGACATGGAGTTTTGACTGTTATAAATTCATCTAAATATGTGGTTGACAAGGAGTTTTGACTGTTGAAAATCCATGTCTGAATTTTGGAGACATTTTATTATACTCTGCAATTGTCAGTGCTACTAAAGCCATAAATAAAAGAACCATTTCACCTTGCTTAAATCTTGATCTTAAATCTTGACGCTTTGAAAAAGAAGTTATAAAAATCTTAATTTGGATTTTCTCTTTTTGTGCCTCACTTTCCCAGAGTCATTCAAATGATTCAGATTCAGTGATGTACTGTATGACTGACACAATCCATACAACAGTAAAAACCTCATCACAACTTTTAGCTACAGAATATGAATGAATGGCATCAATAGATTCTGCTCAAAATTCCAAAAGCCAGAACACGTTCATGAAATACAAGCCTTAATATCGGCATTAAGCGCCTCTCTTTCCTGAATAGCGATGAACCTGCTTTGGACTTTGCCATTCCCTGTGCAACATGCCTGATGAAAAAACCACAGGCTGAGGCAGCTTCCCAGAGGAATTCTACAAACACGTCCGGCCATTCCTGTCACCGACCTCCAAATCCCCAGAGCAGATGGAGCGTTGCTCTCATAACCGTGATACTGCAAAATAATGAAGAAAAATCACCACGTTCCAACTGCTGACCGTCCGTCCCCCTTGGATTCCAGACATAAAGATCATTTGTGCAGCTCCAGTGCTCAGACCACAATCAGTTATTACTAAAATATTCCACTTATAACCGCCTGTCTTTAATTTAATTACATTCATCTTTTATACATCCTAACCTACAGAAACACCCTCAGTAGTAGGGCTATCAGGGATTTGATAAGCATGAAAGTTAATGGTTCTCCACGCAAGCCACTCGCTATCCCCTGGTGAAGTGGCGGAAAAGGCTAGCTGGCTGGCCACTGACTGCATGGTAAAATGTTCAGTTTTATTTTAACTCTAACATAAGTTATAGATTATATAAATGCACAAATGGAAACAAATGTACTCTAGATGCAAAATCTCATCTTTGAGAGTTAAATTAACTCAGAATATTTTACTGCGTGTGGGTGATCACAGCGCTTGCTATAATCTTTGCTTGATTCAAATTTTCCAATTAAGGTGCACTTCATAGCATTAACTTGAGCGTAGAGCACAGAGAGCCCCCCATCAATCACATAAAGCACGATTAAAGGCTAACTGGGCACACCTTCAGCACACTGTGGATTGATGGGGACCAGCTTACAGTATCTGACAAGTCCTTGTTGGCTGGTGAACCATTATCTGTGTGGCCTTCCTTTATGGTTGCCACAGCAACACATGCAACATGGTGGGCCCATGTATCCTGTATCTGCCGGCGATGAGAATATATCTAGTGTGTGCGGTGAACGCACCAATGTATGCAGTGGGAATACCAGAGCATGACATGGGAATACCAGTGCATGCAGTGCACACATCACTGTGTGAAATGGGAATATGAGTACATACTGTGGGAATGCCAGTGTATGTGGTGGGAATGTGAGTACATACTGTGGGAATGCCAGTGTATGTGGTGGGAATGAGAGTACATACTGTGGGAATACCACTGTGTGTGGTGGGAATAGGGGTATGTGAGTACATACTGTGGGAATACCAGTGTATGTGGCAATCTGACACACGACAAAATGTGGTTCCCCCTCAATGCAGCCAGCAGGACCATCATATGAGCTCCCTGTTGGATGTAATCATTTGGGAATACCACTCACGAGTCTCAAGGAAAGAAAACCATAAAGCATGATGTTGGTTTCCTTTAAAATGTTTTATTTTGTCCAACCATGGGACCGTTAGGCATATCTGTATAAACTCATTCTAATCATAAGTAAAATCCCAAAGGCAGAAACTTTGATGGAAAAGGAAAAAAGTCCAGAGAGAGGAGTTTGTTAGAGAGAGGGTGTGTTAATGTCCACAGGCGACTGGAGGATTTTAGAATTGCTACTGCCCCCCAGTGGTAGTAGAATAAACACAAGAGTATTTAACAGGAACTGTAGGCTATATCCTTGCACTTATTCTTACCTCATTTCACCTTTCTAATTGCCGGCTGTTTACTCCAGTAGTTTGTAAAGCAGTGTTATACAGACACTAATAGGCTTCAGCCATAAAAATTCCAATGCACTTGTCCAGTAGCCAGGTACTTTACATATCGCTGGCCACCAAGCACTGTACAGGACAGCCAGGGCATCTCTCAGAGGTAAACTAAGGACCCTCTGCTGCCTCACACCCACCCTGCCCCTGGCTGGGCAAACAAAAGCACGTCCCCAGACGCCCAGGTCCTACTAAGCTAATGAAGTGGCCTAGACTCAAGCCTGCAGGCCTAGTCTACAGGGCCCCGGCCTGCACTCATGCTGAATGACCCTACCAGCTGAGAAACTCAGGGGCAGGAATCTACCAATTTATACATTTCTCTGCACCTCTGTCCCCAAATAAGGGGCATTTGTTAATTGGTTTGCCCTTTATTGCAATTATCTCACAGTACCCATACACAGAGCTGCATTTTCTGTTTCAGCACCAACGACAGATAAGGCTGTCAGATATGCGTGTGTGTGTGTGTGTGTTTGTGTATTTTTACTAACATAACTAATCAATATGATCCATAGCTATAATTAATATTACAGAATAAAGAACGCTGATAGTTCCTGCCTCGTACCTTTTTCTAAAGACTCTTGTAGGCTTGCTAGTGCACCAGCTGTGCTGCGCAGACTTTGCGTGACTTTGCGGCCCTTGTCCAGCTGGGGGCCGGCAGACTGCAAGCCGCCAATCGTCATCACCAGTGCGCACCAGTGCACTCAAGCCCCATCTCCTGCAAGGCTGCCGACAGCAGTCAACAGACTCCGTCAACGGTCAGGATTCAACTCCGAAACGTGGGGCTATCATTGCACAAAGCACATGTGCTTCAGTGGGATCCCTGCTTTTCAGCATCTTTTCCACAGAATAGTTGGGCCAGGACAATGCAGGATAGGGCTGAAACATACTGAGCTCTCATATTGAGGGAAAAGAAGATCACCACTAAGGGTGAGAAGGGCCACATAAGATCTAAGTTGGGTTAGGACTCTGAATCAGTGCTTTTGGGAGCTCATTCACCTGCAGCCTGGAGTCTCTCTCTACCCCCCCCCCCCCCTCACCTCTGCCACTCTTCCACCCCGCTGGCCTGACAATAGGATCTCTGCTGCTTTTATCTGCAGAGATTTTACACTTCACTTGAGAGCTCTGTGTGCTTTAGAGGGGATGGGGGGGGTTAGGGGTTTGGGGGAGGTGAGGGGGGAGGTGAGGGGGGGAGGTGAGGGGGGAGGTGAGGGGGGAGGCTGTTGTTGCCGTTACCCAGGGAGGTTAGAAAGCTGTCCTGGCCCCGAGGTCCATGCTAAAGGTTTGATTGTACCGCACTGCACCACAGTAAAGCCTATATAGGAGATTCTATATACACAACAGAGCTGACGTCACATACTATTGACCATAGCCTTTTGGCTAATAAAGGGCTATTTACATATAATTTAATTTGATTATATCCATGCTAGATTTCATCCTGCTTGTCCCTGTTATAGTATATATAATAATATACAGTGAGTACCATAATTCACTGGACAGTGACACATTTTTTGTTATTTTGGTTCTGTACTCTAGCACTTTGAGTTTGAAAGGATACAATGACAATGAGGTTGAAGTGCAGACTGCCAGCTTTAATTTGAGGGTATTTTCATCCATATTGGCTGTTTAGAAATTATAGAACCTTTTGTACATAGTCCCCCCCCCCCCCCCATTTTCCTTAATATCTAGAGTACAGAAGCAAAATAGCAAAAAATGTATCACTGTCCAATGAAATATGGTGCTCACTGTATATATATTAGAACATTAATTCATGAATCTTTCCTGCATTGTATTTCCAAATCCAAGCACTGTTGACATTCTCACATTGATTTCTTTTGTGACAGTGCTATGCCCATTTGACTAATGTGATAGTATTTCAGATTTTATATCAATGGAAAGAATGACTCGGATTCAATGCTCGTCTTTTGATATCATTCATAATATCATGTGTGATAAAAGAATTGCGTAAGATAATACCCATCATAACCACGTGCATGTCTGGCAAGCCTGTAACTGTGGAGTAATCTCTGAGGTTGTGCCATACTTGGGCAGCGGGGTATACCTGCGCTATGATTCTGAACAGATTCTCAGCATCACAGGGGGTCTCCTAAGGCAGAGCCGCCTCACGCAACACAGCCCAAACATGGTGAAATCGCTCATTAGACAGCAGCCCTGCTAGACCAGGCCCACGCCGGGTAAAGCTACCCTCCGTAATGACCACGCTAAAGGTCTCTGAGCATTGAACCCCGGAAGCTTTGGGGCAAAGACCTTTCCTGGAGCACTCCCCCTACCTACCTGAAGGGCTCATTATTTACATTACATTATTAATGCCGTTTGGCAGGCGCCATTCCACAGCCAAAACAAACTCCGCTCATTTAACCTTCATTTCTCCGCAAAGGCCAAATGGGACTTCTGGCCCCTGTTTACTAGAGGAGCCACGTGCGGGTGAGGTGGGCATGCGCGTGTGCAGCCAGCCAGCTGCTGAGCCAGTGGAGGGTGAAACTTTGTTCCAGGTACAGAGCCAGTTCAGTTAATTAAAGCAGGACGCCAGCTGTTAACCCCTGCGACTCTCTCGGCCTCTAAAAAAAAGTGCTGGATACTCTGCTTGTATACGGACTGCATGCCTGTGTGCCTGGTACCTTCTGGTCACACCCTTTTGCCAAGGTGACAAGGCTCACTGAAGTGTCTGGGCTTATTCAGATTCACCACGCAGACGGGCACACTGACAACAGACTAATTTACCTATGCATGCCCAGAGCTGGCGTTGAGGGGAGAGATAGAGCAGGATCTCAGAAAAGCCATCTCACAGGATAACTGTGGAGAGCATTACGGAATAAATGATTCACGTGGGACAGGCATTCGTGCTTTATGTAAACGAAGAGGGAACCGGACCACCCCCTTAGCCCAGGGGTGGGGAACCTCATCCGCAAAGGGCCGGTGTGGGTGTGGGTTTTGTTGTTTTAGCCCAGCGCTAACACACCTGATTCTACTTATCAAGGTCTTGAGTGAAGACCCTGATTAGCTCATTAGTTGAATCAGGTGCTGGGCTAAATCAAAAACCTGCACCCACGCCGGCCCTTTTCAGATGAGGTTCCCCACCCCTGCCATAGACCCATCCCCAGTGCTGAACTATGACCCCCTACCTAACTGGGGGTTCCGCTATGTGAAACATTTAACCTTACCACTACCCTACACTCAAATCATCCCATTTATGAAATGATACCACGAACATAACAATGTAGAAATTAATGGAAGTTATATGGTCCAGACTTACATATTTACTTATTACATATTTAGCTACAGCATAATAAAACAAGCATACGTCTCCTTTAAAAGTGTAACGTCTGTTTAACAGCGATCCATTATCCGTTTTACGTAATGGATCTTACTCTGTCCCTATATGGTTTCACAAGTATGTCAAATCTGTCAGTTACGTACCTCGTTTCCGTCCCAATATCAGTATTATTGAGACATTACGAGGTTAAATGTTGCATTGCCTTGGCTCAGTGTGTGGAGTATGCATTAATGTTAAATATTACCATAAATACATAATCTGACTGTGACATCCAACGAATTACAATGGGCTGGGCTGGGCTGAACTGTGCAGACTATTAACAATTCATGGCATCTATGGAAACCACTGTTTATATATACAGCATATAATCCACCATAGAATATGTGGTATTCTAATCATGCCAAGTCTTATTGTAATATACTACCAGGAGGTTAGGTTGAAAGGTACCTGTGGTGGTAATTTAAATCCATGCGTTATCTTTGCATTAAGGTTATCTGCGGGCCCTGCATTGTGTTCAGCAAGTCGAACCTAAATCTTACCCTTGGGTTACTCCTCAAGCACTTTACCTTTTCCCCTGAAAAACTTAAGTTCAAGTCCAGCTTGAACCGGACATATGTGTGAAATGATAATTACTAAATGCTAATTATGAGTCTAAAATAGAATAGTTCTGAGCACAGTTATGCAATAATGGATAATTACAATGGGAAAAAATGCAGCCATTTCGAAAATTAAAAAGCTGTTATTTATTCTAAATTTACCCACAATTATCGCGGCTGAATATTATTTATGAAATGTTTTTTTTTTTGCCGCACCTGGAGAAACACAATGAGCTCTGCTATCCCCCTGTGGGGGAGAGAAACGCGAGCGCCATAACTAATCCCATTACAGCGGCATCACCTCTGTAATAAAGACCCCCCAGTTCCATTTTAGCACTTAGGGCCCCGTCCTGGATAACAGGTTCAGCCCGCCCCCCCCCCCCCCCCCCCCCCCCCCAAGACGGATTGGGCACAGGTGCAATACCGCAGCTCCGGAAGTGATAGAATATTCAACAGGAGCGGAAAGAATCAGAGATACCAACACGTTTCAGTTCTCCCTGCTGTAACAGCCCGTCACACCGAGCCGTAGACAGCGGGGGATGGAGAGGGGAGCGGGGGGTGACATTTAAATCATTTCACCTGTCACCTGTCAGACAAGAAGCCTTCCCTTATGTGTGGGACACAAGACCTCTATGTTTATGGCAGCTCAGGGCCATCATGCGATCAGGCAGCTCACACACACACACACACACACACGACTGCATATGAACCTTGGAGGACATTATAAATATCCAACAGTGAGCCGGGAGGAGCATTATTACAATTACAGACTCTTTGCCGTAAATTGCTGGCATCAGTCAGGAAGGAGAGATCACACCACTGCCGTAGGGTTCTTCAGGACCTGAGTAAAGGGGCCTTGGTACCTGACTAATATCCCACTGCAAAAGCGCTGTGGAAACAAGCCTGTAGCATTGTGTGCTATTGATCTCTGTAGAGCCAGAGAGGCCTCCTCATTGAGATTCCAGCTCACCGGATGTCGCCACATTAAGCCCAAACAGGCTGGGAGATAACCCCATGTGCGGTTCACTTGGGCCAATCAATCCACTGTCACGGTCTGCCTGAAATACAACGTAGTAGCACACGCAGTCACACGCAGTCACACGCAGTCACACGCTACACGTGTCTGTGCAGCTTATCATAAATTAGCCTCAATCGGCCTCAGTAACAGCACCATTGGCTTGGCTGTGACAAGGGACTGGTGGGTGGGTGGGCGGACAGGCTCAAGCGGGTTTGGAGTGACGGCTGGAGACGGATCTCCTACCTGCAGCAGAGAGACCCTACTGGAGGGGGGCAGGAGCCTAAAATCTCAGTTGGACTTTTAGACCCAGCAGTGTGACAGGCGCTTCATTTCCACTTCAAATGAGCCACACTCATCTGACACCATGTACGTTTTTAACACAGGATTAGCCCAGCCACACTCCTAGTCCTTCATGCACCTCATAAATCAATTATGTCTCTCAGTCGCTTTCATTCATTATTATTATTTTTTAAATTAATTTTCATCCATTCTTTCCACAGCTGAGGCTATTCACAGGGGGTCTCAAAATAAATCCACTTCTTTTGCCTTTATTTATAATATCTCTATTTTCCAATTCATATATACGTATCATATGGTGCATGGAAAAAGTCTGAATTTAGGCAGAATGTGTGTACTGCACTCTCCTGGCCATGAAGAGTGGTTTCCCATGTTAAATCCACTTTGAGATTTGCAGTTAGAGAAAATACTGCATATCCAAGTTATAAATAATAAACAAATATATATATATATATATATATATATGAATGCTAAGGACCTCTGATATACTGTATATTGAAACATTATTTAAAAAATATCTAAATATTTGTTATTTTTTCATGAACATTGTATTGTACTAACCTACGGTCTTTTTATTGATGTAAATCAACAAAGAAATCATTGTACAATTCATAGTGACATTTAAAAAAATATATATTTTTCAATGGAAATTATACAAAGATTTTGAAAAATGAATGGCATAGCGTACCATAGGTTTGGGCAATGTCAACATGAGTGAGAATCCATAAGTTTCAAATCAGATTGCACTGCAGTGTATAATTGCTTTATGGTTTTCCAATAAGGCGCTTGCATAACACAACTAGTTTTATCCCTCTCTTTTGTTCATCAGTACATCAGTGTATCCATGGGATGAAATAGCCACGTATGGATCTCAGGGATCTTACCTCACACACCCTGTACAAATCAACACATCACAAATGTATGAATGCGTAACGTCAGTTTTGTACGGCCATTTTAAGAATAATGGGACAGTTAACCACTGCACGAGCATCATTCCACCAGGTCTGAATAGACTGCGCAGGTGTTAAGCCATGTGTTTACATCAATGTACACGTTAAATTCCTCCTTCACAGAACATCCATCCATTTATGGACGTTGACCACCATCTTGTGGCATCTACGTGTAAGTACAAGGGTACCAAAATGAATAATATTACCTTTAGTAAGGTTCATATGATACCAATACACATTATGTGTATCCTGTCTATGTGAGTTTAGGGCATTGGTTTTATTTGATTGCATTTGACAGTTTAACCTGTTTTTCTCCCTATCCTCCCCTACCCCACCCCCCTCATTTGCGGGTCTAGGTAGTTATGAGGTATGTGAAAAAATTGTATACTATGGTGTATTTCAGCATACTTGAAGCCTTAATTAATACTTAATTAAAGTTTATATAATTAGTAAGTACACTTGTCCAAGTATACTATTTCTTCACATTGGGTACCGAAAGCATAAAACAATCCTGGGAGTGACCAATACTTTTCTGCAATATGTAAACACACAAGTACGATGGGAGCAGACCAAGAATATCCTTATATAAATGCACCCACCATGAGTGAGCCTACGGGTGGTGAGAGCAGGCCATCCTACCTGAGTATATAACTCACAGTGGTGAGTGAGGGCTTTACAATGTGTAATGAACCTCAGGGAGGCTCAATACAGATTAACTACATACAGTCCTGATGAATTACACATAATTCTGTTCAAACAGATGGGCAGATTCAAACAGAGGAACTACATATAAAGGTTCTCTAAAGGTACCTTGAGATAATACTCTATCTCTCATTGTTTAAATTAATGTTCAGAATATTTGTAGAACTCCTGGGGCCACATGTATAAACAGTGCTGAGCAGAAAAATGCCCTCAGAAAGCAGCGTAAGCGAGTTTCCACGCAGAAATTCAGATGTATAATATAACACGTGCTGTGAGAATCTGCGTACCTCTGCACACGATGGACACCATACGTACGCAATGTTTGGAGTCCGTGTGATATGGTGACACCGTGACACCGTAAAGGCAGAGGTAGAAAAGCAGATTTCCGACTTTCACCGAGCGCACTTTTACGCGTTCTTTTACTCAGAGTTTTATACATGTTGCTCCTGATCTTTTCAGCATCATACACACTACATTACCATCATTAACTCATTGAATAACAGACATAACCCTGGAAGACACTTGATTGTGCATGCTCAGAAAAAAAAGGGTTCTTTGGCTTGTCTCTATAGGGAAACCGCATTAGGTCCTTTAATGTAACCCTCTATGGTAGGGATTAAGTGTGAAAGCTCCCAAATTGAACAATTTTGCCCAACAAAGAACCCATGAACTAGATAGGGTTCCCCTATGGATACACAGAGGGGCCTTTTGGAACGCTTCTGAGAATGTGTGGCATCCCAAGAGATTCTCTGAAATACAGTGAGCACCATAATTAATTGGACAGTGACACATTTTTTGTTATTTTGGATCTGTACTTTGGGTTGGAAAGGATACAATGACAATGAGGTTGAAGTGCATATTATCAGCTTTAATTTGAGGGTATTTTCATCCATATTGAATGAACCGTTTAGATATTATAGACCCTTTGGTGCATAGTCCCCCCCCATTTTCAGGCATCAAAAAATATTGGCCTAACACAAGGCAGAATAGTAAGTTTCATAATTTGTAGCATATCCTTTGCATGCCATGACTTCCTGATGTCTGTGACCCAACAATATCAAAAGACTCATGATATCTTATTTTCTGGTACTCTTACAAGCGATACTATAACTTCCCTGCATTTGAATGGATCTCAATGGGAATTGGGGGGTGGGACTAGAATACATGGTTGCCTGCAAGTCATCGAGGGTCTGAGGTATCAAACGAGCCTCAAACCATCACCATCATATGGATGGATCACTTTAAGGGTTGTTTCTCCTGACAAATTTTCCTATTAAAATAAGACAGGAGAAGAAACCTTTCAAGTTATCCATCCATATCTACTGCATATCTGGCAGCAGAGGATGGTTTAAGGCTTGTTTGATACGTCAGACCCTTGATGACTGACAGCCATTTAGCCAACCATGTGTTCCATACTGTTCCAGCATAATTTAAAGCTAAATCTAGTCCCACCCCCCAATTCCAATAGAGATCCATTCAAATGCAGAGAGGTTATAGTATCACTTGTAGGAGTACCAGAAAATAAGATAGTAAGATACCAAGAGTCTTTTGATGTTGTTGGGTCACAGACATCAGGAAGTCATGGCATGCAAAGGATATGCGCCCAAATATAAAAAAATTATTACTTTATTCTACATTATGTTAAACTGTCCAATATTTTTTGATGCCTGAAAATGGGGGGGGGAGGGGGGACTATGTTACAAAGGTTCTATAATTTCTAAACGGTTCATCCGATATTGATGGAAAATACCCTCAAATTAAAGCTGACAGTCTGCACTTCAACCTCATTGTCATTGTATCCTTTCAAACTCAAAGTGCTAGAGTACAGAACCAAAATAACAAAAAATGTGTCACTGTCCCAGGAATTATGGTGCTCACTATAGTATGTACTTTCACTGCATTGTAATGTCTCAATATCTGCACAATGTCTTTTCAACGCCTGATGTCAGTATTTAGCACAATGTCTTTTCAACGCCTGATGTCTGTATTTAGCACAATGACTTGCCAACACCTGATGTCTGTATTTAGCACAATGTCTTTGCTACAGCTTCTACAGCTAATGTCTTTCTTCCATGAGAGGAGGAGGAGCACCAGTACGGTAGGCCGAAGAGTTCAAAAGACGACGCAAAGTACACTACCTATCCAATCATCCTGCCCCACCGAGTGGACATCGCGAGATACCCAGTGGACATCTCCACATATCCAGTTGGGAAGCGCGAGCGATCCAACTGGGTATCTCTGCGCTATCGAACTGGATATGTGGTGTCTAGTTTGCGTTGGCTTTTGAACTGTTCGGCCTACCATACACCAGCCAACACGCTCTAGCCAGTCACAAGCTCACAGAGACGCACGGCGCCTGCACCCAGGGCTGATCTTCAGTTATTCCAGCCTCATTTGACCTGCTCTTGCCATGCATATTACATCACATTAAGGCATTTAGCATATGCTCTTATCCAGAATGGCTTACACAGCTTAGGTTTTTTTCCCCATACAGTCCATTTATACTGCTGGCTATTTACTTAAGCCAATTCAGGTTAAACACCTTACTCAACGATGGCAGTGCCCCATCTGGGTATCAATCTTGCAAACCTGTTAAATAAGTTACAAGCCAAATTCCATAACCATCATACTATACTACCACCCATATATTATCACAAAATTGTTATCTTAACATACGCCCTCATCCGCATGCGTGCCTGTGTGGAAACTACAGGCCCTGAGAACGCCATGGAGGCGAGACTGGAACAACAATGGCAAGCAGAACTGTCCCCTCACTGGGTGACGCAACGGCCAATTACACGCCATCCTGGGGGGGCTTCAACTGCCACTCCCATGGCCGGGATCTGATAACAGACTGCAGGCAAAATGGCAAATGGCTGCCGTCCTTTTTCCGGGGACACCAAGCGGCGATTTTTTTATTTATTAATGAACTCTCCTTGTGAGCTGAACACAGTCAAAGGGCCGTCCCCTGACGAGGACATGCCAATCACATCGGATTCAGGAAGATGGAACTGCTGCACAGGGGAAGTGCAACGATGCAATACTTTCAGTATGTCTCTGGCATTTCATTTGGAGATAATTTATAGCTTAATTGTCTCCCAGGCTCATAGTTCTCTGTTCTTGAACAAGGTTATATGCTAATAAGAACACTTGGGTGAGCGTTGTGAAGGATAATTTTAGGCTTGGATCTTTTTTCCCCTTCTCAGTAGCAAGGAGGTGGGACAAGCTAAATTGCTTCTGGAGCTTTTCTGTCCAGCTTTTATTCTATTTTCTAATTATTTTATGAATACAAAAAATATTTCACTTTTGAACTTCAACAGTGCCCTCCACAATTATTGGCACCCCTGGTAAAGATGAGTAAAAAGGGTTATAAAAAATTCACCGTTTGTTGAATTAGCTTAATCTCACACTGAAAAAATTTTAACTTTTAATTGAAGCAAATTTATTCTGAGAAAAAAAAATCCCTCATCAAGAAATAATTATTTTTAACAAAACCATGTGTGCCACAATTATTGGCACCCCTGCATTTAATACTTTGTACAACCTCCCTTTGCCAATACAACAGTACTGAGTCTTCTCCCGTAACATCTAATAAGGTTGGAGAATACAGAGCAAGGAATCTGAGACCATTCCTCTTTACAGAATCTCTCCAGATCATCTAGAGTCCTAGGTCCTCTCTTGTGCACTCTCCTCTTCAGCTCAGCCCACAGGTTTTCAATGGGGTTCAGGTCAGGGGACTGAGATGGCCATGGCTTGATTTTGTGTTCAGTTAACCATTTTTGTGTTGATTTGGACGTATGTTTTGGATCATTGTCCTGCTGGAAGATCCAACTATTTTTTTCCAGTTTTAGTTTCCTGACAGAACCTCCACCATACTTAATAGTGGGGATCAGGTTATTTTCGGTATAGCCATCCTTCTTTTTATGCCAAACCCACCTTGAGTGTTGGTTGCCGAAAAGCTCAATTTTCGTTTCATCTGACCATAGAACACGGTTCCAGTCAAAGTTCCAGTAGCGTTTAGCAAACTCCAGGCGCTTACGTTTGTGGTGAAATGACAAGAAAGGCTTTTTTCTGGCATGCCTTCCAAATAATTTGCTGGCATGCAGGTGACGCCTAATGGTAGTTTTGGAGACTTGATGACCCCAAGATGCTACTTTCCTCTGTAATTCTCGAACAGTGATCCTAGAAGATTTATTTTTTGCCTCACTTACCATCCCCTCCTCACTGTGCGTGGAGGCAAAATAAACTTGGGTCCTCTTCCAGGCAAGTTTGTAACAGTTCCAGTTGTTTTGAACTTTTTAAGTATTGCCCTAACGGTAGATATGGGAATTTTCAAGTGAGTAGCTATTTTTTTATAGCCATTCCCTGACTTATGAAGCTCAATACACTTTTCCCTCATTTGATTTGTGTGTTCTCTTATCTTTCCCATGTTGATGTATGAATAAGGGAATATGGCCTCTGTGTCACATATTTATACCCCAGTGAAACAGGAAGTCATGGATTACTGCTTGAAAGTTCTTAAACACTCTGATCAACTTTAAAAAGTAAAATATAAATGGAAAAAAATGCTTCAGTTACATTTTGTTCATAAGAATTTCTAGGGATGCCAATAATGGTGGTTCTGTTAAAAATTATTATTATTTCTTGATGAGGGATTTTTTTTTCTCAGAATAAATTTACTTCAATTAAAGGTTGGATTTTTCTCATTTTTTCAGTGTGAGATTAAGCTAATTCACCAAAAGGTGAATTTTTTATAACCCTTTTTTACTCATATTTAACAGGGGTGCCAATAATTGTGGAGGGCACTGTACATATTGGACAGGACAGTTCCTGACCTTTCATCCCTTATTCAGTTCACATCAATTATAGTTTTCCAGTAACGGTGACAAAACATGACTGAGGTTTGCTATGCATTACTAAATCAGGTCATATCTATCACGACTGTGGTCTTCTGAGCTCTGGAACACGATTAGCATAATTTATTTACATAACGGTCCAATAATCTTTAAGAACTACTTCTATTACAACGTGGGTTCACTGAACCAATGGGCATTTAACTTGAAAATGCAGTATTCCCAGACACCATGTCTTCAGCTTGACCTAGAATCTACACCCATTAATCTATTGATTCATCACAATTCAACAATTCCATTGCACCTTGCTCACTGCCTAAGTGGAAACCCCTTAAAAAGCACCACACCAGTGGCTACGCTGCCTATTGTAGAATTCAAATAAAGCAAAAGCACTTTAGCTCTCATCATTTATAACCTGCCGTTTGCGGTGGTTCTCATTTTACACAAATGTGATAAGGGAGTCCCTTTGACCTCTCAGGTCTGTATTGTAATAAAACAAGATGGCGATAAAAAAACAGCAAAGATACTAAGGTGGTTGGATATTTATGAGCACTATTAAATTATAAAAACCTTTTGAGGTCAATAAGAAAGCAGCTGAATGCAGAATCTATCTACTAAAAAAGGAACATCCGAGACCTTTCGGAGATATGGGCCAACTGCTCTGAAAACAATATAATGATAATAAAACAGTTAAGATGAGTTATAGGCTCATGCTGCTAAAGCAACTATGGACAACAACAGTATGTATTGCAGAGGTTACTATGACAACTTATTTCCAAGACAACTTATTTTCAGCATCAGTTATCCCAAACAAATTTGTATTCTAGCGATTCTGTGTAAAAAAAATAAAATAAATAAAAACAGGCAGATCCAAGGTCAGTGGGCAACATCTACAGGCACAGGGTGCGTCCCAATAGTCGAAACATGCACCCTCCCTTCCTCCACTACCACCTCCTCTACTCAGTGCCCCGGAAACGGATCTTTGTGTTTTAATCTAATGTTGCTGATTACAACTTAATTACCTATTAATGGTTGCATATTAATTAATGTCTCGACACAAACCGCAATGTCAGGTACATTGTATACTGTACATGCAAATACTTGTACTCAAAACGTTCAGGCAGTTTTGCATATTTCCGGGTAGGAGAGAAGTGGCAGAGGGGGAATGGAGGAAGGGAGGTGGGGAGTGAAGAATATTGGGACAGGGGTACTCATTCCTGTCCAGAACGGGCCGGTGTGGATGCAGGGGTGTGTCCCCAATACCCAAAAAATGTAACCACCTTTCCTCCACTACCACCGCGTCTCCTCCGTGCCCTGGAAACCAATCTTTGTGTTCTCCGTCCCTCCCCTGTGCCAATATTGGAGGAAACTCGGCTCCTCATCTCCTTTGGCAAAGGATACATCAATGTATCCTACTGCGGAGGATACTTCCTACTGTGGAGAATACTACCTTTTCACATTTCTGGGTGACATCACCGTGCTCATGTCCACAGAGATTGAAAGATGACTGATGGTTTCAGTAATAATGATGATGCGTATGCCTTATATTAATTTCCCCAAGATAATGATTCCCCATTGCAAGACATTTAGCCTAAATCGTGTGTGCTTCAGTAGGTTATCTCCTCGCACAGTATCCTGTCCAAAGGCGAGATTGCCTATGGATAACAAAATGGCAGTTTGTTTTTGTGGCATACCCCACTGACAAATTCAGCAATTTAAGATGGGGAAGCAGGTTTATTTGCTTGTACATGAATGTTGCTTAAACAAACATAAATAAGAATGGCAGATACCATTATTTCAGTATGGGAATAAACCTGAATGAATGTATTCAACCAATCGTTTCCAAAGGATGTATTTAAATTTGATTCCAGATGTTAGAGTGGGAAATAATTGTTTTTCCACTGTCATAATATGAACATTGGGAAACAATAACTCAGATAATATAAAGCAACAAACTTGTTTCACTAATCTACGGAAATGCTTATGAATTAGCCTATGTGAGATGCAAGGAACTGGCAACAGACTGTAGGCTGTCACAGTATATGCTCTGTATTTACAGTGAATTGTTATATTTGCGTAGGCTATACTATGAGGTGTTTCTTTGATGTAATGTTGCTGATTACTTAATACTTTTAGTGCCTCAATGAGAACCGCAATGTCAGGTACATTGTAGGCCTATGATCCAACTACTTGTACTTGAAACTTAAAATCAATTTTGCAGCTTTAAATGGGCTGACCATACGTAGGATCTGTGATTGATGATGGGATTATTTGTGGGCTAAGCATCCGCCAGTTATGATAGAGCTATTTCATCAATAGTCAACGTAAACTTTAATGACGGAGAAGCAGATAAGCTGTCCCAATTTTCTTCATGGCTCCTCGTTCTCTCCTTTCCTCCACTTGCCTCCTCCCCTCCATTGCTCCACATACTTCCGGGTAGGAGACGAGTGGTAGTGGGGGAGTGGAGGAAAAAAGGAGAGGAGTGAAGAGTATTGGGACGCAGCCCATGCTTTTGTTCCAACCAAGCAGTTACACACCTGATTCTACTAATCAACCACTAGTCTTTGCTAAGGACCTTGATTGGTAGAATCAGGTGTGTTACAGCTTGGTTGGAACAAAAGCCTGCACCCACAGCGGCCCTTTTTGGATAAGATTGAGGAACCCTGCCTGAAACCCTCGCTGCATCCCAATACTCTTCACTCCTCACCTCCATACAGAATACTAAGTCACCTCATACAGACTGTAGCTATACTGTGACAGCCTTCATTCTGTTGCCAGTTTATCTCACACAGGCCCATTCAGAAACATTTCAATAGATTAGTGAAAGGAATTTGCCATTGTTTCCCAATGTTCATATTATGGCAGTGTTCACACTAAAAACGAGAAGGCTATTTCCCACTTTACCATCTGAAAGCAAATTTCAATGCGTCCTTTGGAAACAATTGGTTGAATAAATTCATTAATGCATATTCACATACTGCAATAATGCTAGCGTAATAATGCTAGCTGCCATGTTTATTTATGCCTAGAGTCACATTCGCTTGAGCAACATTCATGTACAAGCAAATAACTAAACCTGCTTTGCCGTCTTAAATTGCCCAATTTGTCTTTATGAGCCACAAAAACTAACTGGCATTTTGTTATCCGTTGTCGGCAATCTAGCCTTCGGGTAAGATTCTATGTCCTATGTGTGTTAGCCTAAACACACACAATTTAGGCTAAATATCTTACATTGGGGAATCATTATCTTGGGGAAATTCATATAAGGCATAGCTACACATCATCGTTACCATCTTTTAATCTCTGTGGAGATTAAATGGATGCATTTTTCGAGTACTGGGACGCACCACCTCACCTTTATAAAGGTAATGGAGGTTCCAACCCATAATGCATTGTACTTCTGCCATATGTAGCCTCTTAATTCATACCAAATTCTCAAGTAATTTACAAATACTTTTTTTTTTCGAAATTGTTTAGCATTATTCTGACACTATGAGCCTGATTTACTAAGACCATTAGCATGTGCAAAACTAATAACACAACCAATAATTGGTGCAAAACAAATTGGTGCAAAACAAAAACCATGTTATTGGTTTTGCACACGCTAAAGGTCTTAGTAAATCAAGCCCTATATGTCTTGCATAAGTCATAAATGCCTCGGAAAGGAAATGCATCATTTCTGAAACCGTGTGCAGCTACTTAGCATATATGCGCAGAGGGAATTGGAATAAATTGTGCATTATCAAATATAATAACTTGTTTCATTACTGGGATTTTAATCAGTTATTTCATTGAATAATATTCTGCTCCAGATTTCCCAACTACTATGTCCCATGAGTTTTATTCAGTAATGACTGAGCACACAATAATGTAGTTAACTTATTAATTTGAATGGTATCAGCCACATTTTATGGTGTTTGCAGGGCAGTGACACACATATATCATTAATTAAACTGCTGCCCTGCAAACACCATAAAATGTGGCTGATACCATTCAAATTAATACGTTGACTACATTATTAAGAAACTGTGCAGGCAGGGCGATGCAGAAAATTGCTAGATCTGCAGAGCGGTAAGCATAAGCATAAAAAAAAAAGCATAAACAGTGCGGTCGCAAGAGGACACAGAACATAAAGAGCTCTCCCAAGAGTCTTTAAAATCTAACCTCAGTTTAGCGATATGGGGAGCTGCACTTAATGAGCATGTAAGGTATGTGCATACACTGTATGAGTGGGGTACGGTCAGGCACCACTAGGGGCAGTATGCCGTTCTCATCAGCATCTCACTGCAGGACCCCCTCACTGGAGGGCTCAGCGGGCATGTGCACACACACACACACACACACACACACACACACACACACGCGCGCACGCGCACGCACACACGCACGCGCACGCACACGCACACACACGCACACACACATACACGTACACATGGACACAGATATCAGGTCATATCAGGCCTTTCTGATATAAGACTTATGTCAGTTTTAATCTTCTGAAGATCGGACAACCGGTCAAGTTATATTCTTAAAATAATTATTCTTGAATCACATGTATAAACAGTTGAAGTGTAATTCACAGTCAACTGCATTATTTTAAATGAAAATGGAGTGGTACAGACAGAAATGATATAGGTACTGTGTGCCAGAAACATTACCAAACAATCCAAACTCCCAACAGCTATGGCAGAAAATGCACAGCTCAGTTAGCTGAAATGCAATCTGTTTTATTACCACTAGGATGCACCATTTCTCAATAAAAGCAGCAGAGGGACATACCAATGCATTGCAAGTGACTGATGCGTTTTATTTCAGTCTTTGTCATTGCATATTTCGAGACTATACCTGAAACACATATATAAACATACAATTGGGCATATAATAATAATATAACACACACACACACACACAGAGACACAGACACAGACACACACACACAGACACAGACAGACACACACACACACACACACACACACACAGAGACACAGACACGACTGTCACGCTGCAGGCGTCCACGCATTATCATGTCCCCAAACCTTATCATCACACGGACATCTGCGCATGAACCGAAAAGCGTAGCGTAATCTAACCATCAGACAGGAAGGAGAGGCGCTGTCAGCCTTGACGATGACCGCAATAAAACGGCGAGCGGTGCTCTGGGCGCGATGACTTTGATGCGCCCGTGTCGTCAGAAAGGCTTTGCGCTGTTGCATCAGCACCTCCCTGTTATCGGCCCAGCCGTGCCAGTCTTCATTCCTGAGCTCTGCCTTCATCTCCTCCCCTCAGATAAGAGATGAAGGGGCGGGAGGACCCTGCTCTACGGGGCGAGGGCTGCGTTTGCCTGCTCATTTTCACCACGACCTTGGGCTTATGGCGTTACGGGCCCGGTCCAGTCTGCGTGGGATACCAGATCAGACGGTGGTCTCTGGGCCCGGTCTGGTCTGTGTGTGATACCAGATCAGACGGTGGTCCATGGCCCACTCCAGTCTGTGTGTGATACCAGATCAGACGGTGGTCTCTGGGCCCGGTCCGGTCTGCGTGGGATACCTGATCAGACAGTGGTCTTTGGGCACAGTCTGGTCTGCATGTAATACCAGATCAGACGGTGGTCTATGGCCCACTCCAGTCTGTGTGTGATACCAGATCAGATGGTGGTCTATGGGCCCACTCCAGTCTGTGTGTGATACCAGATCAGAGACTGGTCTATGGGCCCACTCCAGCCTGTGTGTGATACCAGATCAGACGGTGGTCTCTGGGCCCGGTCCAGTCTGCGTGGGATACCTGATCAGACAGTGGTCTCTGGGCACAGTCTGGTCTGCATGTGATACCAGATCAGACGGTGGTCTATAGGCCCACTCCAGTCTGTGTGTGATACCAGATCAGATGGTGGTCTATGGGCCCACTCCAGTCTGTGTGTGATACCAGATCAGAGGCTGGTCTATGGGCCCACTCCAGTCTGTGTGTGATACCAGATCAGACGGTGGTCTCTGGGCCCGGTCCAGTCTGCGTGGGATACCTGATCAGACAATGGTCTCTGGGCACAGTCTGGTCTGCATGTGATACCAGATCAGATGGTGGTCTATGGGCCCACTACAGTCTGTGTGTGATACCAGATCAGACGGTGGTCTATGGGCCTACTCCGTTCTGTGTGATACCAGATCAGATGGTGGTCTATGGGCCCACTCCAGTCTGTGTGTGATACCAGATCAGACGGTGGTCTATGGGCCCACTACAGTCTGTGTGTGATACCAGATCAGACGGTGGTCTATGGGCCCACTCCGGTCTGTGTGATACCAGATCAGACGGTGGTCTATGGGCCTACTCCGGTCTGTGTGATACCAGATCAGACGGTGGTCTATGGCCCACTCCAGTCTGTGTGTGATACCAGATCAGACGGTGGTCTATGGGCCCACTCCAGTCTGTGTGTGATACCAGATCAGACGGTGGTCTATGGGCCCACTCCAGTCTGTGTGTGATACCAGATCAGACGGTGGTCTATGGGCCCACTCCAGTCTGTGTGTGATACCAGATCAGACGGTGGTCTATGGGCCCACTCCAGTCTGTGTGTGATACCAGATCAGACGGTGGTCTATGGGCCCACTCCTGTCTGTGTGTGATACCAGATCAGACGGTGGTCTATGGGCCCACTCCAGTCTGTGTGATACCAGATCAGACGGTGGTCTATGGGCCTACTCCGGTCTGTGTGATACCAGATCAGACGGTGGTCTATGGGCCTACTCCGGTCTGTGTGATACCAGATCAGACGGTAGTCTATGGCCCACTCCAGTCTGTGTGTGATACCAGATCAGACGGTGGTCTATGGCCCACTCCAGTCTGTGTGTGATGCCAGATCAGACGGTGGTCTTTGGGTGCTGTGCGGGTCAGCGCCGCGGGCTCGCTGCCCTCGCTGTCCTTCAACAGGACAGCGTTTTATAGGACGCCCCAGAGATCCAGAATGTGCTCATACAAACCAGCTGTACAGAGGGCTATGCTTGGAAAAGGTAACTAACTAAATAGGCACACACATTATGGGTACAAGCAGGCAGGTTGAAAACTAAGACAGGAATAATCCCTCATAGCTACATCCAGAGGCAAAGTTAGAAGAATACATCTGCGTGTGTCAACCCTCCACCACTCCCAGCCACCCAGCAGATATACCCCACCACATAAGACCTTACAGTTAGGTAGCGGGATTAGCCTTCAGACTAATAGCACCTTTCACAATTGAAGTGTTTTTCCAAAAAACTCAACTGTTGTAAATAGGCAGTATACAGACTATTAATTGATTAATTGTCAATTACAAAATGGTCTTAATACAGAAAAAACCTTTTACTCACCCCCTTACATCAAAGAATTATGAAATTCGACAACTCATAACATGTAAATCTACTCATGTGATATATGTTATTGGTTGTTCTTGCCCGTTATTCTATGTTGGCAAAACATCCCGCCCATAGAGTACAAAAATTATTGAGCACCGGAGTGCCTTAACTTGACAAGACGAAAAATCCCCTGTATTTCGTCATTTCAAACAGGCTAATCATAGCAGTTCTGATTTCCACTTTTTTTTCTATTGAGAAAGTTCTACTCCATCGTACAAGTGATGAAAGTTCTACTCCATCGTACAGGTGATGAAAGTTCTACTCCATCATACAGGTGGTAACCTAGAGCAGGGGTTCTCAATCCTGGTCCTGGGGGACCCCTGTGTATGCTGGCTTTCGTTGCAACCGCAGTTGCAATCCCAGAATTTTAACAAGCTGTTAATTTTTCTTAATTAGGTGCTTGTCATGTTTGGAGGAATTATTCACCCTCTTAAGCCACATTATATCAGAAATAGCTATGGATGCCATGTAGAATAAACACCCCATGTTCACATTGTGCTATATTATTTAAAAAAGATAAGAAAATTACTTAACAGATCCATTTAAAGACTGATTTGAATCAATAGGCTCCTAATTGGTGAAAGTGTGGACACATGGCCACTAAAATTAACCATTTCGTAGATAATGAAGAATTCAAACACAAAGCAAATGATAACGAGCCAAACCTGCATTGTCTTAAGCTTAAAGAAAAAATTGAGTTAAACACATGTGTTCAACAACCTAATTAGGAGCCTATTGATTCACTTCACTCTTTCATTTGAGTGAAAATACATTATTTTGTAACCTTTTCTTATGTAATTGTTGCAATATAGCACAATAAGCACAATGTGAACATGGGGAGTTTGTTCTACATGGCATGCATAGCTATTTCTGACATAATGTGTCTTAAGTGGGCGAATAATTCCTCCAAACATGAAAAGCACCTAATTAAGAAAAATTAACAGCTTGTTAAAATTCTGGGATTGCAACTGCGGTTGCAACGAAAACCAGCATACACAGGGGTCCCCCAGGACCAGGATTGAGAACCCCTGACCTAGAGGTCCGGTTGCTCCAATGGGAAGCCTTTTATATTTTTGATTTCCAGTCCGTATTTCCAAGGGGGATGAATGAAGATCATAATTTATCATGTTTCCTTTAATTCACTCTTCAGTACTCTATCTTTTTTGGATAATACATTAGTATAACTATGTTGTATAATAATCTGCAAATATTCCATATTCTGCTAAATTATATTGTGTACCTTGATATATATGTGTGTAAATCTCTACAGGATTAAATATTTTTTTCTGTATTAAATAAGACCATTTTGTAATTGACAATTAATCAATTAATAGTCTGTATACTGCCTATTTACAGTTGGATTACCTGCACTTAACTAATTTCTTATTATCAATTTCTAACATTGCTAATTTTGTGTTCATTGCTTATTTCAATGTCTACATCAAAGGTAATTGCCTTCCAGCCTGATTATGACACAATTAAGTTACTTCTATTTAAGTGCTTGTGAATGTTGCACCTGTCAGCACTGATGAAGGTCTGAGTGTGACCCAAACGTTTGTTTTTTGCTTTTTTTCGGGCACGTTTGTATTGACACTATGTGAACTGCAATAAACCTGCACTTTTTCGGGTTAGACCGATGCCTTTTTTTGCAGTGTGCGGTGAGAATTTCCTCTTCCTATATTATCAGCTCTACGTACCTGCAGTACTATATAGTCTTGTATGTTGACTGAGCACAACAACACTTTCTCGTTTCTGGATTTTAAATAAACAAAAATGTAGATGGACTGACGTTTATCTTGTATGATGACATAAAAAGCACTCTCCCACCCACAACTGTAAGCTATTGCTGGTCAGCAGTAATAAGTGATCTTTTTCCCACTGGCATATCTGAGAGGAGCGGAAATTCATTCAAATCCCTGATAACAATAGCGCCTTTTTAGTAACAATTACAACTGCTGCGCCAATGCTTTCCAACCTGATCGAGGCTTAAATAATAACTTCCGGCTGATTTTAATTCTGTACAGGGTATTCGGATATGGATCTGATTTTAATTCTGTACAGGGTATTCGGATATGGATCTGATTTTAATTCTGTACAGGGTATTCGGATATGGATCTGATTTTAATTCTGTACAGGGTATTCGGATATGGATCTGATTTTAATTCTGTACAGGGTATTCGGATAATTCAGTTTTGCACTTTGACTACAGGGTTTGGGGGAAAGGTCTGGTCATTATTTGATTTGAACATTTTATGTCGCAGGTTTAAAGGTTATTACAATGAGACAAGAAACTCAATGTCCTCCAAAGACATTGTTGGCAATATACTGCAACTTCTTCACAAAGACGCACCGAGGTCATTCAGCAAGATGCACTGAATAAAATACTGCCGGCAGCCAAGGGTGAAGAGCAATGCAGACAGACATTTTAATCTTAAATACATTTTCAATGGGACCGACTGTCAAGAATAATTTAATCATCAGGCACTATAAACTCCTGTTGTTGGAAGATAAAAGAGGAAACATTCCCCCCGTCTCTCAGGGGACAGCTCTGCACTGCTAAAATAGAGCTGTGTCTTACTGTAGTCGATTAAGTCTTCAGGATTACTCATTTTAATTTAAAACAGTGTTCCTCCATTTGATTCATTCTGAGGAATATTATATGCTGCCGTACTCTTGGACCCGTGTGTTAGTGTTCTCTGGACTGGCTTACTCTCAATAATAATTAAAAAAAGAAAAAAGAATTTGAAACCACAAGAGGACCATCTGATGGTTTCCTCTTTTCCAAGAAAAGAAAAGGAGAGACTTCATGTGCGCGCACGTTCCAGATAAAAGCCTGTACCTAATTATAGCAAAAACTCTTCTGTCACCATGTTGTGCTTCAGGCAAGAATAAAAACCAGTGAAATCAGGCAGTCCTGTTTACAAAATCACAGCAAAAATTACCATTTTCTCCGTGCATGTTTTCTGCATGAAAGTGCCCATATTCTATCAGACTGCACTTCTGATATCTCCAGTACTAATAGGTATCTTTATATTCCCTCTAGAGTTCATTTGTTATGACAAGTTGCATTTCTTATTGGAACTGTTTTTAACAGCAATTAGACAGATTTGGGTTAAATAAAGACTGCGTCTGGCGTGGTTTCATGAATATGCGGCTGATGTACTGGCAGCTCAGATAGCAGAATCAACAACAGCGGCCTTAATTATCACCCAGACAATGGCAGGACATCACACTGCACGCCAATGTGGCAATGGAAAATGATTCTGGTGATTTAGTTCTTGTAGATTAATGCGCACACACACACACACACACACACACACACACACACACACACACACACACACACACACACACACACACACACACACATATATATATATACACACACTATTGCATTTGCACATGTCCTTTTACGTTCTTTCATGTTGTCCATCAACGCTGTATAAAATGGTGGGAACCAGTGGAGAATGAATAAACGCCAGCTTCAGTATCAATGCTGGAAATGACATTTGATCTTGCTTTGCTCATTAGAAAGTGAAACACGCACATTTGGTTCTTGGTCAAAGTGATCTGTCACCTGGCAACCGCCTTGTTGCTTGGAAACGACACAGCGTTCCCCATTTCTCAGGCTTGCGGTGCCGTTTGAAATGGAAGCAGCGTTTAGCGTAGCGCGTTTCGCGCGGGTAAAGTTTTGCCGGCCTCTGATCGTCGTCTCATTAGACAGTAACATAAAAAGGCCGAGGTGGTGACTGCAGGGTTGTCTTTCATCCTCCTCACACCACCAGAAACACAGACATAAATAAGGTCCCATACATTTGCTCATTACGCCTCAACAAAAGGGATTTATTTCTGTCATTAGCAGAGCGTAATCGGCCCATTGCTGCCATTACTGAAAAGTCCTGTCTATTAAAGAACCTTTAAAGCCAGCCGTTAAGCCCAAGCAGCCGTATCTCATTCTCAGGTTAATCTTGGTGATGCTGAACGGCAGTTAGACCATGGTGACATTGGAGCAGGGTGAGATGGATATCGCAGACCAGTTATGAATTCTGGAACCTTCCGGGGGGGGGGGGGGGGGGGGTTATGGTGCCTCGTCGTTTTGCGGTCCTGGAAGAAAGGCAATCAAGGTGAGGAAGCAGAGGAGCTGATAGCATCTCCAATGACGTCCTACAGCTCCTAGGAGGGGGGGGGCGGGGGCTTTATCCACAGTAAGAGCGGACTCATTACTCTAATCCAATCAGAGGTCACACGCTTGAATGGGGGAAGAGGACGACTGGCCCGGGTGTGGGGGCGGAGTTTCGTCAGTGTTGGCGAAGGTGGTTTTCAGAGTCAATCTGGATATGTACAGGTTCAGTCATCCACAGCCATGACACAAGACTGACGTTTATCTTGTATGACGACATCAAGGAGTAGGCAAACAAAGTCAGCAGAGCAAGAGAGAGGGACAGATAGTGAGAGAGATAGATGCATATAGACAAAGAAAGAAAACTCCTCTTCCTTATAGGTACAGGTTAAAATGCATACAAAAATCACATTCAGAAAGTAAATTACCTCAACTGCTCTTCCAGACAACAAATAAGAAAAAATAAAAGAGAGAGAGAGATAGAGAGGTTTACAGAGAGGGGGTGAGCAGTTCTGTAGTCAGGTTTCATACAGTATCTGACACATGGAGATCATGGCTGGGTAGCAAGCATAGGCGCGGGAAGATATTTTGAACTCGGGGTGCTGAAAATCGCTATGACAAATCGTTTGCTATAAGTTAACGCAACGGAGATTTTAAGTTGTTTTGTGTATCAGTGATACAGAACTATTTCCCTGTATTTATACTACCTTTGGTAGCACATTAAATGTATTGCAGACAGATTTAATATATTGTAGCAATCGTTCAGAGAGGGTGCTGCAGCACCCTCAGCACCCCTACTTCCAGCGCCTATGGTAGCAAGCCTACTATTATATATTATATATTAGAAGTTAACCACAAAAGTGAGCCAAACAAAACAGTTTCACTGGCCCCAGAGCTCAAAATGTGTGCAGCATGCTCATTGGCTGAGCGCGTAATGAGGGTGTAAGCTAGTTGGACAGCTTTATAACCACAGATCAATTCAAACAATTTTCCACACTTAGGGTAGGGGAAGATTTGCCCCTCGGGGCAGAGAGAGCAGAGGCAGATAGAGGCAGGCAGCGAGATGGGGTAGTCCAGCGGAGCAGCTTAATCTCAAGGCCCAGTTCTCTGACTGCTCTGACCAACTCCCACCTCCGCCATCTCCCGCCGGGTCTCCGGTGCACCGGATGAACCTTCCCCTCTCAAGTTTATCGCCGAGGTGAAATCTCAGCGACCCGATACGGCCCGTTTCAGAACAAGAGTCCCCGCCGGCCCCCCCTCCCTTTTTAATGGCCTGCTATTTTCATGCTTGCTTTGACTCCCAGGCCCGTGACTTGATTTGCTTATCAATCACACGCAGACAGTGCGTGAGATTTCCCCTCCGTGCGAATCTCATTTCAGACATCACAGGGCTGCTCACAAACACGCCGCCGCCTCGGCAGGCTCTCCTTCCATCGCAAATCATTACTTCAATTATTATTCGCCATTTCTGCGGCTGCTATTTTAGTAACTGGTTGTCGCGGGCTGAAGGCACCCCTCCGCCCCTGCCGATGAGAAGGTTTGTGGAGCGCACTGTGCTCGCCAGCCTTTCTGATGGAAACACGGGTGACAGAAATACACGTGAGCACAAGTAAAACGTCAGCATGTAGTGACGTAATCAGCGTCATCGATCACTTTAAACGTGGGTGGAGGTTTGCAGGGATAAACTAATTGGAATTCCTTTTAAAAGCCAAGTGGTCCATGTCCTTCACCATACATAGGCCTCATGTCGCAGCCACAGGAAGATGCAGCGGACGTATTAAAAAAGAATGACAACCTAAGGGCGGACATGCGGTTCCTATGGTTACGCGTGTATGGCGTGAGCACGGTGAGCTTTCTCGCACGAGACGCAAGGTCTAAATAACGTTACGGACTGCCACCCACTGCACGCTCACAGAAAAGACAGAAATAAGATTGGTTCTGATTTGCAAAAAGGTTTTGCCTGGATTTGTTTTGCCATTTCAAAGACATTAGTTTTTAAATTGCCACTTCCTAAGGCAAATAGCACCTGTAATGCTGAAAGAAGAAATGTGCGCACACCCCCGTTTAAGAGAACCGCTTCATCTTAGTCTATAACACACACAAACCTGCTCAAGTCCAATGGCAGGCTCATAATTGAGGTGATAAGAGCCTCAGTTCAAAGGTCACCTATCAAACCGTCAGACTGGCGATGAGATTCAGCCGTGAGAGAAAGCTCTGTGAATTGAGATGTCACGGCTCTGATGAAGTCGGGGGGGGATGGACGATGAAGACTGACTACATGTCCGTCTCTCTGAAAGGCCCTGTGATGTTCTTCATAACCACCAGCGGAGCTGCATTGGTATATCACCAGCGAAATGAGAAACTCAGTGAGAGATAACGAACACATCCTTCCACAGGGGGTAAACAACACCCCCCCCCCCCAAAAAAAATAATCTAATAATAATAATAATTGGCTGTAATAGATTTCTTTCTTTACTTACAATGACACCATTTTATTCGGACAGGTCCAGTAAAATAATTGTTCTAGACTGAGCAGCATATGATTTATTATGTGCAATGATTTACCCTCTCCAACTCTAAATCTACACAAGTAATGCACGTATGCTGAGAGAATATGGCTGGTACACTGATTGTTGATACACTGGTCATAAACAGCAGCTCACATGCTTATTATAACGGACCAAATTAATCTCGGTGGGCTTAAATAAATCTTAAACAAGGGCAGCCCCGTTTGTCCTCATGATATTAATCAGCTAAAAATACACACAAAAGCCAGCCCAAGCCGTAGCTGGTTTGGAGCTGTGATTAACTCCTTCATTAAGCACGTCCTTCACAACAATACAGGACTACTGCAGTTTTCTCCTTTAGTGTGATACAGCCGCCCATTAAACATTTTTAACAAAGCAATTTGGGCGGCTGTGATAAAAAATAATTGGCAATTGACCTTGGAGTGAGTAAGACTGAAGATAAATAAACACTGTATTCCTGCAGAACAGTGGGAAATAAACAGGCAGTCATTTCTGCAGCAAACATATGAATATTAATAAACATGATAAATCTACAGCAATCTTAAAACACACAATTAAAAAAAACTCAGAATCCGAAGTTTCTGTGAAGTGGAAAAGTATATATTTAGACATCATATACAGTGGGGACGGAAAGTATTCGGGGAGTGACACAATTTTTGTTGTTTTGGCTCTGTAATCCAGAACATTGGATTTGAAATGGAACAGTGACTGAGTTTAAAGTGCAGACTTTCAACTTTAATTTGAGGGCTTTTACATCCATATTAGCTAAACTGTGTAGCAATTGCAGCCGTTTTTTTTATACACAAGCCCCCCCCCCCATTTAGGGAACGGAAAATAATTGGAAAGATTAACATAAACTTAAATAAAGTCATCATATTTCAATATTTTGTTGCATATCCTTTGCATGCCATGACTTCCTGATGTCTGTGACCCAAAAACATCAAAAGACTTTTTCATATCTTATTTTCTATCGCTCTTACAGGCGATACTATAACCTCTCTGTAAGAAATCCAATGTTCTGGAGTACAGAGCCAAAACGACAAACATTGTGTCACTGGCCGAATACTTTCCGTCCCCACTGTGTATTTAGTAGGACGGGGAATTGCAATTCTCTTGTGCGACAGGGCCCCTGAAACCCCCCCCCCCCCCCTTATGTGTTGGCCTGTGTGTGTATGCATGTGTGCATGTACATATGTGTGTGTGTGTGTGTGTGTGTGTGTGTGTGTGTGTGTGTGTGTGTGGGTGTGGGGGGTGTGTGCTTGCGGGCAAATGTGTGTGTCTGTGTGTGTGGGGGGGGGGGGGGGGTGTGTGTGTGTGTGTGTGTGTGTGCACGCATCTGAGCAAGCCTGTCTGTGTGTGTGTGTGTGTAAAGGGTAAAGCAGTACAGCACACAGTGACCCATCAGAGGGCCGCTGAGCTGACAGCATGGGGCTGACACATCTACATGAGAGGGGAACTGATAAATGGAGGCAATTACACTGGTGCAAGTGACTGATGTACTGAGATAACATAAGGACAGGAGAGAGAGAGGGGGAAAGAGAGAGAGGGAGAGAGAGACAGAGAGGCAAAGAGAGAGAGAGAGACAGAGAGGGAAAGACAGAGATAGAGAGAGAGAGACAGTCAGACAGAGAGAGTTAGACAGAGACCATCAAGACAAGACAAGACATGATATTGCTTTTTAAAACAGCCTCTAGGTCATTGCATGGAATAAACACGATGGAAAAACCGCCTAAATCAGATTTATTTGGCGGGACAGGCCAGTGTAGGTGGGTACCTAGGCACTTAATGTCAGCTCCAGTAAGTACCTCCACCAGAAATACTGTAACAACAGCCGAAGGAATACGGTAACCTAGATGAAATTCTCCATTTTGAATTGTGAATGTTTTCCCAGTGTTTATCAAAGAGTTCCTCCAGCGCATTAGTTAAAACCAAGTTTTCTTCTTCTCATCATTTCTTTACCATATTGCTCGCCTTACTCGCTAAGTTAAACAGCTGTACTTAGCCACCGGAGGCTATCCGGCGGTGTTTCTTTATAACTCACTTGCACAATCATTGGCGACTTTTAGAATACATCATATTTCATTGTGAAACGCCCCAAACACATTCTATCCATCTTGAAATCCTGGCATTACACTTGAGATGAACCTTGAAATTAGAGTAACTCAGATAAAAACAGTCTTCTTAATATAAGCAGTTAGACATTGAGCACCAGGTAGAAAATTGAAGGTGACAAGAATTATGTAAAGTAACACAGACAAGCTTTTAATAGCTTTGACTGGCTTCTGTTGTCATGGAGACAAACTCCAATAATCTGTCTTGACTTTTGGCTACACAAACTAAACCATTAATTCAATAATTGTGTATAAGTATGCCTGTGTATGTATGTGTGTGTGTGTGTGTGTGTGTGTGTGGGTGGGGGGGGGGGGGGTTCTTACTGCAAACACTCACGCATTCAGGTGTAATTAAACCTACTGCACCCTTAATACAACCACTTACATAACTGACACATTGAGGCAAAACAAAACCTCACATTAAGTCAAACAGTTATCCACCACTTTAGTCTCTGTCATCTTACTCCGAAATTATGCAAGGCTATTAAAACACTCCTACGGTATATACAGTGCCCTCCACTATTATTGGCACCCCTGGTAAAGATGAGTAAAAAGGGTTATAAATTTCACCGTTTGGTGAATTGCCTTAATCTCACACTGAAAAAATGAGAAAAATCCAACCTTTAATTGAAGTCAATTTATTATGAGAAAAAAAAATCCCTCATCAAGAAATAATTATTTTTAACAAAACCACGTGTGCCACAATAATAGGCACCCCTGCATTTATATATAGAATAAAATAATCATTTTTTAATATTTGGTCGCATATCCTTTGCATGCCATGACGTCCTGATGCCTGTGACCCAGCAACATCAAAAGACTCTTGATATCTTATTTTCTGGTATTCTTACAAGCGATACTATAATCTCTCTGCATTTGAATGGATCTCTATGGGAATTGGGGGGTGGGACTAGATTTCATTGTGGCACACAAAATGCTTGTAAGAGTACCAGAAAATAAGATATCAAGAGTCTTTTGATATTGTTGGGTCACATACATCAGGAAGACATGGCATGCAAAGGATATGCGACCACATATTAAAAATGATTACTTTATTCTATATATAAATGCAGGGGGTGCCAATAATTGTGGCACACATGGTTTTGTTAAAAATAATTATTTCTTGATGAGGGATTTTTTTTTTTTCTCATGATAAAATTTACTTCAATTAAAGGTTGGATTCTTCTAATTTTTTCAGTGTGAGATTAAGCCAATTCACCAAATGGTTAATTTTCTATAACCCTTTTTACTCATCTTTACCAGGGGTGCCAATAATAGTGGAGGGCACTGTATATAACTCAGTGCTGGTCATACGGAGTTAAAAATGTTTTCTTTCATTTTGACCTCTCGCCCCCATGTGGCCAGCATGGGTGTTACGGCCATGTGCCAGTTTAATACAGGTCAGCCATTTGGCCTGCTCTTCTGTGGATGAGTGCCGCTGCTCTGCGTGAGAATCGGCCATGTGCCTGAACCTTTCTATCCCTCTCTTTATCCCTCTCTCCATCCCTCCCTCCCTTCTCCATCTCCCTCCATCCCTCCCATCTGTTGGCTGTTCTATCTGACACAACGCTGAACAGTATTGCTGCTCCCTGCTGAATCTAACCAACTGGAAAAAAACTAAGCCACCGAAGAAAACACCGAACAAATAAAACTAATTTTGAGTAACACACTTAAACACCAGTTTCTATTTTTAAATGTATGACTGTTGAATGTGAATTAATGTAAAGGCTAAAGACAAGACTGGTAAATCTGCACCGATCACATGTTTGAGATATGGACCATGTGAAAGTTAAGAACTACTGTATATGTTTGCAATGATAATGTGCCGCGCTGCACTCCTGGGCTTGAAAGAGAGGAATCTGTTGAAATGTCAGTAGCAGGTGACGGTTTGCTTGAGTCTGTCAGTAGCCTTCTGCCATTGAGGGCAATGGCATCACAATAATAGAAACACAACACTCACTGGTTTACAAGGCTATAAGGAGAAGCAAAGCTGTTTAAGGGTCATTTACAGCATGCCACCCGATGCATGTTTTTGCATGGGTATATGCCTCCCTAATGCAGTTCATTATTCTGAGCCTGTGTCTGCGGTCAATATCCTCATCGGAATGTCCACGTGTTCCACCTCGCGCTTCAGGGGGGAAAAAGAGACTAACCTTTATTGGTTCAGCAAATCAGTCTGCCGGCCAACTACCAAAGCATAAATCAGATGAGAAAAAAATGCGCAAAAAGGAAAAGGATTCACGTAGGAGGGGGGGAACAAAAGGGTGACCTTTGACCTCTCTGCGTAATGCCCTATTCCCTCCTGTAGTGGCAACAGTGAGTCACAGACTCACAAGGACAGGATGAGGTGGTAGGAGCCCCTTCGACCCCGGTGTTCAGACATTGCTTTATTTTCTCGTGTCTTGCGCTATGCTATCCAGCACACCACAGCAAAGACCGAACCTGTGACTGTGCTGGCAACAGGGGCCGCATTACCCCAGAAGCAGCCAAACACAACGCCATTTAACAGCGTTTGTTAGAAATTCCTCCACTGCAGCAACACGGCAGTAGGTCCCCGATCCAACATTGTTAACAAATAGGCTATGCTTTAAAAAAAAAAACATTATTATTCCCTTCAATAAGAGCTGTGGGATGACACCGCATACATAATTCAGAGGGCACAGGCATGTGAAGTGCCAAATAGAGTAGAACCTTCTGGAAAAACCCGGCCGCACAGGCATGTCAAATTCCCAGACTGCTGTTTTATGAGTGTAATGAAAAATCTCTAAAGAAGATCAAGGGTTACACACCTATGCCCACGCCAGCAATGACAGGACTTGGCAAGTGTATCCAAGGCTATTAAACCGCTAACACTCTGTAACGTGCCAAATTAAACAGGGCACAACTCAATTAGAATGTTAAAGGGGGGGAAAAAACAACCATAAAACTGTCTGGTAATGGGGACAAAATTACTCACATTATTATTATATTTCGGTGAGAGCCCATCATAAATCATCTCACGTAATGGTTGGGTCCATTACCTCCCCCACTATTCGCGTAATAGGCGCCTCAGCCTTGACGCTGGCTACCAGTTTAAATTAAACCGGCTGGTATTTGCTGCGTCAATATTGACGGGTGAATTACAACAAAAAAAAAAAAACACACACACACACACATCTGGCCGCCTCTCACACTGATGCTATTCAGCCACCTGGAGTCTGGGGACCAGGACCACCATCTCCGTTAAAAGTCAGTTTGATTGATTTCTTTGCACGTTTTTTCCCCGAGTGACGAGCGCCGTGATCCTTAGTGCCACATTCATGGGTCCAACACCCTCTGGCCAAAACAATTAGCATAGTTATTGCGCTGACATTGGGAAACGCGCTGAATAATTGCGCTGGGCCCTGAGGCACGTCCATGTTGCCCCCTCTGATTTAGACGCTGCGCCTCTCCGTCTCTCTCTGTACCCCTCAACATTGGTTTTGACACTTTCAAGGTCTAAAGGGACGTAAACGAAATATTGCATGTCAATTCAAAAGCTACCCAGTCCCCTCCTCCAGAGGCCTGCCATTTTATATTTCACACTTCTGTTGTGATCAGTGCATAAGAATTGAAATTCAAGCATATGGGGTTGTGACTGTGTGCGCAACAGACCTTATGTTAACTGCTCCGTACAGATGCGCTAATGATATGTATTGGAAATTACACTGCAGGAGGAATGAATACTACAGATTTACATGACACAAGACAGACAGGATTCCCCATGGCGGAGGTAAGAGAGGTGTTCTCCACACGCTCTTCTCTATTTATAAAAAGAAGGACATGTGAAACATAATAAATTAACTCCAAGCCAGCAAACGACATGGCAGATGGTATCTTCCTCAAGCATGGCAACTCCATATGGCAAGCCGTATTAAAATATCCCATTAGGTTGCCAGTCAAAAAACAAGGCGGGTGGGGGTTGGGGCAGGGATTGTGGCCCCAGTATGTGTGCCGAACTCTGACCCTGGAGCATTGGGCAAGGAAACGCGTATAGAACAGAGCGCTCCGCCCCAAACGTAACCCTATATATGCCCATGCACACCCCCCTCTCTCTCCCCCCCTCCCAGGAGTTGAGACTGCTCAGCCTAGGGGCAGCTACTTCCTCAGAGACTCAGTAGTGCACGTTTTATACAGCTGCTCCTGTAAGACCAAAGGAGGGAGCGCAAACAGAGCTCAACCCTCCCCACGGGCCTGAAGACAAGGCCAGTTATTGGACGATAAGATATTATATATTGAGTCCGCTTCACCCCCTCCCGCCCCGCCTGTAAGAAGCCACCCTTGTCCAATAACGAGCCACGTATTTACATGCAAAGATATTGCCGACAGAATCGGTGCCTGTAGGGCTGCTTCCAATTCATTGTTATTTATGAATAGCAATTCATAAATATTAATGCTGGTTAACTGACGATGTTACAGAGACGCAGCCAAAACAGTCAGGCCGAAATAACAGCGGAGCGCATGCGTGAACGTACGCGCTTAATTGCGCTGGCGCTGTGTCACATGTGGGCCAGCCAGCAGGTGCTGTGCTGTATGTCATGCTTCCATGCATGGTTCCAGGGTTAAAGTGGGTTAAAGTGTTACTATGAATATCATCTCAAAGAGTGTGTAAATAAATCATGGGAAGCTTCTATATAATGCAGAAGCTCCACAACATGGCCTCATAATTACGGTGCAAAAAAAAAAAAAGAGAGCACTGCACAGCAGCTTTACGGTTTCATCACATTACATCTTCACCACTAAACGGTGGGGAAAGCACTGAAGAATTTGGAAGATTTGGAAGTTGCATGTAAAAAAAAAAGTAGACAGAATATGAATGAAACTATTTGGTGGCGTTTGCCCTTTCCTACTCACTTGATTGATTATTCCTGGTGAAAGTAGTCACATACATTATCTGTAAGGTATGAAATGTCACGAAAAACATCATTGTGGCCTTTTTTACAGGCACACTGCCCCCGTTCAGCACCCCCAACCCGCAGGCTCCACACCCACACACTGACCACACACCCGTGACCACACCCACACACCTGCAATCACACCACTGACCACACCCACACACCTGCAATCACACCCACTGACCACACCCACACACCCGCATTCACACCCACTGACCACACCCACACACCTGCAATCACACCCACTGACCACACCGACACACCTGCAATCACACTCACCTGACCACACCACATACCTGCAACCACACCCACATCAAAGCTGCTTTGCCTCCTGTCCTACACTTTCTCTATATCAGGCTGTGCCTCGATGGGTGGGAGGCAGGCTAAAGGGTGCTCTGAACTCTAATCTTGAAACAGGAAATAAAAAACAAAAGTCCACAAGGTACATCAAAGGCACAGTGCATCAGTTCAAGGGGCTTTGCAAGGACCACATAAAGGGTTACACGCATGGTGACTGTGGCTTTTAGATCGCTCGGCTGAAATATCCATCCCAAAAGCCAGAGTTTGTAGCGGGTGTGTAGAGGCATGTACTAGCCCCACCTCCAAATGGTGATGTCACAGTTTGGTCTCAGAGCAGTGGACAGTCATACTGCTGTCCTGTACCCATGTCTCCAGAAAAACATACTCATGACTGCTTAAAACCGGTACCCCATAACCACTGCCCTACATATAAAAGTGGCTCCAATCACTTAAAAATGCAACAACTGGGCTAGACAATGCACGGTTACATTTCTCATCCAAGCGTTTCTGATAAAAAAATGTAAAAAAATCTTTTGCCATTCATTTTTTATGCGCTCTAAGTGCTAAATGGAATCTAGCCAAATACTTTTTTCCACATTTTTATGACGCTGGTAGTTTGGATCATCGTGTGCCGTTTAAATGTAGCAGCACCCTGGTAACTGCACGAGTTGAAAATGCATTAATATGCACCGTCATGGCAACCTGACATCCTCAATCAAGCAGAATTTCTAACATGACAAGCCTTTTTCTCTCAGTTATCTTTGCCCCCTGCAGACAAATGTATCACCAGATTGAACAAATTATGCGTCCGTCTAATTTGGGGCACAAATAGAGAAGTGACCAAAAGAGTGCTGCTGTATAAATCTAGAGAACATGGTGGACTGGGAGCGCTGGAACTTGGTTGTAAATTGAAGATTGCATTCTGTAAAAATATTGCACATAGTTTACGAAGGGGAGCAAGTTGGGTAGGAGATGTCTCTACTTGGGTTAAGAAGAGCGGTACACAGAAAGTTTTGAATGTATTAAAAATGTTCATTCCAAAGTATTATCAGAAAACTTAAGGGACACAGCTTGGGTGATATCTCTTGGCAGACTACCAGTGCGTGTCATAGTTAAATGGAGCTGTTTCGTCACAACTAAAATATGCCCAATATTAAGCTGTGTGGAGGAAGAAACAATTCAACACCTGTTGTTAAACTGCCATAGAACAAAAGAAATATGGAAGAACATGTTACAAATTGGTATGAAAATTGTACGGAAACAATTATGTATGGCATATTTGAAGAGAACTTGCCACCTGAAACAAAACAATTTTTTTGGATGATTATCTATATAATAAACTCACAAATATGGAAAACAAGGGGCAAGTTAATAATTAACCAGACATACATCAGCAGTGAAACGGTGAAAAAACAAATAATTATCGACTTGAAAAGAAGAACAACTCTGGACTTAAGACTGAACAAAAAAAAACTCTGTGGACACTTTTGAATTTGTCATTTTTCCTGTGTAATGATGTAATTTGTACAGAATATTTTATATCATGTCATTTATTGTATATGTGATGCATTGTAATTTGTATTGTGCCTGATAATTTAATAAAGCACTTTTAAAAAGCAAGCTTCCTTTAGCTCCTCCTCCCATGGAGGGAGGAGTCACTGGAACACTTCCAATGAATGACAGGTTAAATTCACTTTGTTAACACAGGTCAACATTTTCAGCAAAGTGAACCCCAGGCAGAGTAAAACAGGAGGAGCAAACAGTGCATGCAGAAAACTTAATTTTACCGGCACTAAAATTCAGGAGAGAAGCCCCCGTCTTTCCCCCTGTCCCAGGCTCTCTGTGTGCTCTGCACTGGTTCATTATATCCATGGTGCCGCCAGAGATTCTCCTGTCATTTTGACAGATGCTGCACGCAGCAAGTCGTGTGTAAATACTGTGGAGGCGTCCGCTTGAGAATTCTGCTGGAAAAGATGAACAAGAGTCCACAGACTAAGAGCCTTGACAGTCACTGCGCCGGGCTGCTGCCCCCTCGTCTCCACGGAAACCACACAAAACAGGCACCCAAGCGTGTTCTCGGGAATTTGGGTATTTGTAGAATTTGGAAAGCGCAGAATGTACCATTTTCATTCAATTTTCAGTATGTATATACATGTACTGCATTGTGTGTACAGCATCTTTTACAGATAGTCTTTGGCTTGTAAGGACTATATACTCCTGAACTCCCTCTTGCAGTGGTGATTACCATGGAAACCAACGATCTTAAGGCAAGGAGACAACACTGGCAAGGGGCAAGCCACTTTAGATGTGTGCCATCCTATAATAAGAAATGATCAAGAGGTCAATACGGAAGCATTGGCTTTGAGTGTCTCTGTGTGCGTCTTTCACCCGGGGTGAGTCCTGAGGGAAGCCGGGAATGATTCAGGAATAAAAGAACAATAATATGGCCTCATTCTGAACACAGAACAAACCACCCCCCACCCCCATCCCCCTTCTCCCAGTGTCTGTTTATATGTTTTCATGGCCTCCGGAACATTCCTGTCCTCGGGTAGTAGTTGCTCTGTGAAGACCTTAGAGCAGAGTCTTTATTAAAGCTCTTTACGGCCAGCGCGTTTGGTCTGCTGCCCAGAAATGCCCCAGTGTCGGTGGGTGCCTGACTCGCTGGCGTTCCCATCGAGGGGAAGCAGAGCTCCGCCATAGCGCAGGAGCTGCTCCGGGGCTCTGAGTCACCAGGGTGGGATTTAAACACGTCCCCACACGCGCAACGCATACATGCGCAGAAACACACACGCGCATAAACACTGTAGCATAACTGTACACTGGATACACGCACAAGCACTCACACACATACATGCACAGAAGCATACGCACACATACACATTTACACACATGTGAAAGAACAACCACACACATGCACACAAACAAATACATTATATCAAATAGAGAAATGCAAATATACAGCCAAATATAAATAAGCAAACATGAATATATGCACATATACTGTCTGTACACACTCACTCGTGCACGCAATCAAGCATGCCCAAACGCACACGCGCTCATACACATACGCACGCACGCACGCACACACGTGCGCAGGCAGGCGCGCACACACACACGCACACACTTGGATGTTTCCAGATCAGACCAGCACCAGACAACAGATTGACCCAGGTACAAATAATCAAATGATGCAAATGAAACAGATTTGTAGCCTTGGGCGGCAATCAGCCATGCGCCGATAAGAACACAAATCCTGTGCAGCTTTCACAAGCAAGCACTGCAGTCTCAAAGGCTTAGGAACGTACAGAGCCTCGGTCCAGGCCACAGAGAACACACCGTCTTTGGAAATATCAACTGCTGAAGCTAAAATCTCATCAAGCTCGAAACCAAGGTGGGGTAACACTGCGTTACATGCTTAGGGTAAGCCTAGTCAGTCCCTCCAGGATTTAAAACAACATCCTTCTGGTTAGAGATCCTGCTGCCGACCCATTCTGTCCAGAAACATCTCCAACAGACCATACAAACAGAAGGCAAATATATGCTTGCAGATAACAAAAACTAGAAAAAAAAGGCCCAACTTAAAGGAGCTATATGTAACAAATTTACTGTACTAAATCATAAAATGACCATGATATGTCATCAGAGATTAAGGAAACAAGTTGAAATACTGGCTTCTCCGACAACAATGCTAGCCAGTATGTTCTTTGAAATTTCCATTCCGGGTCGGAACATCTGTATTTGTTTAGGCCTGTGTGATTCACTATTCTCCGAGTTGACTCCGAGTCCACTGCCCATAATGAACAACCAGATGTACTCCGGCACTCCGACAGCCGATTTACGAATGCCTAGGCTAGCTAAAGATTTAAATATATATATATGTACTGTATATAGTTACTCGCTAAACATACCACTAACGTTAGCTTATATCTGTGTGACCGTAATCATAGTCAGCCATGCATCTAGCTAACATTGACAGAGTTATAAAAAATCCACATGAGCTGGTTTATAATTTGCAAACAATAAATAATAAACAAATTGCAAACGTATACATTAGCTGATCAACTTACAGTGCAGGACTTGTCGTCGCTTGTCATTGTCAAAATAGAATAAGCTCGTCTCAAAATATAATGTTGCGCTTGGCTCTTCTTGCGCTCGTGTTCGTTCAGTGTCTCGACTCTCTCCAATATTGTGAATTTGGATTGCAGTACCCATTTTAAATGCTCGGTGTCAATGTTACATATAGCTCCTTTAAAAGAGCTTAAAGATTACAAGCTGGTAATTAAGTTGGTGGTCAAAGTCCAAGTGGTCATGACCTGAAAAAAAGCTGTAATAAGGGTAGACAATGACCTGACAAAAGTGCATGTTAATGTTCGCACAATCGACATGGCGCCAATTTTTAGATGTTAAAAATATTTTTTTAGGCAAGTGCAGTATGTAAGAGTTGGATTAGTATTGTACACTTACCAAGAATGGCATTTTTACCTTCAAATTATATATATATATTTTTTTTTTTTGTAAGAAATGTACAGGCCAATTATCTATACCATTGATCACTCGGAGTCAGCCAGCTAGCAATGTGGAAATGAACATATCACCAACCTAAGGCCCTGAACAACACTGTCCATGTAATCTGTCCATTCCACTGTCGTTTCAAGGAGATACTGACAAACCACTAAACTGGTATGGGTTTCATTAGAATCTGTGGGTGCGTTAATTACCTAGAGGAAGGGCGGGTGTCGCTAATCTGTTAGAGTTTCCCTTTCCTTCAGGCTACATTAAGAGAAATCCTAGGAAACGCACGGATGCCTTTCCGCACACGAGCAATGCATTATTCATGCTCATTCCATTATTTAGTGCTTTGCAAATTGGCGACGGCTCTCGTAAAGAAGGCGTCCGTACGAACGGCACTCGCGGCCCCAGCGGGTTCCTCCTTTCCCCAGCAGGGAATGCACCCCCCCCCACCCCGCCTGGCGGAGCGCTTTTACGTTCAGAAATTACACAACTGTTAAGAGCGTCGATTCAGCAACTGTCAGTTGTGGGCCGCCATCCACACGTACTTTAATCTGCGCAAAAAGAAGGAAAAAATGTCCAAGCATCTCTCTGTGGGGTTAAAAGAATGCACTCTTCCGCAGGCTATGAGTGCTGAGACAGGTACAGCAATGGCACCGGGGAGCGCCGCTGGAGAGCCGGTACAAACACCAACTCAACCGCCATTTTACAGCGAGCAGCCAGCGCTCAACCGGAACACTGCGACTGTGCACGGCGCTCGCCTGAGAAAGTGCTGTAAATCCAGTCGGCACGCTACACTTTACGGGAGGGATTTTGGGTCGAGTAGAGCCGATATGTGCGGTGGTGGCTCTCCGCCAGGGATTCAAACCTGCAGCCTTTATGGGGTACATGCCAATTGCCTGGCTGGCTATGCCATACTTTTTGTCCCGAGGCATAGGAAAGCAGGGGGGCGTGCAACACTGCGGGCGTGCAACACTGTATTGGAGGAGCGTCGAGGATTTACACCCCCCGCACCCCCGAGCAGCTGGACACGGTTTAGCGATTCCCAATCTCAGGTGTCTAATCCAGTTAGAATGCTCAAGCTGAAATTTCGGGAGATATATAGGCTATATATAAAAAGAGCTGCAAGTAATACCAGCTAGCCTTTTACTTCTGAGACCTTCAAACATACAGCCACATTCAAACGGATGCTACAGATGTACACAAATTCCCAAGTTGTAGCCATGACAACCAAAGGCTTAATCCCCACACCAAGGGCGCTCACTTGGATCCCGTGAAAAGCCCATAATGTCATGACCACTACTCCCGCTTACTCTTCCTCAACATTTAGAGCTTCATGAAAAACATTTTCCCAAAAAATGTGACAAATGAACCCTGTCTGTGGAGGAAACTTGTCTGGTTTCCCCACCCTATTTAAAATATAGTCCTTACGCAAGAGCCCTCCGAAATATCTGCACAAATTAAGTATTCATTAAGCTGTGAATGCATAAATAAGACCTACTACACTGCATGGAAACTGAAATTGTACTCTCAGAGATGATGCAGTGCATTAATATAAAGTATTACTTTGAATAAAACGTTCAGAAGTTGACCAAATATATAATTGATCACGCAAAGAGGAATCATCCTTTAACTTTCTTTCACATATTTTTCTCAGAAAATGGTGATGACATCATTGTCATTACAATGACGATTTAAGGTCATAGAGGATTGTGCCTTTTCCGGTCACCACGACCGTGCTCGCACCTGCAAGCATACCAGCGAAGAAGAAGCAGGAAGCAGACTTTACACACACCCTAGTCCCCACACATTATGGAGGATGCCACAACAGTAGAATGGAAAATACAAAAAACGATTTATCAGTATTTACTGTTTATTTAAATTTTATTATCCCAATGAAATTTTACAGCCGTTTTTTCATGTTGCTGCTTAGTTATAATGCACACTAATACGAGGCGAAGCACAGGTGCACATTCAGTATGTGGTATTTAAAGATAAGGGCATTGTCAGTTGTAGTTTTACTGGACTGGATCCTGGGCACTCTTTGGGAAAAGCTGTTATCCACTGAACATCCACTCGAGCCGTAATGGCCTCATCACCACCTTTTCAGGTTCACATTGAGGAAGGCACTACAATCTGAGACAGGAAAGTAGAAATGCAGGCCTTTCCCATTAAAGTACAATCATCTGTGCTGGGAGCCAGGGTGCTCAGTGATCCTCACCACAGCCCACAAGCAGAATGTACCTGTGGCAGTAAGAGCACTCTGCAGCATGACAGTACAGGGGGGTAATTCAGTTACACTGAATTAACTATCTTTGCTAATCTGCTGTCTGCTTTGAACAATGAATCCCAGCTGGGAATTCAGATCGCATTATAAGACTTCTGCTTAGAGAAGACAGGCACTCTTAATAAAAGATTCAGCCTCATGAATTAATTAATTAAATATCTTCACAAATAACAGTACCCCCCCCCCCCCCCCCACCACACCCAAAAAAATAATAAATTATATACACACACTGTGTGTATATGATTTTATTCTAAAATAAACCATTCTGTCTTTTGCAAAAAGTATGCATTTGTAGAGGAGAATTAGTGCAACATTCTCAGGAGATATATATTTATACACATTATTATTGTCTTAATTGAATGATAAGAGATTGCAGGAGGCTTAACAATACTCATATGCTTTCCATATGGATAAGATAAAAAACTGTATTATTGTACATTATTCTGAATACCAGGGGCTTCAAACTCCTGGAGAGCTGCAGTGGGATTTGCTAACAATCGGCAGCCAAATTAGGCCTCGGGAAAAAAGTGTGTGGATTCTTTAGACAGGGAATGACTTCAATGAATCACTGGTGATGATATGCGCCAAGAACAAGTCAATGCTGAGGCTCCCCAGAACTGGAGACTGACTCTCCCGGTGTATACGGATACAAGTCAATGCTGAGGCTCCCCAGAACTGGAGACTGACTCTCCCGGTGTATACGGATACTTTGACTATCTCCGCGCTCCGCAGTGTGAAAAACATGCAAATGTCAAACAGTTACTCCCCCAGAAACCCCTACGGTTCCAGCGTGTTTAATTACATAAGGCTTAATAAAGTGATAAGGCTAATGAATCTGAAGTTCGATTACTGTACAGCACTCATTAAGCTGCCAGTTGTTCTCGATGAAATCCTGGTGCAAAGCCTCTGATCAATAGGACAGCCGGAAAGGAAATAACAGCGTGTTAAAAAGTCAAATTTCTGAAAGCGTTCTGGAAATTAACAACCTTGAAAGGCATCCATTGTATCTGACCATCAAAACCCTTTCACACCTACAGGCCAAGGACATTTATTGAAACTCATTGATCTTCACTGGAACCTAAAGCTCTAACTTGGCAAAAAATACCATATGTGGGATGTATGTGCCAATCAAGTGTCCATGCAATTGCATGCAAACACTTTGCTAAGCCAAGCTTGTGTGTTAAAGCTTAAAAAATTTAAAGATTAAAACAGGAAAAAAATGACCAATCTGGGATTTCACGATTCCCAGGAATACCCGCTGTTCAAGAAATCCATAGGAATCACCACGAGTGAAGAACACCTCAGATTAAAGACGTGGATATTCAAAGGGAGAAGTGTATGGATTATACCATAGATCAATGACTTTGAAGCCAGATTGCTTGAAACGCATAATGGATGAGTACATCCTAGGACACATTTACAAAATGTATAAATATAACTTGAAACAGGGCCAGAAGCTGTATGTATCTGGGATGTGTCCATGTACCTCCTTATATGTGTGCGCGTATGTGCGTTCATATACGTCCTTTTATGCGCATGTGTGTGTGTGTGTGCATCACGCTTGTGTTTCAATGCACTTCTGTTTTTTTGCACTGAACTCACTGCAGCATGTTATCCCGGCTATTTTTACTTAGAGAAACACCGTTTGGCAGGACAAACCTGTCCCCAGGACGCAGCTCACGTGGGAGGAGGGGCAGTAACAGCAGCCTGGAGAGGGGGGGCGTGGCCGTGCCATTCTGCATCGCCCCGGGAGACGGTCCTACCTCCAGGGCACAGCGCTTCCTGCTCCTGGCCTGGGACAGGGAGGCAAAATAGCAGCAACATTAATTATTCACTGCGTGGAAGAAGTGGAGTCCGCACCTATAATTAACATCGTATTCTCCGCTTTCAGTGTTTCCAAAGGGGGGTTCTGATGACTATCGAGTGCATCGGCGTTCAACCTCTAAGAAACAGACTGGCAGCAATCCAATGAGTATTTAATGGCAGAAAAATGGATTCTGTGAATTAAATCTCAACAACTTTCGGTTCCCTGGTGAAGACGGATTTCCAAGGCCTAGCTATGGTTTCTGGGCATTGTACCACCCTACATTAATTAACTAAGCTTTCCTGTTGTCCCATTTCTCATGTGCTGGGCGAACTGCTAAATTAACTTGGTTTACATGATTTATATGTTCTCTTTCAAATGACAGAATACGCTACATTGTTTTGTTTAAAGGTCAAGGGAAGCACTTTGTACCTTCAAAACCTTGTGATCTGTGATTTTTGAGGGTTCATCCGGCCATATATAATAACTGCCAATATTACAATAGCTATAGTAAATCACAATTTCTGTGAAAGATGGTGACATAACGCAAAGACATACATTATTTTGTATGGTTGTAATGAATGTATTAATAGCTCGATATGCATTCATGAATACGCTCTGTAGTCCATGACATAACAGGACATAAAGCAAATTAGAACACATTGTAATGCTTTTGTGATGCCCATTATTGCATCATGAATGCTTTATGACGATAGTTAATCATCACATTTTATAGTTATTTACATAGTCACTGAATTATGATTTGCTGTTGAAATATACCCATTTAAGCTTCAGTAAATTGTTTTGTAAAAATTGAAATCGAATGTGAATATAAGGAAATAAAATTCAGATGACAAGATACTCTTGCATACATCCATGCATATACTGTATGAATGAGACATTGATCTAGGAAATAATGACCGTGATTATGATCACAAGACAAATGTAATGTTTCTTCTAAATTATAAACAATATAAAATGTTCTTTAAAACAAGTGCTCCCCATCATATTTGCAAATTGAATATGAACTGTGTGTTGATGGATTTATTGAACAATAAATCATGTAGCACTTCAAAGCTCAGGTTCAGCAGGTAAGCTTGGTCACTAGCTAGGCCTACATGCATTAGACTCCTCCCCAGTCAACTGCTCGGTGGGCCAGTCATAACTAATGCTTTCCTTGTTATTTGTAAATACATACCTCTAAACTTAGGGTCACATAAGGGGTTTGTGCTTTCCTCCCACCCTTCACAAAATCTTTTAAATATTGTAAAGATGTTAAATGTCCCGCTAATTAGTTATTTTATTACAATATTATCATCTTAAGTTTAAGATGATAATATTGTGGCCAGTCTTGCCAGGAATAAGCCCTGCATCCTGTATCAGCGCACCTATTCCCAATTAACCATTAAAATGAACGATTCAGCTTTTAAACATTGACATAACAGGAAGGCGATTACAGAATGCAGGTAAATTTAACAGGAATACTAGTTTGGTACATAATATATTTAGACTTTATTGATAAAGTTTGCGCGTGCATTTGTTTTAATATAACGTATAGGAGTAGTCTAATGCTGCATTCATGTCATATGAGAAGCGTTCACGCGTTGATCACTGAAAAGATGGAGGTTTGTTTTTGTTAACTATCGCCACTTTGGCTCATTTTTATGAACATTTGATTCGATTGTATCGTTAGCTGGCCTACGGACTTTTGACATGCCGAGGTAATCCGTCGGTTATGAGTTGTTGTTTTTTTGTTGTCGTTTTTTAAAGATGATTTGTTGGGAAAATGCTTCTTTCTTACCTGAATTCGTCGGCTATTGTAGGCAGATTGTAGGCCATTTACGTATTGGTGACGTCAAGTGGGAGGAATCGATGAAAAGTAGGATATTTACGACTTGTAAACTCGAACGGTAGTTTCAAAGTTGGAAGCTACTATCTCTCCCATATGAAATAATAGGCTATTCACAGAATAATATCGGTATGACGGGATTTAAAACGTGAAAAACTGTATCCGCGTAAGCTACTTTTCTGTTGTTAAAAATAAATAAATAAAAATAGTAGGCTAAATTAAGCTTACCTTAGACGAAGATCCTGTGTGGTATCTTCAAGTTCTCCATAACCGACAGTGACTCGTCTTTGCATAGTTTAACTGAGACATGTGTGGCACTTGTTTTTGGTGAGTGCTACAACAAAAAGTAAATGGGTTTGAGCCATTTCAAGTATAACGTTTATTTGCTGTTATTTTCTCATTAATTATTATGTGGGCTATTGTTTTTCTTATGATATAGTTTCCCTTATGATCTGAGCCAGGAGCTGTTATAATGTTGGCTATTTGGTGGCGCTGTGGGTAGCCATGTAACCACTTAAGTGACTGGTACAGGTGGCGCACACGGAGGTCTATTGTTTTTGAAATTGGCAGCGCGTGGCAACGTGAGGCAGGGTAAGATGGTGTGTTCAGAGAGAGATATAGCCTACTTATTTGTTGTTATGTTATAGTTTGAGTGACAATAAATGGATTGGCCAAATATAGTTTATGGCTTTTCTCTCTTCTTTTTAAAAAAATATATTTTTTGACAACGAAGGATACCAAACAGCCATTGGAGCACGCCATCTACCCAAGCCACGAGTACATTAACTTTAGCCTACTTACCTACGGCAACGTGCGTCAACAGGTTTATATTTGTTTCATAATTGTTTGCTTGTTTCTCGCGTTGGATATGCTCCTGTAAAAGCAATAAATCAGTCTGTCAACATCAGTCAACTTCGTTTTTAAGAAATCGTGTTTTGTTCCCGTATAGGCCTAACTGGTGAAGGACTACGCTACCCACAATCCTAAATCGAGTTCCACCAGACGTACTGAAGTACAATATGAAGGTCATTCATCTAGTCTGCATTTCTGCTTTTTATGTCTCAGATAATTTAATGTAACATTATCACTATGTGTCCTTCACCTGGACACACAATTAAAGTACTAATTTGCTATTAGCTAAAGTTACTCCCAAAAGGTTGAAAATCACAGCTAGAGCTAGATTTGAATCGTTTAGTTCAGTTCAGTACAAAGATTCTAGTCACTGACTGCGATTCGTTCACTGATGGGGTGAGTTGATGGTTACTGATTCAGTTGACATTATGTACTGAGGTGCGGGTAACAGTTCAACAGTACTAGTCAGCAATTCATAGGCATAGCATAGTCAGTTGAGTTAATTTGGGTGAGTCAGTATAGTTCCTTTGAAAATCCCCGTTCTCACTGAATTGTGATAGGCTGCCTCGTGTAGGTGGGGGGGGGGGGATTAAAAACATAATCTCAGTTATGCAGCCATACTCCTTCTCTCACTGGGACATCCAAAATATCTTCATAGAGAGGTATAATAATAATTATTATAATAATATGCTGTGAGTCTTCTCACCGAATACAGTCGGGAACAAGACTTAAGTGTTATAACGGTGGGAACAAGACTTAAATGTTATAATGGTGGGAACAAGACTTACATTTTATAATGGCGGAAACAAGACTTAAATGTTATAATGGCGGGAACAAGACTTAAATGTTATAATGGCGGGAACAAGACTTAAATGTTATAATGGCTGGAACAAGACTTAAATGTTATAATGGCTGGAACAAGACTTAAATGTTATAATGGCTGGAACAAGACTTAAATGTTATAATGGCGGGAACAAGACTTAAATGTTATAATGGCTGGAACAAGACTTAAATGTTATAATGGCGGGAACAAGACTTAAATGTTATAATGGCCAGAACAAGACTTAAATGTTATAATGGCTGAAACAAGACTTAAATGTTATAATGGCTGAAACAAAACTTAAATGGTATAATGGTGGGAACAAGACTTAAATGTTATAATGGCTGGAACAAGACTTAAATGTTATAATGGCTGGAACAAGACTTAAATGTTATAATGGCTGGAACAAGACTTACACGTTATAATGGCTGTATGAATCTAGCAATGGAGTGAGCAGCTTACCTTGTGCATGATGATCTGTGTTCCATGCAGTAGTAAGGACGATTGAGTCCTATGCTTTTTGGCTGGACAGATTGTGTGTATTATTGAATCCCTTTCATATCAACAGGAAAATAGTGCCACGTCCTTTTGGTGCTACTGCTTGTGCTTTTCCTCATTTCCTGGATGGAGCTGTCATTGCACATCACTTTCAACCCTTTACTATTCTTTATGATTTCAAAGATGAACCGTTTTCTCTTCTAAAGTTTATGTGCTTATGTGTTTATTAATACTAGCAATACCGTGACCTAGATATGTGGTATTACACACATACAGAAACAAAATAAATGCAGCAGAATAGGCAGTGAGCTGTGGATAAGAAAGGGTATTACATTGAAGAGGACCTGAACTGTAGAATTACTGATTATTTTTCCCTTTGTAAACGTGAATAGTTTATGTAATGAGCAGTTTACAAGCTCTGTGTGGATCAATAGTAATGTTTGAAGTACCCTTAGAAAATCACAATCAATAATGGCGTAATTGTAGGATGTTTTAATTGGGTATGACTTCAATCTCATGTATAACATGTTTTTGCATTTGAAACTGTGCCTGATCAATACTTTGGTATGTGACTAGCAAATCAAAGGTGTCCTTTTCCTTCTTGCCAGCTAGCTAATTTAAAGGAGTCAGACACAATGTCATCATAAAAACATCTGTTGTTTCGAATGCCACAGAGGCCTGATTCTTCTGGGGGTTGCCGTCCAATTTGTTTGTTTCACAACTGGTCAGACACCATTAAAATGTAATTAACCTTGAAAGAGAGCTACCGCTCCTAAAACACATCTAGAATGAAAAAGAAGCATGCATGTTAGGTCTCCATCTTCTTTAAAGCTCTTGAGGCACTAACAGGTGTGTTTCTATAAAAACCCGTTTGAATGTTAGCTTTGCCCCGTTTCCATTGCACGAAACAGTTCAGGAACCATCCGTACCTGGAACTATCTGGAACCTCTGTAGTTCCCGGAATGCGTTCCTGCTTCTTTTTCCACCGAACTTCCGAGAACCGCGACGATGAGAATTTGGGAAGAAGTGACAAAAAAAAGTGACGGTTGAAACACAGAAGAGGAAACAAGCGCTGCATGGATGGTCAGGTTGACGTGGGGATGTAAGAGTGTCGACCTGTGGCCTGGGACAGAGCCCTCTGTCACACACAGCTGACGTCATTTCGCCACACGACGCTGTAAACTGAACAACAACACTCACCGTAAGCATCACAAGCATGGATGTGTTCCATAATTGTTGTTTGCTAGTAGTTGTTTGTTGCAACTTTTCTCTGTGGGTAAATGGTGATGGAAACGCATCCGGAACCTGTGATCTCCGTTTCATGGTACGGTGTGGTGCAGTATGGTCAGACAGTATAAACAAGCAAGCAATTTTCAAAGGCAAAAACATTTCACAACTGTGGAAGTGCTGTCTTACAGCTCTACATTTTCTAAATTCATGTGTGTCTGAAGTACAGACAGGAACCTAAAATGGGTATACCAGTGTTCCAGCAGTGAAGGACCCTGGTGGTTCTGTAATGGGCATATTTTCCTGGCATGGTTTGGGCGCACCAACGACCCATTTTTGCATTATTTTCATGTCCCAAATGAACCAATAAGACTGAAACTAAATAACTGAACCCCAGTGCCTGCAGCCAGTAATTGTGTGGTGCTCTCCTGTTTGAAGCCCTTAGCCTCTCTCCTGATGCAAAGATTATTTCATAGTTATTCTAAAAAGAGTTAATGCAGTTAATCTCCTTAATCTCATCGCCAATTTACACACTATTCAAAGGAGATGAAAATGTGCTTCCACAACAACACTGTCTGCAGACATTACCGGCGGATTCTGTAGCTCAGCCTGGTAAGACCTCGTGGAGAATTCCGGAATTACAGCTGCTCAGCTAATCAGTGTGACCTTCCCACGTTTTGGCTGTATTTTTGATCCCGATCGAGGATGTGTGTGCACCACAAGAATACGTATGGTCTGTGCATTGGCACTATCTGTGTGGCCATTACTGTGTGTAGACCTGGAAGAGGAAGATGGCTTTTAAGCCTGATTCCATGTGACAAACTAATTCAATATTCATAGTAACAACGTTTTTTTTTTTTTTTTTTTTTATTCTGCCCATGGAAAACAGCTTTTTGGGAAGAATTTTTTTTAAATAATTTTTTAATTATATCTTCCCTGTAAAATTCTCTCCACATCCCCAGCTGTTTACTTATTTCTGACTTGGGGACTGTTTCCATGGTGATGGGAGTGAAGATAGCAGGCTCCAGTGATGGGTACTGGGTTCCTGTGGGGAAACGCCGTTGAAGGAGGATTAAACAAAGAGAAATGGGAGCAAAACCAAGAGGAGCAGAGAAGGACAGTAAAAATGGCAAAACAAAACCACCGTGTGTGTGTGTGTGCTGTCATGCTTCACTTCTGTCATCTTTTATTGCACACTGGAAAGTTCACTTCCACAGACAGGTCGTACAACTCACTGAAACAAAGTCAGCTTTGGAATTTGAAGCCTTTTAATCTGTTTGTGAAGTTTAATGGTTTGTTTGCGTGTGTGTGTGTGTGTGTACATGTGTGAGTATGTGTATGTGTGTAAGAGGAATTAACCTCTTTTGTCTGTCTGTACATATAACATTATGAAAGCCTACAGTACAAATTGAAAATGCCTTAATAGCAGATATTTAGTAGAAATTCCTTGATTTACGAGACTGCCATTTTGTTCTCTCCTCAACAACACAATATCTACATGTAGGTCGTTACAAGATGCTTGAGTAAAGAAAACAACCATTTTTAAATGATAAATATGTTTATGTGAATTTATCACATTGTATTTACTTTTATTCTACACATATCATTTTGAATGTGAAATATGTTATTCTTACAATTATGAATTTATCTCCGGCTGTGCATGCACCCCAGAATATACACACACACACAAAAAAATGGCTCCACGATACAGACGCGAATCTCCCCACATCAATTAAACAACAACAACAACAACAACAAAAAACAAATGAAACAAAACATAAGTCCCAGATAATAGTTTTGACAGTTGTGGACCATATAGTGAAGCACAGCATTAGATCACCATGACTTTATAACAGACACGTAGCCAGGATACTAACTCCACACCAGACACAGTAATACATGATATTGATTCAGATAAAATTCTCTTTACATTTTTTTAATATGGAAAATACAAGTAAATAATTTCCTCTGGAATGCTCTTCAGATGGTGCCAGTGGTACAACATTTAAAGATTTTTTTTGAAGAAGAAGTAGGTGAGAAAACACACAAAGCTACAGCCCAGGTAGTTCTTTGCCCAGACCATGGAGAGTTGTGTTGGGGGGTGGGCAATAAAAAGTGGCAATAGTTCAGTATGCACAAGCAGTGTGCAAATCACTCCAACGTGGAGTTACTAATCTCTCAATAGCCGATATGAAAAATGTTTAATTCTTCACAGGAGTGAGAGAAACCTCCAGCCTCTTTTTTTCCCAGGGATAAAGTGAGCAGTTTTGAAACAATGTCACTCGCGCAGAACTAAAATCACAGTGCAAACTGGTACATGTGTTGCATCATTATTGCAAATTGATTTTGATTCTTGTCTATGTTCACTGAAGATGGATAAAAATGGAGGATTAAAACCCAAGGTGCAGCCATAGCGTTTCTAAACCTGCAAATCTCAACCTCCGGGCATTTCCCTATGGAGTCAATAATGACAAACTGAAATTATATGATTTTTTTTTTTTTTTTTTTTTTTTTTTTGCAAAGTCCCAAACCAGCAGAAAGAAAACCTGCAACCCCCTCCCCCAATATGCCAAAGAGGCTGTTTTGTAAGCAGGCATGTGAAAAGGTCATAATTGCTCATTATGTGACAGGTGAGATCACCATGAGACAGAATTTCATGGTAGAATAATGCCATACATACTGTAGTGAAATTGGCTGGAACTCATTCTAAGGGCCGAAACATACCTTGCGCAAATACGCGAGCGTGGACGCTTCGAGCTACGCAAACAGTTTTTCTTTTGCCGTGACATTTGTGAAAGACAAGCCAGAGTGTTGCAGCAAGGGGCGCTATAGCAGGCAACAACAGTAAACAACTTTCTTGTTCGATCTGTACTTTCAATGGTTTGTCTTTCACAAATGTCATGGCAAAATAAAAACTGTTCGCTTAGCTCAAAGCGTCCACATTCGCGTATTTGCGTGAGGTATGTTTCGGCCCTTACTGCCAAGCAATGTCCTTCGTCTCAAGTGATGACCAGAAGCAAGGGTTTCTTACTGTTTCATTCCAAACACAACTCTTCATCATTATTATGATTTGTCTCAGTATCAGTAACTCCAAAAGGTACAACGTAGCATCAACATAAAAATAAGAAGTACATATTTTATTTAAGGTAAGGCGAAGTCACTTTGCAGTGAGACTGCATTTCACACACAGGCTACGCGTAACTCCACTAAGTGGCGTTTGGCCCAGATTTCATGTACAGTAACTCAGAGTTACAAATATAGTGTAAGTGTCTTTTGTTTCATTTCATACGCAACATTTGTTTTTTCGTTTCAGCGATCGCCCAACCGAATTTTCTTGCGAAAAAAGAGGAGAAAAGGTAGAACAATGCTTAAAGGTTGTATCAGCGATTTTGGCTGGAAACATAAATGATCACATTCATCTGATTTTTCCTCACGATCCGCTAGCTGCCCGCCCCATAAGCAGGCCGTCAAAAAACCGCGTCTCTGTAGGCAGCCTATGCTCCGAGATCGTACACAAAAACAAATGGTACTACCAACCACTCAAAACCAAAATAAACAGTATTCCAACCAATCACAATGATCTGCACAAACGCTAATACTCTTATCTCGCTGAAATCTTGACGGATTTACAAACGGTTTGGTTTCTTACAAACGTTATTAACGTGGTTATAATTCTGGATGCTTGAACTCTATTTTTTAAAACATAACATAATTATTCATAAGTATGTTTGTTTGGGATTTCGCTTCAGAAGTGACGTCACCCAAAATCGCTGATACAACCTTTAAGTTCACGACTCATAAAGAGCCAATCACGTTGTGGTGAACTTGAATCCTTGAGGCGTCAGATCAGGAATACACTTGTGGAGGGAGTCATAACCTGTACTGCACTGAGACAAGAGAAGAGAGTAAATCCAGGCACACACCTGCTGAACTAGTGAATCAACATCAGAAGACCCCTTTACAGTGCACATATAAGCATTCACTCAATGGTCTTTCAGCGTAAGCAAAGCACTTAGAGAAATTAGAGACCCAATGATCAGATTTCGTCTTTTCTCCTGTCCATACTCTAGATCCACATTTTAATAAAAAATAAAAAAAATAATAAAAATAAACGGGACTAAAACACCTTGGAGAAATTGATCCACCAAAAATACTGTCATACATAAAATAAAATTTTGATGACCATGTCACACGTAATAATGTCTTTGAATAATAATGCGCTTTTCTTACCTCAATATAAGTATAGAATTATTTTCTATCTCTCTCTCTCTATATATATATATATATATATATATATATGTATATATACATGTATTTGAATTATCAGAACAAACCCTCTTAGATTTACACATCATAATTACGCTTATTGCAGTAATCCCATTGCAGCACATTACTGTGTCAGGTATCATATGCAGTGCTCGTCATCCTCCATCGTCAGGGCCAGAGAAAAGTTTTAACTGATGTGCGGTCAGCAAATGTGCATTCGTCCTCAGTTTTTGGGGTTGTATCCATGGCAACCATCGTGGTTTTTGCTGCAGTCAGTATTGACAGCTGTCTTTTCAAAGGTTGGGGCCACACCCCCCCCCCCCCCCCCCCCTCTGTTTTGACCAGCCTTCCCTCGCCGTTCCCAGTCCCCCCGATCTCTCCATCCGGGCCTTGCCCTCCCGGTAAGAGTTCCTCCACTGACAGCTGCATTTTACCCTCAAAATCCAACATCCGGCTGGGCTGCAGGTTCTAATTCACGAATAACACGGTACGGCTCTGTGATCGATGACATCAGCATCAGATATGCCATTAATTCCACCATCGATGACATTTTTTCTCAAAAGAAATATCACATCAAAATATAATAAATAGTAGACATCTCTAAATATCAGAAATGTTTCTGTAGGAATATCTCATCATACTTTACAAGAATTGACATGCAGATTCATGCTGTAGGAATAAATCTATGTACAGATATTATATAATTTTATGTTATTTTAAGTTTACATTTATATATATGTACATGTGTATCTATGCAGTTATACTTTTCTGATTTAAAAAATGTGAATTATTAAAACAGTACACAGGGAGTAATTCAACAACTTAATTACATTATCTAAAATGTTGGATAAGTGTTTTCACACAGGTGTTGTAGGCTATATCAATAATAGCTTTTATTAGCAATCAAGATTTATTTTGCTGCTATGTGCATGTATGCGTGTGTGTCTGTGTGTGTGTGTGTGTGTGTGTAGCTCAGGGCCAGTTGCTCAACTCTGAACATCTGAACGTGCCAGTTGCTTAGCAACCGTGCTGCTGTTACTATAGGTAACATATAGGGTGAGGTCTGTGCTTGTATGACACACCTGTCAGAGGATCATGGGAGATATATTGCTGCAAGAACAAAGCCAATTGCCCCCTTGATTGGAGCTTAAAATGAGGCATGCCCACATTGTAGCGAGGTCCAGTGAAAGCAGGTACCTGTGGATCCCCAAAGTATAACGAGTTCACTGAAGCAATTTGGCACGTCATATGAAAGACGAATGCAGGTGTCCATGCACGTGTGTGTGTGTCTATGCCTGGGTCTGTGTTTGCCTGTATGCCTGTGGTTGTGATTGGACGCTACAGTGAACCTACCAAAGCTTGTTGATGTTCAATTCATGAACTTCATGTAAATTCAGACAACAAAAAATATCTTAATGTAGAATTAGCAGCATTGAATGTGAAAAGAGTGACTGGGATGAGTGTTGTTGAATTACCCCTCAAAAAAAAAAAACAATACACAAGAGTACAGCAGAAAGAATCAGGGTTTATGTTGAGGCGAAGAGTCAGAGCGACAGTGTTACCTTTCTGTGTGCTTCTGTGCCTTCCCCCCAGCCTTTAAGACAGAGTGCTGCTCTCTGCTTGTGTATAACCCGTAAAGACAACCTCTTTGCAGTTCTCTGCACGCAAACAAGCGGAGGGAGACACCTCAGTGCGGGCGGGCAGGGCGCCCACGTCAGGACAGCAGCAAACCCGCATGCAAGGACAATGTTCCAGAACATTCCACACACCCCCCCCCCCATCCCCCCTTCAGCAAATGGCACGATGCACACACACACACACACACACACACACACACACACACACACACACACACACACACACACACACAGGCACACACACACACACATACAGGTCCAGTGCACATTCAGTGTCCCCGGAATCACAGTTTTTTGCTTTTGTTTTGTGTTGGTCGCAAGACATTGCTTTAAGACGATGAGACAGGATGATCCATGCAAACACGATTTTCGAGTCCCAGAAGTTTGCGAGTTGAGTGGTGTGGGGTGGGGTGGAGTGGGGGGCTGGAGTGGGGGGGGGGGGGGGGGGGGGGGGGCGTGCATGAATTGAGACAAGGCTCCAGGAACACCTCCGGGTTGAAAAAAGGAAATAAAAATACAAATAGATCCCAGATGTGAGGTCCGATGGAGTGATAATTTATCTTTTTGGAAGCACATCTTTCTGTTATCTAAATACAGCTATGTACAGGTATTGAACAAAAACTGGGAACACAACAGTGTTCAACTAAATGAAGGGCTCTGGTAGTCCCATGATGGTGAGTTTTCACCCCGTGTTAAAGCATTTCTTTCCTGCTGAGGGGAGCTTCTTCCAAGATGGCAATGCCCCAAATCCACACAGCGCAAACCTGCCAGCCACCAGATCCAAACCCAATCGGGCATTTATGGGATATCATGGAACGATGCTTTAGACAGTTTTCCAAGCAACTGAATGTGATTGACTTTCTCATGGAAGAGTGGTCGTAGTGTTCCTCCGACAGACTCCCAGATGCTGGTAGACCCAGAGAATACACACTGCACTGACATGTGGTTGTGCAAAACCTTATTAAGTCTCAACTTTATAGTATCCATCCATTTTGTTCACTACCTGCACATAATCTCCCTGATTAAATACAATGTTTTTCTACGCTATCTAGAGCAGCTGAGAGTCTTTTTTATTGCCTTTACGTTCTTTAAGACGGGACTTTAGGGGGAAGAACTAACACAAGATCCTTACATAAACATCTAAATATGGGGTGGGGGGGGGGGGGGTTAATTCAATCCACAAAGTAATCGCTCCGTAATATGTACAGTTTACACCATATACAATTCATGTTAGACTAATGGCATATCTAAAAGGGGCTTGTGTCCTGTGGTAGGAGTCCTGTCCTCACAGGATTGATGGGATTGGAGAGCGGGACCTCCGGAGGGGGAATGGGGAGCTGTACGGCGAGGTTACCGGAGACAGTCTCAGAGCATTGCCAGCCATGCCTGCTATGTTGTTTAAGCTTCGGGATTTCTCATATCCTTCAATGCGAGAGAATGCACAAGACACACACACACAGACAGATTCCGAGTCAGCCAATAAACGGAGACAAGGACGCACGGTGGAGGACAGCAAACGTCATGCAAGAGTCATAAACAGTGTCCAACAGCGCTTTACAGGCAAGCGTCCATTAATTAAAATGTATCGACCATCGCTTGTGGTTCGGGGTCAAAATGTTTTTTTTGGTTTCTTTTTTTTTTAACGCATTCATGTTGTTTTACAAAAGATCATACTGCTTAATTCAATATTTGATTATTGTTTTGTTTAAACAATACAAACCAGGATTCACCTGCACTGGCTGGTGTTTCTGGGGAGAAAAATCTTCTTGTATGGGTGTGAATGAAGTGCAGTAAACAAAGATTGATGCTTCTAGTTTCCATGGTAATTAATGGACAGGTGGTTTGCAAAATTGAAAATACATCAATAATCAACAGCATTCATTAATAAGCCAAAACAGTCAAAATCAGTCAACACATTTACACAGCCTTAAATTAAGGAAATGTAAAATACTGAAAAGGAATCATTACACGTTTCTAGTTGCTTGTGACTAATTCTCCTGGCATTAGACATGCAGCTCATGTACGGTATATCACGTTGAGAAGTGTATTTTTGGAAAAATACACCTCGAAGTAACACCGCTAATTCTGTTTAAAACAGTGTGTGTGTGTCTGTGTGTGTGTGTGTGTGTGGGGGGGGGGGGGGGTTGTTCCCCTGTACAGATGTTTACAGTGAAAAGATCACACAGAATAAGGGGGACTCATTAGCATTTTGGTCACAGAATGTACACAGGGTAAAAAACGGTTGCTTTGTGAGGGAGATCAGAAGGAGTGAGGAACAAAAGGCAGGCAGAGTAGGAAAAGGCTCGATGTTTTATGCATAACCTCCCTGTGCTGTGAACAGGGACACTCAGGGTGCAGACGCAACAGGAGACCCGTCTCTACCGTGTCCGACCGCCATGCCACCCACAATGCTCTCTATGCCACCGTAGTCCTGGGCTGCACCCTTATGGAAATGTAATATACTGCAGTATATTTTAAATATATTGTGAAGATAATTTTTATATATTTACAATGTACTGCAGTATATTATTTTTCCATAAGGGCCATTCAGATCCAATTTAACACATTCCCTTCACTTGCTCTCTTCCCTCGAGTGAGCTATCTTGTGACCAAATTTGTGATGTGCGGCAAGCAATCTTAACAGGTGCTCTGCAAGGGAGGATTGACGAGAGACGAACAAAAAACAGAACTGAACCGCCCCCCGCAACCAATATAGGAAGTGCAACCACATAGAGTTGAAATGTGACTGCCCACTTTTTCCGTGTGGAGCATTGCATTGTGGGATTCCCTTCTTGCTGGAAGCTTGAATTTTATACCCTTGGTGGAAGGGAGGATAAACGAGGGAGCAAGGGAATATAATTACTCCCTCCCCTTTCTTAAATTGGAACCAAATCCCACTTGTTGTGGCTGCCATATTTCATCCTGGCATTTTGGGGATTGAAGCAAGGGAAGGGAACGACAGGAAGAAAGCATAACATTTGGTTCCGAACACAGATCTGGTCTCCTCTGGCCTATTCTGTCTGCGGAACCCACGTGGGGACAGGGCCCTCACGAGGTCACAGGTCAAGCTGCTGGTCATGTGACCACAGGGATTCTCAGGAGCGTGTTTGAATGAGGAATTTAGAAGCATTGTGCATTGAACTGAATCATGGGCACAGTCAAACCACCAATAACCATCCGTCTCTGGTTGTTACTTTGATGTCTGCACGTTCAATATTAAATCTAACATTGAGGATGAATAAGAACCACAATCCAAAGGCTTCAGTACATCCCTGAGCAAGAATAATCATTGTGTGGCTTCGACGGCACTGCCAGCTAACTGTTTCTCCCAAGCCGAACCAAATTATATTAAATATATATATAATATATATATAATTCTTTCTCTTTTTCAAAGGAGATTTGTGGCATGTGGATATCTCTCTTCTAGCCAATGAGAGCAGTGGGTTTAGCCTGGACTAATTAAGTCCTGACAGTTAGCAATTTGCCAAGTCTTACTGGAATCCCATATTACAGCATAGATAAATTACTAATTGACTTTGTGATAATTGAGATAAAGATTAAATAAAATGTGGAAAACGTTTGGGTTTTAAGCGACATTAAATGTAATTTACTAAAAAAAATCTGAAATGCAAACTGTAATTTCCACAAGAGCAATTCAAATGCATTGATTCTGACTCATTATAAAATATCATCTCTGATAGCATATCAAACTGCAGCTATGGCCTTTTTTGTCTTATAAATATTAGATTATAGTCATTATGACTCACTGCTCATGCACAATCACAGCACTTGGACTGCCAGGACAGGCAATTCCAGGGCCTTTGTATTTCATTATTTTGGGCTTCCATGTTGGACAAATCAAGTGACATTTTAACTGCAGCACCATTTCAGGAAGAATACATCTGAAACCATTTTTGGATAAATACCCTGAGGCCCTATTGGGTAGTTCTGCTGATAAGTGAGCAGACGGTAACATTACAGTGCCCTTCAGCTCCAGTCTGCCTGCCTGTCTGCTCTGAGCCAGCCTGTCTGTGTGCCAGTGGCCTTCTTACATTACCTCAGGGGTAAAAGAGTGTCCTTCTTCTATTACCCAGGGGTAAAAGAGTGCCCTTCTTTTAATACCCAGGGGTAACAGAGTGTCCTTCTTATTTTACCCAGGGGTAACAGAGTGCCCTTCTTATTTTACCCAGGGGTAAAAGAGTGCACTTCTTACTTTACCCAAGGGTAACAGAGTGCCCTTCTTATTTTACCCAGGGGTAAAAAAGTGTCCTTCTTATATTACCCAGGGGTAAAAGAATGTTCGTCTTATATTACCCAGGGGTAAAAGAGTGCCCAAGCAAACTGATATCAGCCAAGACACCAAAATACCCTGAGGAAAAGAATGTAGACCAATTGATCTGTTTTGATTGATCAATAATTAATTATCAATGCCAAACATAACTTATGTTCAACTCTAAATTCAAGGTTAGACTGTGGGTCTGTGTGTTAAACACCTTAATGCCAATAACCAGAAGTGAAAAATCCAGATTCAGAACATCGTCCTCAGTATTTTGTACCAATCACCTGGATTTGTTAATTAGCACAGTTCCTCAGCCAGGAGGTAGAACTAATTAGTGAAATCAGCTGGCTGACTTAATGGATGTAAGAAAAACATTGCAGGACTTTTTCTTTCTGACCCCTTGACTTGCCAATAAAGCTTTGAGACACGGCCCTCCCCTGTGTTATAACAAACCTCCTTTTACCCCGAGATTTGAGGACTGATTGTAGTGTTTGTGTATTAAATGTAAGTTGTTTGCCTGGCAGATGTCATTGCTCACGGCTCATGTTTTTTTTAATATAATCCACCCCAGATGGATAACAGGAAGCTAAAGCACTGTAGCCTATTTCCTGCAGTCTGTGATGGGTGCTTTGTCGTGATTGGCTCTTATGTCACGCCTGGATTTCAGGGGCGTTTTTGGCACATAGTCGCTCTCTGGACTTCCCTCAAGGTGGAACGACCTCCTTACCTGATTTCCGGATTCCCCCGTCGGCAGAGCAGGTGTAGTCGCTGGCCGCCAGCAGGAAGCAGGTCCCCCCGCCCCTCTGGTTCTTGTCGCGGGTGCTGGACCTCCGCATGGGCAGCCGCTCCTCGGGGGACATGGTGAGGTCACTTCCTCCGCTGCAGTCGGCAGACAGCACTGGGACCGTTCGGGAGGGAAGAGACGGAACGCGTCAAACCCCTTGCCACGCATCGGGCGCTCGTTAATAGGGCAGGGTGGGGCAGCTAGAGCACGGCGGAATGGGCGAAGACAGAAAGTGACCCGCAGGAAGTCCATCTGGCCACGGGTACAGGCAGAGCTTTGCTGCTGAAACGCTTGTGCAAGACGTTTCAGCTCAATGTACCATCAGATAACAGCAGTACTCTACATTATAAACAGTCCTGGGTAGGGTTGTGTACAAAAACATGAAAATATTAATAAACAATGTCTCAGTGTAATTCTGAATGCCTTAGTATGTGGCCAAGCTACTGCTCCCACACACACACACACACACACACACACACAGACTCACACACACACACACACACACACACACACACGCATCCCTGCACAGACACTCATTTACCTCCATGGAAACATCTGCCAATGCATCTTGTCCACGTAAATGTTTAGAAGTGAACAGTGTTTTTATTTCGCCTCACATCTTCCAGTGTTTCCTTGATATGCTGTTGGCATATTGCTTATTTTATAACCTACTAAACCGCTCAACCACAGATTATGTTACACGGATAAAATATGCATGCAACGTTTCCCACAGGATGCATACGGCAATATGCATATCTTTGCAACTAGCTGCCATGCACACCCCTCAGCATGCCTGCATTTAATTAATCTCATTATCACTCGTAGCGAGGGAACAGAGGCACACACCGATGCTCGCGTGCATTTACGCCCATAACAAACATGTCACAATGAATTAAAAATAAAACAGCTGAGGATAAATCACATGAGGGAGGCCGGCGTAATGTGTGAAAAAAAAAAAAAAGTATTTGCATCCAGGAGTTTTAAAAACAAGAACCACGAATGGTTCAACAAAAATCGAAAACATCCCCGTCGCAAGCAGTTGTGTCTCATGCTTTGCTGCGCTTTGTAACCTGCCTGCAGCCTCTAGAAAGGAGAAGGAAAAGAAAAAAAGAAAATAAAGCGAGAAAGCTCTTCTCTCACTGAATGGGAGCAGAGCCTCCCCTGTGGGCGTTATCATTGCTGGGTTTACAGACAGGCTTCAGTACCCAATGATCTGTGAGCTGGACTGTAGGCCCCAGAGACCCCCCCCCCCCGACCCCACCCCGCACGTCTCACCGGATCTGTTGCGCTCCAGCGCCCGGGCCCCCGGGGCGTGGCCGGGGTCCACCTGGGTGCTGTTGCAGGCGGGGTTGAGCTCGGGCTTGCAGTAAGTGGGCGACCCCGCCTGCGGGCCCTGGGGAATGTGCTTCTTCCTCTTCTTGGGCAGTTTCTGCTTGGCCATGGCCAGGGAGTAGTACATGCCGAAGTTGTTGACGATGACGGGCACGGGCATGGCTATGGTCAGGACCCCCGCCAGGGCGCAGAGGGCGCCCACCAGCATGCCCGACCAGGTCTGAGGGTACATGTCGCCGTAGCCCAGCGTCGTCATGGTGACCACCGCCCACCAGAAGCCGATGGGGATGTTCTTGAACTGCGTGTGGTGGCTGGCGGTGGGGTCGTTGGGGCTGGCGCCGATGCGCTCGGCGTAGTAGATCATGGTGGCGAAGATGAGCACGCCCAGCGCCAGGAAGATGATGAGGAGGAGGAACTCGTTGGTGCTGGCGCGGAGCGTGTGGCCCAGCACCCGCAGCCCCACGAAGTGGCGGGTGAGCTTGAAGATGCGCAGGATCCGGACGAAGCGCACCACCCTCAGGAAGCCCAGCACGTCTTTGGCGGCTTTGGAGGAGAGGCCGCTCAGCCCCACCTCCAGGTAGAAGGGCAGGATGGCCACGAAGTCGATGATGTTCAGCACGCTCTTCACAAACTCCAGCTTGTCCGGGCTGAAGGTGACCCGCACCAGGAACTCGATAGTGAACCAGAGGACGCAGACGCCCTCCACGTAGGTCAGCGCCGGGTCCGTCTCGATCTCGTACTGCGGTTCGGCGTTCGGCAGGCTGCTGTTGCGGACCGCCTCCGTCTTGTTGACGATGGTGTTGAACGCCTCGTGAGTCTCCAGGCAGAACGTGGTGATGGACACCAAGATGAAGAATAAGGACGCGAAGGCCACAAACTGCAAGAAAGCACAAAGGAAGTTTGGTTCAGCACTCCGCACGCCAAAGCCCTCAGGATTCACATTAACAGCAGAGCTGACCTGTGTGGGCGTGGGGCAGGGGATGGGAGTATCAAGCTCATTTAGTGTTAGCCGCAGTGAGACAGAACCAAATTAACATTCTGAGCGCTGATCTTGTTTGTCAGCCTTATCTAGTTCTGAGCTGACAGACTTGTTTATTCAAAAAGACCTTTGTAATGAGGCAGAAGATATAATAAAAGATATCCGCGTGTCAAACGTGAGCTCGCAGGGCAGGCTATTGCTGATGACGAAGCCCAAATTATAATAAAGGGTCTGTGTAATTGTCTTCCTTCCTACTGTTACAGAAAATCAATTAATGTCCAAAACAAATTCCGCTGCTAACAATTATGTGTGAATTAGGTGTTATACCGCTTAGTTGATGGCTACAGTCCCGCCCCAAACCCCACCCACTGTCACCGCTGCCAATCCAACAGCAGTGTTCAAATGACTCTTAAAAAATTCTTAATATATTCCTCACCTCTCTAGGCAGCACTCCCTGTTGTTGTTCCCTATTGTCAGACTACAGTGATATTGGTACAGCCACTTGTTACATAGATTTATGTCAGGCATATTTGAACAGTCCTCCTCAGCAGTCTTGATTTATTTGAGTTCTCCTTGGCAAGAAGTCAAGATGTCTGATGGCTCTTTAGTTTGACTCTGGGTGCTTTAGCAGATCCACACATTGGCCAGAAGTAGACTGCAATCATTATGGTTTTAAGATGGCATAAGAGCATCTCGTCTCCGGCATGTATAATCACAACCCATTAACCTCAGCGGAGTTCATTCAGTAAACTAAAATAACCTGATTATGGCAGGCAAGTGACACACAAAAAAATAAATACAAATATAGCTGCAAGCAGCAATTACAGGGGTCAAGCACAAATAACCACACAAGTGAAAAATTAAAACACAAGCAGATAATGTGAAGGATATTGTAGGTGAAATAGTTTCATTTTGCGATAGACCTATCACTGTAAGATGTTTTGAGAAGCCTCTGATAAAGTATCACTGTGTATGTTCACAATATTTCTTAAAACTAACAAAGTTAAATTAATTTAACCTAACAAGGAATACCCCAATTGAGATTGGAGTCTCTTTTACCCTTTTAAAAAGCAGGAAAAGTACAAATGTATATTTAGTCTTATATTTAGACATAAGATCTATTTCTATGACTTTTTTGCTAAATAAGAGACGCCAATGGGTTGAGATAGTATTACTAATTTCAAGATTCACCAATTGGGTAAGATCATTTCACTTGTCAAGCAAAAACTAAAATCAAGCTAATATTTTGCACTTGAGAGAAAAGAAAAAGATGTTAAGTCTCATTATAAGACTAAAACACTTGTTAAGACAGACATTTTTTGCAGTATGCAAATCTATCTTGCTATCTAGGAGAAAGAAGACCTTTAGTTTACATAAATCAAAATGGTGGGAGAGAGAGAGAGAGAGCTTCAATTATGCCAGAGCAAGCCAGAGCTCTGCTCTTCCACCTCTAGAGTTTTGGTATAGAGACTTAATATTTTGCATGGGCAACACCATTTCAAAGTAGCAATTTAATTTGGCAATGCAAATTTGAGAAATGTATTGTGTTGTTTGCAGTGGTTTGAAAGTACATGTCTTTGATTGGTTGGGCTCTATGTGTGTGATGTCACACTCGAGTGCTCTAGCACCCTGTCCCTCAAACTCCCTGCCTCTTCCATTCACTCTGAGTCCCAGTACCTGGTGATTTACACATTAGACACAGGGGAGAGATCAGTGCTTGTCTGTTTTTGGAAATACATTTGCACAGCAATAATTGCAGTGTGTCACTTGACTGAAATTCAATACAAAAACATTGGGCAGAAATGCACCAATGAGACGCCTGATGGTCACCCCATCCCATATTATAATTAAATTCTCTTAATGCCTGTAAAGTGGCAGTGAGACTTCCTGCTTATACAGATTAAACTCCCCACAGTAATGAGGAAACCCATATTTGATGGAGCCAGTTCTGCTGTTATCATGGGAAACTACTCCCACACACTTCGGCTCTAATTTCATTTATGAAAAAAGCAAACAATAATTAGATTTTCATGGAACCACCGAAAACATCTCAAGTTCATAAAATGTACTCTCTTTGTAGCGAATATATCTGATTCTCAAAAGAATTATCTCATTTTATCATTATATGATATCATTATCATTACATTTTTGATCCAAATTAAGAGAAAAAAGGAATCCAGAAATAAAGAATTCATAGATATTCCATCATAAATTCAGTTTTAGGATTCTTCAACCTGAGTTCAGATCATCTGTTGATAGTTTAGGCCATGCTGTTGAAATCGAGTCCCAATCCACATCCAACAAAATAATTTTTATCCAATTACCAGTTGTCAGAATTTGTATATAATAGATTATAATATTATAGACGTATAATATTGCAAAATGATATGCATGCATTATGGTAACATATGATTACGCACAAAAAGCTAAGTAGAGAATTATGTTGCAATTCATGGGGTTAATTAAGTTTGGCAGGAAGGGCCACACCTCCACAGCATCGCATTAGCAGCTTGCACTAATGGATATAAAAGAATCGCTGACCTCTTTTCCATTTCCCTCCTCCTCCCATGTCCATCCATCTGTTCAAATATGCATATACTGTATATCGCTCATAGTGCTGTTACTACAGTAAATGCTACTATAGCCTGCCTTTGTGCCATCCGCGCCTTGTGAATGCCGGAATAGTTTCAGTACACGCTGGAGCAGACTCAGTAAACGCCCTGTCTCAGCGCAGAGAAATGCCGTCAGTGTGAAACGGTCGGGGCGTGACACGCTTTTCCAGATGTTTCTCCCGTTTATACACGTTAAACAGAAGATTCTCTGAAAACCTTTTCGGAATATATCTGCATCTTATTGAGAAGGCTCACTTCTCTGATTATATTTGGGGGGGGGGGGGGTCATACCTATTAAATCAGTCACACCTGTTTGGAGTACGCCCAGTTGCCAGCCCATTACTGCAATGCATGATGGTAAAGCCAGAGTGGTCAGTGCAGAGCTAGAGAAGACACCCCTGAAGTGGCTGTGGTGTTTCCCCAGACAGGTCAGTTGTACCAAACATCCAGGCAGACTGAGGACAGGGGAGAGGAGGCCCAGTTTTGGCCAGAGCCCAACAGAACGTACCATCCTCACGAACTTTTGACAGGTTGAGGAACAGCTAGTCGCCCCCTTCTCTGGTCCCCGTGGGCCACCGAGACCCCCCTCGCAATCCTAATGACGTCCTGCAAACTTTTAGGCCTGAATGGACCTTCTGGATCCATATGCCTCATTAAAATGTGTCATAAACAGCTTTAATGTTAGCCTGGGGACAGAGCAGGGGACTTCTGCTGTAATATCCACTCTTCCATATGCCTACTTTCACACATAAAACAAAAGGTGACCAAACACTGGGAATCTTTGGCTCAGTATACATATTAATGGGGCCTAACGGTTTTAGACAGGTAAACGTAGTTTAACCTTTATTAACATTATTTTTAGTTTCAGTGCTTTCAGTGTATTTTTTTTCTCGCACGTAATATATACGCCATTGTCTACTCTATCATTTAGAAAAATGCATTCACTAAGCAGACACCTTTACTCAAAGTGATTTATATGGGTTACATTTTTAGTCATTTACATTGCCTGTTTACAGCTGAATCATTTGAGGTTTCGGCTGAAAAACACACTACAGCGCTGCTGTGGGCACCATCATTCTCACACCCATGTGACGCCAGTCACCAGCCAGGACACTATTAGTCTCACGCCCATGTGATACCAGAAAATACATCACAGCCCAATGCAGCGTATGGAAAAATGGGAATGGGTTTGCTGAAAAGACATTCAAACTGAAACATCAATTATCACTCCTACAGGAGTAATTAGGGGTTACTGACACTAATTGCCTTCATGGTTATCATCAATTGTGTTAGTATAAAATAATATAATTTCCCCATTTTTGAGCATACAACATAGCTCATTACCTGTGCCGTTTGATTTACTCAGACTTTGATTTACTCTTTTCTGAGAGTCTTTCTATACAGTAGTAATGACTTAGCATGGCTCTTTACTCCCAGACCTCAAAGCCACTTTTGGCATGACGTTTTAGGCAGTATGACTCACACACCGTCGGAATATATTTACACTAATCTAGGTCACCCTTCTCCACCGGGTGCCTGGCGTTCACACTAATACCAGAAGCTTGCTGTGTTTTATTCATTACTGGTACACCTGTGTCTTTTTCTTTTTGTAACTCATAGCATGTGACAGGTTCCCAACTTCGAAAATGCAACTCAATAAACCCAACCTTAAATTATAACCAACTGGTTATTCATTGGAAAATATGTATTATGCCAATTACTACATACTGAGTGCTAATTTGATACATTCATAAATATTATATATGTTCCATTTAGAAAGCTTACATTTTCATTCATAGCTGATATTTCATATTATTGCTTGTATTTTATTTAGTTTTATTTTATTTTTTTACACTTGTTTATTCTTGATTTTTTATTTTCTCCTAATTTGTTATGGTGAATCATATTCATAGGCCCATCTATTCCAGGGGAAATTTAGACATTACATTAAAAGTGTGTGTGCATGTGTGTCTGCGTGTGTGTGTGTGTGTGTTTGTGTGTGTGTGTGTGTGTGTGTGTGTGTGTGTGTGTGTGTGTGTGTGTGTGTGTGTGTGTGTGTGTGTGTGTGTGTGTGTGTGTGTGTGTGTGTGTGTGCGTGCATTCCGTTTTCAACTCATACCACATATCCTGCAACAATCAGTCATGTGACCATGGGCTTAGCATGTCTCCCTATTGGGATTCTCCAGGATGCCAGTGTTTTATTTTATAATTTTTTTAACTGTGCTCTTATTATGTTCAGCTGTAAAGTACTTTGAACCTATGGCCTGAAAAAAAACATTCTAAAAATAAAGCATATGAAAAAATATAAAAGCTTCTGAAAATGCATAATTCAAGACCCAGTTCAGTCTGAAGCCAAGTGCATCAACATTTAATGACACTGAGAACATGGCAGACAGATAAATGGCGTCACCCTCATGTGGTAACATGCGAAACACAGGAGAAACCACATACATAGTTGTATATGTTCCTGGGTCAAAGCCAAGTCATGCTACTGTGCGGAATGTCTTCAATCCACCACATAAAGAAAAAGTTTCTGCATTTGAATGCATGTTTAACACAGGAATCTGGTCAGGAGCGTCAGTGTGGCATAGGTGTCAAAATAAAAGCTCCCTTTACATACCTGCCATTTTACAGCTGGTAGGTCATCACTAAACTTCTGTAAATACATAAAATGTCCTTCAGTGTGCACAAAAACTGCCTGGGCTAAATAGAAAATGTGCACTAAAACTGAAATAATATTTTAAAACCCACAAAGCAAATTATCCCTTCAAGGAACAAGTATTTACGAGTTGGGTTTCCGCAATCAAAAACAAATCTAGGTTCAGAAGCTACTGCTCAATGTAGGATATGCAATTTGCGCAGAAAAATGCAGCGTAACAGTAAATAAACAGGATAATAATCAGAGTGATGCAGCTCACTTTGGGCTCTTGATTTTAAAGGGAATTCCTGAGGCGTGATGCAAGAGCCGCTTGGATTTCCGAACAGATTTTAGATTCAGCAGGAATTACTGACCGGATTGGACGGACCACCTCTTCTCCCATTAATCAATCATCCAATCAACCTTAATTTAAATAGCAAGTTTACAAAGTGCTTCACAGTAATTAAGATGAGAACAAGGAGAAAGATCAATAAATATTGAGTAAAAGAAATCACAATGTTGATTTACATAGTTATGTAATTAATTTGCTTAGTCGTTGGCCTTTTGCAGAACGGCTAACACGTTTCCTAACAAATTGCCAATACTAACAGTCACTAATATGGAGGACTGGCAGTATATACAGTAGATACAGTAGGTCTAATCGAGGCTATATTTCTGAATCAAGTGTTTTAGGGAAAACCTACTGTGTAAACCCTGGCTGCTCTCCACAGAAACGCCCTCTCCTCTCCTGCCGAAAAACAACACACCGTACCAGATCCAACCAATCCTGACCTCTTCTGGACAACCACCACCTGCTTAAACACCCTTCTGTTCATGCCAACGTGCTCCAAGCCCCCCCGTCCCCCTGTCCCACTACTGCGTCGTGCGTTCTGTACAACCCCGAGCTCCTGCCGGCCTAACGCAGCGTGAGTGACGTCATCACCTGCCGAGGGGACGCCGCTGCTTATAAAACTGTCCTGGATACCTTCCAGAATGTTCTCTCCGCTCAGCGTGATGCACAGAGAGCCAGCATTTGTTATTTTTATGGCTGTGTTTCTGCTCACAGATGACACTGTTACATTTAACGCTGCATACATTAATAAGTGCATATTGAATACTACAACAGGGTTTATAAATCTATATCATCTTAATAATAAAAGCAGGGACAGTGTGTTCTGTGTGCTAGCTTACAGGGGGTAGTTCTTTCCATTCTGCAGTTTATCATCGGCTGCGGTACATGAGCATTGCGTGTACATAATGTGGGTAAAATATCACACGTAATATGTCTGGTCCTTTAAAAATAAACAAAAAAAAACCTGACATTTCTCTTGTGCAGACATAGTCTACATAGTAGTGGAAAGCAGGGGAAGATTGACTTGGCTGAGTCCCATTGTCACAGTCCACGTGTCACAGTCAGGACCGGATGACGGTCTACATCACTGAGAAATACAACTACGGCCACACACAACACCCAAGAGCCCTGCTATCACCTCATGTGTAAGTGGGTTTGCAGTAAATAAAGGAAACATCTGTCCTTTCTCAGGGAATCATTTGTGGTGTGTGTAACTCATAAGTAGTTTTTCTATGATGCAACCTCCGTGGCATTGTTATTGACTGATTCATACACGCAAATTTCTCAGGGTCATGTTCACACTGTGCATTCTGGGAAATGCCATCAAACCAGTCCCGTTTTTCTCATTTTCGCATGAGATCAGAGCCAAAGTGAACTCGACTGATTCTTTGGTTTGATCGTGTGGTTGAAAAAAGACGCAGCCGATCAATTTGCACATGCATCCAGTTTACACCAAATCTGCCTGCCGAGTTTACACGATGCGAGAGGAATCATTCCCAACAAACTCACTGAGTGACTGCTGAATGCACAGGGTTTAAAATGCACTGCCTCAGAGGAACCGGTCAAAGAAATTAACTGACTGAAACACACTGGTCCACAGTGCTACCAATGAGGAAGTGAGGAGTTAGCAAGGAAAAGAGCAGATTAGGCTGCTCGTGTTTGTTTTGAGGGGTTGCTGCAAAGCCTTGTTTTGAGCGAAGAACAGCTTGTAGAGTCCCCTGTTGGCACCATCATGTGTTGCCATGGTAACACGAGAACCGCCCATCCCACAGTTGGTTCAGCAACGCACACAACACCGCACGGAATCACGTGGCGCTGCACAGAGGCACACTACACCGAACAGAGCCGCGCCACACCGAACAGAACCCACATGGCTATGGTACAGCTTACGGGCTCCAGGGGGGCCGCTCTTTAAATGGGCCCCCCCTGCCCGCGCACGTCTCTCTCACTTAGCCGCGCAGGGCACAGCCAGTATGACTGCACTGTTGTCTGGAAGAACGTACGGAAGAAAGCAAGCATTAACCAGAGAAATCCCTTTCATAGAAAGACAGAAATGTCTCTGAATTTAAAATCTCTCTCTCTCTCTCTCTCTCTCTCACACACACACACACACACACTGATCATGGCGGGGCAGACTCACTGGGGGAACCCAGCATAAATCCACAGCTTTTGGCAACCAACCAGACGGCGAGTTAAAAATAGCACGTGAGAATACTCAGCCGTGCTCATTTGAATAATTCATTGTTACTTTAAGCAGTAATAAAGCGAGGGGAGAAGAGAGGAAGAAGAATGACTTCTGAATCCTCGCCAGACGCTATACCGCCGCTCTCCCGCCGCTCTCCCGCGCTGCGGAGGAAACCTGCCGCGCGTTTCTACTTCATTGAGAAGCGCGAAGCACAGCATCGCTTCTGACACCTCGCCGTCTATAAATAGACTCCACGCACTGACCGTGTCCGAGCACTTACGTTTGACAGGTAGAATTCCCCCTCGTGGGCGGGGAAGGGGGTGGGGGGGGGTGGGGGTTATAAAGTGACATGGCAGGGTCACCCTGGGAACTACATCCCCGCCAAAAAGCAGACAGAGCTGTGCTGCCATTCCACAAGCAGCAGCATAAACAACAGCAGCGAAGGGGGAAATAGACGTGTGAACAGATCGGGGGTGAATAACGCCCCTTCAGAGGCAGGGGGAGAGGCTACTGGGGATTCGCAACATCACCCCCATTTACACTCTTCATATGCCTCACAGATTCCCCTTATGCAGAGTGAGTCACACCATGTACTGCGCAAACATTCATCCATTAATGACCGTCTATGAGGCAGTGCTGCCACACGGGGATTGGAACCTGCAACCGTCTGGCTAGGTGCCACCAGGGACACCAGGAGCAGTGAGGAGCAGGGCGCATTGAGTAGGAGAGGCCGCCTTCCGGATGAGATGTTAATCTGAGGTCCTGGCGCATCCTGTTCATTAGGGCACCCATGGTGCTTTTCTGAAAACAAGGCACTTTCCAAGAGTCCTGGCAAAATTCCCAACCTGCCTCTGTCAGCCTGCCACCTAGAAATCCCCCAGTTTTGCTGGCTCAATAATCCCCTCCCTCTCCACCTCAGGCAGGATGTGTGCTTAGCGTTGTGGTGCAAAATGGCCGCCGTGGTGGTCAAAGTGAGTTCCATCTTTCACTGTCAATAGTTTGAGGTCATGGAAGGAAGGCACTATATAAATATGCACTAACCCCTTAATGAATCAATGAACACTGGCTGTGCCTGCCAGATCTGTACGGCACGGATCCATCTACAGAATTATTATGAGGTATAAAATTTTACAATTAATGTTACTGGAGATATTTCATCATTTAGAATGGTCAATGATAAAGGTCATTCAATCTCCAAGTGGACACATATCATGTAGCAATATTGTACAACAGGAAAGTGGAAGAAACATATGATTTATCACAAAACTGTAAGCGTACACATACACCTACTCCAGCGCCTTCACAAATCTATCGCCCAGTGATGGATTTGATTATGGTTATGGAGCGTGGATGGTTGCCAGCCAATGATTAGTCTGAGCATGCTTCAAACACTTGCAAATCTTTTGACAACAAGGAGAGGAAGCACAGACTCTCTCTCTCTTTCTCTCTCTCTTTCTCACGCTATCTTGGTTGTTTCGCGGCGTGCCGCACGCTCTCCCTCTGCGTCCGTGTTTTCTTTGTGCTGTCGTCAACACCCACAGCTCAGATCAGAAGGGAACGCTGTCGCTGTAGCCGCTGCTATTTTTGTGAGCGCGTCGCTCTGGCAATCTAAGAGAAGCAGGTCCGCTGTTTTAACAAGCTCCTCCGCGCGTGGCGTTTCGATGTTTCCCTCTCCGAACAGTTACTAATTATGCCCAGCGCAGGCTAATAGACACGGACAGGGCTATCGGGCTCACAGGTCTGCACAACAGGGAAAGACGGGTACATGTTATGTAACATCACCAACGACAGGAGCTGCCGATGGGCTTGATAAATTGATTTAATAATGCTATTCAGGGGCGATCTTTTTAAAACATAACAGAATATGTCGAAAAGAACTGTTTATTTTTCAGGGAATTAAGCCTGCCTGTGAACAGCTAAGCCCCCCCCCCCCCCACCCACCCCCAATCACAATTTACTCTGACACGTCTTGTGAAGCCTTCCCAAGGCTTTCAATATACATGAATATATTAATGTCAATTAAAAAATGAATGCAATCACAGTGTTTGGCTAAATAAATAAAAAATAAACTTGCAAACACCATCAAACTTTTATGGACTCTCTCTCTCTCTGACTATCTCCTTTCCCCCAACACACACACACACACGCACACATACACGTCTATATTACTAACAGGGGACTATCACTCTATAGATGCCAAGAGGGGACCATATTTTCTAGACATTTTTTCAAAACAAAACAGACATGGAAATTTTTTACTTGAGCTCATTGTTCATACTATTTACTGAGATTTCACTTTAAATGTTTTTTAGTTTTTTTTTTAATAGCCAAGAGGGGACCTGACAGGTAGAATTCCCCCCTCGTGGGTGGGGAATGGGGGTGGGGGTTAAAACGTGACATGGCAGGGTCACCCTGGGAACTACACCTCCCCACCCACACACACACACACACACACATTAGAAAGTCTACCGATGAGTCGTGCCAAATTAAAACACGGCTGTTGGTACCTGTGGGGTTACTCGTATAACTGATTTCAGATGGGTTATAAAGCAGGTGCTGGGTGAGAGGGTCAGGTCTGTTTCATTTGTCTCCTAAATCAGCAACAGGATCACTAAAAGATGTCCAGTGGCAATCATGTTTTTAAGGACCTGGTCAAACAAAAATCATGTGCACAGATCCATGAGGCTGTACCCTGCTCACAGATAAATCACATGGAACAAATTACATCCACAGGCTACACTCAATAAACTCATAAACTATCTGAAAATAAGATTCCCTCACAGCCAAAAAACAAATGGTGTTAAGCGATACTAAAATACTATAGCCTCCACCATTCATCATTTTATTTGCTTTGAGAATCTGAACAATACGCAAAAAGACCGTTCGGTGTAAAAAAGAAAAAGCCACATCACAGGAACTGCCTTTCCATTGTCATCCTGAAATTAACACTCTAGAGAAGGGGTGTCCTACAGCACTGCCGGTGTGAATTCGACAGCAAGCGCCTCACATTTGATTTTAATCACTTTTGTCCCTCCCAACGTATCACAAAACCCTGCTATTGTGAGAGGAGGGACTGGGCTGTTTCCATGGCGATAGAAAGTGCCAGGACTTGCTTGAGTCGTCAGAAAATGTAATTTGCCGACGAGGACAGGTGTGACAACTCCCCTTCTCTTTGTGTCCACAGAACCAATGAGAAATGAGAGAATTATCTTTTATTACTGTGGGAAGGGTGTGGTGGTGGTGCTGGTGGGAGGGAAATCTACACCTGTCATAGCAGAGGGACAGAAATAACCTCGTTAACAGGGATGGAGGCTAACGAGACAAACAATGTTTTCTTCCTGAACGGCAACAGTCTCCCAAAAATCTGATGACCTCATCTCAACTGCTTATTTATCAGCAATGCAGAAGACTATAATTCTGTCATTCGCATCGTTTGCTGAGGTCAGTGGAAAGTCCACCCCATTCCGAAAACTCCGACAACAGGCCCCCAAAACTTCAGCACTCCCCACCCCCCCCCTGCCAGTTTGATGGCTCTGCGCTTTTAAGAGAAGTGACGTGGGTTTTTAAGTTTATTATGCTTTATCAGCTCTTGAAAAAGCCAACAATTCTTTTTTTTTTTTCATTTTAGGTTTTTCCCCGTTTCTCCCAATTTGGTAGCCAATTGTACCCCTATAGCTATTCAATTCCCCATGCAGCAACCGTTAGAGAATTTGCCGCAACACAACCCCATCAGCTGGTGGTAGGAAGGAGGGCACCACATCCTCTTGAAGGCGCGACTCCTCGAGCTCCTGACCTTGAATCCGACACGCCCGGGGCCACTTTGCGCACGACCATTCTCCCCCGCCGAGTCCCTCCCCCCATTCCAGGAGCGGCCACCCAGTTCCCACACCCTCAAGGCACCGGCCATACCCTGATCTGGCAGGACCGGGACGTGAACCCCTGATCCTTTGTGTGCAACTGCACCGACTCAAAGTCTGAGTTTTTACCGCTGTGCCACGCCACATGGCACCATCAATGACAGAAAGTTGTCACGACTCTGTTCTCTGTTATTTCCTGTCCATTTGCTTTTCAATCAGGACTCCACTGCAGCCATGGTAGAGACACCGATTCCTGCAGGCTTTGGAGAAACCAGCCTCTCTCGATGACATCACATAGTGGGCCAGACGTCCAGGCAGAGGTCTAGGTGCCAGCTCAGCTCTCTCCAGCTAAAGCCAACTGCTCTGCTCCATGCCTGCGGAATTCCCAGATAAATCATTTGTGTGGCGGAAAGATCCATCCCTACATCCTAACAACCTTGTTGCCACAGTTACCACTTCTCTCAGTTCTTCTCCATCGCCCGCTCCTCCCCTCCCAATTGATATTCCGCCTGTGCGAACGTGCCTACAATACACTAGAGATGCAAACATAAACAGGGTTTGATTGCTCTGCCGATGCGGGCGGTCATGTGACCTCCTTGAGACATTGTTTGTGAGTCCCCTGTTGGATGGAACTCGCCCAAGGTGATCCAGACTGATGGATATGCACGCTGTGAACACAGATTCAAAACACAACCATTTTTCTTGGTTGTGTGGCTGATGCATGCTTTAAGAATTACTAATGTCAGAAGCAATATGAGCGTGTCTATGATAAAGGAAACAGAAACTAACAGGCAGTGCAACTCTTAAATATGTTGCCACGGGAGACCAAGTGTTCTTTTGGAGACCTTCTCTCAGACGGTAAATGACCAACTCCAGGGACACTTTGTGACGTACGCTTTGAGATGCTGGGTATCTCCTCCTTTCCCTCTCCTCAGTTAGGAGATAAACCTTTATCTCGGAGAATTCTTTTTTTAATACATATCTTAAGTTTACAAATTAAAATGGCCATGAGTATTCACAAATCATACGGTGAGCATATTCACATTCGTACTGAGAATTCGATGTAATGATCTTATACATCGGTTTGAATTGTGCACCATAACATTTAATTGGAAAAATAAGTTTTGTAAAGAGAAGGTATTTCACTACCCAGATGCAGCTGTCTAATAAGAAGCATGCATCAGGCACTTTTGAATAAATGAACTGTTCCAACTGAAAGACAAGTGAGATAATTCATCACAATTCTACTCAAGCTGTGGTACTGAAACCTACTCCCCACTATCAGTGTAAACGTAATCCGTATTGTGTCTATGAAAAATGATGCAAGGAAAATCGACGTACGGCTTGTTCAACTGAACAATATAATCATTCACTTGTTATGGACAAAAGACTGCCTGAGTCGATAAATAATCTGGACTGTATACTTTCTATTTCTCTGAAGGCTTTAAAAGCTGGTCTGCTGATCAATGTTTAAATATGAATGGAAGAAACATACTGTATTGTATTGTAGTATTGTTCAGCTGAATCATATTTTAAAACGTGAAAAAGCAGAAGCAGCAGATGGGATATGCGGCATAAAATACTGAGATCAGTGACAGTGAAAGATGGGCACTTTTCCCCAGTTATCAAAACTATCTACATCATCTCAGCATCTATAATTCCAGGGAAAAGCAAAGTCTCAGACACTAGCCCAAATAATGTCACACACCCCAGTAGGCATTATAAATGATTCAAAAAGGCTTTTGAAACCGACTTCTTCCGTGTAAAATATGAATCTCTATTCAAAAGGCTGTCTCTCCGTGGCTGAGGAAGTGCCCATAGGCGAAAGTCCCCGCCATGTCTTGTCCCTGCTATGCAGGATTCATTCTCATTCTTCTCAGTCTGAAATAACACACACTGCACTCAGTTCAGTCTGAAATAACCCATACTGCACTCAGTTCAGTCTGAAATAACACACACTGCACTCAGTTCAGTTTGAAATAACACATACTGCACTCAGTTCAGTCTGAAATAACATACTGCACTCAGTTCAGTCTGAAATAACACGCACTGCACTCAGTTTAGTCTGAAATAACACATACTGCACTCAGTTCAGTCTGAAATAACACACACTGCACTCAGTTCAGTTTGAAATAACACATACTGCACTCAGTTCAGTCTGAAATAACATACTGCACTCAGTTCAGTCTGAAATAACACGCACTGCACTCAGTTTAGTCTGAAATAACGACATACTGCACTCGTTCAGTCTGAAAATAACACATACTGCACTCAGTTCAGTCTGAAATAACACACACTCGCACTCATTTCAGTCTGAAATAGCACGCACTGCCCATAATTTCAGTCTGAAATAACACATACTAACACATACACATAACACGTATAGTGCTCAGTTCAATCTTAAAATAACACGTATAGTGCTCATTTCAGTCTGAAATAACACATATTGCGCTCGTCTCCTGTCTGAATTAAGGCGCATCCTCCTCATTTCAGTCTAATTCCATTATAAAGGGCGAATTAGAATTGGGAGCAAGGGAACATCCGTCTCGCACATTTTAAACGGCAAATTTTTTTCCAGCAGGCCAGCTGATTTTTCCTGGGCGTTCACACTTCGCACCCACTTCTGAAAACTGTGAAGTCCATCAGCGCTCTAGCATCAGGGTGCTTTGTGCCATTTTCTCAATGCACGCCCCGCTTTTTTTTTTTGAGCAAACTCTCCAATGGTGATGGAAACGGCCTGAATCATTTATCGCATTTTCGTGAATTGAGAGCAATTTGCCAAAAAAAATGAATATGGATGATAAGAGCATTTCCAATTTTTATTACCGTATTAAAAGTGAGTCTGATGATGGATAGCGGGGGGTTGACTTATCTGAACTGGCGGGTCTGTATTCATTCATCTTCCCCCTCCATTATATCACTGTTCCCAGGCTAAAACTATGGCGGAAAGGCCCGGAATGCAATTAACCCAATTCCAGATTATCAACTGTAGAAATAAGCAGCCCCTACACTGCAATGAGCAGCCTGCCTATATATATTATATATATATATATATATATATATATATATATATATACGTATACAGTTGCCCTCAAAATTATTCAACCCCCTTCACTTTTTGCACACTTTATTGTGTTGTATTGTGTAGATTTAATTTTAAATGGATAAAATTGCCATTTGTGCCCATTTATTCAATAACCCATAATGAAAAAGTGAAAACATGGTTTTAGATATTTTTGCAAATGTATTAAAAATCAAAAAACTGAAATCTCTCATGTGCATAAGTATTCAAACCCTTTGCTTTAATATATTTTTAAAGTATCATATTTCATATTTGGTCACATATCCTTTGCATGTTGTTACTTCCTGAAGTCTGTTAATGGAGTAGATATGGATGGATCACTTTAAGGGTTTCTTCTCCTGACTTTTTTCCCATAGAGTTCTATAGGAAAATGGGTCAGGAGAAAAACCCCTTAAAGTGATCCATCCATATCTACTCCATATCTGGCCGTAAAGTGATGGTTTGGGGCTCGTTTGATACCTTAGACCCTTGATGACTAGTCATGTGTTCCATACTGTACCAGCATAATTTACAGCTGAATCTAGTCTCACCACCCCAATTGCCATAGAGATCCATTCAATGCAGAGAGGTTATAGTTTCGCTTGTAACAGTACCTGAAAATAAGATATTGAGAGTCTTTTGATGTTGATGGGTCCACCGACTTCAGGAAGTCACAGCATGCAAAGGATATGTGACCAAATATGAAATATGATACTTTAAAAATACACTAAAGCAAAGGGTTTGAATACTTATGCACATGAGAGATTTCAGTTTTTGATTTTTAATACATTTGCAAAAATTTGTAAAAACATGTTTTCACTTATTGAGTGTAGATTGATGGGCAAAAATGGCAATTTTATCCATTTAAAATTAAATCTACAACACAATAAAGTGTGCAAAAAGTGAAGGAGGGTTGAATAATTTTGAGTGCAGCTGTATATTTATATATATATATATATATATATATATATAAATATACACTGGGTTATTAAATATATAACAACACTGCATAGGTGTAAAGAAAGCTCCACTGCATAAAGGTTAATTATCAATGACAGGTATGATGGGGAATCACAAACAGGCAGCCATTGACCAGCACATACAGACAGATGAACCATGTCCCACTTAATGGCATATGAGATGTGAAACATAGGACACGTGATGAAACAGGGGGTAGAACACGCATCATACGTGTTACAGAGGCTCTGTCATTAACGGGGTTTAACGCGTGCGTTAGCCTATCTGCGTACACGAGTATGAGTATGTGATGCGGCGAAAGAGCCAAGCCGCCCGCAGGCCCTAACACACGCCCGCAGTCCAGTAGACTGACTTAGAAACACAAAACTTAGCTTGTGTGCTCTGGCAGGTTTATGACGGCTCGTTTTATCCGCCAGTGCGCTGGGACTTATGAACATCACATCCAGACATCCGCAGAGCCCCACGGTCTCGTAGGGACTTTGCACATCTCTGGGAAGCCACTATATTAGTCATGAAAATACACTAGACACGAATCCCTTCAGGATGTCTTTTAAGTTAAAAAAAGCAACGACAAAAAAAAGCCCCAGACTGCCTGTGCCCTTGTCGTTGCTGCTAAAATTTCTCCCTCTGTAATCAAGGCGCGCACCGGCCATCTCTCTCCAAATTCCCCCAGCGCACTCCAAATGCTTTCCCCAAATAAACGTGTGAAATAAATCATCCAAAATGCTCCATCACTGCCAGACCCCGAAAGCACACATTTCCCGTTATATCGCCTTTCCCATCCAGCTCAAGGTCACAGTCACCCAAGGTCAGAGAGACAGACAAGAGACCGAGAGAGAGAGAGAGGGCGAAGGAGAGAGGGAGGGAAAGAGAGAGAAAGGCGGGACAGAAAGAGAGATATTCATCCCCCGCTCTGTCTCCCTGGCCTGTATGAAATGCCATCACTCAAATGGAGAGACACCTCCGTCCGTCAGACCATCAGTCAGGTTTGCTGATGAATGGACCTTCTATGGTACCCCCGGCTGCAGGAAGGTCACATTCCACCACATGAGCTTGTGCACGTACCACAACACCACACGTCACTGCTACTCCACACCAAGACAGAGCTGCTGCACAAGATTACCTGCAGGTCACATTCACACATTTACACACAGCGCATTACATTTCCTCAGACCTGCTACAGTACTCCCTTATCTGTAGGTCACATTCACACATTTTACACACAGCGCATTACATTTCCTCAGACCTGCTACAGTACACCTTATCTGCAGGTTCACATTCACACATTTACACACAGCGCATTACATTTCCTCAGACCCTGACTACAGTACACCTTATCTGTAGGTCACATTCACACATTTACACACAGTGCATTACGTTATTGATTGTCTCAGCAGGCCTGCCTGCTTATGCTTACACTTGACAGACTGTAGTATCCGTGTGCAGACGTGGCTGTTTGCTTAAAGCAGTTGGGGGTGGTTGTGTGTTCCCACCGGGGCTGGTCACTCTGGTGTTGGATTTGCTCTGGCAGATGAGTAGGTGATCAGAGACTGATTCTCACATAAACCTTCACTGAGAGAGAGGACAACCTCCTGACCTGGATTCCTAAAAAATGTCTCCTCAATGTTAATACACAAAACACATGTGGACAATTAAAAATAAAATAGATGTCAAAGGATTCCGGATGTTGATGGAATGCAAGCCCCTGTCTCCGGTCAGGTGGGAGTGCCGGCCGGACCGCACCGGAGCGATCCGGATACGTTCCCGTCCGACGGCAGAGGTAAGAGGGAGATATTGGGGGACAGAACTGAGGCATGACGGCCATGAAATTGGGACAGAGGGAGTCACAGGGAACCAGCCGAATAAGCTGCCCTGACATGGACCCGCTGACCGGCAGACAGGACGTAGCTATGGATTCCTGTCACACCAACAGCCCCCGGTCAATACAAGCGTCACATTACTTCTATAACATATAATGAAAATCAATAGCGTTGATTCGCTTAAGCTGGCTTTCAGAACCTGTCAGGGACGCGGGGATATTCAGGCAGCACGTTCCTTATACAAGCACTTCATTCTGATACTGTACATACTAGGAGCCAATTTGGTAACACCTGTGGTTATTATGTGCAATTACTCACACCCTGCAATTATGCAATATTTTTGCCAATCTACAGCGCCCGTATTCAGCCGTAAATCTTCTGCGTAGGTATCAACTAACCTCGCAAAACAAGCAAAATAACATTAGGGTTGCTAAAGCCATAAACAGCGAGAGGGATTACGCCACCAATGCATTTTTACTGATTTTTACTCAGGCATAAGGACCAGTTGCTTCCAGGGAGTCTTGCATTAGAAAACACCATAGAATGATGACATAAAACACCCTGCTATAATGCGTTCTTAACATACATAGGTTGGACGATTGTTTAGGTTATCATTGGTATATGCGGTCCTGCTCTGGTCCTGTCATTGCTGAATAAAAAGTGCCTGGAATCCCTGGAATGCCTTCTAAGACTAGAGCCCTTATCCTCTGAGCCAAGAGGATATGGAGTCTCATGCAGCTCACTGCAAGTGCACAGCAGTCCTCAGGTTTCACATCTTAAAAGCTGACTCACTGACATACCTCCGGATGTCCAATAAAACAAGGATCACTTCCAGGTTTCTTGGGCCCGTCTGAAGTTTTCTGATGCCAGCCTGCCACCCTTCCCCTCAGGGCTGTCTGCTGATTGCAGCTATGAGTCACAGCCAGAGCCAGAGTCGGGTCGATAATAGTAATCGTGGTGATAGGTCACCTATCCAGGCCTCCAGTTTCTTAAGCACGGAGGTAATCCTTTTCTACTCACTAACAAGGAAGTGCCGTGCTGTCTCGGACGTTTAGGAAGCGGCACATTTCATATGACCTTTTCGAATCTTGGAACGCTGGCCCTTCTCCAGGAAGTGGCCACGGCCACGGACGGATCTTACTGGCCTGAAACGGAAACAGGCACAGCTGCACGAGGAGCCATCCAATAAACTCAGTGAACCGACAAAGTCAAAGGTCAAGTTAAGCCTCCTGTCACATTCAAACAGTGTTTGGGATTAACTAAATGTAGATGTCTTTCTCTTACTGTCTCTCAGGGATATAACAGTGATAGGAAACAAGTGTGATGACCTAAACATAAAAAGCAGGACTACACTGTGACTGTATGTGAACTATACTGTTCATTGTGTCTCTTAAGTAAGTCATCTTTATAGAGCTTTATAGTAATGCATTGTGATTTTTGCCGAAATGGATCCTGGACACAGATCCTTATTTACATTTACATAATCTATTTAAATAAAATGAAAACATAATTTGAAAATAGCACCCTGGGAACGCGGGGCTTTCACATCTAAACACTGTCCCCAGTTTGAGTGGTCGTTTGTGATTCTATCGCACGCACGCCTAAAGTTCTGTCTGTTCTCTGAGTCTAGTTCCCATGAGGCCAGAGTGAAACTGGTGTCCATTGGTTCTGTTTTAAAGCCACCGAGACAGAGGGAGACTCACGGAGGTATGATGTAACCCAGGCCAGCCTGTCGACAGGGCAGTACAGACACAGGTAAAAGCCAGGTAACCTAGACCAATCAGCGCTCTGTTCACTTATGGGATCACACCTACCTGCGTGTCGTAAGGTTCTCTCAGAATGCTGAACAGACCCCTGCACCTGGTGCGGAGCTCCTTCAGCTGAAACGCAGCGCGATCGGGCCTGGCCCCGCAGCACGATCGGGCCTGGCCCGCAGCACAGGTAAAACTATGGAGGAACACCCCGCTTACCGACACAACCAACAACACCAGCATTTTTCATTTCACACTAGACTAGAAAGGGCAATGCACAATGCACAGGAACACAACAACTGCAAGCCATACAAAATAATTACCTAATGCAGCACAATGACCTATGAGTATGACTTGCTGTATCAGTGTAGGGGAGTGACTATGACAACACTATTATTAGTGTTATCATTCTTATTGCTGTTGGCATTACTCCTACATATTCCCAGCACGTAAGGTCGTATATTTTATCAGCTACCACCTCTGCTTTGAAAGGTCAAAGGAACAGCTGTTAAAAGCAGTCTTCAGCAGGCTCTATTATACCAGTGCAGGGCTCTATAACACACTGGCAGAGCCGTGCATCTTTCGTAGGGCGCTATACCCCGGGAGTCTCATATTGCTGTTGCTGTGGGCCCTCGTCCAGGAGGAGGAATGCATCTTCTCTCCAAAAACTTCTTCTAAGAAGCATAAACTAATAGACCCCCGTAATAGACCCACACCCCCATTGCAAAGTAGTTCATACTGGCCCTGGCTTCACACACTTCCCATCATCCACTGTTTTTTAAAAACCTTAAGTATCTAGGGCAGCCACCGGCTGCGCTATAAGACAAAACTTTCTTCCAGGGGAAGCATGCAAGGTTGCCCTGGCAACGAGAGGGTAAATTAATTGAGGGTTTTTCATTTCTTTTTTTTTTTTTTTTTCTCCGAGTGACACAGCAGCCCAAATTCATTTTAAGAAGGGGGGGTGAGGCAGAGAGCTTTCCCAGAAAGCAAACCATGTTTTAGGTCGAAGTGTCATTAGAGAGTTACCCCTCAGGCTTCCTTGCACTATGGCAATGTCCCACAAAACTGGAGTGCCACCTGCTACTACATCCTCCTGGGACCCGCCAATTCATTTTTGTCCCCCTGTAGGGGACACGAGTCACTGGCCTTAATCTCACAAACTATATATTCTGCTATGCTGAAACCTACACTATAAGGGGCATTCCAATAAAAATAAAATACATAATACTTGTGAAAACAAGTATGTTTTTGTCATCCAACACACTTGCATTATGTAAAAATAAAAACAAAACTTTCTTCTGGGTCTGAGTTTATAGTGTCTGTGATGGCAGCAGACAGCAATGCTGTCAACAGTCCGCTTGGCAGAGACAGCGATGTTTTAAATGACAAATGTCCCGTGCAATAATAACTCTACACCGTCACCGTGTATATCAATCTCTAGCCTTATCAGGTACTGTAGGTCTCCTGTGTTATCAGCTACAGTATGTGATAAGCCAGCCGTGTGGAAATTAGCATTGTAGGTGTTCACCAGAGAAACACAAGGTCATTTTTTTTTTTTTAAACATTACTCATATGACCTCATCTCACCAATTGAACTCCGATGGAAAAACAAGTCAGGAGAAGAAACCCTTAAAGTGAGCCATCCACATTATGCTTTGAGGCTTGTTTGATACCTTAGACACTTGATGACATTACAGCCATTTAGCCAACCATGCCATGTGTTCCATACTGCACCAGGGTCATTTACAGCTGAACCTAGTCCCCCACCCCCCCAATTCCCCCAATTCCATCCATTCAACAGGCAAAGAGGTTATAGTATCGCTTGTAAAAGTACCTGAAAATAAGATATGAAGAGTCTTTTGATGTTTTTGGGTCACAGACATAAAAAAAAGTCATGGCATACCTGCACTAAGGAAGCAATTGAACACACCTGACTAATCAGAAACACCTGTGAACACCTGTGTGGGGGGGGGGGGGGGGGGGGGCGGGTGGGGGGCTATGTATAAAAAAGTGCAGTAATATCTACATGGTGAAACCAAAATGTATTTAAAAAAGATACCTTTTAATCAAAAGCAGAGAATCTGCACATTAACCATGTGTGAATGTATATATATGTCCATTTTCTGTAAAAAGCAGCTGTGTGTATACAGCTGACTGACATTTATAATTAAGTCAATACAATGAAGCACCTAGACATATCAAAGAAAGCAAGCTCATCTGCCTTCCCCTGCCTGCTCTTTTGGCCACGCAGCCCCCAGTGAATTACGTCACCCCCCCCCCCCCCCACCCCCCCCCCCAGTCAGCCCACACACCGGCTTCGGTCTGTTAGCCATGATCCTGCTGTAATGTCCACTGCCATAAAGGAATCACTTCTCCTGGAGATCTGCATCACAGGGCCATGATAAGAAGAACAAAATGAGCCGAGTGAGAGCGAGGGTGAGGGGGGGGGGGGGGGGGGGGTTAAAAATAATTATTTCAAAATGAAGCCAAAAGAAATGGTCAGTTGTGTAGATGTATGTACTAAGCGCTCAGCCCCCATGATTTCATTTGCTCCATAAAACAGCCCTTGGTGACCTTTCAGTGCTGCCGAGGCAATATATGCTCTCATATTAGACTTGTAGGCTTGGAGCGGGGACCATTACCTACAAGAGCAGAGATGGCAGGGTAACAGTACACAGACAATTTACACAGCATATATCACACTAATCACCATGACTGATAAATCAGATAATCAATAATCTCAAAGATTACTTACTTCTTTTTTTTTCTTTTTTTTTCCCCTTACCTTTACAGGAACACTCTGCTTCAGAGTGGCTATGCTTGACAGCAGCTCTAATGAATATATACTATGGCATGGAGAAGCAGATGCCTTAGGCAGAGATGTTAAAATATTGTCTGAACCAGCATTGTTTCAATGGGCCACTTATGTACTACTGTAGATTATCACCAATCGAGTATCTCTCCAACAGGTGTACTCAACCTCTGAGTTCAAGTGACTTCTAATGGAACAGCTTTTCAGTGTATCAGTTACCACTGACTAATACAATTGTCTGCGGAGGCTGTGCTTGTCTGTGTGTGCACAAGTTTAACAGTATTAATCAACGCGATTTATTAAAGCCCATGACTGAGCATCAGGAAAGCTTTACCCATGTAAAAAAAAAATACGATGTCATCACCCAGGTTTCTGAGAGCTACTTCAGTCACTGCAGAGTGTTCCATGTTAAAAATCAATCACAGGTGATTCCCTCCACAACCGCTTTGCTGGGTCCTGCGCTCAGCGTGACCTCACAGGATCACAATCATGTTTGAAGGATTTTTAATAGCTGCAGCGGTCAGAGTTCACCTGTCATTTTGGCAGAAGCTGCGTTTTCCTCCGCTGCTGGTGTGCTCAGACTCCTGACAGGACACTGACTCAGACCTGCATGCAATCACCATTGGTCCTTAAATTTTAACTCCCAATTCTAGGTAACCCTTCTTTTTTTTCTTCTTCTTCTTCGTCTTCTTTTTCTTCTTCTCTTCTTCTTTGTTGTTCACAAATATGGCTTGGTGAATTCAGTGAAAGCCAAATTTGTATTTAAAAAAAATATATATATAAATAAAAATTAAAAAGTTTTTACTTTGACTGCTGGTATTGATTTACCTGTCAAAGGAGAAGGAAACATTTTAATTGATGTCAGATAGCTGTGACCACTTCTGACTCAGCTGCTGTACAGAGAGTGTACTGAGATGTTGTGCTGCCTGATGAGGCCTTTAACCAGAGTATTATTTGATCCTTTCTCTTTCCCCGCTACCGAAACTCATAGTGCTTCTCTACTGCAGCCCTCACAGTGAAAAGCACTTTCAGCTGAGCTCTGTTTAATATAGCTGCTCATTTTTAAACACCCACTGCCCAAAGCTTCCTCTCACCACAAAATGGTTCCCCCAAAGCTTCCCCCTAAAGCTTCCCCCAAAGCTTCCCCCTGTCACAAAATGGTTCCCCCAAAGCTTCCCCTCACCACAAAATGGTTCCCCCAAAGCCTCCCTCACCACAAAATGGTTTCCCCAAAGCTTCCCCTTGCCAAAAAATGGTACCCCCGAAACTTCCCCTCACCACAAAATGGTTCCCCCAAAGCTTCCCTCTCCCCAAAATGGTTCCCCCACAGCTTCCCCTCGCCACAAAATGGTTCCCCCAAAAGTTCCTCCTTCTTCTCTTCCCTGTGGTTATATAATATATAATAATTAAAATAACATAGATTGAGAGTCAGCGGGAATGCAACGTCTCCTCAGGTTAGATGTATTTGTTCATTCACACAGGAGGTGCAGTCTGCTTTTCCAGACAAGCCTCACCTCAGAAGCCCCACTGTTAGGCAAGGATACTAAAAATATCCATTTCTACATGCACATTTCATTTGAGATCATCATGCCCTGATAGCTAAGGCCTCCAAATAGTTTGGAGGCCTTAGCACACACACATAAACACATTCTTCCATGTTCACCTTGAATGTATATGTGACTTGTGATGATCCAGTGAGCATTAAAAGCCAGGAACACTTGTGTTAAGATAAATCATTTTGCATGCTGGGAAAATTTCTCACACCACAGAGCCTGTGAGCAGAGAAGTGGTGCTCTGCTAGTGTCAGAAATAACTCTTACACTGGAGTAAAATTCAAACCTCAACGGCAAACTTAGCCTGAGGTGCAAGACCCTAACACACCAAACCTGTAATCAAACCAATCAACAACACCACCAAAAATAAAGCATAACCTTCCATTCCATTTAGAGGCAGAAGTGTAGTTTAACAAATATGGGAAATGTGTTTGTAACTCAGAGGTTGAAGGTTAGATTTCCAGGTGGGGCACGGCTGGTCTACCCTTGAGTAAGGTATTTCACCTGAATTGGTTAAATATCAGTAAATATCTAGCTGTATAAATGGATTGCGTATTTTTTTTGAAGTAACTTGTGATTAAAGGTTGTGCTAAATGTCTTAATTGTAGATGGAATGTTAGCAGCTAGTCTCTGCGTATTGATCATAAGCCTGTGGAGGCATTCCCATGTTTCTGTTTACAGATGTGAAAATGCACGGTGCTTCTCCTTCTTTGATCTTTTTCACCGAGTCATGTTCCATTACGTTGATCGATACAGTACGTACAACTGCGCCCAGTTTCCCTGAAAAGTACAGCTTTGCTTTATCACACTCCTCTCTGCCTCTCTGGGCCCTAAAGGACCAATTTTTTCACCATTCTTCAGATCTGAGATCAACAGTACAACAGCAAGGGTAAATAAACACGTTTATTTTGGTTTGGTTTTCACCTGGAGTTTCTTTTTTTTATTATTATTTCTTTTTTTTCATTTTAAAGAATGATTATGTCCGTGTAGAAAAGCCCGGCTAAAAACCGACAAGGTTCACTTCCGTTCCACGCTGCTGAGGGGAATTTATTTTGCCTTGTCTGGTTGACTTCACGCTCTGGCATTTCTTTGCTGCGTGTGTTTCAGCTCTGGTAGTGTGGTGCCTTTTCCTCGTCTTGTTTTAGCCCAGGCAGAAGAACACTGTCTGTCTGCGTGGGTGTAAATTACCATCTCGTGTTAACAATTTACAAATCTGTCCCCTGTGGAAGCTGTTCAAGGTCATCTGTGGCACGGGAGGAGCGATGCTATTGGAGGAAGGCACAGCCACCCACCCACCCTGCCTCTCTTTATCTATGCAGGAGACGGCAGCAGTGCCCAGCGCAAAAGAACCCTCCCCTCATCTGGTTCGTCGAAGCAGATGATGCATGGAATTAACCATGGATGGAAAAATTATGGAGAACAGTGGTTCCAAAAATTGTGAGTCGGGACTTACTGGTGGGCTAGGAGAAGGACAGAGGGGCGGGAATTATTTCCCCTCTATCATCACATTGTATGTATATACTGTATATATATATACAATGTGATGACGTCACTGTGGGGACACCCCTCGTCAGTTACAGTTGCCAGGCGATCTAAGAGCTGTGCTTTCTGCTATGGTTGCCAACTACTGCCAAGGCCTACAGATTATTACATGCACAAAGCACATTTGGACATGCAAACAGACACACACACATACACACACAAACACACACATACACACACAAACACACGGACAGGTTACATGGGACACTGTAGTGAACGTTTTAAACTGTACACTCTGATATATTTATAAAAATCATTACCAAATGGCAGACTGGAGTAATTATCTTCAAATCTGATTGTTACTTTGATTGCTGGCGACTCACGCCTCTGTTCAGTTTTCATTAACAGCAGTTCTTCTATGGCATTAAGACACACGTTCACACATATAGACAGACTGGTTTAAACGCATTATTGTTTATATTTCCTGTATTTTCCTATATTTCCTCAGGGACTCTCATCCTCAAAGCAAGCAACAAACACAAAATACTCTAACGTAATGTTATATATTTCAGAAAGGTGCCTGTTTCCTGAAGCAATTAGCGAGTACCTTGTGCATAGGTAACACTGCGGTGTTCCACCTATGAAGTGAATGTCCAGCTCCCTAACCACTATCCCACACTTTATTGTATAATTATACTCTCTACTGTGAAAGTAAAAAACAGCAGTGCGGTCGGTCCCCATGGAGGACAGGAGATTATCCATGAGAAACAGCACTTTTGCACCGGGTCAGAGTCCTTAATGTGCAGCAGGATATGGCGTGAGATTATCCTCCTCTCCTTTCCCTAATTATCCACAGTGACAGCCATCTTCGCACACTTGAGAATACTGGTTCTACCTAACACGATAAACGCTTTGAGATTAAGCTTTACTGCTGTGAAGGCCCAAGGGCCGCTGTCTGACAGTGGAGAAAAACAGCTCTTTTAAAGGGATAGTTCGGAATTTTGGACATTTGTGCTGACCTATATTCTCTGTGGAAGTACGGCGGCGGAGCGATACTTTACGTTACCTACGAATGTAGTGCCGGCACTGGTCGACTACAACAACAAAGAAGAGCAACAAATTGCAATTCGCTCCGCCGCCGTACTTCCACAGAGAATATAGGTATTTGAGCCATTATGTCCAAAATTCCGAACTATCCCTGGGCGGGATCTCCGAAATTCTGCCCCTCCTCAAGGTACATTTCCACAGAATCAGCTGAGAAGGTGGTAAAAGAGGCCGGAAAGAGACACAGTACACAGTACCCTTGGCTTGTGTTCATCATCCCTGAAACAAAAGCAGAGCGGTTCCACCGGTCTGCATCCAAGGTTATTTTTGCATGTCAGCTAATGTACTGTGTCTGTGTGTACTGTGTGGAACATTAAAATAAATTCTTATTTATTATGCATACAAAATAATGTTACACAGCACGGCAGGGGAGAGCATTTGGTTGTGAGAAGCCCAAAGCATGCATTGGAAAAAATATTCTGATTGTTCGGATGTGACTCACACGTTTCAGAAGGAAAAAAATAAAAAATCTTACTGGCCGATTAGCATATCAAACGTTAACTTATCCCATCGTTTGCATAAACCTGAGCTGAACAGGGCCCAGCATAGCTCCAGGCGTAAGGACTCTTGAAAACATGAAGATTTATTTTCAGCCTAAAATGAAAATCAGAGCAGTGTATCGAACATATGAAGTCATTACAGAAACTATGCCAAGCTATGAAAATGCTGGTGTGTGCTACTGAATCACATAAGGTTATAAAAGTGAAAATTTCAAATGAAAGAATATTGTAATCTCATTAGAAATACTATTTCAATTTCATTTTAGCTCCTTGGTCTGTGGTACCAGTGTATAAAGTGACTGGCTGCTGCCCAGTTACTCAGAGTGAGCCTCTGTTTCATTCTCCATAAACAACTGTGCCAGTCCTGCTCAGCACTTGGTTGATTCTGTAATCAACCCATCCATTGTAATCAATTGCAGGTTTGTGTGTGTGTGTGTGTGTGTGTGTGTGTGTGTGTGTGTGTGCGCGCACGCGCGTGCGTGTTTGCGTGTATGCGGTGGACGTGCCAAGGGGAATCTCTAGGACTACTGTCCTTTCTTTTACCCTGAAACAGACATCTTTGGAAATCAAATCTGCTTTTATCGTAGCTCAGTCAACAGACGTGGCTGCCGGCTATAACCGCTCCAACACCGCCACCACCCGCCCCCTCCACCCTTGTTTCCTCAGCATGGATGGACTACGCAAGAACTTCTGTGCACAGACATACTGTACATGAGACACAAAGGAAGATGAAGGTGGGGTGTGTGTGTGTTTGTGTGTGTGTGTGTTTGTGTGTGGGGGGGGGGGGGGGGGGGGGGGGGTGACCTCTTCCATCCAGGACAGCCTCTGCATCTGCAGTGCCTGAAAGCATCAGTGTGCATACGACATTCAGGCAGGGCTGGTGGAGGCAGCTGTCAGAAGGAGGCATGTGAAGGAGGAAGCGACGTGCACTTTTCTAACATAGTCTAATGGAGGGGGAGGGGTGGGAGGGCGCACTGGGTCACATTTTAGCCAGTTTAACCAGCTCAGTGTGCCAATCTATAGCTGGGTAAGCAGGGCTGGCGTGGTGCTATTTGCTCTGGTGGACACTTCAATTCAATTCCATTTTTATTTGTATTGTGCTTTTTTTTCCAGAAAACGGAAAGAAAGAAACAGAGGGATAATTGGGCAAAACCAGTCCGGAACCCCACAAAAATAAAGTGAAGTAAAAAAATAAAGCGAAGTAAAAAAAACTCCCCATTGGGAAGAAAACCACTCAAATGGTAATGAGAAAACACCCCAGTGGGAAGAACTCTCGGGAGGGCGTTCACAATGTAATGTAATGTAATGGTTCCAGGCCTCAGGCCTGCCTGTGGCTCCACTAAAGAAACTAGAGGCAAAACTGGCTCATTTATCTCATGTGAACAAGCCCCCTGTTGTTGGATCTCACAACCCCCGCTTTTTTCCTGCTAGAGACTATTACTGAGAGGAAAGGGCTGACACTGGAGTACGGCAATGGGGGGCATCCATCACAGAGAGGGGCTGACAGAGGCCCGGGGTCCCCACAAACCAACGGCACCACAGTCTGACCCAAATCCCAGGTACGGTGGACGGGGATGGGGCCGAGCACTAAATCCACTTTAAAGGTACGGCAATAGGCCCCCGCGGGACAAAGAACTCGGAAAACGAGGCCCCCACATCGGTGCACCCGCAAGCCCAAAAGAAAGGAACAGACGGCGAACGCGAAGGAGCTGCCACGCTGAACGTTTTAGCAAACAAACCACCGTTCACTTAACGCCGTCCTGCAAGATACCCACGTATTCATTCCGTCTAAACTGAAAATGTCTTTCAAGGTTCCCGTGCCTGATGGATATGCATGTAATACCGTGCCTTCTCCAGTTGCCATATAGTCTCACATTACCATCGATGTACAGAAAATGGAGCCCCAGCCTGCCCATCTCAGCGAGGCAGACCTGAGCAACCTCTGTAGAATACACAACGGACACTCTCGACACAGTGTGTTTAATGCATTAAAGCCCTGGATGTCATGCAGCTCTAAGGGCCCTCCACTGTGGTGAGTCACCATGTTTCCCCGCCAGCCTGAGTTAGACAGGGCCTTGTCTGCACGGGATGGGCTTTCAATTAGAGAAATCCCCTCTCGCCGCCACTGATATGCTTTCTGCACCAGCGGAGAGGAGGGAGCCAGGGCTGGCATTCAGCAATGGCCACAGGACATGCGCAGCCAGACAGCCCCGCATCACTCAGGGCCCCGTTTCCCAAAAGCATCTTAGAGTTACCACCATCTTAGAGTGTTTTGTGTTTGTGCTTTATTAATTTTATGACAAAAAATTTACTGACATTACATAAAAAAGATAATGAAAATAGAGGGAGAAAGAGAAAAAACAAATGACGAAAAACAAACGATGAAAGTAATATAAAAACAAAATAGCCTAAGATGAGCTTTATCTGAGATCCTTTCAGGAAACGGGGCCCAGGACAACTGGGAGAGTCCCCTCAGAGCCTCTCACAAGGAGCATTCACCCTTATGTAGGCCCCAGCTCTGTGTTCTCTCCCCCAAGTAATACTCCTGGTTCTTATTACAGGCCAATTTCACTGCTTAAACATCACCTGAAATGCGCACAATCAGCCTTCGCTTCTTGCCACCACTGATCTGCCAGTCGAGCTGTGCAGCTACAGCACTGGAGGACTGTGCGGATGGATGTTGTGCAGGCACCCATTTGACCAGGAGAGGCGCTATTCACTTTAAAAAAATATTCTTGGCCCTCATAAACATTAAGCATACAATTTAAATGAAACGTATATATAAAAATAAAAATAAAACATTTTATTTATCCATATAAATGAAAGACAACATAAATCTGTTTGAAATCTGGATTGAAATGTCATCTTTGACATTGGAGTTATGTGATCAAATTGGATGGAAAATTGACATTGAAATGCATAAGGGCCTAAATATTTTTTGAGTGTTCAGCAATAAGATTTACATTACATTACATTACATTATAGTCATTTGGCAGACGCTCTTATCCAGAGCGACGTACATCAGTGCATTTTCGAACTAGGAACAAGTGCGTTAAAATTATACAGGTGTAGATACTATTTTCATTTGAATGATTTTGATTTGTCTTTTATGTAGTGTCCCTGTATGGCGCCGTATTCACAACCTTTGACAGTGTTCAATCAGGCCAATGATTTCATTTGAATTTGAACTTCACAATTGACTGTGTTTATAGTATTTTAATAAGCAGTAAGACGTTTTGAATTTCACAATGGCAAAGAAAGAGCCCATATAAAACTGTTAGTGGAGGGGGAGACAGAGGGAAGCCTGTGTTTTTGTGCAAGATTATCTATCCTCTCATAGCACAACACAATTATTTCCAATCATCTAATCCACTTGAAATTGACAGGCAGGCATTGTTTTTGTTTCCAACCTCACTTGCTGAAACAAGACTGAAAAATTCAACAGCGAAACGTACTGCTCAAAAACGGTCAAAAACATTTCCTGTCCACTGCTCAAATGATGTTGAAATCCACCCCTTGTCATCAGAACTAAAGAGGTCTTGTCTCATGATGTGTGTACTCTTTGAGGTTTGTCTGCTTTCTATCAAAGACTCCAAATAAATTAAATCCATTTCAGCTCGACTGCTGAATAAATAAATCAACACTAGCAAAATGGGTTTTATTTCTCGAGAGTTCTCAAGATCTAAATTTTTTGGCTTACAAAAACCAAGAGAACATTTGAGACCAGTTAAAGCGGGAATAATGGACATGGCAAATAGGTGATAAGGCCATCACTGCCCTAAATATGTGTTAATATGAGACAAGTCAATGGTAAAGCACCAAAATTCAGCATGCAATAAAAACAGCAAAGACATGCACTGGATTAAATATATGGAAACCTGTTACAGTAAATTATGCCTGCACAAGTTATCGTCCAAAGATTGGAGTATTCAGTCCTGCAAGATCTGAAGACAGTTTTAAAAGATTAATGAACTTACGATGGCTTTTATTAATCAGGTTTTAATGCAGTGAACGTGTTAGGGAATCATTTTGAATCATGTTTTATGAGCCCTTTGTCCTGGGAAGGTGCTCTATCTTTGAGAGTGAATAGCATATCAATAATGCAGCGTCCCTCTACAAATTTAGTTTTAGTTTAGTTTAGTTTTTATTTCGCACAAATTTAAAATACAAAATTGACAGAGAACACAATTAAAAAACAGTACAGGAAGAGGCAAAAAAGCCCAATGGGCTTATGTGGAGCCTCCACCTAATGATCGCCAAGAGTGTTATAAAGAACACAAAATAACATACAGAAATTAACATAAATACATAAGAGTGATGGCTAACTAATAATAATAATAGTGACAAAATATATATCAACAACAATACCAAAAAAAAGAAAATGTGAATGTGTGGTTATGTGGTGTAGATGCAGATATGGTGTATGTGTGTGGATGTATGTATGTCAGTGTGTGCGTGTGTTATGCATACATAAGAAATATTGATATGGAACAAACAAGGATACATAAAGAACATATATAAAAAAAAAAAACAGTTACAGGGAAGCAGTTAAATGATCTCTTAGATGTTTTTTGAAACAATTTTGTAGTTCCATTAATGTGACTGCGCCTGTAGTCAATCGGGAGCAGTGACAGAGTCGTCTAAGAGCCCCTCTGTGATCAGCGGACTAGTCTGAACACGTTGTCCGCATGTGTGCTACCATATCCGCACGTACTGCATGTATGCAATCATACAAGGTCATTCATTGATGTAAGAGAATGCAGATCCGTGGTTGGTACCCTGTGAATATGCTGTAGCTCGATGCTAATAAAGACGGCGTCCATGTTGCACGTCTCATTCCCGGACTCCTTACTTTCTCGTTCATTTGAATCCCATGTGGCTGTTGAATATCTCCATGCAGATTCTTATGGGTCAGCAAGGGAGTCGCTTGATTGAGTTTGAAAACTGCAATAAGGCCTTTCTTTGCGAGCAACCACCACAGAACAGCTCACACAAAGCCTGATATCTGATTCTGATATCTGAGACAGTCCCATATCTGGATCAGCTCAACATTCCTGTAGCCCTAACAAAAGCCAATGGGTACTGAGCTGTACCCTGTGTCTGTCCTTGACAGCAGACAAAAGCTGAATCATACTGAATCAAACCTCGTTTGAAGCACCTCCAACTGGCACCAGTATATATATATATATATATATATATATATATATATATATATATATATATATATATCTAGTATATATGTCCGTGTGTGTTTTCAGTTGTGTTTACAACTCAACTCATGAAACACCATTTGGTGGTTTAGTTCGGTGCATTAATTTAGATTCGAAGCATGTTAAAGTGTTTCAAATATAAATACAATACAAATCAAATATAAATATACAGTGCTAAAAGGGTTCTAAAGTTCATGGCTGAATAAATTCCTGACATCAGTTGGTTTCAAAGACCAGGCAGCCTTCAATGAAAACAGAAAAGCATGAGTGAAACGTTGCTATGACAACAAGCATAGCCTGCCGCCGAGGTAGCATCTTTGAACGTGCAGAGACACGCAGACAGCAACCACTTTAACCTCTTCGGTGGCAAAAGCAGACTCAGTATGCAGCGTGCACACACAGTATGTCTGTAAAGGAAAAAACCAACAGAGTCAGAAAAGAAAACTCAAATCAAAAAAAAAACATGAAAGGTTTTACCATCTCAGTCCCACGGTGGGTGAACGACAGAAATAAAATAGTAATTAGACTGAATTCACAAAGGGAGGACAGGGACACAAAATTCTCCGCCAGGAGAGGATGTACAGACATCAGTGGAACACTCCACTGGCGCATAATTAAGCATGGGTCTAAATAACAGCTGCCTGCATAGAATTGAAATGCATCTCCCATTTTACACAATGACAAACCGAGCACTCGCTGCTCGTGAGACGACAGATTATCCAGAGCCCGCTCGGTGGGTAGAGGCAGGGGGAGTTTCTCTCAAATATTAACCCTTCATGGAAGAAGAAGACCATGACAACTCTAAATCCATTCAGCGAGGCAGAGCACAACATGTCCTTCAAATCAGATCGCCAGACCCCAAACCAAGAACACATAGATATTAGCTCATTCTCTCAGCGGGTTGCCTGCAAATGTCAAATGGATTTTTTACGGACAAATGATATGCTATTATAGACACTTCCGACATGTAACACACCCCGGAACACCCTAAATCAAGGGTTTTCAATCTTTTCTGATATCCAGACTCAATGCATCCAGGGGACCCCATCATAATTTAAAAAGGGTTTTATATATAGTCATTGCATATCGAGTCTGGCCAGGGACCCCCTGCAGTACCTTCAAGGACTCCCAGGGGTCCGCAGACCCCCCTGTTGAAAACCCAATTCCCTAAATAAGAATAAAGGGGTATTCTTCCTGTGAGTGCAGCACCCAGAACCACACCACTGGCAGGCAGTATCAGTGACAGAGGCCGATGCGTAAGAGCTCCAGTTCGTCAAGAGGAGTCAGTGGCATGAGGGTTTCAGTCACTGGCATCAATCAGGATATGATAGAAAAGACGGTAAAAGCCCACAGTGCCTGAGGGGGAGAAATCTCACAAACCGCTTCAGAGTTTCTCACATGGCAACCGTGCGATGAATAGAGAAATAAGAACGGGTGGCTGAGGGGAGCTGAAACGCAGGTCATTGTCATGGGGCTGACAGACCCAATCACATCGGTCATGCACGGAGAGCACGCAACGCTGAGGGTACGGAACAGCTGGACGCAATGAATTCCAACCCAAATTGGAAGTTGCATTTCTTTAAATACGTATTGTCTAAGCAACACGTTACGTTTAATTAAAGAGAGCATTCTCCGTTACCTCCAAATTCATTCTTCCAGCTGTCTTATTTTGAATACTACTAATAATAATAATAATAAACATTGCAGAAGCTGTGACTCACATCCAGATGGGAAGGGGGCAGGGGCAGGTTGAAGGGGAAACCACAACGGCACACACCCAAACCCATCTGCCTGTACCATGTGACCTGGAAAAGTCAGCTCTTTATTTTGATTAAATAAATATTATCATAAAAATATTTTGCCTCACTTAGTTGACTTTAACTACTTTCTGTGTGTGTGTGTGTGGGGGGGGGGTTACTTTATATATGGATAATTCCACATCATTCTACCTTAAGACCCTGTCCAAGAAGGATTAGCAATTTCTGGGTTTGCGAAGGATGTCTGGAGAGGAAGGCAGTATCAATAGCATACAGAAAAACAGCCAGGCAACCAGATATAACATGAGAAAGCTTAAGAATCAAAGTGCCCAGCAACACACCCCCTAAATTGGATTGTCATGCTTGCCTTTCAGGAGCCACAGTGAAGGGTGGTGTGCTGCACACCCTTTCCACAGCTGCAGTTTCAAAGTTATGATTTCAGGTCAACGCACGAAAGAGGCCATTTTAACTCCTCCTGATCCTCACCCTCAAAACCACATATAGAGCATGTGCTCCTTAGCTCCCAAACCATAACCCAAAAGTCTGCACGGACCCCGACAATGTCAGCCGTGCGAATGCCAAGGTGTTTCTCCTGTAACCCGGGCAAGGTCATAACTCCCATCCGCAGCTTTGTTAAATATGTACATTTGTGGCCAAGCCTCGGATTAGATGGCGAGAGAAACAATTAATTATTGATTGGATCGACATTCAGATACAATGCGACGGGGCCACTTTTCTCCCTTTCAGCGAGTGGAACCAATCAGGGATGTTCAATCAGGGAAAGTGTCTATAGGGCGGAGGCTGTATGTAGAAACTGTACGGCCTAGGAAAGCTATAGCGGAAAACACCAGAAAGACGACTTGCTCTCCGCCACAGGTATTCGGCGTTCTGTCATCAGATGGGCAGTAAGCATGTATGTGGCAGTTCTGACTCAGTCGTTTTAGAAGGCTGGAGCTTTGCCTGTCCGTTTCCTGAGGCATCGCGCACGCCGCCCCTGAACAACTTATTACTGTGTTCCCCCCTCAGGGAGGCAGGTTTATATAGGCTGTGTATAAATAACTTTGTGTTGAATGGGGAGGTTGGATAGAGCAGGCTTTGCACTCACAGTGAATGAATGGGTGCCCTGAATAGAGTCAAAACCTCATGTTGCTCTCCTCAAAATAAATAAGATAATACAGAGAACTTTGTTGCCCAACATAAATTAATTCAATTAGCCTAAATTAAAGTCTTTTTTTTTTTTTAAACAAGCAATTTTACCTGACTTCTTCAGCTGGGCAAAGGACACATTGTGGAAAGTAGGGACAGCTGTAGGCTGAGATTGATTGACACTGATAAGTCATTTACCAGGAATGTGTGCGCAGAATGCATTTAAGGTATCATATAAATGGTGGGCAATTTTGGGTGTGGTAAAAGGACGGTGATATGTAGAGGTGGCCTTTCAGGACCTTTGTAAGGCTAAAGGCTTAGTGTTTGGCTTTTCTGTAGGCTACTACATGGCAGAACAGTTGGGAAATCCAATTGACCTTGACAATTAACATGGCTATAGTACCACATGATAATTCATTTTCTTTTTGGTCAGCTGTAATGGTCAGCAAATTAATTTTACCTGCACTTACTGACACTGAATCTACTAGATTATGGAATGATGGACGATAATTTACCAGATTATAGTATATAAGAATAATTACAATAGCATTATTCTATTTACAAACATTTCCCACAGAGTGTGTGTGTTCCCACAGTTACACACACACACACACACACACACACACACACACACACACACACAAACACATTCTTGTAACTAAAATGTCAATGCTTGCGATTATTGATAAATAATTTCTTTCAGATAAATGCTGGAAAATCATTTCACTCCTGTATATAGGCCATTACAAACCCCTAAGTGTGCTCATGGTCTGAAATTACTATTGATTCTTAATAATCAATAACGATTTGTCATTAAATCTCCAGAATAAACAAGATATGCCTTGTCCACTGAGATGTGCATAAATATTTACCGTATTCAACGTTGAATTTCTTTCCAAATACCACCTTGAGTCCTTTCAAAGAAAACACCCACCCCCTTCAGTCACACGCCTCCTCCAAATCAGGTTTCCATAACAACCTCCGTTTTAATTTCTATACACTACTATTAATAGACGTATTACCTCAGATTAAATTTGGGATATGAGAACCGTCCTTTAATCACTGTGTAGCACGCTCCATTTAATTTCAATATTTGGCTTTTATTTAATCAAATAAAGAATGACAACTATTAATCTGAAATGTGAATTGATGTTCGCTCCAAATATTTAATTTAACAAATGATACGCCCTTCTGCAACGTCACATCTGCCTGGTAGCCTAACTCCTACAACCGGGCTAAATTTCACTTTAACAGTTTAAATTGTTGGTCAATAGTCTACTCTTAATTGTGTAATCACCAATAATGTAAGCTTCTGCTAATATGTTTGCCTCGAACACAAAGGCTGATCCTCAAAGAAAACAAAGCCACATATCGCATCTTCTTGAGAACATGCTTGCCAAATGTTCCTCAGTAGTTAATTTCACGAAATAATATGAAACTCGCTTCGCCCTGTATTTCAGCAAAACACCAGAAGTGATGATAGTAGAAATGTATATTGGCCGACTGCATTTCGCCAGGACAATTCTTAATGGAATGAGATCCTTCAAAGAAAGAACAACAGGGGAACTTTTTAATACTCGAACAGCAGACCTCTCCACATATCTGGAGGTGCTTTCGATCCACAACGACGCGCCTTACCCTTGCGGCTCTGGATGAATATGGATCTTCAAATAGATTCCAAATCACTGGCTGCCACTTTTTCCAGCGGCTGACACTGCCATCGGCTGACACCACGTCCTCTATACCAAGTCTTTTACCTATCTCGTCCTCATCCTCTCCATTGTCCACGTTTATTTCAAATACATCGAGCGCCTCTTCTGCATCTCGGTGCTGCCGGTAGGTCATCCAGCAGCATGGCTCCACGTCGGTCTCATCGATACCCCAGAAAGACAACTCTTCTTCGAAGAGAGGACCGCAGACATCTGCCGGACAGTGAAGTTTCCCGGTTCTGTAGTAGTTGAGGACATAGGCGAAAACCCCCGGGTGGCGGTCAAAAAAGTATTCGTTGTTCTTCGGGTTGTACTCGATAAAGCCGGGGACTTGTTGCAGCTGATCCAGCACGGACTCTGTGTCAGCCTCAGAGGCGAGAAGAGCCAGCCGCGTGCCTGGAAGAGTCTTCAGCGTGGTCCGATACGTCTCGTGCCTGGTTCCCCCAACGTTGAGGATTATCCTCTCGTTGTCATCGATCTTGCCCATAGCTCTGGGTAAGACATGACTCGATAAAAAAGTAATGTGTATTTCAGAAGTAACAACAAGCACAACAGCTTTTTAGTTTAGCTAGGTGACCAAATTCGTCGAGCCATCCGAAATTGTCCAAAGAAAGTCACATGCAATTAAGAGAACCGCTCTCCAGAAGCTTTGCAAAGCTGTTAGACAGGCGCATCGTTGCTGGCGATTTAAAGGGGGTGGGGGGAAAGGAGCTTGCTTGCTTGTCAGAGTTCCTCTGGTTTCTCCTTGTGCGAATGATCTCAGCCAGGAGCTCCTCGTGAACGTGCAGCGCTGGCTCCCTTTACGAGTCCCGTTCTTCGCTGCTTCTCATCCAGACAGATGAAATCAAACGGAAAGACAGATCTTCTCATTATTGACATGTCACCGTAGGCTGTTACCCTTTGGGCTTCGCCATTATCAACCTCTGAGTATGGAAGAAATACAATTCTCTCCGTTATTCAAATCTGCTTCTTCACCCCTGAAACAGCACCAAGGGCACGCCCTTTTCTCCCTCTCTCACTCTCATGCATTTATATTCAGAGACGCTCCGCCGTCTGATGGACAAATTACTCTGTTCACGCTGTATTAGCCCACTCAAGGTCGCAGATTGTTATTATTATTATTATTATTATTATTATTATTATTATTATTATAGCCTAAGCAATTGGTGGCTATTTAGTTTTGGCAAGAGAACTCAACCTTTGAGCATTTAGGATAAATAAATGATCTTGTCTGTCTATAGCCTACTTTGTGCGCCTTTGTTGCTATCCTCAACAGGTCTGGGAACTATATGCTTTCTTTAGGCTATTTCTTACCAACAAGCCCGTTGTTTTTAAAATGTTTGTATAATATTTGACTTTTGTGAAAATGTATTTGGTATTATTATTTATTTTATTTTTTTACTGAAACACGTCTCTGTTGCGGAAATGGTCATTAGCCTTGTTTCACCACTGAGAGGGAGCTGTCCTTTCAGCACGTGCACAGCCTATTTCGATTTTCGAGATGCAGCCATCCGATCACATGGAACAGCAAAAGACAAAAGAGCACGTTTCTGGCAGATTCACTTTCATATTCTAAGCGACAGCCTTAAAGGAAAAGAGCTCGATTTTATCTTCGGTGGTGCTGCCTAAAAGGCTTGGTTGGTTGACAGACCGATAAGAGGTGATACCTCTAATAGGGTGTTGCTTTGCTTTGCTTTGCTTTGCTTTACTGCCAACAGTACTGCTTGTAGAATAACAAAGACGCGCCGCGGTTGTCGTGGTCATACCGTTGCTAAAACGATTTTCCGGTGACAGTCAGTCACTGGGTTATATTCACGACGTAGACATCGCGAGTGTAACTCAGTGAGCCCTATGGAGCGCCTGAATTTGTTCTACTTTCTCAATTCAATGACACTTTAATTGGAGCCTTGAGAGGTGGTAAAATGACTTACAATGAGCATTTCCACAAAGAGATGTACTTAGGATTTCAATTACAGTGTTTCTGAAAATGCGGATCTCCAGGCTACTCAAGCGGAAATACAGACCATTGAGTGTATTTAATCATCCTTTGAATTAATTTAAGGTGTAGATTGGTTATTCTTATGTGGTTTTTTAATAGTTAATTTAATCAGCAGAGAAAGAAATGGGGGGGGCTGATAGACTTACACCGAATTCCCAGTTAAATTTACCATACTGTGATCAGTCTAATTAACCCATGGTCTTTAATTGTTATTTGATTCAACTTGCTGTATTTCGGGTACAGGAGGTTAAAATGTTCTGACACATCTCTAAAGAAAAAGAAAAACGCGTCAATCGCCAACACTCAATGGCACGCAGTGGAGCCGCGCAATACAGGGTGCGTAAAAGACGTGATCTTCGCCACATCTGACCACGGGAAGTCAGCTCCGCTTAAGCGTTCTCCGCAAAAAATAACCTGTGAGAATCCGAGCGGCGGGAGCCCACTCAGTCCAGTTATTCTAGTGATGGAAGAGGCACATACCTAAGGCCTTGGAAGTTTCACCGCTAGCCGTTAATAGGGTTATTCATCAAGTAGTAGTATAAGCTCTCACTAGAGCGACAATAGGATCAAGCGCGACTCATCTGCTCCATGGTCCTTAACAGTGGCATTGGACTGTATTCCGCGGAGTAGCACAAGCACGCCAGTTAAAATACATCCCCTACACCTCGAACTACATCTCTTAAATAAACAAATACATAAATAAATCCGCACAGCATTGAATTGTTGTTCTATATCGAGCGTTAATGGAAAATGTTTGGCTAAAAAAGTGGAGAAACCTATATAAAGACGCTACTGCGGACAGATGAAGCGAGTCTGCTTTATAGCACTGCATATTATTCCGCCTTATAGCACTGCATATTATTCGTCTCAATATTTATTTCGGTTATCTCTTCCGTGGCATATTTGCTGCCTGTGAGGCATGGAATATAGGCACTGGGAAGAGGGGATAGGTAGCGTATCCGTGTGCGCTTGGAGCAACTTATTCAGTTTGCCCAGGGCCCCTCTTAGCTGCCTGCCCGGCGACTGCTCCACTTAGTGCCACCTCTGGGTGTTCGCATCTGCTTCAAGAAGCTCTTTCAGAACGGCATCTCCATTCAAGGATAAATTCAGAAGTTTATTTAGGCCAAGGGTGCCTACACGTCTGTTTAAGTACTTTTTTTTGGACGGTGGCGTGCCCTGAAAAGACAAATATTGCCACTTTGTTTCACTCGAGAAAACATGTTTACTCTGTGGAAAATATTAACAGGGTTGATACATGGAAACAGCTTCGCCCGTCGCTGTGAAACATATAATGCATATTTGCATATTATAGGCCTACTGCATTAATGGCAGTCCTCCGTATTAAAGTTTTAAGGTGACTTCGGTTTTACCGTTTGTACAACGATGTTGTTTCATATATTTAACATATATTTAACCACCATAAACAGTATTTCCAATAAACAGAATTTTTATTAATTATACGAAATATATAATTCGGATTGTTTTACTAAATATGCTTACATGCCGTTTTATAAGAATAAATACAACACGCTATTTTGATTTTAAAAGTCATTCTTTGTATTTATATAATGTTCATTGGAAATTACTACTAAATTACTACAAAATAGGGGTTGCACTGCTTTAAATTGCAACATGTTTAGTTTGCATGAAACAGAGTTGCTCAGAGTTTCTTTCTTACCACCTAATTTTTTATAAAAGCCGGTTGTACCTCCTGTACCTCCTCGGTTCCGCCCACAATCCCACACCAGGTGCACTGGGGTTGGTTTCATGTTGCTGGGAGTAACTAAGGCAACAGTAACCTGAGCAACCATGGCAACCCTGGCATGACAAGCCCAACTGTGCCCGAAATCTGCAGACACGCTGTCACAGCTGGTGACAGACACAGTCAAAGCTGCTACTATAGGCTTCAGCTTGAACTTGTTGTGAGTCCCTTGGCCAAAGTGATAAGTACAATTAAAATGGCAGAGGCAAGGATAACCTTGAAAAGTGCCATAGATTACAAGTAGCTACAGGCATCAGTTTTTTTTTCATTTTCCGCCTTCATAGAGCGCTAATCAAGCCGTTTCATTAGGCACCGCCTAATAACAAACAGCCCTCACACGGCATGATTGCCTTCCGTATGAAAGGCTTAGCCACAAGGGAGCCAAACACAGTACAATGAAATTAAACTCCACCCACTATATATGCCTTCAAACCTTTAATTTAACAGCAGCTTCCCCAGAGTCAAACATGGCGTGCAAGTTAGCCTGCGTGAGCTAACATGGATTTTTGAAAGGATTTCAACCTTATTTAATCAGGTTAAACAACCTTAGAATACTTTTGATCCTTGGGGAAACTCTGAACATTTCCCTGTCACTCGGGCCTAGAAAACTTGTCCTAGCTTAAGTGTTGGCCATTCCAATTCATTCATAAACTAAATTCAAATCTGGAACGAAATTACAGTCACTGTCAAGAACAGATCAACAGTAAATCATATGCTTCTTTAACAACCTGCTACTAATGCAAATAGTTGACATAAATAGGAATTGTAGGTTGAATCAAGTAACCTGAGTCAATCTCACTAAATTTAAACAATTGACTCAATTTAATGATAAAGTTAACTGCACATGGTTTTCTGTACAAACAACCTGAATTGTTATCACAACCAAAAATATTTATTTACAGCTAACTGACATGAATAAAAATTGTCAGTTGGCTTATTCCATAACTTTGGTGAAATAAATTATTTCATGTTAAGTGTACTTAGTCCATGGTTGCGAGAAATGAAAAAATAGAGGACTACAGTTAAATGCAAAGGTATTGGGACACTGATTTTGGCTTTTGGATTTTGATGTTGTTTTGGCTTTGTACCCCAGCACATTGGATTTGAAGGAAAACAATGAATATGAGGTTCAATTGGAGACTGTCGACTTTAATTTGAGAGTATTTACATCACATCCATATTGGGTGATCGTGTCGGAATTACAGCCCTTTTTACACTCAGTCCTCTCATTTTAGGGGAGCAAAAGTAATTGGACAAATTAATATAAACTGAAACAAACTTGTTATATTTAGTACTTGGTTGTAAATCCTTTGCATTCGACGACTGAAGTGTGCAACCCACGGACATCACCAGACGCTGGGTATCTTTCCTGGTGATGCTCTGCCAAGCCTGTACTGCAAACATCTTCAGCTCTTGTTTGTTAAGGGGATTTTTTTTCCTTAAGTCTTGTCTTCAGCAAGTGAAACGCAAATTCAGTTGGATTCAGGACGGATGATTTACTCGGCCAGTCAAGACCATTCCACTTTTTGGCTCTGGAGAACTCCTTGGTCTCTTTGCCAGTCATTGGGGTCATTGTCCTGCTGCAAGGTGAAGCGCTGTCCAATGAGGGCATTTGGTTGAATCTGAACAGACAAGATGTTTCTGTAAGCAGAATTCCTCCTGCTGCTTCCGTCAGCAGTCACATGATCAATGAAGAGAAGTGAGCCAGTTCTAGTGGCAGCCATACATGCCCAAGCCATAAGACACTACCTCCACCATGTTTCACAGTGCTTTGGATCATGAGCAGTTCCTTTCTTTTACACTTTCCCCTTTCTATCACTTTGGTACAGGTTAATAGTCATCTCATATGTCCATAATACTTTGTTCCAGAAGTCTACAGTTTTTTTATGTACTTTTTTTTTAAACCTGGCCATTCTGCTCTTGAGGCTTACCAGTGGTTTGCACCTTGTGGTAAACCCTCTGAGGTTATGCTGGTGTAGTTTCTTCTTTATGCTAGTCTTTGACACATCTATGCCTACATCCCGGAGAGGGTTTTAGATCTGTTCATCAGTTGCAAAGGGGGTTTTCTTCACAATTGAAAGTATTCTTTGGTCATCCACTACAGTGGTCTACCAGGTTGTGTGCTCTTGCTGAGCTCACCAGTCTGTTCTTGCTTCTTAACAATGTACCAAAGAGTTTATTTTGAAGCACCCAGTGTTTTGGCTATGTCTCCTATGATGTATTGTGATGCGTCAGCCTCCTAATGGCTTGCTTTACTGGCATTGACACTTATTCGGTCCTCATGTTGAGAGACAACAGCAACAGGCTCAAAATGCAAATTCCACATCTAGAATGAACTGTAGGCCCTTTTTAGCTTTCTTCTGCATGAACTAATGATGGCAATTGTCAAATTCGTTTTGCACCCCCAAAACGGGGGACTACGTATAAAAATGGTAATTCTGACACAGATCACCTGAAATGGATGTAAATACCCTCAAATGGAAGTTGACAGTCTCCACTTCAACCCGATATTCATTCTTTTATTTCAAATCCAATGTGCTGGAGTACAGTGCCAAAACAAAAACAAATAATTGTTGTTTTGTCACTGTCCCAATACTTGTGCAATCAACTACAGTCTGTGTGCATATACAGACGGGTGACACATTAAAGGAAAAACCCCTACAGTGAGGGGGTCCGCTGGCTCTGTTAAAGGAAAAACCCCTACAGTGAGGGGGTCCGCTGGCTCTGTTAAAGGAAAAACCCCTACAGTGAGGGGGTCCGCTGGCTCTGTTAAAGGAAAAAACCCCTACAGTGAGGGGGTCCGCTGGCTCTGTTAAAGGAAAAACCCCTACAGTGAGGGGGTGCGCTGGCTCTGTTAAAGGAAAAACCCCTACAGTGAGGGGGTGCGCTGGCTCTGTTAAAGGAAAAACCCCTACAGTGAGGGGGTCCGCTGGCTCTGTTAAAGGAAAATCCCCTACAGTGAGGGGGTCCGCTGGCTCTGTTAAAGGAAAAACCCCTACAGTGAGGGGGTCCGCTGGCTCTGTTATTAAAGGAAAAACCCCTACAGTGAGGGGGTCCGCTGGCTCTGTTATTAAAGGAAAAACCCCTACAGTGAGGGGGTCCGCTGGCTCTGTTATTAAAGGAAAAACCCCTACAGTGATGGGGTCTGCTGGCTCTGTTAAAGGAAAAACCCCTACAGTGAGGGGGTCCGCTGGCTCTGATATTAAAGGATAAACCCCTACAGTGAGGGGGTCCGCTGGCTCTGTTATTAAAGGAAAAACCCCTACAGTGAGGGGGTCTGCTGGCTCTGTTATTAAAGGATAAACCCCTACAGTGAGGGGGTCTGCTGGCTTTGTTAAAGGATAAACCCCTACAGTGAGGGGGTCTGCTGGCTCTGTTATTAAAGGAAAAACCCCTACAGTGAGGGGGTCTGCTGGTTCTGTTATTAAAGGATAAACCCCTACAGTGAGGGGGTCTGCTGGCTCTGTTAAAGGATAAACCCCTACAGTGAGGGGGTCTGCTGGCTCTGTTATTAAAGGATAAACCCTACAGTGAGGGGGTCTGCTGGCTCTGTTAAAGGATAAACCCCTACAGTGAGGGGGTCCGCTGGCTCTGTTATTAAAGGATAAACCCCTACAGTGAGGGGGTCTGCTGGCTCTGTTAAAGGAAAAACCCCTACAGTGAGGGGGTCCGTTGGCTCTGTTATTAAAGGATAAACCCCTACAGTGAGGGGGTCCGCTGGCTCTGTTATTAAAGGAAAAACCCCTACAGTGAGGGGGTCCGCTGGCTCTGTTATTAAAGGATAAACCCCTACAGTGAGGGGGTCCGCTGGCTCTGTTAAAGGATAAACCCCTACAGTGAGGGGGTCTGCTGGCTCTGTTAAAGGATAAACCCCTACAGTGAGGGGGTCTGCTGGCTCTGTTAAAGGAAAAACCCCCTACAGTGAGGGGGTCCGCTGGCTCTGTTATTAAAGGATAAACCCCTACAGTGAGGGGGTCCGCTGGCTCTGTTAAAGGATAAACCCCTACAGTGAGGGGGTCTGCTGGCTCTGTTAAAGGATAAACCCCTACAGTGAGGGGGTCTGCTGGCTCTGTTAAAGGATAAACCCCTACAGTGAGGGGGTCCGCTGGCTCTGTTATTAAAGGATAAACCCCTACAGTGAGGGGGTCTGCTGGCTCTGTTATTAAAGGAAAAACCCCTACAGTGAGGGGGTCTGCTGGCTCTGTTAAAGGATAAACCCCTAGAGTGAGGGGGTCCGCTGGCTCTGTTATTAAAGGATAAACCCCTACAGTGAGGGGGTCTGTTGGCTCTGTTATTAAAGGAAAAACCCCTACAGTGAGGGGGTCTGCTGGCTCTGTTAAAGGATAAACCCCTACAGTGAGGGGGTCCGCTGCCTCTGTTAAAGGATAAACCCCTACAGTGAGGGGGTCCGCTGGCTCTGTTAAAGGATAAACCCCTACAGTGAGGGGGTCCACTGGCTCTGTTATTAAAGGATAAACCCCTACAGTGAGGGGGTCCGCTGGCTCTGATATGCTGTAGGGGGCATTTTTCTGGCATGGTTTGGGACCACTTGTTCATCCTATGAAACATTTCTATCCTGATGGGAGTGGTCTCTTCCAGGATAACAATGCCCCCATCCACAGGGCATGAGGGGTCACTGAATGGTTTGAAAATGATGTGAATCATATGCTATGGCCTTGGCAGTTACCAGATCTCAACCCAATTGAACACCGATGGGAGATTTTGGACCGGCGTGCGCTCTCCACCACCATCATCAAAACACCAAATGAGGGAACAGCTTTTGGAAGAATGGCGTTCCATCCCTCCAGTAGAGTCCCAGAGACTAGAATCTATGCTAGACTAGAGGTACAATCTGTGCCAAGGCGCATTGAAGCTGTTCTGGCGGTTTGTGGTGGCCCAACACCTTACTAAGACACTTTATGTTGGTTTTTCCTTTAATTTGTCCCCTGTCTGTATATATCAGTGTATCCTATTCCCAGATAAGACTGTGAGAGTGCGTCCTTTCCCGAGCCCAGATGCACGCTCCTAAAAAAAACAGCCTTTCTAACAGCCCTGTGCGTTTTTCCAGCACACCAGCCCCGTCTTCCTGCTGGCTCTCCCTACACATATGGCACTTCCTAATTTTAACCTGACTCTCTGTGGCTTGCACACAGCCCCCCCCTCCCCCCCCTTCCCGTTGCCCCTGGCTTTGATGGAAAATCTAGCTGACATTTAAGTCATACCATGACCAAGCATCTCTCTCTGTGCTCTGCAGCCATGCCTGCTCTCAGGGCTGTGAGTCCCCGGCTGCCCCCAGCATTCAGTTGACTTTGACTCTGCTTTCATCCCCCAAATTTAGGTCTCTGTTTTTGGAGGATGTCTCTTTTTCTCCCCAGCCACACCCACATGAGGGGGGGAGGAGGATGCTGAGCGCAGACTGACGGAGTATCGTTGACTGCCAGTGCCTATTTTTATTACAAACCTCTATCATTTCTGGCATCTTCTGTATAATGGGCTATAACTTTTGAAAGTGTGGAGCCGGTACACTTTGTTCGCTGTTCGCTGCTTGAGACGACACACCACCAGCAAACCCTGCTGGTCCATTGGGCACCTGCAAGTCTGCCTGTTAAGCCGGATGCAAGCTGTTTTTCCCTGTGTCATGTGGGTGTGTGCGTTTGTGCGTGTGTGCGTTTGTGCGTGTGTGCGTGCGCGTGTGTGTGCGTGTGTGAGGCAGTGATGGGTGTGGCAGGGAGTCACACGGTGGCCTCATTCTGTGGGCGTGTCCCTGTCTCATTCTGTGGGCGTGTCCCTGTCTCATTCTGAGGGCGTGTCTCTGTCTCATTCTGTGGGCTTGTCCCGGTCTCATTCTGTGGGCTTGTCCCCGTCTCATTCTGAGGGCGTGTCCCTGTCTCATTCTGTGGGTGTGTCCCTGTCTCATTCTGTGGGCGTGTCTCTGTCTAATTCTGTGGGCTTGTCTCTGTCTCATTCTGTGGGCTTGTCCCTGTCTCATTCTGAGGGCGTGTCCCTGTCTCATTCTGTGGGTGTGTCCCTGTCTCATTCTGTGGGCGTGTCTCTGTCTAATTCTGTGGGCTTGTCTCTGTCTCATTCTGAGGGCGTGTCCCTGTCTCATTCTGTGGGCTTGTCCCTGTCTCATTCTGTGGGCGTGTCTCTGTCTCATTCTGTGGGCGTGTCCCTGTCTCATTCTGTGGGCGTGTCTCTGTCTCATTCTGTGGGCGTGTCCCCGTCTCATTTTGAGGGCGTGTCCCGGTCTCATTCTGTGGGCTTGTCCCTGTCTCATTCTGTGGGCTTGTCCCTGTCTCATTCTGTGGGCTTGTCCCTGTCTCATTCTGTGGGTTTGACCCCGCCTTATTCTGTGGGCGTGTCCCTGTCTCATTCTGTGGGCGTGTCCCTGTCTCATTCTGTGGGCTTGTCCCGGTCTCATTCTGTGGGCTTGTCCCAGTCTCATTCTGTGGGTTTGTCCCTGTCTCATTCTGTGGGTTTGTCCGAGTCTCATTCTGTGGGCTTGTCCCCGTCTCATTCTGTGGGTTTGTCCCAGTCTCATTCTGTGGGTTTGTCCGAGTCTCATTCTGTGGGTTTGTCCCAGGCTCATTCCACTCCTGCACAGCTGTGCAGCTCAGCTGACAGACTGCACACTGAGAGAGGCCGCTGGCTGCATGCATTTTCAGAGGACTTGAGAGGACAAGAGACGTGCCTTTTTCCTATTTTTATCTTGTTTGTTCTTATTTCTTTTATCTTTCTGTAAAGTGCATTGAATGGCACTGTGTGTTCAAAATGTGCTATATAAATAAAGTTTATTATTATCATTATTATTAGTAGTAGTAGTACAGTGTAACTGGTAATGTGTAAATGGTAGACAAAAGGGGAAAAAAGGCAGATATGTTTCAGGACCTTTGTGAGAAATAAGGCAGGGTAAAGCAGGTTGTGACAGGCCAGCTGTCCAGGCAAAACATTTGAAACTATCAATGGCAATGACAATTTGATAAATGTTGATTAAATCCCAATATACGTTATATGCATCAATTGAACCATATTAAAAAACCTAATTTCATCATTGTCCAACGCCTACGAGATTTTGAATAGTTGATTCGGAAGGCTCTCAAAAAGGTCAATTCAACATGGTAGATAAAGTGCATTGGCAACACTACAAGATCCACTCATAACTACTCTCTTCAAAGCCTGTGGCCAGTTCATACACAACATTGCAATTCTCAAAACAATGCTTTAACTGATAACTCTCATAAACCAGAATATTAAGCCAAACATTATGACCAAGTCATTTAAAATTACAGGGTAATTCTGACAGAACAATTAGTATGTTAATGGTAGAAATTGTGACGCTACTGTCAAAATATCATTAAAAAAACTACAGTTCCTATTAAAAATCCTGCTTTTGGCATATTACAGTTTAAAAGTTTGACATAAAATTAATGCAATTTATCCAAAAGCTTGAATAAATATCTGTAAATATTTATCACACATATCTCAAATCTAATTTAAGGCTGATGGCCTTGGCACAAAATTAATTTAAACATATTAATATTAAACATGTATAAAATATTTTAAATGTTCTATTGAAAACGGGAAGCAAGGTCTACTAAGCAATGTGACATTGTCTTTGTAAATGGTAACAAAGAGCTAAGATGTTCCAATGTTCCATTTATTTGATTTTAGCGCCACCTGAAGGCCATTCCCTAAACATGCATGTTTTATATTGTTTTTGTTTTTGTTTTTGTTTTGTTTTTACAAAGAAACTCGATGGGCCTGCAAATATGTATGCATTCCAATTGATCGAGAAATCTTTTTTTTTTTTTGGATAATCAAAACCAACTAAATATTTACTTAGGCAGTTTAACTTTGTTTTTAGTTTGCAAATAAATACCCTGTATATCTATATAATCTATATTCTATTGAACGTTAAATGAGTGTGCTTATACTTAATCATACTTAATCATGATAGTGGGGTGCGCCAATACTAGTAGTCCACAAACTCACAGGGTGCGTCTCAATACTTGAAAAATGCATCCTTCTCTCCTCCAGTACACTGTACACAGGAGACAGGACACAGTAGATAGGGTTCTGATTCAGACACAGCCCACATCTCAGTCATCACTAGGCTGCTTACTACAGGCCATCCAAAAAGCCCTTCTTATAATGAAAAGGAGAATTATGCCACCGCAAGAGAAGTGGAAAGGCACTCGGGTGTCCTCCTCTAACGGATTATTGTGCCATTATCTGCAAAGATATCTGTTAATAAAGTAAAATTAACAAACATTTGCTGAGAGCAATGACTGGCCTAAAGGTAACATTTTGGCTTACACAATTTCTAGCTTGCTACAGTGCAGAGATTGGGGTCTTATTCGCTGAGACGCCTTATATTGATCTGACCAGAGGCAGTAGAAATACACTGAATGAGGAGATCTTTGGAGAGTGCCCGAGAATAGAATATAATCGATCCACAGGGGATTTATTCATGTCAATAAATAAATAAATCATATACCATTACAAGAATTTTAGATATTTATGATACGGGGACTGCTGTAATTGGACATTGCTTACACCGAGGTGCAAACTCATTTTTTTATTTGAGCCTCCTGTGCTTTCAGCTCCTTCAGTGTCAAACATTTTGTGCCCGTGGTGGCCTCTAAGGTTAAGCTGCCCTTCGCTGGAACATAGAACGTTTTGTGGGCCTGCCAAGGCCAGGCCAATACCCCTATCAGCATCTGTCAACATATTTAATGATTGTGGCTCCTGACAGAAATGTTTTTTATCTCAGAGCACTCGTCTAAAAGCGCACTTGACCCTAATTAGTCCTTTTTTTTGTTACTACTATGCGTTCCACCAACTCAAGGGCAAAAAAAACGTTTTGGAATACATGTACGGCGTGTGGCTTAACTGTGGTCGAGACACCTGGTCGTCAAGGTCATAAGGGCACAATTGCCGTCGTCTTCCACCCAAATGAGGAACATTCTTTGTGTCTCTGCACCAGAGAATGGGAAAAAAGGATCCGTGAAGCTGATCCTGGTAACACAAAGTAACACGATGTATGTGTCCACCAAAGCAAAGAACATTGATTGCAAACGAAGCTTCACTCCATTCTGTCGGATTAGAATACATCAGCTAGCTGGATACTGAAAGAGGCGGTCTGCACTTAATATTACATTGTCATTGTTTTAAGAAGCTGTTAGTGAATTTGCAGCACTGAGATTAAAGCACTGTGGTTTATCCTGCATTGGGGTGTGTGGGGATGGGCAGGGTATCCAAAGCACTGTGGTTTATCCTGCATTGGGGTGTGTGGGGATGGGCAGGGTATCCAAAGCACTGTGGTTTATCCTGCATTGGGGTGTGTGGGGATGGGCAGGGTATCCAAAGCACTGTGGTTTATCCTGCATTGGGGTGTGTGGGGATGGGCAGGGTATCCAAAGCACTGTGGTTTATCCTGTATTGGGGTGTGTGGGGATGGGCAGGGTATCCAAAGCACTGTGGTTTATCCTGCATTGGGGTGTGTGAGGATGGGCAGGGTATCCAAAGCACTGTGGTTTATCCTGCATTGGGGTGTGTGGGGATGGGCAGGGTATCCAAAGCACTGTGGTTTATCCTGCATTGGGGTGTGTGGGGCTGGGCAGGGTATCCAAAGCACTGTGGTTTATCCTGCATTGGGGTGTGTGAGGATGGGCAGGGTATCCAAAGCACTGTGGTTTATCCTGCATTGGGGTGTGTGGGGATGGGCAGGGTATCCAAAGCACTGTGGTTTATCCTGCATTGGGGTGTGTGGGGATGGGCAGGGTATCCAAAGCACTGTGGTTTATCCTGCATTGGGGTGTGTGGGGATGGGCAGGGAATCCAAGGAATGTGAGCTGCACAGTGTTTTCTTTCTTCTTTTCCCCTCTCTTTTCTTTGGAACAGATCCTGTACCGAAATTGGCTGATAAAATCCTTTCCGTTATCTCCTACATTTTGGCGCCCTGATTCATGAGTATCCCATTTTTCCATTATCTCCAGCCCGCTAAAACATGGCTTATTTAAGCAGAAGGGAATCCTGTGGAGAACATTTACTACAACGTTCACTCTCCCGAATGTCCCTCCTGGGCCAGTTTAAATAAGGGTTACTTCCAAGATGATGGAATTTGGGATTACAAGTAAATCCCCCTTGATAAAGAGTGTTCTGTTATATTTCACACAGGCAGTGAATTGACTTTGAAACAATAACCTTAAATGGAGAACTTAAATTACCTGAAACATAATCAATTTTCGTCACAATTAATCTTGGGGATTTATCAACTATTTTATAAGCTCTTAAAGGCCAGCGCCACAGAGGAGAGCGGAATTGTGGACTGAACCACATTACACTTCAGATGGTGAAAACCTAAGCACTACACACATAGTTTAACACATTTGTTCGGCTATGTACACAGTTAAATGTTTCAGTGTTAATTTAACTCTTAAGACTTTAAATGAGGCCAAGAGCGATAACATGGCTGATAAAACGTTCATTACTAGGGATAGCTGCTACATTATGGGAAGGATGTGCTTTGTCTTGTCTGTTCTGTAGTGATCTTGATGATGTCCTCTGTATGCACTTACTGTACGTCGCTTTGGATAAAAGCGTCTGCTAAATGAATGTAATGTAACGTATTTTCTAATAGAGTAAAATTTATCAGAGTAAAATGAGAGTCTCTATCAGAGTTTAATATTGAAACATTTTACTGTCTAATGTAAAAGGATTTGTAATTTTTTTCATTGGCTGATTTGTGATGGGTCAAAATTTGACACAAAATATATCCATTTAAAGTTTGGCTTTAAACTTACTGTTTAGGGGCACTTAATTATTTTTAAACCCTCAATTCTCTGTCTTATAGGGGACAAAGTGTGCTTTCTCTCCCACAAGGCAGTTCCATTGCTAAAATATTCTATCATTTCAGGATGGCGCAGATAAAAATTTTTACTCTGAAAAGGCTGCTGTTCACTTGTGTAATTACCGCTCAGGACTCTTCATGTCCAGCTTCATATCCAGGCAGGACTGCAGGTGCCCGAGTGACCAATGACAGGCCCAATGACAGGCCCAATGAGACGCTGTTATCCCTGGCCCCCTGAACCCCCCCCCCCCACCACCACACCCAAAATGGTTCAGCGATAAATCTCCAACCTATTGGATGGGAGTTTAATTAACACAGAACATTTTTATTGCACGAGTGGTAGCACAGCCAGTTACAAGTTACCAGATTTCCATACCAGACTGTGCGGCCCTGAAGTCCTCTAATCTACACATTAGAACAGGATGGTCCCACCCAGCAGCCTTTGTATGTGAGCTTATATGGAATGTATGACAAGGGGGGAAAAAACTGCCCACAGTTATAGTAAACAATGTCCTTTTTAATCGCTGAATCCCAAAAAACAAAACAGTTATGTATTACAATGACATATAAGTGCTGATTCACACACCAAAAACGTTTAGCAGCCAGACGATAACAGTAATATACAGAAACACAGGTACGGGGGGGAGTCCTCTTCTCATGCCACACTTATAATAAAAACAAAAAAACACAACTGGAGGAGAGGTAAATCCCCATGTATTATCAACTTCACCTTGACGGAGATTCTTGTATGAAGTGGCGAGAGGCTTGATTTCAGAGATATGGACGGATGGGAAACGGCAGCAGCACCATTAGGTCGATTCAATAGTCACCACAAAATAACGCAGAATTCCTTATTGGAAGATTGGCTGGAAAGATATTATCACTGGCCTACAGAAAATAGCGAGCGAACAGTGTTTTCTCGGGTGGAGAGCTGAGGTTTCCTTTTTAAGCGAAGCGGAAGACAGACTTCTCAATAGAGCTGGTGGTATGATGCACATTTCCTTTGGCATTGCTGATTTTGCACTTTAATCTGACTTGAACATGAACGTTTGTCGGTGTTTACGTCTTTTCCTTCACAAACACAGTTTGGTGATTTCATTTTGGCGACTTCTGAACTTTCCACAGTGTTTGCGGAGAAAAGAACTAAAACCTGCATTTATTTGGAAGTCAAAGTTAAGGATGTTGATTTAATTCTGGTTGCCGTCGGTTTCCCTGCATTTGGGTTCGGTGGTTGTTCCCATATGCAACCATTCATTCAAATACAGCCTCACTGATAATTAATAAATGGATAAACACATTTTTGTGTTCAGGTCAGTATATAAATGCCTACCTTTATTTCCATGAATAATCCCAAAAAAATGTGGCACAATAAGAATAATGCACCTCCATCCATTCATTTACTATCAGTGTTGTGATTCTCAATAGGAAATCAATGAGAAAGCACAGTAATGACAGACAATGCGATCAGTAATGAACATACACTGTGGGACTCAACAAGATAATTTTGTTATGGCTTCTTATGTTATACAGAATATACAATTTTTCCAATTTCATATACAATGAAGAGAATCTCCCACATGGATAAAGCCTGTTGAAAATGAATGCATACTTTTAAATAACTGCAATAAATTATAACAAAAAAACATGCATTATTGACATGAACACACGTGAATTGGAATTTGGTCCCATTAGACACCACCTCAAAATCAAATAAATTTTAATACCAGTAAAAACCTTTTTATCTCAGAACATATACGATAATAACAACAATAACCAATGTAATTTTTATCCAAAATTAAATCATCCTATGGAAACTCAAGGGTTAAAATGATTTATAATGCCGCCATTAAAAATAATGTTCCATACGCATTCACATACCCATTTTACAACTGGCCAGAGGAAATGGAACATTCTGAGATTAAAATGGATGGTACTTTTTAAAAAAATCCAACAGCCACTGAGAAAGGAAAACACTGAAATACTTGAGACGAATTAGAAAAAATATGGCCTTGTTTTTCAGCGTTCACAGTAATCGCACGTATGATCACAGTAATCATTTTGATTTTCAGACTTTAAATGGGTAAAATCCAAGTAAGAGAAACAAAAGGCAAATATTGGCCATGATTATCCCGTTTGATTATCCTGTGTGTGCTGCAGAGGACATATGGTGACCTTCTAAAACTGCACAAATAAATTACAAAGAAGAGTCCAAAGATAAAAATCTCTGTTAACTCTGTTATCTCTGCAGGAAACCTAATAAGTAATCATGAGCTATTTTTAAGTGTTTTTTTTATTTTTTATAATATTTTTTTAACACATTTTCCACACAGAAGTTATTGAAATTGTTTTAAACCAACATTGCTTCAAACAAACACTCAAAAGCAGCCAAATTAATCAAACAACATCTTCTAAAATCATTTCCTACACAAACATTCAGGCAAAAATAGGACGGGTTTAAGACAATTGCTCTCTACAATGGTGGTGACGGTATTTTTATACAACATCAGTTTTTGTAATCAAGGGAACAGTGTTTACTACTACCAATAGCAGTTGGTAGTAAAGTCAATAAGTAAAATAAATGTTTTAATATGACATATGAGCTATTCTACGCCAACTCAACCAGGCTTATTGCTCAACCCCCTTTGGATTTTTCTATAAAAATTTTGCCTGAGGGTTTTCAGGTACTATTCATTTGTGTTCTCCCGTTTGACCTATGACCTTCTGATGGTCAATCTGAAGTGAGGAAGGGGGGACCCGGCTTCACTGGTAAAATGCACTTAACCATCAGTGGGCAGAAGGCAGATGGGTACATTTCTGAGCTTCTTTTCCTTCAATCATACATTGATTTTGGGAATTTCAATACAGCCCTACTACTGGATAAAACATAAGGTTAACTAGAAAACACCCTCAGGTCATACCTGCAGTGTTTCTTACCTGTATGCTCCAATGCTTTCCTGTCCTTATCTATTAGGCACCAAAGGGCAAGTTCATGTCCTTCAAACAGCAAAAGGCATTTCATACACTGCTCTAGACTACTGACCACAAGCTACCTGTGACCACAAGCTACCTGTGCACATCTGCTCGCATACAGGATCAAATCCTTGAAACCAAACATTGGCTATTTTAGACTTTAATTAGCGGAGCAGATTTGTTTCATAGCTAGTTACTCATAACATTGGCTAGTGAATCCCAGCCAATGAATATATGAATATATGAATGATAAATTCATATTTTCAACTTATAATTACCAGAATTCTCTCAGACTGTTCATGGTGCCCCTCTCCTCCTGCCTCCTTCTGAAAATATTTTAACAATAAATTAGTGGGATAGTAATAGTAATAACATTTACATTTAACATTTTAACAGGGCTCTGGCTGCTCCATTTACCTGGGAGTGAAATTGTCAAGGAAAATCTGAGGGTTGGGCAAAAAAGTAATTCCATTTGTGGTTGAGTCGGAATGGAATGAGCCATTTTGCTCTTTCTGAATGGGAAATAAAGGAGAAATAAAGAGGTGAGCAGAGTTTTTCCTGAACAGACAAGAATATCCCTGGTCACTTGAGCTCACCTAAACTTAATATTCCTAGTGAATACACAGTCCTAAAAATTTGCAATGTGAAGCAGTCCCACAAGGGAAGCACTTCTATTTGTTCAAGCAAATACTGGAAGTAGGTGCCACCAATGTTAAGGCCATGTCATTTTAATTTTGAATGAAGGAATGGATAAATAAATGAATACATACATAAATAAATAAACAATCCAATCAAAATCGGGCAACTGTATATATTTAAGATATATTGCATGTACTTTCCCAGTCTAATGTTTTTTAACCATATCCTGCAAGCTTAAATGCAAACTCCACTTGATGGCCCAATACAGCCTTACAGCAGGATGATCATTTACTTTTACAGAAGTGCTCCTTGGAAAGCTAAAGTGAAATGTACAAAACTAGTCTGGGGAGAAGTAAGAATAAAGCCCAAAACTAAACTGGGGGAAAGTAACAGGCCCTCTGTAGAGGCTTCAATCGTGATTGGTCCTGTGCCACACGTGCATTTTCATTGGTTGAATCTCCAACTTCCAGACTAGAAAGGTCTCATCAGACTCAGGTATATTAATAGCCTGTACAGTAAGCCTCTGGAATTCTCTGCAAGTTCTGTTATAGCCGTCAAGACTTTTTTTGCTCCATTTCGCAACAATTTAATCTCTCAGCTTTAGTGAAAAATTGGTTTTGCATAAGATTCTTGGCTTTGTTTTAATAATGAAAAAACAGACTGAAGGAATAAAATCAATCGTATACATTGTGTACTTGTTTCATTACAGTATAGTAATGTTTTACAGCACAATCCTGTATTCCAGATATTTTAGTGCTAATCAATAGCAGAGTATTATTTACAGTCTGTATGAAGTATTTATCATACATTATCAATTTCATAAAGGGGAAGATTGGCTTGAAATGGAAGACTGCACACAGCATATAAGAAGGTGAGGAACATTTCCAGTTCCCTCACGCAGTGAAAAGCCAAAGTCTCTGTTCCATAATGGTTCTGTCATAATGGTTCTGTCAAGCATGGAAAAGGATGTGTGTTTGCAATGCGGATGTCTTTGGACATTGAAGACTAAGTATGGAGCTGGAAATTATACTACAAATTATAATATTTATATTATGTTCTACAAATTATAACCCGGCAGTTTAAGTGGAGGAGCCAAGTCCAAAGCAGTTGATGCTAGACTAGAATTAAACATAATTCTTAAACTTCATAAACCATAAAAATAAAATAAACAACATTTGGTACTGTAAGGGCATGTAAATTCAGAGCAATGTTCATATCTGGTGCCGGGCAAGTTATGTTGATTTAAAACCATACTTAAGTCTCATTTCGTTGTTGTTCAATACATTTCCACAGATAGTCCACATTGCTGGGAAAAGGACATGTGCATGTATGTGAGTCTGATGAATAATTTAGGTCAGGGGCATAAACTGAAAATCTACACATACAGCATATATACATATAACTATCACTAACAATGGGGCTATGGAGGAACTGTACTGAAACCTACAATGAGAAAACAGACAGATGAAATACGTGTTTGAAAGTGGCCTCATCCAAACTTCGAAAAAGCCTGTCACTCTGTTTACCGCCGGCTGGACCTGAGCGGCGCACCCTACCCTGCTGGTGTCTGTGGGGGGGGGGGGGGGGGGGGGGGGGGGGGGGAGAGAACAGGAAAAGGAAATAGAGTACAGGAAGTTTCCTCTTTGCAGGTCTGGGAGACAGCCCCCCCCCCCCCCCCTGGGTTTTCCACGGTCGGGCCTCCCTGCGGTGGCGGCGGTGGGGCGGTTGGCGGGGTCTAATCGGAGAAGAGAGGCTGGCGAAGGGACTGACGGAGGCTACGGATGGTCTCGGCCTTGGCCTCGTCCTCGCTGGTGTTCCCCCGCAGTGCCTTCTCCCACGCTGAAGGCATTGGTGAGCGACTGAGATTTGCTGCGTGGGGCAAAGAGGCCACGTTTTAAAATTTTCAAAAAACGCATTTGCCATGTTTATGCCGCCTCGTATAAGAACGTTCTTCACAAAAAATGTTTGTCAAGTAGAAAATACTAGCTTGTTTTAAGTTACTTTTAGCTTGACAAAGTTAAATTATCTTACCCCGTTAGCAATCTTTTTGTCTTATTTAGCAAAAAAGTAATAGAAATAAGATTTGAAGTCTAAATATAAGACTAAAATGCATGTTAAGATTGACTTATGTTTTGGTTTTTGCAGTGCACACTTGAAAAATATAGTCTTTCGTGAGATCAAATAAATTCTTTACATAGCCCAGTGCATTATTTGAGAATGCTGTGCTTATACACAAAATTAATTATGACCTAACCTAAAAATTCCATCAGTTTTGTACCTGTTCCAACAGCCAATTTCTCAATTTCGCTTTCTGAATTGGCAAAACATTCCAACATTCCCTACTTCCATAATGCATACACGGTAAGTTCCCACCAACCACAAAGCGTGACTGAAACACTTCACCCTGCCGCAATGGGGTTGTGGTGAATAGTGACATTGAACTAACATTTATTTTTCCCTACAAACAAACTAGCTATATTACCCAGTGGTCTAGATCAAACTTATTTCTTTCTGCAACAAAATGTTGAATCCAGAATCAGGAGGAAAGGAATAGTTTTTTTTCTGGAGGTTGTCTTACATCAATAAAAGCACAGTGTATTGATTTTGTTCTGTTCTGTGGACCCAGTTAGCAGACCCTACACGCGTTACGGCCCTACACATCTGAAGTTTCACAATGCCCCAGATAACATATAGCTTGTTATATTTTAGTGCGATAACACGTGTCATATTAAATAGATTTTTTTTATCTTTGGGTCACATGATGGCGGTTTTGTATTTTATTTCACCCTCTGCCCTTAATTCACTGTGTTGAATGTTAACTAGCATTTTATTCTTTGTTTAGTGTCACGTTTTCTTTTTTCCTTACCACATTTATTTTTTTCTTGTCCACATTTCTATCACATTGTAGGATATGAGCCTACTGAAAATCAATTTGGGCCTGTTGGCTGTTGACCTTCCAATGTAAACACTTTTTGTATTGTAATTATAAAAACATTTTTTTTAAGAATAAATGAAAAATTAACATTTTACTTGAGCTGAGGAGGCTGTTTCTGTGGCCCCGCCCCTGGCCCCGAGGATGCTGGGATTGGCCCGGGCTGGAAGGCTTGGCTGGGGGAGGTGGTGGCGGATCGTGCGCGCTGGGGGGACCCCTGAGCTGACTGTGAGGGGGAGGTTCCCCGCGACCAGGCCACACCTGCAGAGACACCCCCAGACCGGCCTCACTTGCAAGCATGTACACCTGTCTGCTATAAGCCTTAAAACCCGCCCACTTTCCAGGACATAGCCAATCACATCAACTCAGTCACAGTGGGTCAGAGGCTAAGGCAGCAGTTCTAAACGGCAAATCAAATGCAACGAGACACAGGGAAGTGGTCGAATGGCGAGAGGAGGCGTGTGTCAGAAACATCACACCAGTGGGAAGCAGTAAGGGCCGTCTCCACAGACAGTAAGGGGAGAGCACGATGCTTAATGTTTGTCATGCTATTAAAGCTAATGGACAGACCCGCTAAGGAGAGAGCATTATGCCTAGTGTTTGTCATGCTATTATAAAGTGACGGGCAGACCCACCTTGTCCCCGGCGAGGCTGGGTGGTTAGAGGTCCGGCCCAGGCCTGCTGGTTCAAACAGTCACTGGGTTAATAATTAACAGCGGTGCTCTGCAGGTCTCACAGCTCACAATTAGCATCATGCAGCATAGCTGGTCAAAGCTGGAGTCTGCACCAGACGGGCATGGGTTTCAATCCCACCGGGACTGTGGGGACTCTCTGCGTTTGAGGGGAGGAGGGGGAGATGGGACAGGATACCTTGGCTGAGGTATCCGGAGGGGAGGAGCCTCCGGTCAGGAGTAAGCTCATCTTGTTCACCACCAGGTCTGTGATGAGCTGCTTGTCCTCCTCCACGTGCTCTCCGATCAGAGGCATGGAGCTGTCCATCACCTGGAGACAACAGAACGCAACCAGGCCAGTCTCAACACATTGGGATCCAGTGCATCTGCTTTTCAGGGTTTTGGAGTTACAGAGCCGGCTTATATTTCTTCTTTTATCCTTGCTGGGAAATTCTGTGAGGATTTTTTTGTTTTACCAAAATTAGCTTAAGAACCTGAATCACGTCAATGTATGTAAATACTGGCACAATGTCCATTGATTCTGAGAAACCTTTGCTTAATGTATACTTCATTGTGTCATTTCGTTTCTATCCCAAGGCCAAGGTTTAAATGCAGGTGCACTGGCGTAGTCTGGCCACTAGAGAGCAGTGTTGGATCTGGTAACTGATCCCACAGAGCTGCCTGCCTTAGGTTCTGTGTATAATGAGAGTTAGTCAGTAGAGATTTACTGATGAACCGCTGCAGAAGGAGAACAGCTGCCAAAGCCAGCAGCCATGTTGCTTTAATCTTGGGGAAAACAGGTTGCTGCTGGGTGACAGGTTGGTGGGCCACCTGGGGCAGGTTTTCCTTTGGATTGAATGTCCCAGAGTGCAGTGGGAGATAGCCTGCTCATCATTAAGCCCAGATCCTGGCTCCCTGCGGTTATTGGATATTCAGCGCTGTTTATTTGCAAAGAGGGAGGGTGTTGTTCCACAATTCCGGGCAACTCTGGCTATTTAATCATTCCTCAGTTTAAATGGGCCAGTATATCCTCGCCTGCCACCCCATGTAATAAGTGCACATTCAAGCACAGAGCAGCAACTGGGCATCACCCAGGAAGTTGTCAAGGAGAGTCTCCCCATCCAATAATAATTACACAGTAACCAGCATGGAACGGGCTCAACGTGCACTTCAGTAATAAGTGTAAAATCTTAATTGTGCATTTATGTATGAGAAGAGACATCATTAATCAAACTACACCGGGGTACAGGGACAGACTGTGTGTTCATGTGCCAGTTGCAAAGTGGGGTAAAATCACAGGGCAGTTCCTGAAAAGTTACAGTAAAAGGCGGGCATTATGTACACACACACACACGCACTGCGTGCACGCGCCACGCACACACACACGCACGCATAACCAGCACATTTTTCATGTATCAGTAACTGCTGAAGCAAACACTATGGGGAAAGTGAACACCCTGTAAAAATACTAATAGTCTCCAGCACAGTTCAGATCAAAACTGCAGCCAGTAGACATGATGAAAACAGTTTTTTTTTTTTAAAGAAAACAACCAAAAAAATATATTACAGTGCTTGTTAGTAAAGACAACATAGTCCAAATCAAAGTTAGGTTACCAAATTAAATGGCTATTTCAATAAAAAATTGTGATAATTTGTTTCAGTGGATTCTTGTCAACTCTGGACTGAAGATTTGATATGTTGTTTCTCAGAAACTACAGCAGACGGTTGGTCATTCATACTGAACAGAATTTCTTCTGTAAACATTCCTAAACCATCTCTTTGGTAACAGGGCGGGAGACACACCTGCCATTCCAATAAACATCGGTCTAAACTCTAAAAACCTCGCTCCCATTAAGAGAGGCTTTCCAGCAACAGTAACCTCGGGTACACCAAAAAGCACATGTCTAAATTCAAAACAGCCACGCCGCTTCAAATGAGAAACAAAACAAAGGGCATGAGTCAGTCAGTTAAACCGAAGAGAGTAGCGAGTATGTGCATTCGATCTGCCTCAAAGACAGAGGGGCCTTTGATGCCTGCGCAGGGATCAGACATGGAGAGGGAAGCCCTATAGGCCGGCCTGGGGCGGCCTGCGGGGATAGACAGGGTGGTGTTGACCATTAGTCATCACCGCAGTGATCGAGGTCTGTATATCTGGTGGTCACGGCGAGGCGGATCTCACATATATGCAGTCTCGTTGGAAGACAGGGTACACCCCGGCCTTTTACTGGAATATAAAGTCATCTAGCAGATGACAAGCCTGCGTGTTTCCCTTGGACTGCTAATGTTGTTGTTACTCTCATTTATATTGGAGTGCAGAGTGTTCCTTCTGGTTTAGTTCAGGCTACTGTGGTGCTTTATGGGCCGTTTTGCTGGTTTGCTCTGAACAGAAGGCACTGTAACACCAGCAGCTGCAGTAGAAAACATCTTCAGGTCTATAAACAGCTTAGAAGTGAGGAGTTATTAAGGTTTAAAAAAAAAACAACAACTATGCAAGCTATTTATTTAAACATTTTCCCAAAGGAGTAATGTGGTTTGATTGGACAGTTCTCAGAAATCAAGCCGTACCACATGGTTGGAGTAATCTTACAGCATGCTTAAGAGGTGTTAGTTATGAATAAACTTATCAACAAGTGTCACTGGCACTTTTATTTATGTACCTGCAAGCAGCTGAGTGCAATCAAGTAACTGCTTAAAGCTAAAACAGCTAAAACAGCTAAAACGTCATCAATTTACCTGACTTGTTTGTTTGTTCTGATCTTCACTAGGACCCTATCTAACCTCTCTTTTCACCACCTACCATGTGTCTAACCCCCATTCCTCTGTGCTCTATGCCTCGCCCCAGGAGGTCCAACCACCGCAGGTGCAGCCGGGCTAACCTGGTCTGCCCAGCCGACTTCATCACTGCCTACGCCAAGATGAAGTCCCTCCACTTCCTGGCTCTCACTGAGACCTGGATCACCCCAGATAACACGGCCACTCCAGCTGCTCTGTCTGATGGCTAATCCTTTTCGCACACCCCCAGGGCCTCTGGCCGAGGCGGGGAGCACTGGTTTTGCTTATTTCTCAGTCCTGGAAATTCTCCATGCCCTCCGTACACAGCCTAAATATCTTCTCCTTTGAGTTTCATGCAGTCACTGTAACTCACCCGTCTAAACTTAACATTGTTGTTCTCTACCGCCCTCCAGGTCTACTCAGCGCTTTCCTGGATGAACTGGACACTCTCCTGAGCTCCTTCCCTGAGGATGGCACCCCTGTAATTCTACTGGGTGACTTCAACCTCCAGCCAGAAAGCTCCCAGTTATCCAGTGTCGCCTCACTCCTCCAGTCCCTCGCCCACAAGGCTGGTAACCCACTAGACCTTGTATTCACCAGCACCAGCAGTCCTGCAGGTTCCTCCTGTACAACATCAGGAGGATTCGGCCATGCCTGGCCACCTACTCCACCCAGCTTCTTGTCCAGACCATGGTCACCTCACATCTGTGCTACTGCAACTCCCTTCTCGCAAGCCTACCAGCCCCTAAAGCTGGTCCAGAATGCTGCTGCTCGGCTTGTGTTAAACCTCCCGAAGTTCTCAGACATCACCCCCCTGCTGAGGTTACTCTACTGGCTGCCGGTCGTGGCCAGGATCAGGTTCAAAGTTCTGACCCTGGCCTACACTGCAGCCAAAAGGTCAGGCCCCTCCTACCCAAAAGGTCAGGCCCCTCCTACCTACAGGACTTAATCCAGCACTACGCTCCTGCTCGACCACTTTGCTCTGCTGCTGCAGGGCGACTTGCACTACCCTCCATCCATGTTAACGGCTCCCGCTCGTCCCGACTGCGGAGCTTTTCCACCCTAGCTCCCCAGTGGTGGAACGAACTCCCCACTCTGCTGCGCTTAGCTGAAACACTGTCTGTTTTCCGTCGTGGTCTGAAAACACACTTTTTCAGACTCCACCTCGACTAAACTACCTATATAGGGCCAATTCTATAGTACTCGCTTCTGTTTTTTTTGCTTGTTTTCTACTTAACTTGTGTTATCTTTTTATTTATTTATTTATTTATTTATTTGTTTTTATAGCTTTTGTATAGCTGACTGTGTGTACTATTCATGTTCATTACTAGGGATAGCTCCAAGTTGTGCTTTGTCAGATCTGCTTTGTAGTCGCGTCAATGACCTTCAATATGCACTTATTGTACGTCGCTTTGGATAAAAGCGTCTGCCAAATAATTGTAATGTAATGTAATGTGCTTCAAATATGGATTGAGTTTCTGAATTCATACACACTAAACTGAGTTTCATTAGATTAGATGAAAACCTTGAAATTAAATTGGAGAGGTAGGTCTTTTATTAGGAATGATAGCAAATATCCTTTTTTGGGTTCACTCAAAGATGGTCAACACTTAATTTCTATAAACAAATCAGCTGGTTACTGGTTTATGGTAACAAAGAGGCACTGAAGTTGGCGGTGCACTTATAATGCATGTTTTTACCACACTGATTAAAAAACCTGTGTTAAACATCTTGGCGCAATAAGAAATAATACATTTTAATATACAGTACAATATAATAATGAATATTCCAGTGCAGTAAAACGTGATGCACAGTTGAAACACTTTTTTTTTTTTAATTCCCGCCACCACCCCCAACCCCCCCCCCCCCTCTTGGGAAGTCAACTTTATTTTTTATTTATGATTTGCAAAATTATTTAATGAAGCCTCTCAGAGGAAAAGGTATAACAAAACAAAAAAATAAATAAAATAAAATAAAATAAAAAACAAAAAGAAAAATAGTTTTAATTACAAATAGTGAAGTCGCCCCCCTCCCACCCACCCCCCTACCTTAATCCCCCACAAAGAAAACACCACCCACACCCCAATGTGTTACCCCTACCATGACAGACAGATAGACGGACAGACAGACAGACAGATAGACGGACTGACAGACAGACAGACCGGATAGGCAGAGAGACAGACAAACCAATCAGGTAGACAGGGAGACGGGTAGACACACAGATGGATAGACAGAGGAGGTAAGAGTGGACAAATGAGCTGAGTATATTGGGCCAGAAAAAAAAAACCTTCTCTCAGAATAAATATCATTAGAAAAAATATCAGCTTCCAGCCACAATCAAATGTCACAATTCAGAGACAACTGGGAACCATTCATCAATAATCTAAATTTATAATCCAACCAAAATAAACCGGTTCGCCAACCCCCCTCCCCTTTTCCCCCTTTCTCCTCTTCTTTCTCTCTCTCTCTCTCTCATACACATTACACACTTATAAACATAGTCTAACCTGATGCATACATATTCACAATTCATGTTATTAATAGTTTCACCCTCTCAGTACTTTTCAGTTTTTCTGGCCCAAAACACTTTTTTTTTTGCTCCATCACCATGATTTTTTATTAGCAACAGAAGGGTGGTATTTCTTTCTTTAGTTTATTTTAAATATTACAAAGGACAGCCAACACTATAAATTTTCTTAGGCTAATTAAGTACTATCTGGCGTGGGGCTGAGGGGACACAGTGTGCTTCTTGTCACGCAGCATTCTTGCCCGTCTGACTCACACTGGTCACCGTCTCCCGCCGAAGGCTGATTGAAAAGAGGCCATGTGTCACGAGTCTCCAGAGGGAAAGACGATTTCCTCAGATAACTTTCGGAATGAGGTAAGTTACAGAATGAGCTTCCGCAGCGCCGGAGCGACGCATGACGCGTTCGCTAAAAAATGTACGGAATTACAAAGTTTCAGTTACAATCTAAATAAGGACCTCGCTGCGCCTCCATAACAATACTGAAAGACAATGGCAGCGAATTACCATGGGGTCTCATGGGAAACGAGGGCAGAGCAGTATCGTTTTACACAGGAGGGGGAAGAGTACTCCTGTACTGGAACAAATAAGATTAAGTCATCTCAGTCTGAATGCTAACGAATAAGCCTTTCATCCCATTTCATTTTCTACTATCAAATATTCTGTGGTTGGTATTTTAAAATGAAGCCAGTCCGTCCGTCATTGTACTGAAATAAGATGGCAGCCGATTTTTTCTTGAATTAAGAAGTTTTATTTTCAACATTGTGAAAGCTGAAGCTGAAATAGTGGTTCTCTCTTCCCACTCTTTTGCCAGAAATGTTCTGAAGATTTTTGGTCTGATTCAAACTGTGCATCTGTGTGTTTCTGCATGCGCATGTGGATGTGTGTGTGTTTCTGCATGTGTGTGTTATGTTTTTTCTCACATGCATGTGCGGGTGAGCGTGTTTGTTAGTGTGTGTGTCTCATGTTTATCTTGCATACATGTGTGGGTGAGCGTGTTTGTTAGTGTGTGTCTCATGTTTATCTTGCATACATGTGTGGGTGAGCGTGTTTGTTAGTGTGTGTGTCTCATGTTTATCTTGCATACATGTGTGGGTGAGCGTGTTTGTTAGTGTGTGTGTGTATGTGTGTGTGTGTATTTGTGTGTGTGTGTGTATTTGTGTGTGTGTGTTTCTCCCATTTCCACTCTCCTGCTATTGAGCCCTCCTCCCTGAAGCACCACCCTGCCTGGGCTCCTTATCCACAGCCCTTCCCTCGCCAGCGGGCCCAGCTAAGACCGGCCCACAGCCCTTCCCTCCGCAGCGGGCCCAGCTAAGACCGGCCCACAGCCCTTCCCTCCGCAGCGGGCCCAGCTAAGACCGGCCCACAGCCCTTCCCTCCGCAGCGGGCCCAGCTAAGACCGGCCCACAGCCCTTCCCTCCCCAGCGGGCCCAGCTAAGACCGGCCCACAGCCCTTCCCTCCCCAGCGGGCCCAGCTAAGACCGGCCCACAGCCCTTCCCTCCGCAGCGGGCCCAGCTAAGACCGGCCCACAGCCCTTCCCTCCGCATTGGGCCCAGCTGAGACCGGCCCACAGCCCTTCCCTCCCCAGCGGGCCCAGCTAAGACCGGCCCACAGCCCTTCCCTCCGCAGCGGGCCCAGCTAAGACCGGCCCACAGCCCTTCCCTCCGCAGCGGGCCCAGCTAAGACCGGCCCACAGCCCTTCCCTCCGCATTGGGCCCAGCTAAGACCGGCCCACAGCCCTTCCCTCCCCAGCGGGCCCAGCTAAGACCGGCCCACAGCCCTTCCCTCCGCAGTGGGCCCAGCTAAGACCGGCCCACAGCCCTTCCCTCCCCAGCGGGCCCAGCTGAGACCGGCCCACAGGCCGCCCATGCAGAGATAAGCCAGGCTTGTCTGCAGGAAACAAGCGGCTGCTCTGCATCTGGCGTGGCCCGGAGCCGTGCCACAGCACCAGAGCGGCAGCCGGCAGGCCCTCTTATCACCGGCCGGGCGCTCGGCGTTCAGCCTGATCATCGCCTACCAGCAGCATGAGCTCACAAGAACAACAGGAAACGGGCTGCGTTTGCTCCGCTTAAAGCACACGCGTGTGGTTAACTAGGGTGCAACACACTCTCCTATAGGCCCAACCAGGGGTGAACGACCGTTTCATTTATATTAAGCAGATACATCTATTCAGACCCAGTCACACATAATCCATTGATACAACAGGATACTGGTATTTACTGAAGCAATTCAGGTTAAGTACCTTGCTCAAGGGTACAGCAGCAGTGCCGCACCCGGGAATCGAACCTGTAGCCTCTGTCTCAAGCCCAGTTCCTTAACCACAGCATTACAATTCCGCCTACATTCCATCAATTCTTTTATAAACTAATTCTATTAAAGTTTACACACATTATCTTCTGTTTTGTTTGTATAAAAATCCCATTATCACAAAACAGCAAGCGTACACAGTTTATTCTCCCTCTCCATTTATTTTCTTCTGTAACTTTGCCTGGACTTTAATTTAGCTGTAATTAGTATGGGTTTTAGTACAGAAAAAATCTTCACAGGAGATAAAAAAATTATATATATATATATATATATATATATATATATATATATATATATATATATATATATATATATATATTTATATTAAGATTTGAAATCAACTAAGCATTCATCCCTGAAGAGTAATTGTTAAGCAGATTTCCCGTGGCCCCAGGCAAGCGTAGAAATAATTAATTGATTACATCACATAAAAGGGCGTCGCTGCTCATTCATCTGTGGCCATAGAATTCATCCTGAAGAAGGGTTTCTCTAAACAAAGGGCACCGCTCAAATTCAGATTTTTCCCAGTTATGTATAATCACAGCAGCGGCAGTCAGACCTCCGCTACTGAGGGTTGGGCAGGCGTGCATGACCTCAGCATTACGCACAAATGTCCCGGCCAGGAACCAAAACACTTTTTGATTACAATGATCTCGGCCGGCCTGACCACATCTGCATTGTTTCTGGCTCTGGAGCGGGTCCGACGGGGCCTTTGAAGGCCGCACCCCACCCTCATTGAACATCATTAGTCCTTCAACACACGCCGTCACATTATCGGTCCGAGACAGCAAGCGCCAGGAGCTAAATAAAGTGCTGTAATATCACTGTAAACCTCATGAAGGTTGTTACTGTAACCACACATAAGCTTACACGAACTCCGAGTAACAATTATCTCATGCCTACCAGAGTTGACCGGTTCAATTTATAGTTGGTACACTGCACATTTCAGAGGCTATAGCTGAAACAACAGAATGGCAGCCTGCGGTTATTTAGGTTGCTTGTCTGGCCAATGAGAGGACCTCATCCCGATCGTCCGTATTTATCTTAATGCCAATCAAATAGATTATTTTGGCATCAGCAAAGACACAGATGTCTGTGCTTGTATACCTATGAGAAGGTCAAGACCAAATGGGAGCAGGACTTTCTCATAACCTGGACCTCCCCAGACACCAGTGGGACTTTCTCGTTTCCAGCGATGACAAGTTTGACGGGGGCAAATATATTGGATATTTGCCTGCAAGTTTAGAGCCTTGTTTGCGTTACCAGATTCCGGGAACAATTTCAGATTCAAATAAAGAGCTGGACAGGATTAAGGACAGGATAAGGGTAAAGGAGACGGACCTCGATGATGTAGTCGCTGCCGTCTTTGCCGTGGACCGCCTTGACCGCGCAGATGTCCAGGCCGCCGAACATCTCTGCACAGGAGTCTACCCAGAGCCGATACCTGCAGCCCAGGTGCAAAGCCATTACTCAACTGGACCAGGGCTGTACAACTGGGTTTTGTTCCAACAGTTATTATAATTTGGATTATCTCGTAGTCATGCTCAGGGTAAAGGACTACTGGCATTGTACTACACTGTGGAAACTGTGCACACTTTCATAGGGAAATGTCCTAATCACAATTATGCAAAGATTAGGCATTGGAAAACAGGAGATAGAACATACCTGTCTGTCATTGCTATCTGCTCTAGCATAGCGGAGCCTGTGTTGGCTTTCCAGTTGCCTGAGATGGACGTTCTCCTAAAAACAAAAAACAAAAAAAAAGGGGGAGGCGGGAGAATCTGCCTATTAATTTGAGCAGGCTGTCACTGAAGCAGGCAGTGATCACAGGGTTAATGGGAGGGTGAAAAGATAAATGCGTTCTGTAGGCTCTGAGTTATGGTAATCGCACAGTGACTGCACTGTGCGCGGCCATATTGGAAGGATTAGAAGGGGCCCTGAGCATTTTCCATTGGTTCCCGATGTGTAGGACTCACAGCAGGGGGTCACATTGAAGTAAAACTATGGGAGACGTAAAAAGTCACAAAATTAGCCTAATGGGAGTTCAGAGGGACAAGCTGTTGCCGTGGCAACAGGGGCCCACTAGACTAGAGCGCACTGCAGTGCCAATCAGAACGCTCACATCGGACACAGTCGTAGAAGTTGCCAGGTCATGCTCTGCCAGGCTTGAATGTCTCACTCAGGACTGTAAGGACGGGCAGGACATGATCATTTTCAAATACAGGCAGAATGTGTACACAGGGTGTGGCCCCCGCTTTCCCTGGAGGAATGGAGATAGCTCTGACAAGTGAGGTTGCCATGGCGTCGTGGTGAGGTGAGCGGGATGTGGATGCGGTTTGAGTGGGCTGCCGTTTCCCAGCACCCCACCCACCCCAGCGACTGGGAGACACGTACACTTAAGAAGCTGCTGAACTGGGTTATCTCACGCAGCACAGCTGAGGGGAAATGAAATCCAGAGCCTTCTGTGGTGCAGTGCCTGCTGCATGCAACCCTTGGGTAACATGCATGACCTAAGATGTAGGTCAGTCCTTTATGTTTGACACACAAAAAAGTCAGACTAAGAGAATTAACCTAGTACAAGTAATATACGGTGGTCAGAAAATAATGACCAGCAGTGAATATTCTAAATAAATGTTACCATTTTAAATTCTATAAGTGGAAAAATTTGCAATATTTTGTTATAAAAACAGTAGTCATTTAAAAACTAGCTTTAAAAATTTTCCAAGATATTAAAGGAGACCCTGGAACCTGTCCTCTCCATAACGTTTGAAGACAAGACAGTGAGTCAGCTCAGTGACACATTGATTGGCTCAGAGAATCAGTTCTGTAACACATTATTCAATTGGCTCAGATAATCTGTGCTGTAACATTATCCATTTGGCTCAGAGAATCAATGCTGTAACACATTATTCGATTGGCTCTGAGAATCTGTGCTGTAACACATTATTCGATTGGCTCTGAGAATCTGTGCTGTAACACATTATCTAATTGGCTCAGAGAATCCGTGCTGTAACACATTATCCAATTGCCTCAGAGAATCTGTGCTGTAACACATTATCCAACTGCCTCAGAGAATCTGCGCTGTAACACATTATCCAATTGGCTCAGAGAATCAATGATGTAACACATTATCCAATTGGCTCAGAGAATCAACGCTGTAACACATTATTCGATTGGCTCAGAGATTCAGCTCTCAGTTATTGGGCAGCCTCAGAGACTCCCCGTGTTGAGTGCATAAGTTCCACAGCTGTTTTGTAACTGAGGCAAACTGGGCGTAGAATGTTTCTAGAGGGGATAAGAGGGGCGCTCTGCCTGGAACGTAACCCCGGGTTCCATTACTTGGGCCCCCAGAGCGCTGGCCTCCACTCCACAGGGTTAAATACGGTCACACAAAGCTTACATGTAGGCCTTGTAATTGCTGCCAATTTTCTGGATCCTGATGTCGTACTTGGAGTTGATGTATGGCTCTGAAGTGGCATATGTTTTAGCCAGCGCAACCACGCTGGTTATATCCTGGAAGTCATAGTGGTTCTCAACTTTTATCTGGAGAGAGAGGGAAGGAGAGAGGGAAAGGAGAGAGAGAGAGAGAGAAAGAGAGAGAGAGAGAGAGAGAAGAGAGAGAGAAAGAGAAAGAGAAGAGAGAGAGAGAGAGAGAGAGAGAGAGAGAGAGAGAGAGAGAGAGAGAGAGAGAGAGAGAGAGCTAATTATAACATACTACTGAAATAAAAACTATTATTAAAATGCTACTTATAACATACTACAACAGTTTACAGTACAGAACATTACTGTTTTACCACTAATTACTACAGGTTAAAAAAAAGTCAAATAAATGACATAATTTAGATACACATCAGTTAATTACATGTACATATGACAGGATTAAAAAGAAATGACAGTGATCTACAGCAGGTATATATCATGCGTACTATTCAGCTCTATATCTGAGACCATTAGAGTGATCATCCCTTCAAACACAATGGCCTGTTATTTCTGAGCATATCAAATCTGTCCATATTTATGGTTTTCTACGACTGACAATACTCTCCTTTCAGTTCACTCCACTTCAGGGCATTCTTTTAAACGTTTGTACTACATTATCAGATGGAAGGCAAACTCTATGCATTACCTAACTGTCATTTTTATTTCAGATTTAATTTGGTTTATAAAATAGCACAGTTCTTACTGTAAATGTATAAAATCAATAAGTATTTGGCCTTGGTGTGTTAATAGAGAGAATCTGAGTTTACTGAACTGAGTAGTCATTTTTGGTCATCACAAAAAAAAGATGGAAAAAAATATTGGTAAAGTGTACACGCATCAACGGTGATTAAAGAGCACGCAGATGGACTCCCATAAAAACACAAAAACAAGTTGCCCTTGATGCTAAGGGAGCCGTCATTAAAATCTACATTTAAACCCAAATATAGTCATCTTTCATGCTGCCCATTATTTATAATATCATGATTCATCCGAGTGGGCTTGAAGGGGGAACTCAGGAGATCAGGAGAGGGTCGGGTCTGATGATGTTTCCCACGCGTATCCTTCCCAAAAGGGAAGCATGTTCCTGAGCTTGGCGGCATGAGAGACTAATGCAAACAATACAAGCACCTCATTAATTAAACACAGGAAAGCCCCTGGATATCATTTTCTACTTCACATAGCTGCCTTGATATTTTTACTCAAACACAACTGATGTGTAAATAACACAATGCCTAAGTGTTAATTGGCTTTTAGTTTGTGGTTTATTTTGCACACGTGGGGTGTGTGTGTGTGTGTGTGTGTGTGTGTGTGGAGGGGTGGGGGATAGTCTCAGTTAAAGTATACAGGTGCATTGCTTGACTGACATATAGCACAACTGTTCTTTTGTATGCGGTCTGCTGCTGATTTTAAGATCATGTCTGCATCACAAATGAATGGACAAAAAAAAAAAACCCAAGCAAAAGAATGTACAGAATATGGCTTTTTTAACAAAATATTATGCCCTTCTTCTTTTGTATTCATTAACTGTTAAATTAGCGAAAATGTTTATAGCAAATGTTCTTGGTTTTTAACAGGCAGAAGGCGATGCCCATTGACCTCCAGGGGGTGGAGAGCAGTGCAAAGCATGACCCACCATACCCTTATGGAAATGTAATATATTGCAATATATTTTAAATATATTGTGATGATAATTGTGATATATTTAGAATATACTGCAGTATATTACATTTCCATAAGGGTAAGTAGAGCAGCACAGAATTTAATGTGCCATGGCTTCAGTCCACAACACTTTATGGGCTCCTTTCAAAATCCAACGGCCTTGGACCCCTTCAGGGAGGTCGAGTGGGCCCAGTCAGGACCTCTGTACAATGGAATAACTGTCTAATGATGAGTGTAGCGGGAAGTTCTTCAGCATTGTGAAGCCTTGTTTTGGGAGGGGGGTGGGGCAGCATGTGAAATCAGCATTCCTGGATGGGATGGGGGTACATAATTTGTAGTCTTTCAGAATCATCCGGAACTTTTGTTTTGTTCTCATAGGTGTACCTCTTTTGCCTGTCAGGCTAATCACTAATGACCTACTTAGCCAATCTGAAGTGTGCCTCTTCCTCACGTCTGTGGCGACACACAGAACAACACACTCCTGGGTTCTGATTGTTGTTTGTTGCCCGTCGTCGTTTAAGTGGCCGTAACCTGTGGATAGCCAGCATGTGTCAGAGTCCAGATTCTCCCCATTTCCACGCACAATTTTTGTTGCTCGGTTTTGATTTAGCCGGTAGGGAGGGAGTTACTGTTCTGAGTCGCGGAGCAGTGCACAGCCCCGTTTTAGAACTGCACGCACCGCTTGTTTGCCGTTTACGGTTCCACCACTTGGCTTCGGCACTGGGGGCCCCCGGGAGAAAGGTTCGAGAGTGCCTGCCAAGAGCGCATGTCTGCCGTTAGCACTCAGAGCAGCGGATCCAAGACATTCCAGGGCCCCCGTTTGAGTGGGTGACTCGGGGAGGAGTGCCTTAGATGGCCGTGCGCAGGGGCGGGGAGGCGCAGGGGCGGGGAGGCACATCTCACTCCCTCGGCCTGTTTTTCTGCAGCTCCACCCGGGGAGAGACAGAGCAGCTCAGAGTCACGGCCAGCGATTCCTACGCAGACGCGCGAGCGACCCGCGACCCCGCAGATCAAAGAGAGGGGAAATACCCCACAGTCCGTCATGCGCTTCTGCTCGTAAAGCTCGTCTTGTCAGACCCGTGACAGCACCAGCCCTTCTAGCAGCACCGCAGTGATCCTGCTACGTTAACCACAATGTTACAGAAACACCTGGATAACAGATATGCTGATATATATACCATGGGCAGTCTGCTCATTTTATAGATTTGCTAAATGTCCGAGCCCTTCGTGCATAGGTACACATTGTCAGGCTGTACCTTACTGTACAGTATGAACTGCCTCCACATAAAAATGAATTTTAAAAAATTGCCCACAAACATAATAAAAACGCAGCTGGTGTGTCGGGGAGGAGTTCTGGCTCTCTGACAAAACACTGGCAGCATTGTAAGTACAAATGGGATATAAATCATTGTTATCGATGCGTGCTGCGCTCGTCTTAAGGTTTTTAAACAAACTGGCAGATAGACGGGAGGCAGAGGACTTTATTGTAGCAGCTGAAAGCCTGTGCCGACCTGCCTGCAGTCAGGAGATGAAGCTCTTTCCCACTTTCACTTATCGTCCCTGCTGGTGCCTCTAGATCAACACCATTCAGAGCTGAGATCATGGGTGTGGAGGAGGAATAGAGCCAACAATCAGAGAACTGCCTTCTCCTCCAAAGAGCTCCATCATCTCTGGCATTCCCACAGACACACGGCAGGGGGGGACAGCAGAGGATGCGCCACTCTAGGGCCCCTAGATCAGACACTTCCCCCGGATTTCCCCGTTTCACTACCCGTAAGGGACTTTCATAATTGACTCTCTATCCCCCACCAAGAAAATATGAGAGATTCCCTGTGGGGAAGCCACGCAGTAAGCTCCGATAGGCTGAACTACACGACGTATCTGCGGAAGGCGTCCCGACTCGCCGCGTAAATCGAGGCCGACCCTGCCGTCCAGACGCACGAGCGCGACTGGAAACCCGGCGTTCGTCATCGGGAGCCCCCTGACCTCCACCACGTCACAGGTCTCACCTTTCCCATTCCGGAATGGGCATGCCCCATCTTCACCACCACGGGGAACGTGGGCGTTGACAGCTGAAACAATGAAGAAACCACAGCAGGTTAGTACACAGGTACATATGAACACCTCACGTGATGACAGAGCAGGCAGTTCGGACCTTCTGGGCAAGGCGGTCCACAGACTGACAACGATCAAGTAAGACAATAGACTATAAAAGCGTAAGCACAGAGGCTGTTGTGATGAAAGGGCCCAGAGAAGCAGCTCCGTGTAGCTCAGTCATTCTGATTACAGTGAGCAGATGATTATGAAATCAAAGTAAAACCCAGCTTTATACTTTAATTATAATGGAAGAAAGCCTATGACAGATGGAAACCATCAGTACCAGTAGAGTAAAGACGTGAAGTGAACTCTTGCCACTTCCTTCCTAAAATGTTTATTTCCTGTGAGCTGTACATTCTGCTGTTTTATTTTAGTGTTTTTAATGCACGTGAAAAAAGCTGGTAAATCAATGGTTAATGACAGTGGAACAGAAGACGTGAAACAAGACTTGGTTTATAATAAAGCCCTGTAATTTCATAGTGAAGCTCTGGAATGTGTGGGCTAATGATCAACTGCACGTCGTTCAATCGCTGCCCTGACCGCAGTATCGAGTAAAATGACCCAGAAAACAAAGGCTCGTTTTAGAAGTGCTGTCGGCATGCCCATAGTAATCATTGATAACCACCTCTTTCAAAATATGACATGATTTAATTATTGACTGGAAAAAAAACACTTAATCTTGAAATCACCCAAGAGGTTATAAGAAAGAACGTCAAACAAAATCACATTATGCAGGTACAAAGGCTACAAAACAAACTGCCATTTTCAGGTTTTACGGTATGCATTACGTAATGCATATACCTTTTCATCCTTTTTTTTGTTTTACGAAGGATATTGTATACAGCAATTAAGGTGGTACAAAATATCTAAAATTCACAAACATCAGTGGGCACTTACAATTACATGTCGTATGATATCATATAACATAAACAAAATTGTGTTCCCTGAAAAATGTATCCCCACATGAAAAAGTTGTATGCTTCAACTACTTTTAAAGTGATAAAAAATTTTCTATAATAAAGAAAATATTCAAACCCCTGGTTTTTATTTCAAGAGCGAAAACGATGCTGTAAATATTGACATTTCTATAAAATGAGGGTTATTAACAGAAAAGCACTTTTTTTTTTTTTTTTCTTCCAACTCTTTAAAATGTTTTAAGGACCAAATTAACTTACGAGAAACAAAAATATTGAATTCAAAATGAAGAATATATCACACTGTGACTCGATCAAAGACAGGCCTGTACTGTCGTGAGTGACTTATCGTGAAAACGCGAATGACATCAACCCTTGTGAGCCGAGAGGCGTGGCGCTGTAAGTGCCTGTGGGATGGCCGGGGGAAAGTTGTGGTTTTCTCGACCGAACCGTGACGGAGGTTTCCCATCGAGAAGCCGGGAAGGGGCGAGCGGAGGCTTCAGTGAGCGCACTCAGCCCACGTCGTCTGCCTGTCCGTCTGTCCGTCTGTCTGTTTGTCTGAACTCACAGGCGTCTCCTCAGGGCAGAGCTACCGTCGCGAATGTGAGAATCCCGCCGTTTCCTGCAGCCGACCGCACCCTCCGTACCGCACCGCAGACTTCACACGCTGGGAACGAGGCTTACGTCATAATACAGCTGCGGCCGAAACCCACCTACATCGCTACATGCACACAAACGCACGGACCCAAAAACAACAAGAGTATTTATCATCGCGAGCGAACGGTCCCAAATCAACACTGTGTTGGCCATTCATCACGGGGAAATATTTCATGAACAGATTACGCATCTGAGAATCCATGATGTTCCTATCAGTCCTGAATTTCTCAGCCTGCAACTCTGAATTACTGAGGAATGAGGTGCATTATTAAACACAAGCCCACCTTTGGGACAGCATTGACTTTATTAAAAAAAATCTAAACTCTGAACCAAAGCAACCTCTTCTTGAGTAGCCTATATTCTGAATCTTTCTTTGATGACTGCCTTTTTTCCAATTGTCACGTAAAGATTTAAAAAAAAATGTATTCTTCCATCTGGTAAAATTATCAAGGAAACATGAAAGCCTAATTACACGGGGCCATGATTTCAGCAGCAGCCTGACTGGCTGCATTTCACAATGCAGTACGTCTGTGGTTTAGGGCAAGTGCTCCAGACAGACGGACCTGGAAAAGGAGGGGAAATGCTTGAGGGGTCCCCCCCCCCCCCCTCTCGCCAGGTCCTGTGTGTATAAACACGTGGAAAAGAGGAGCGGTCCAGCGTCCAGGTCCCGGAGGCGTGAGTCAGAGTCGTGGTCCACGGCGGTTCCCGCACGGCACCGGCGCGCCACATTCCGAGCTCTCGGATAAAAACCGCACTTCCGGCATTTTTTGCCGGAGGGCAAAAAAACACAAACGGGGGAGGTGTCGAACGTCATCAGACACCTGTAACGCACGTCACGGTCTGCTGGCTACAGGGAATTTAGCGCAGCCGGAACTGGGAGCGCTTTAATTAAGGAGAAAGGGCCCCCTTTAATGTGACTCAGGCCGCAGCCGCCTGCTGTTTAAACGGCCGGCATGGTGCGGCCTTCCTATAACTGTGGCCTTTAGCTTGTTTATGGAAAAAGAGCCGGATCCGAGTCCATGTCAGAGTGAATGAGTATCTCTATACCTGAAAAACACAGTATTGTTCTTCAATGGAAAAGATGGCACTGTGATGTAACAGCTTGAGTGCTCATGGAGTTCGTACTAAACAATTCATTTTGTCAAGACAAATATTTCTAGGAAATATAAATGCACTGTAAAAACTGTTTTTTGGAATGTTATTGTATATGTACTATATACTTTCATATAGTATACAGGCGCAACAGGTGTGTGGTATAGTAAGTACCGTAGAATAATCCGAATCAAACTAGTTCAGCCATCCAATGGAATTAAACGTGAAGACGCAGCACACAACTCTTAGTGTAAAAGTGCCCCGGGGCAGCTCACTGTATAGGGTTCCCCATATGCGACAGACATCTGGCCTTGAGGATCCTTTAATTGTTAATATGGTTGTTCAAAGCAGCCACATAAAGGGACATGAAATACAGTGATGACATGAACAGATGAGGGGAGTAGAGGGTTCCTGACCCAGCGTGCCATGCAGCGACCCCGCCCCGAACCGTCCTGCTCCGCTCCGCCCCGCCCCGCCTGGCCCCGCCCCATCACTCCATGCCCTTGCAGTCAATCCACCTGCAATCATTTATGAATTTTCAAAGACAGCGATGATCTCTTCTGCCATATGTCACAGGGTTTAACTTATGGCTTAGTAAATGTTAAACTTTAAAAAAATACATTTTCTGTAGACTTCCTTTGTTTTTCACTTTGAATAACTCCATAGAGACACTGCACTATATCATAAGAGATTTTTACTGGACAGGGTTACTGTCATCTGCCAAAACAGGCTGAACTATACTGGCTAAATGAATGCCTCCCCATCCTCCTCAGATGATGTGTGGAGTTTTCTGGGGTAAAATGGCTGCCACTGTTCACCCAGGAGGGTGATACATATTGGTGGTTGAGGTGTCTCCCCATTTGCTATAAAGTAGCCTACTTTGAGATCATAAAATGAAAGGCAATCCATAATAATAATAATAGTTTTCTCTTATAGAAACAATATTTTTTTAAATAGCTTTTCTTTTATTATTATTTTCTGTAAATTAATTATGTGAACGCTCTCAAGAAGATATAACTGCATAGACCAGTGGTCCCCAACCCTGTTCCTGGAGATATACCGTCCTGTAGGTTTTCACTCCAACCCTAACAAAGCACACCTCATTCAACAGCTAGAGATCTCGTTGAGCTGCTAATTAGTAGAATCAGGTGTGCCAGATTACGGTTGAAATGGAAAACGACAGGACGGTAGATCTACAGGAACAGGGTTGGAGACCACTGGTATAGACAAATCCACACCATATCATATCACACATCATATCCACGTCATATAGTTCACACTACATCATCATTCTCTCTGTTACCATGCCAACAGTCCATTTAGGAAGTAAACACACCACTGTGATTAGCAGCTTTGTGTGATTACACAGTGCATCAAAGATTGGCATTAATTCCAGCCTTAGACACACGGGGTGTTCATCAACCTTCAACACTTCACAACATGACAACTGGGATGACGCACTTCTCCCAAAACAGTCCAGACACAAGGTCCTAGTCCTCAACCTGGTTACGGGAAGCTTATTCATCCAGTTACCGGATCTGTTTCAGTTTGTCATCTGTGCCCATTAAAACTTTTAAAGCCGCCTGAAGGCTACGCTAATTACTACACTCATCTGGTTCCCATCTCGCTGTTCTTTAGCCATTAGGAAGGCAGCCCCTGAGGAGAAGAGCCTGTTTTTTTTGTGAATGAAAGTCCACTAGCGTGAATACTACACTGTTACGAAACCGATTTCCACAATGTGCTAATGCGGCTGCCTGTGCCCTGACCACTGCAGCGGTCCATGGTTCAGAGGGCATTCTGCTGGGGTATTATGGGAGTGACTGCCAATGGTGAGGCACATGCCACCAGGCCTGTACTTGCTCAGTGTGTTTCCTGTTTTCTGTTTTGGCTACATGCATCGTTGCTAAAACAAGTCCAGATCCATTGACAGGGGGAGTGTGAGATCTTTCAACACTTACTTCCCTTATATCTGAGCTCATTCAGATGGCCCATCACCAACAGTACTGTAAGACACTTGCTTAAATGCTGTTAGATCTGTTCTATGTGCTATAATTGTCAATTCGACTTAAATGTAATAAACAGAACAAATAAATGAAACAACATGGGACATGTAGTGGCAAGATGCACAATTTCTGGTATTTAACTTGAAGACAGTCTTTGGAGTTACAATAAAAAAATACTTAACAAGAAAAAAATTATTTTTGAAATGTCAGCTTTGTAATGCCGCAATGAGCAAGAGGCAGAAAGATCTGAGGTAATTAGAGTACAGGGCGGCTCCACTTGGCTTTGACCGACATGCATGCGCTCGTAAGTAGTTTAAGTAAAAAGCCAGCCTGAGTAATAAGCATATGCACCAGGCCTGCGTTATGCATTCCCTCTGCTTATTTCTACAACTTTGTGCCCCAATTTAGCAACGTTCAATCACACAATCTAGGCCTGTGCGATCAGTGCAGGTCTGTAATGGCTGGGACGGCCCACACAAGCCCACACCAGCTTGTGCACCTCCAGAAACAGGCTCTCCAGCTGCTTATGTGTCAGCTTACATACAGAACTGCAGCGCGGACTGGGGCACCTTATTATTACCAATTAGCACCAATTGTGTATTCCCCAGGGGGTCTTATAGGGCAGAGTGGCAGCCCCATGCATTACCTGTAGCTGCAATTATAAGTATCTTTTTTTATAACGTAGCTACAACAAAGCTGACATTTAAGATTGGGGGGGTGAAAATACAGAGGGAAAAAAAGATGTAGATTGAGCTGAATGACACTATGATGCGCAAAGTGTGACATTTCCATTACACGTGCTCTCTGGGGTAGCACCAGCAAGCAGCTCATAGAGACAAACAAAAGAGAACCCGCTTCAAAGCCATCTAACACCGAAAGCTCCAAGGACAAGTGTTGCCAAGTTCCAATCTGGTGTGTGAATTCTATTATTTCAAGAGCAACCTATTTATGTTCTTACGTCTCTGTGTTTTAATCCTGAACATCACCTCAGTGTTGCAGCATAGCTCTACCTCCAAGACTGAATAATAATTAGCCAATTAATATTGAAATCTCATGTGATACCCGCAGCATGCAAGGAGCTGTGCTTATATGGAGCGAGTGGTGCTGGCTCGCGATACTGTTAAAAATGAGCTGGCCATAAGCACAGTTAATAAACTGGGACAATAGAATAAAGTGTTGCCTGCTTGCCTGGGCAAAACCCAATACTCTCACACCCTATCCCGTTTCATTCAAACAACAGCAATGAAACACAACCCCATATGTTCACTCAGGTTGAAGTATTACAGATGTATATTTGATAATCACACTTTAATCAGAGAAAATGAGAAAAAATGGAGGATATAACTTCTTGTGTATAAGCCAAGGTTTTTGCCAGCAAATTTAATTAATCAAATATATTGCAATGAAATATGTGCAGTAATATGTGCTTTTATCAGAATGAATAATGTCTGAGGATGGTTTTAAGTAAAACGTAAAAAACAAGACAAAACACAATTTCACTGTGAAAGTCCTCTAACCACACACAAACTACCTGGTGCTTATCTGAAGTTGCAGTAGTGGCATTTCAGTTTAATTTGCCCATTTAATTTTAATAATTAACTTTTTCACAACCATTGATGTTAGTTAATTTCTTAGATTTGGTTATAAAATCACGCACTGCTTGCTTTTTTTAATGCACTGTCGATAAAACATATTTTCCAAAAACAGCAACAGATTGCTGTGCATTTGTCTTTGCCAAACTCTAGTGTGGAGATGAACAAATAAAACTTCATTAGTCAATTTGTCATTGTGAATGAGGAGCAGATGGCTGTATCCCTTTGTAGAAAAGCGCTTGTATCATTACTTTGTTTACGGTGCATCTCTAGGAAGAACGGTCTCCTTAAATGACAGCACGAATGAGATTAAGAGAGTTAACACAAGCCGGGCTGTTCTGCGAGAAAATTAACTCAGGAAAGTATTTGGTTGGACAAAACAAGCATTTGTGAACATACCTTGAATTTACTTGCTGCGTGCTTGTAAAATACTTCTTAAAAACATTTTTCTGGGGTCGATTCTCAAACACCGACTGGACTTTTGAACAATGTTCAAAGTTCAGGTAACGGATGCAAGGAAAACAACAACCTTAAAATAAAATGTTTTTAGCGTGTGTGACAAACTGACGGGACAAGGACGGGACAAGGAGGAGGGGAACGGAACATGACGGATGGGAAAACGAGGCAGGATAACGTATGGAAAAGCCTGGAAGCCCTGTCTGGATGCAATGCATATGAAAGCAAAAATTCCACAAGGAAAACCCACTTCCAGGGCACTAACTGAGAACAGAGTTGGGTTTTATTATTCTTAAGTAATTTAAACTAAGGATTACAGCTATAATTGAGCAAGGCCTATTTAAAAAAACCTAAGCCACTAGTAATGTACATAGTCTTTCCAATCAAAAAATTCTTCCCATTTTTTCCATGTATTCTGCTGTCGGTTTCAAAGTTCCACTATCTGGCCTTGTGAGGTGTATCCAGTATTTTATTCAAACTGTTGTCTTGTTTTATCCACAGACATAACAAGTGAGCAAACGGTGACAGGAGGACAAATTTCACACTCGTCTCACAACCGTGGCCCAACCAGCACACCCTCGAAAGGTCTGGCACCAGGTGCACTGTGACACGTGCAGATCCATGTGTACACACTCACACGGGGATTCTGTATGTTTCACCCGTACATTTGACATACCGGGCGTATTCTGCGGGCGCTGGCGTGATGGATTCACTTTGACAAATCCACCAGACACCTCATTAAAAAAATGTAGCCTTGAGTTTTTGACCATTCCTCATGCGGCGACCTTCCGCCGACCCCTTTCACGGCTCAGCGTCCCGTGTGACGGAAGATTCTGGAGAAAACCCGAAGGCTGCGCAGCGTGGCGTGTCGCGGCTAACACCTCCCCGCTGAGGCACTGAGAGATCCAGCAGAGAGCTCTCCCCAGCCTTGGAAATGCCGCGGTTATGCTTAAGCCATCACAGGTTTATTGTCCGTCTCTAATCCCGACTGAACCGCGGTTTGTTTCAACAAGATTGATTAGCAGCAATTATAGAATGCCCTTCCTAAGACAGAAATCCATGCATAGCCTTTGAAACCACAATTTACAATTCGCCGGCCAGGTTCAATGTTGTTGATGTTACTGCAAAGAGTACTTGCTTTAAATTAATACTATGTTTTCTGCAGAACAAATATTAATACATATTTGACAGAACCCCAGGGTATGTTTTTTATTTGGCCGTACCAAGCAAAGGGTCCGTTAAAGGCTGTGCAACAGCCAATCACTTTCCTCTGGATTTATTTTCTCGCACAACCATCTAGATAGGCCTTTTCTACATACAAATAATAAAGACAAAAATGCGTAAAATAATAAAATTACAAAGGGCCTATTAAACAAGTGAATTAGCAATGGGTTCGTACTGCTTGACCACCGATGGGGTAACATGGGAAACCGTGCACTGCACTGCAATGAATCTGACCACAGTGAATCCAGTAAGTGCTGGAACAGGCCTGGGGGAATGAATGAAGTTACACTAAGACCCTTTTAACTGACTGCTATGTTATCTTAACATTCACAGAGCGGCAACTGTGAGGAGGAACTGGGAGGTCATTGAAAGTGAAGAATGGATTCTTTAACTCGGAATTCAGCCTGATAATTATGGGCCATTCCTCTGTGTAAGGCAGCTGTAAGGAAACTAAATGCTTGTGAATCAATCACCTACAACAGTGAAATTACACTTAACTTCAGCTAAAAAAAAAAAAAAGAAAAACCCTCAACCGAGCCTTAAAGGGAACCGGATTCAGCAACTGCACACCTCGAATATGTCAAAAGGCTGAGGAGTAAAACACTGGGTTTGGATGGCCCAAATAAACAAATCGAGCCGTGGACCAGAGGCTGGGATGATGTGCTCGAGTTAAACAATGTCCCGTGGAGCTAGCAGCCATTAAGCAAGCAATTTCCCAGAGCTTCCACTGTGAATCTTAAATCCAAAGTGCAATAACATCTTTAATTGGCTGCCAACCACGGGAAAACAGGGGTTTTACTCCAAAATGCTCCAAAGTTGCCCCTCTGTGATCAAAGCAGTAGAGACACGCAAACAGCTCTGGCTCACGGGGACAGGTTTATGTCTGAATTTAACAGGGATTCATGGCAGCAGAACCTTCTGTAACACAGAGCTTCAGCCCATATTTAAATTAAGTATCCCCATAAATTACTGTATGCAGAATGTGCATTTCCACTTGCCTTTACACATCTTTGCCATGAAATTTCTATTGCTACTTCTTCCCTCTCATTTCCATGCAGCAATGCGAATGTATTTTGTTCCTCATTAATTCACCCGTGCCCTTTTGCATGAAGGAAAAAACTGCCATTGGCATCACCTATCCAGACAGGTTGCATTCACCCTTTGTAAGGTCCTGTCAGAGATTACATCTTTGGTGCAGTGTCTTTTTACAGGCACGCATGAGATACGAACAGACAGCAAGCAAACTCAAATCACAGAGACACTAATTGCAAAGACGTATGCAAATGAGACCCTTGTGTGACTCTCACATAATCCTTAATATCTCCTTCAGTAGTATTTTGGCCACAGTCACCATGGCGATGTCTGGACCTGATCCAGTACATGGAACACGTTGGCGCACTTTGAAATAAGTACCAATGATATATGCCACTCAGGTTCTTAACCAGAACTTTGCAACAAATGTGCTGCCGTACCACACGAGCCTATGGTCACTGGCCCTCTTGCCTTCTAGTGGTAAAACATTGCAACTGCAGGAGCTGAGTGACTGGATGCGGCTGTTTTCTAGGTCTGCTTCCTGTAGTCAGAGCTAGGAAACGAAAAAATTCTGGTCAAGTTCAGTTTTGGCCACGTTTTACTACCGTTTTTTCACTGTAGTGTTTAAAGGTTGTCACTGCAGGAGCTGCTCAGTCTATAGTATATAAATTAGTGAGGAACACAATATATTTTCCCTGTATATACGTGTTATAAGTAAATAAAAATAATATATGACTGTATATATGACATGTACTGTAGCGGTCAAGCAGTATAAAAAACATCAGTCAAAAAGTAGTGGTCTCTGTTCCAGTTTTATTTGCAGAATGGTGTGATTATGACACAGTTTTGGATGTTACGCACATCCCTCCAAGCCAAGCCACTTCTATTCCGATCAGCCAAATTAGCCGTGTGAAAGAGTGGTAGGACAGACACGATAGCATGTGACTGTTCCGCATTTTTAGCTTTTGAGAGTTTTGAAGAGGGGCCCGTCTGTGGACTGCACACAGCACGGCCCTGTTCAAGCCTCCTATCCAGAAGGGGAATTCAGGGGAAAGTATTTAGTGTGACCATTTCCGGCACACCCCAAGCTATTTATACTTTACAGATGGGAGCGTGTTGCCACTGCAATGGAAGCTGAGAGTCTCTAAGGTCTGGGTGACTCAGAACCACCTGGCCAGCGCTACCAGGAGAGCTGCTCAAAGCCAAGATGGAAACTTCACATCCAGTTCTTGGCTGCTTGGCTGCCATTGTTGAGGGTGCGTATGAAAACTTTCCCGTTTAAGAGAACAGTGAAGAATGACAGGAGGTTTTTTAGAAGACAGAGAATTCTGACGCTGGGCGCTGAGATTTATTTATTTATTTTATTTACTGACTTATTTTAAACTCACTTAGCTCTGGTTTGTAGTTTTTCAGAGCTTCCCTAAGCCTACGCACCTCACTCTCCTTCAAATACACTGAGGGCCTTTAGCGTGTGCAAAACTAACAATGATTGGTGCAAAACAAATGCCATGACCAATCATTGGTCATGTTATTGGTTTTGCGTGTGCTAAAAGGTTTTGCACACACTAGAGGCCTTAGTAAATCAGGCCCTGATTGCATTCCCTAAATAACGGTGCCAAGATCACTTTACAATTGGGACCGAGGTCCCCCAGGGTCAGCTATGTGCACCTTTGTTTGACGGAATGGTGCCCTTCTGGATAATGGGGGGGGGGGGGAGTACATAAGCACAAGTATTTACTCCACTCACTTACTGTCCTTAGCTGGAACGCAAAGTCATTCAGAGCAGCTACTCCAGCACTAAACCGGCCCACGCATGTACTGTAATGATGCAGCATAAACAAGGCGGCTTACAACATAATGGCGCAGCGCTGAAACTGCACCCCCGGCCACAATTGGGCAACACTAATCAGTTTCACAATTCGCCTTAAGATAACAATGTCCTCCAAAGCCGAGGCAAAAGTAAATATTTCCCTTCACCTCAGACTCAGAAAGGAATAAGATATGCAACGAAGGTTTAGGGTATTTGAAAGATCGCCGGTTTCCCATGCTCTAAGTGCATGTTTGTGTAAGCGTCTTTAGGGATGTTCCAGCAGTAAAATCAAATGGGATCGGTGCCTCCCACAGTTGTTCACATGCTTGGCCAGGAGCAAGCTCTCTCCATCTCAATGCCAGGAGAGAAACACAGTCCACCAATCAAAAAGGCTTGCTCCCTGCACAACAGTCCAACTTGACTTTGTCCCGCAGTGCTGCTGTCAATCATGCGTTCACAGTAAACATGGCACCAATTTTATCCCAGGTTATTTCTCTGGATAGTGCCAAATTATATTGGAAGGCCTATTTCACTACAATGTTCTCCATCAACTCGGAAGAGTGCAGATTAACCTCCCTTATGGAAAAAGAATATACTGCAGTATATTGTAAATATATCAAAATTATCATCACAATATGTTTAAAATATACTGCAGTATGTTACATTTCCATAAGGGTTACCCTGCACCAAAGCATCTGCTCTGCACTGCATCTGTTGAGACGCACAGTCACTGTGTTGTAGGAGGTACACTTATAGAGCAGGTGGACTGCAGGTACCTGGATGGCCAGAGTAGGTGCTCTGGAGCAACGAGGCCAGAAAAAATCCCATCGACTGAAATCCCACTTCCTCCTCGAGTGGCATGATGGCCTATGCTCCAATGCGGAGGGGCTGCCAGCCAATGAGCAGGTTCTAATACTAGACCACAAAAGGGTTCAACCACATAGTCCAGGACTTACTGAACAGATTAACTCTTCATTCTTTAATGCTGAGAATTTTATTAATCAAACACAGAATAAAAAACAGAGACCATTCGGTGGTGACCTGAGTACTGAGTGAATTGCGTGCACATTAGCTAAACTTTTACTGCCGGCTGAGATGAAGGCCAGTCCATCTCATTGTTTTTATTGAAGCCATTTTCCCAGTGGTACACGTAGGACATGTTTACCTGTATTCTTGCCTAATTTCAAAAGCCCAATAACAGCCCCCTCCGCCACTGCCCCCCCCCCCCATATATTGTTGTTAATTATGTGTGAGGACAGTTAGGAACAGCAGGTGGGATATACAGGTGAGGGAGTCTACCCTTCCTTCCTGTGGAAACCTACAGGGGGCCACAGATTAAGACCTGTGATGTCATCGCTAAATCTAACCTTTCCGGAAAACGGTTAAGAAAACAAACTCCTGGGCCTCCCCGCTGAACCCTGTGACCTTTCACATCTCTGCGCCGTGAATCATCTCTCCCCCCCACCCCCCCCCCCCGCCGCCCCCGACTACCCTTTCCCACACCTTCCCCCCTCTCCCGTTTCCACAGGAAATCACGGCGGTATGGGAGGGATTACAGTCGGACCTGCGACGAGGAGGGGATTCTTTCACAGAGGTAACAGGATTCCAGAACATTCCTCCTGTATTGCAGGAAGCCGTGGGGAAATGAAGGCCCGTGTTGGGACTGGCCTTTTTTGGAAACTTTACAGGACATTTTTTATGGTCGTGTTTACGCACACAGGCGGAGGTTATGCGCTCATAGTCTGACTTGCTATATGCTGTCTCGCTGTGCCGCGGTACAGTACAATACAATCATTTTCTCTTCACACAGCAGCTATGTAGATGTGGGCAGAAGTGCAGACTGGGAGTTAGTGCTCTGAACTTTGAAGGGAGGTTTCTGAGTGCAAACGGGAAAAATGAAGTAATTTCACCCATGCGTCATTTCTTATTTATGGGAAACCCACCATTGTCCTGAAATTGTATGAGACAAAATAAGATTTATGAGTTTTTTTCCCCATTTCTAATGAGTAGTACAAAGACAGCAAAGGCAACAATGTGCAAAAAAAAATTCCATATGTAATAATTTTACCTTGAAGTAACAAAAAAAAAAACACATACATGTCCAGACATGTACCTCAAATAATCGCAGAGTGATGGACGAACATACGGAGAGGAGGGAAAAGCCAATTGACAGCAAATTAATTCTGGAAGGAAAATAAGTCAACACAGAAAATACACAAACATGCACACCCTCCAGTGACAGACGGTCCAAGGGCTTGACCACCATTTGTAATCCAGTAAGAGACTGCAATGAATGCCACCAGCTCTCCTGTAGTACAGTGTGGAAGATGGTCCATGCAGGCTCACAGCTGAACACACACACCTCAGTTGGACACTCCCCAGCTTTAGAGCTCCTTGCATGGGTGCACCACTGCAGACTCCAAATTAGGCAGTAAAAGGGGTAGTGGAAGCCCTATATATTATGTACCCTTTGAAGCAATCTGACACAAAGTCAATCTTGTATATAACGTTTATCATATTCAGCTTTATCGTGGGAGAGAAAGGTGTTTGTTCCCCTGAATCACACAGCTTGTTAGAATGTCTAACTCATATTCCCGGATGGACTCCTGACTCCTGGCGGGAAAGGCGACTTCGACCACTGCGGCGTGTCTGGATTCATTTGGACAGACGTCCAGGAAATCCAGACCAAGTAACTTCTGCATTTACCAAACAAACACCCCAATCCCAATTTAGATGTTTACAGAAATGGGAAGAGCGAAGTCAAAACACAGGGATACACACGCAAACACAAGCACACACACATACCGACATACAATGAAAGGACGTCTCATCATTCAAAACACCTGTAGCAACAGCTCTCTGGGTGTACGTGCAGGATTAAATGTGGCACTGACATTAAAAGTATGCTAATGGAGCAGAACCAGAACATCGGTGGTTTGGCGGCTTGCCTGGAACAGGAAACGCATCTTAGCCTGGAAGCCGGAGCTCACAAGGCCTCAGCGGCAAAGGAACCGAGAAAAACAACAAAGACCACAGCATGGGACTGGGAAACTCCCTACGAACCGCTCGCTTGAACCCTGAAGGTGTCCCAATTCCGGTGTCTGTCTTCGGCAAGTCGGTAATTGGGCAAGTCAGTTAGCGTCAGAGATTCAGACCAGAGGGGAGGGCTCTCCTACTCTCCAACACTGTGTGGCCCTTGGACCGACTGACAGGGGAGTCCATCATCCTCTGTCTCAATCCATTTTAGCTGACATTGACAGCAGAAAGCCTAATAATGCCCCCATCACAATTGCAAAGGCTGCCCGATCACTGCAGAATGCTTCACTGTTTCAGGCAAGCGCACAGTAGCGTGTGAGCGTGCGGCCAGCTGCTGCTTCTAATTTAGCCAGCTGCAAAGCCGCTCTGAGGACTACAGCTGACAGAGGCAGGCAGCAGGCCTGCTAATCGGCCAGAGGAGAGGACACAGCCTGCAAACTGAAACCCTTCCTCCCTGTGTGACACCATCGCTGTGCCACACAACTCCCACAGCCGGCACTGGCACAGTGAGGACTCCGGCATGGACCGAGGGGTGCATCGCACGTGGGCTACCACAACATGTTCATTTTTTGAGTAGTAAATGAGTATATTATTTGCCTTAAGCCCCCCGGTGGGAAAGAATCTGATGTGTTGGCAAAGCAGTGCGCAGAACAGCCAGGAGGCACTGTGAGCTCAAGCCTCACACGGAATTTTTCTCTGAGACAAAAAAAATAAATAATTAAAAGCAAATAAGGGAAAATGCCAGAAATCCTGGGCGTGATTGGCTGTCGGCTAACTCAGCAGAGTCTACAGCTTGGACTGGAGTAAGGAAGTAATGAGAGGGTGGGTGGAATGTAACACTTTCACAAGTATTAGGCTCCAACTCAAAGAAGGGAGTACCTGAACAGGAACCCTCTACTCTCAACACATACACTTCTTCCAAGGCCTTCTGGAACAACCTATGCCTTTAATATTCTTCCTTTGGTGACCTTCGTTGTCCTTCACAGTCACAGGTCTAGGACACTCCTGACCCTGTGAAATATTCCCAGTGAAGCACGCGTGTGGATCACTCATTAAAGCCCCTTTTCCACCTCACGTTTTTTGCCAAACCATCGCATGGACGAGCGATTGCCAATAAACGCGGGGGTGACTCGCGGCGAGATAGGATTCCGTTGAAAACAGCCTCGCCATGGCTATCGGTGGAAGCACGGCGGCTTTTGTCTCAATTTCTTTTCTCCCCGTGTCTATTTAGCGGGTTGTCAGTCGGATGAAAGGTATTTCCTCCGAGTCACCGCCCCCCCCCCCCCCCCCCCCCGTTCCTCTTTATCGCCTCTCGACCACGCCAGCCCCAAGAAGCGCCTTTCGCTGCCAACACCTTCCAGCCGTCTCCAGAGGAGCTCGCAACCAGTCACCTGGACAGAAAGGCGCATTTCTACTTTATCTTTTTCCATTGCACCATCGCTTGCCCCTCCTTTTGGCTGCCTCGTTTCTAAACAGGCACCGTTTACCTCTAAGACGGAGAGCAGGCTCTATTTGGATGGACATTTAGGACACACCCAGCCTTTGCCTAACCCTTCAAACGAGCATTCCCTCCATATAACGCACCTTTTTTATCATCAACTGTATTTACAGTTGTAGTTCTATGTAAGTAAGACCATATATAGCTTGCAATAATCTGAATGGATTCCCTATTACTTGTTCTATATAACTGAAAAAGGTTTAATGTTTTTTGAATCCTATGTCCTTTGAATCATGTAATGTATAACGTTTGAAAAGCCAAGTGTGTGGCGTATGAGCTTTTGCTAACCAAATAGTCAACTGATGCTAATTGGGGGGGAAAAAGAGATAGCAATATATAAAATACACTGCCTACGTGTTTGGTCAAGAGGCTTTCGATGCAATGTCAAAAATATTGTGGGGCAGTTGGTACTATTGCTCAAACAGATTAACTCAGTTTATCTTATCCATTGCTTTAAGGTTTCTAAAGCTGGGGTTTGTGAATGTGCAGCCACATCACAGTGAGGGCTGACGGAAACAGAGGAAATCCACCCTTATCCTGTTTATCGGCTTCTTTCTTATTTTCTTTAATTAGCTCCGATCCACGGCTGGCACCCCACGCCTGTGAACGTGTGCAGCGCAAAATGCGCCGAGCGTGCTGATAGGCTGTTTCTCTGTCCCAGTTTTGGAATAATGGGCTGACTGTAGCTACACCCCGGTACTTAACAAAGCCTGCATTTCTGCTTTTGTTTGGAGGTCCATTCCTTCCATGTTAAAAGGAATGTTCAGATGACTTAAGAAGACTTGACTCCAATTTCAGACCATTTATTTCTGTTACTATCTGACATCATTGTGGAATTTACCTGTAACTAATTTGCGCCTACGCTCACTTAACCTACCAAAATATCAGAGGGTGCCCCTTAAGGGATGTACCAAAGGCATGTGTAGAGAACAACGATGCCCACTAAGGCCCCGATTAAGGCTGGATTCTGCCAATGTCGGCTTGTGGCAAAGGGGGCATTCCACAAAGCAGGATTACTGAGTTAGCTGGATAACTACACTGAGTAAAACCCGGAACACTCCCAAATCTGGAACATGGACTAAAGTAAAAAGAGCGGTTCCGGATTTTACTCAGTTATCCAGCTAACTCAGTAATCCTGCTTTGTGGAATACCCTTGAGGAGTCCAGTGCAATGGTTCTTCACTGGCCAAAGTTCCACCTGGAGAGGGATGGTTTCCACTGCAAAAGCTAAAAGCAATGATGTGTTAGTTAGTTGTATGTAGCAAATTAAATAAACAAATTAATAAATAAAACATACATACATAAATAAATAAATAAATAAATAAATAAATAAATAAATAAATAAATAAATAAATAAATAAATAAATAAATAAATAAATAAATAAATAAATAAATAAATAAATAAATAAATAACCTTTCTATTGCTTAGACCATTCCCAGAAAGATAACCAAGATCAGGCGGTACTGTAAACTTTTGAACATTTTAAATGAGTGAGGTCCTGCTACAGTTTAGTAAAATGGGATACTTGGAAGCCTGTTATACAACTACCCACCCTACCTCAACATCGTAAATTCCAAGAAATCAGCTCCTGGTTACATAAAAATGGTTTCAGCTTCATTCGGCTAATTCAAGTATTCTTCTCATTTAAAAAATAAATATTTGAGCCGGCCAGACTGTAGGTTTCACATATTGGCATATGTGGCAATTCAGTGCCTATGTTCCAAGTGTTCTCATATCCCGGTCAAATCTTTGCAGACATGTATTTACACTAGTAAATGCACTGTATAGAAGTGTGTATTTACAGCAAAATCCATCCAGTGCATATGTATGATAAAAAAGATTAGGTTCTGTTCAGGAGGAGGGGTGGAATATGCTGGTCATGGGTAAAGCTGCATTGTCTCGTTCCTTCAAACAGAGCCCACAATCTTTTTAAGCCAGGGTCCAAGTGATGATTCCACACCACCACCTTTCTTGTGCTGTTTATAGGCCTCTATATGGCCAAGGCACCTCTTAGAACACTTTTATAACATTTACGTCGATTCATCTGCGTCAGTGTCGGTCAGTGCCATTTGTTTCACTGCACAAATCTGATATTGAAATATTGCTCCTTTAAAACACACAAGCATTTGTCGGAAAATCTTGGCAAATCTCATCACCACATCACAACAATAATGTAATACATGTCACAGCTGTGTGAACATACGAATGAGTGAATAAACAAAATGAACACATGCATGCATCAATACATTACATACATGCATGTATGTATGTATAGAGTAAATACTTTCTCCCACATGTCACTGTCTAAGGAAGTAACATGACATCTGGGCCCAGCCTATGTGGTTATTTATCTAACGAGGAGTTTCCTCTAGTGTTGACTCACTGAGGAATGTCATTGCCCTGATAAAACTGAAATCATCCTGCGGGGGAAAGGGAAAATATGAGAAAAAGGCTGTCTTTGTATAGACAACGTCAGGAGATCTCATGCTGCTGTTATTTAAATGGCATCATCGAGCGTCGTGATTGGCCGTTGCAGCTGGGCTAAGAGGTGGGTGGCGTTCACGTCTCGCGCTCTATATCTAATATGTGACTCACGAGCTGAGGAGCAGTGACAGACGAACCACTACTAGCGTCGCGAGCGGAGTGGAACTAATCAGCGCTGCAAAAGGAAACGGGAGACACTCGAGTTCTCGGCTGAAAACTTTGCTTTCTTTATTTTGCGAGGGCTTTTCGGAGAAGCAGAATTTGCGCAAGAATGCCGTCGTTTCACTATACTCTGTTCAATCTGCTGATTGTCCTCAGCAGCCTGCAGATCAGGCAGTTCACAGAGGCTTGCTCGTGCGCCCTGTCTCATCCACAGGATGCTTACTGCAACTCTGACATAGGTAAGGGTCTTCTATTACATATTATTAAGAGATATTTCTTTAAAGACTTTTTTTTAATAACGCTGTCTTTAAATAATGTTATTAAAACGCACAAAAAACATCACGGTACAATTCATAATTAGTCATCGCAGGTTTAGTTTGCTGTACGGTTTGCATGATCATAAGTATGGCTTTAAGCTCGTCTTATCGTGTATTTAAAACTGCAAAGTAGCCTACATAGCATAATATATATTATGGGACATATTGCTATTTGGTCGCAAGTGGAAAATTAAAATGAAGAATATGCTAACTTCTCCCTACATATTTTTTTTTTTTAAAAAGAGTTGCACGAAACCTTCTTCAGCAGTAGGTTAGAAACTAGAGAGCTTTGTATTCTAATTAGAATAACTGCGCTCGTCATGCATCCCTAAGTAAAACAGATTAAAGTTTTCCAAAGGACAAAAAGTAAAATCTTCATCAATAGGATAGAAAACCCGTGAGATTTTTATATTATAACAATAATAACTATAATCTCATAAAGTGTCCGTATTTAAGTAAAGCCAGATGAAACCACCTTCTTTGCCCTCTCTGGGAGTCAGGGGAAGAGTTAATGGTCGCTATGGAAACCGGTCCCCGCGAGTGTTATGTTTTCTGGGCAAATGACCACTTGCTGAGCTATAAAACAGAGCGGACAGCAAGGAGCTGGCCAAGTATTTTACTGTGGGTTTAAACGGGGGGTGGATCACGTAAAAATGTGTAGGCTACTGCCTTTGAGTGTACAGCTAGGGCAGGAACCCCTGCAACTACATAAGTAAATTCATCCTCTATAGAAGCAGGGAAGATTGTTTTTAATGGCATAAAACCGAGTTCAGTAATTACTATGTTTGGAATTTGTATAATTGCTTTAACGACGCTGCGCTTGACTGAGCTTGTCAGGTCTCAGTAGTTGAACGTCTCGGTTGCACACGTTGGTCATTAAGGTTTTAATAAGCCTGGTTTATTCCATATGGGATACGCACCGGCTGGGTCAGAGTAACTTGTGCATGTGCTGGATTTGCTGAGGTCTGGCCGCTGCATGAAGTCTGTGGTATTTTCTATTATAATTCCAGGCATATTTTCTCCACTATTTTCAACACTAAAACTGTTCTTTTTTGCTCGGATTTTCTTGGCGTAGTCTACTTGGTATAGAGTAATTTTGCGGAACGAGACCTTCTACTAGGTCATGCTTGCATACCTTCCTCAAAAAAAACAACAAGCTTGATTTCAGCCAACGTCTTATCAAGGAACTCCTTTAAACCATCCATTAATAAACATTTGGGCCATTATTTTGACGTTCCAAAGACTGATATTTACTTGCTTTGGCTTTAGCGAGTCGAAACTCATTTCGAGAGGGAACAAAGCTTTATCTCATAAACCAAAATGATTACTGGGGGCTAGAAGCTCCTTCAGGAATGAAATGCAGAGTGAAAAAGAGGTCAGTTAGATGTATTTGCAGGAGGCACAGGCAGGTCTCTTAACAGGAGGTGGATTATACAAAGAAATGTTACCTTGGGGAGCAGCTCAGCCGTTATTACCAGCCTGGGATTATACAATACGCACACAAATAGCGCTAACAAATGCAAAGACGGAGCTTTTAACTACCTGCTTGGAATTGCGACCACTGTATGTATGGGGAGGTAGTTTGACTTTGACTTGGATATCATGGGGCTTTGATATCGCTTTTGTCTAACTAGCAGGCTACTTGAGGAATGTGGTCAGAAGTGGAATCGTTCTTAATTTGGGCAATATTTAACAAACTGTTTATATTTCTCTGTATGAATATAGCCTACTATGCGAGCACCATCACGATGTTACCCGGCTATATTCATCTTATCAATCTCAATGGTTGTGGTTCCAGGGTTGCTCTCCTTTATTATCTCAATTGCAAGATCTAGAGTTGGGGTCACGGTGCACATTTTTGATATATGTCGTGATCCTGATGCGATTTAACAAATAAATAAATAAAACAGGCTTGGTTCTACGAGGGACCCTTTGCCAGCTTTAATTTCTCCTAAGCCCGCTCATCCAAATGCCAAAGAATGGTACAGTGTCCAGCAAACTCAGAGCCCCTTCAATGCATGCCCATAACCACTGAGCCCCAGTAAATCCCTATTTCAAGGTCATTTCTTCCCAAGCAGCACCGAATACGTGCATTGCACATGGTTGCCTCTCTGCTGTCAAAGCCAGGAGTGTAAACAGGTGTATGTTTTTTTTTTATTTTAAATGCCCAGCTCCAATGACAGGGAATTAACCACATTTGCATTACTGTAGTTTTTTCTACATTAGGTCAATGAACAATAAATGGTAGCTCAAGGATATCTATGAAGCTATGATGCCATCTGTCATACCACCAAGCATGTTATTGTATCATATTCAAAGAGGCTCTTAAATCGCTCTAGAGATTTTCACATTTGTAACAAGCTTTGCATTCGTGGTCACTGCAGATTATGTAGGGTATTATATCATTTATTGTGTCTAAATCCTTTGGCATACATTTAAATAACTGAAACTATATTCAGGCAAGCACAGTCTAATGGCACCTTTGCAAAACAAACGATGACATTTCATTGAGCCACCAATACAAGTTCACTGCCGACTTGCTGGCTCGTATGTTCTTGCCAGGGGTCTGTGCACTTCAGACAATAAAAACTCACAAATAGAACAAAGCCATTTTCCCTAAAGATTACAGGAGTCTATTCTGTTTATTTTGGGAATTTATACTTCGTACACAGTGTTCTGGGCAGTCTCATTTACACCCCCCCCCCCCCCCCCCCCCCCCACACACCCCCCCCCCCCCCACACACCCCTACCCCCCCACTCCACAGTTGACTTTGTGGCATTGTTTTCAATAGATAGCCTTTTTTTGGCACGCATTTGTCAGTAATTACACAAAGCAGCAGCATCAGCCAGGCGTGCGAGGTGCTGGACTAATTTAGTTTGCACATTATTAAGTTTTGAGGGAGAGTCATATTGACTTGGCAGACATTCGAATAATGATTGATCTATGAAATACACTTTTCCTTTTAAAGTGTTTAGAGCAAGTGAGCCAAATTATCAAAGGAATGAATCGCAAGTAAATCGGTTAACTCTGTGACTGAAATAGCCATCTATTAGACAATTTATTCATTACAGATTTTAAGATGGTGGATGTTTTTTTGTTTTTTTTTATAAATACCAAACTATACAATACTTCAGCATGATAAATTATTAATCAGAATCAGTGGTGAATTAACTCTTTTGATCTAAATTTCCTCGATGAATCATCAGCATTTCCAGACAACCGAGCATGCACTCTCCTATGATTCCTCAGTCCTGCATGCTACTGTACATGCTTTTGGCCCCGTTTCCACAACCAGACCCGTTTACTGGCAAGCGCCGTTTTCTCTAAAGATTCTTCATGCATCAGATTAACATCCGCTAAAACTTTGGGTTTAATATCCTGCTTAAGGGTCCGGTAGATGAAACTAAGCCCGTTCTCCAGGAGGCAGGCACAGACCTGGGGGGGGGGGGGGGGGGGGGGGGGGGGGGGGTTCTAATAGGCTGTACCATACAAACATGTCTCAGTACTGTTTCACTGCAGGAGATTAGCCTGCTGTTAATTAAAGGGGACCTGTGTTGTGTGCTTTGTGTCGTCTGCAAATCAGTCCTCCTTCAGGGCTTTCATTGGACGCTAAGTGGCTGTGTGATATAAACTCGGGGGCGCAGACTGATTTGGACCCAAAGTGCAGCCCTTATACACCCCCCACCCCCACCCGACCCCTGCCTGGCCCCCTACCTGAGAACAGCGAGCGATGCCCAGACTAAAAGCCATGTGTTTATGCCAGCGTGCTGAGACAGTGCAGAACAGAAGGGAATGCAGGGACACAAAGACGCTCATTGTTTTTTTAGGCGCCCGTTGCTCTCCTGCCTTTGAGTGCACTGTAAGTGTAACGAGGCTCACACCCTTTGGTTCCAGTGATCCCATTCTATGTGGACAATGTGACAGGCCCCATGGACAATCTTTAGCCAATCAATAATGTCTCCCAGAGGCATGAAGCCACCATTTTAGTGAGGAAACAGGCCCTGCCCTGCTGATCACGTCACTTGTGGTCAATGGCTCATCACCCCCATATCAGCCTCCTCACATTGGTCTGCTATGTAGGTCAGTGGGTCAGAATTTGCTAGATATTTGCCAACTGTTACACACCAGAGTTCACATGTCCTCGTCTCTCTTTTTTTACACATCATTAATACCCCCATGACCAACTCTCAAGAAACGGCATAATTCAATTAGCCTGGTTTAAATAGACTTTCATCAGTTCACCCAGCCAACTGTGTGCACCTCTCTATTCAGGTCAAGTGTGAGTAGCTGAGATAGTGTGGGAAGTTAATTTCATTGGATGAGTTTAGTTACATTTTGGAGGGATGCGATTTTTTCCTGATTTATTAGGAAATGCAGATTTTCAGACAATATATATTTCAACCAAAGCCAGAGGACATACCAAAGTCTTCTGACTCTAGTTGATACATTTAATTGTCTGAAGTAACATCCAGCAATAAAGCCAAATACTACTGGGCCCAGTGAGGCTCTAAAATTCATTATTTTCTGATTAACCAGGAAAAATTGTATCCCGATTTTGAGCATTTCCCCTCGGTTTGAGTGTCGCCTTAATCTACTGTCGCTCGCTCACTCGCTCAAGCAAAGCTCAATCGAGAAAAAGTGCAAAATTTGGAGGGTTCTGGCCTGAAATCCCCTTTGTCATGTGTACCTGGTGTTCCAGTCTCACACAATTCCCAAAAAAAAAACAGAAAGAAAAGCAACATTAAATTACTATTCTCTGTATGTCAAGTCCTCCGTAAAACAGAAATGAGTACAACACAAAAAAAGTGCAGCACTTAGCAATAATTAAGGATGTTCATTATGGCTGTGAACACACACAGAAGTGCACTTCATTGACAGCGGACACACGTACTCATATGACTCATTCTGAACCCACTACAAAGCCCTTTTTTCTTTGGTGATCAACTGCAGTGCAGTATTTTGTACAAAATCTGTTACATAATCATTCAGGATTTACCAGTTTTTGAATTTGGAATTGGACATATTTACAGGTAAGCATACATTGCCTGTGAAGCACAACTCTGTGATCATGAGTTAACAATGCCAGAGAACTTGGTCCTTGGTATGAGTTCAAAAGGTCAAGCAAATAAATGACAAAATTCCAGGAGCGCAAGCAGATGTGACATTTCACACATTGCTGCACTGACGACATCACTGCCGTCCAATCAGAAACAGCCGTGCGACAGATCCAACCAACTCTTACCAATTAAACACCATTTCTTGTCCCATTTTTATTTAGACTTGGGAAAGTTTGCTCCAGTATAATCTTCAACATACAAAATATGACAAACCTTTGCTGTTGGCATACTGACATATTTTTGTATATGCTTATGGCTATACAAAACTGGCATTTTGCAATACAGCGCCAGCAAAATAGATTTTTACAACTGCGCCAATCCATCAACAGGGAGATAAACTGCTCTGTCATGAACGTAATTTTCAACACTTATACTTTGTGAAGGCGAACCAACCAAGGTTAATTTTTGCAACTCTATAATGTACTATCACAGAAAAGCAGGCACCATAGTTACAAGCTTATGTTCAAGATAACCAACTTCTTCCAGTGCTGTAATATAAATACTCATCATTCCAGAAATAAGATAATATGAAACGGCACCTCGAGTGCTTGTTTTTCCCCCTCCTCATTGGCTTATTCATATACTTGAGAATAAGCCTTGAGCTTTAGCGTATGCTCACAGCGGAAAGCTGACAGTAAGACACTAGAATCGTCTGTTTGGCTGAAGAAAGCACGCCTTTTGACAGGCTCAGGAATGTGAGCCTCGTATAACTCCGGGAAGGAAATTCCACACGCAAAATAAACACCCGGCCTTGCTCCGGACTGCCGGCCGCACCGAGACGAAGGAAGCAGGTGAGCTTTGCACTCTGCTTCGTCTGCGTGCGAAAGCGCCCCCCTTGAAGTCAACCCGCTGATACGGGCCACTCTGGAGAGCGCCCGTTCCATCGTCCCGACGAGACTCCAGTTGTGAGCCAGCGATCATTAAAGTGTCATCACGCGTAAAGATGCTCTGAAATCCAGCTTCATACCGTGGTTTTTCTGGTGTCGTCACATTGATTCTTGTGTAAATCTTATTTTGAGTCCATTTCTATTCATTTAGCCACCTCCAGATGAGCCTTGAAACACCTTCCGCACAGTTTGTGAGAGTCTGCGATTTTACAGCGCAATATGGGGAGAATGAGACAGACGTCTTTATGCACATACATTTGTGTATTAGGCGTACATTTAACTGCAATAACCAATTCACTTCCTGAGTCAGACCAAATGAACAAAATCCCCCTCAAGTTTTGGTTGTGAATGGAACCATTGGGGATACACAAACTGGAAGAATAAAACACGGACCTCCTAAAGCAGGGGTGTCAAACTCCAGTCCTGGAGGGCCGCAGTGTCACAGGTATTTGTGGTTTCCTTTCAATCAGCACCCAGTTAAAGCATTGAGAACAAGGTGTGTGGACTTCTTAGCCAATTAGTGACTTAAATTAATCACTTGTGCTTAAACGCACCAAAAACCAGCAGACACTGCGGCCCTCCAGGACCGGATCTTGACACCCCTGTCCTAAAGCATCAGTCGACTGCCATAGCACCATCAAGTGGCCAATCAGTGCCAAAATCCCTCATTGGTCGTTCTGAGAAACTCTATTAGTGTGCCATGTTTGGTATAAACCAACATTGAGGCTGTGGCAGAAATTTAGCAATGAGGAGGAGGAAACTCATACATGCTGTACATTGTGAGAAACAAATGCCTATGCATATTGTTTTCAGGGCATGGAGGTGGGTCTGGCTAGAGCTGTCTTAGTGACCGTGCTTGTGCTTTCTCTCGGCAGTGATCCGGGCCAAAGTGGTGGGGAAGAAGCTTCTGAAGGACGGCCCCTTTGGCACCATGCGCTACACCATCAAACAGATGAAGGTAAGCCAGAGTGGAGACGCGCGTCCCACAGCCACAGCACACAAACACAACGCCCTGGAGCAGGGAGCATCAACAGGCCTGCTGAAGAGCAGCTATACTCCAAACGCTTTCCACTGCAGACTGAAAAATGACCCGTTTAAACCGCATCTCTGTCCAATAAGCCCACTTATGCTACTTTTAGCACCATAATTTAAACTAATTTACTATTTAAGTCACCCTGTCCTCAGTTTCTCTCTTCCACCTATTATGACACTTCATATTATGTCCATATGTAGGTTTATGCAGTGTAATTTCTAGTAATGTAATTGGCCGTGACTCGATAAACCTGACATCATCTCTCTGACTAACCTTTTTGTAGGCACTTTTTTTTGTTACACAGGTTTCTCTGTATAAGAGCATCTGCTGAATGACTAAATACATATAAATGTAAAAGGCAGAAATCTCTCCACGACTTGCAGTTTGTTAGTCCTACATGTTGAAAAATACCAGTAGTATGATTTATTTGGTTGTCTTTCTTGTATTTATTTAGCTACTGTAAATTTGTGGTTACTGTCCTCACCATTGTCCCTACATACTTTTTTAGAATTCCATGCAAAAATGGAAATATGCATTTCCCATTGCCACAGAACAAATAACTTGTGACAAACAAAATGTCGTGTACAGACCTAAACTTAAATATTTATTTTACCCGCCAGTGTTTGTGACTTGGCCCTGGTGGAACAGACATGCCTCTGTCCTGCCAGCATGTCATAGCACTCCCTTTCAGGAACACTTACATAACGTAATTATATAATTCCTGAGATGATCTGAACCAGACACACCTCTCTGTAGCGCAGTTTTGGACGGCGGTTGTAAATCTGATAAAGCCGCCATCGAATGCTCTCCCCTAACCTCTTCAGGAAGCGGCAGGTTTCCAGCACAACCTCGGTCCTCAGGCGCACGCTTCAGTTTCTAACTCACTGTGCTTCTCTCCTTCCTGGTAGATGTACAAAGGATTCGACAAAATCCAACACGTTCAGCACATCTACACCGATGCCTCGGAGAGCTTATGCGGGGTCAAGTTCGATATCAACAAGTACCAGTACCTAATCACCGGTGAGTGACCGTAACCAGCACGCCGGCCTTGTGATGGGTTTAATGGTGGTGCTTAGTAAGAGGCTCCCAACCTTTAGTTTCCTCTTTTGGCAGAAAAGGGGGTCTGCTGTCAGCTTGCACAGAGCATTGCCATTAAACCCAGCCTGTCTGTATTAATGCGACTGGCCCACACGGCTCTTAAAATCAAGCAACCTGTCGCATTCGGGTGACGCATACAGGGTCTACACTGCGGGGCCGGCGAGAGCGTTCGGCTTTTCGTGAGAAACGCTCGTGCCTTTTCCTCGTCTCCTTCTCTCTGGCACGCTTGTGCCGCTGCCGGCAGACCCCCGCTTGTTTGTTTTAAATTCCCCCGAGGCCGTCTGAAAAGCAGCCACACAATCTTTACCGCTATTTATAACATCTCACATTCTACAGTGCCAGGACAACAACAAATTAGAAAATGACAAAAAATGCTATGAGTAATTTTCTCTCCTTCTGGAAGGAGAAGACGTCTCCTGCTGTGAGTCAGGATGAACCGGAGCGGCACAGAGTGGCAAAAACCTACAGGAATTTACCACAACAGCTTACTGTTCTATTTCTGAAGCAGGGATACAGTCAGTGTGCTGGCAAGCCTTTAGCTTGGCTTAAATACACCATTGTAAAAGTCTAAACTTGTTTACTTGGCAGGGATCGGTAGAAGTCGGTCGCCATGGCGATAGTCCGAAACGACACGCCGATGTTAATTGCAGCTCTGGGTATCAAGTAGTGTCAGAATCGTCCCGTTCTGGGGTCTATAATTGGGATTTTATCCCTAGGCTGAAGGATACTGCAGTCTTCGCAGGCTTAAACGCGCTGCGTCTTTTTTTTTTTTTTTGCGAGAACAACTTCAGAAATTCTCTTTGATCAATCAATGTGCGCAGGAGCCGATTACCTCCATCCGAGCCTCCGCTTATGGAATTCCCTGATAGCTTTCTTCTCCTGTTGGCATGACTAAATAATCCTGACGAATGTGCTGTGACTCACTGGTGTTCGCCGCCAGAGCCGTGTGTAATACGTGTTGCATCAGGCTGCTAGGCCCGGCTATGTTTAGAAAGGAGCCGTGCACCTGTCTCCGGGTTACAGTCCTGGCTTCTGTAGTAAGCCGCAGGGGGGCTGCTGCCTAAAATAGAAGCCAAATGGACGTTTGACTTTTGGACATTTAGAAATGGGATGCTGGTTTTATACTGTAAGTGCTTAGAGATGCTGTGGATTGTATTACCACTGTAAAAAGAGCCAAATCTTTGATCCACTTGGCCTGGTCCTTTACTCAATGGCTGTGGTATCAATAATCCCATAAGCAGTGATTTGTTTTTTTAAAAGCATACCATTGAGAAGCATATCTACCTTTTTTTAATATGTGCTCATAACCACTTCTTTAGGATAATAAAGTCTTACATATTGCAGTGCAGTAAATATCATTTGTGAAACTTGTCAGCTTTCCCCCATTTATCCTAATTTTGACTCGATGTTTTGAACGGGCTCTCCCTGTCGTTTCTGACCCCCTGCTCTCTCCCGCCAGGGCGTGTGTATGACGGCAAGGTTTACACGGGACTGTGCAACTTCAACGAGAAGTGGGAACGCCTGACACTGTCCCAGAAGAAGGGGATCAACCACCGCTACCAGCTGGGCTGTAACTGCAGGGTGAGTGGCAGGCCGTGCGTCAGGAAAGGGGCCAATCACAGCAGGAAGAGGACCAGGGCCAGGGAGAACGCCCTGCTCAAGCACATGATCCTCAGATAGACTCCGCCCACCCCCCATCAGAATCAAACACCCAATCAAATCGCTGCGTTTGTAACCCTCCCGCTTTTACTGGTGATGATCTGAGCTACGCAGTACTAGTCAGTGGCACATTGCTGACATGCCTCTATACCCAGTAACAGCAACCCACAGCCAAGCATGGTAGCACAGTTATGTCACATTTTTTGCCTACAGGCTATTACATCATTCTGCAATGAACTTTCAAGACATTTAAGGGTTTGGAGTTAGCTTCACCCATTAAACACCTGGGTAGATGTCAATTGGTCACCTGCTCATACAGTAAATATCAGTACACAAGGAAAATTAGATATCCAACAATAGAAGAAGGAAGCAGAGCTTAGATTAGTTCTAACAGAAGATGTGTACGAGGAAATGCTCAGGGTTCCATTTTGAAAGCATGTGTATTTAATGTTCAAACACAGAAAGAGAACATACCAGCGCAGGAAGGGCAGGGGAACCTACTAATATTCTGAGGAGATTACAAAATAAATGTTTTTTTAAATTTTTTTATCTCACCTCAGCATTGTGTTCTATAGGAGCTCGAGCTGACTCCTCCATACCCATCCCCATGCAGACATGTCAGCAGCCCTAAATATTCACTTTTACTGTACAGCTGCAAACATCTGCTCCAACACTTGGCCCCAGCATAAAAATAAGTGCTTTGCCAGATACAATCCAGTCCGTAGGCAGGGCCTCGGGTCTGTATCCAAGGGACTTAAGAGTGTTTTGGAAGAAGAGGCATTCTTGCAGGCTGACAGATGCCGTTACGGCGCTCTACGCGTAAACAAAGAGGATATCATTTGGCCTTTCCTTGCCTTTGGATCTAAGCATGAGCTTTTTTAAAATATATTTTAGGAATGCTACATTAACTCTATCCCGATTCAAAACATGGCAGGTCTTTAGTTTTTTTTTTTTTCAAACGGGGAACAAATTCCTTTCACGCAGATGTTCCTGGTGTAGGCTGTAGAATAAACATGCGGGTGTGTAGAAGCTCTGCACAGTGGCCTATTGTCCGCGCCCTCATGCGTCGCTACGCTACCTGTCTCAAAGCTCTGTCTGGGAATTTCAGTGCCAAAGGGCTCAGCCACCCGCTCCCATTAAAAAAGCATTAAAATCCAGCGCTTGCATGGCACTCACACCTTACTAGAGGCCGAAAACACTGCAGCATTTCACATGTGAGGGTTTCGCCAGCCTACACAGTTTCAGGTGCTGCCTGAGTCTACCTGAAACGAATAAACTTGCTGCATAACCCGTGTTCTTGATGTCCGTTGCTGTTGTCCCCCTCCAACCCATGCTTCTTGTCACTCGCAGCTCTTGCTAAAATGCAAAGTTTCAGGATTTAATCCCTTTAAAACACGCTCATCAATTAAATTGAGTTTTCTCTGAAACGGGGGAAAACAATACGACAATACGATCAATCAACGTGCAAAAAAATTTGGTAAATGTGAACCTCCCTTTGTCTGCAGAACACACACGTGAAAGTCAAGTGTTACCTATTAAACAAAAAGACAAAGACAATTTCATTTGCAACTTTAAGTTACACAATTCTGCATGGCTCAATGATAGTCTTTCATTTTACAGTTACATCCCATATCATGTGTAATTTAACAATCTTGCTTTGATTGGCCTCTTTTCCCTCAAATGAAGTGATTTTTACGACTAAGACAGGTCTTGCATTGCTTCAGCTAAACCTGTGCTGTGCTCTCTGTTCATTGTACTGCTGTTTTCATTTTGCCGCCAGTCTATATCTGCAGTGTTGCTTATGTGTTCGTAGATTAAGCCCTGCCACTACCTGCCCTGCTTTGTGACTTCAAAGAACGAGTGCTTGTGGACGGACATGCTTTCTTACTTTGGATACCCCGGGTACCAGTCCCGACACTATGCCTGTATCCAGCAAAAGGAGGGCTACTGCAGCTGGTACCGAGGAATGGCGTCCCGGGACAAAACCACCATCAATGCCACTGACCCTTGAGCCCCACCCACCCCCCAATCCCCACAGACTCACCCCGCCCACTCCCCAATCCCCACAGAGCTCTATAGGACTCTTGCCCCGCCCATTCCCGCAGCTACCTGAGTGCTATAGGACTCTTGCCCCGCCCATTCCCTCAGCTACCTGAGTGCTATAGGACTCCTGCCCCGCCCATTCCCCCAGCTACCTGAGTGCTATAGGACTCCTGCCCCGCCCATTCCCCCAGCTACCTGAGTGCCATAGGACTCTTACCCCGCCCATTCCCTCAGCCACCATAGACTGCTATAGGACTCTTACCCCGCCCATTCCCTCAGCCACCATAGACTGCTATAGGACTCTTACCCAGCCCATTCCCTCAGCCACCATAGAGTACTATAGGACTCTTACCCAGCCCATTCCCCCAGCTACCTGAGTGCTATAGGACTCTTGCCCCGCCCATTCCCCCAGCTACCTGAGTGCTATAGGACTCTTACCCCACCCTTTCCTCCAGCTACCTGAGTGCTATAGGACTCTTACCCCACCCTTTCCTCCAGCCACCATAGACTGCTATAGGACTCTTACCCAGCCCATTCCCTCAGCCACCATAGAATGCTATAGGACTCTTACCCAACCCATTCTCCAACCCCAAAGAGAAATACAAGACTCTTACCCCACCCACTCACCAAACCCATAGAGCAATATAGGACCTGCCCTCTCTACAACCCCCATAGAGAACCATAGGACTCCCCCATCCATTCCCCCAGCCACAGTAGAGTGCTATACTACTCTTACCCCACGCACTCCCCCAGCCACCGTAGAGAATTATAAGACTCTTGCTGTAACCGTAATGACCCTGCCATGACAAGATAGAGCCTCGGCTCTTCACAGTGGTAGCACTTCTGACATAAACAACATCTTTTCTTTTTTTAGTTGCCAAGCTGTATATTTAATTTTTAAGGACCACCCCCCTCCACTTCCCCTCCCTCTTGCCCCAAACACTTTCACTAATGGACAGAAAATAATGGAACCACTAAAAATGAACCTGAACCCAAAGAGTCTGGTGAAGCTCTAGCATGCTGGGGACCTAGTGAAGTGCTTACTAAACAAAAAACAAACAAAAAACAAAAAAAATGCCAGAGCTTTATAATCACAGAAGCTTCGCTCTTTCACTTGTACAGTACCATGGTTAAAAAGCAATAAGCGGATCGCGGAAAGCCGTCAGTCTGTGAGGCGCGAGGGGTGTGGCCACGCGGGTTCAGAAGCAGTCAGTACAGAGCTCAGCGTTTGTGTTAACCCTACCCAGTTAATGTACAATTACCAGAAGCTTTGTAATTGGTAGAAGGGCGATGCCCACACGAGGCGTTTCTTTCATGAAAATACGGCCTCTCGCTACGTCACCTTGGTATTTTATGTCAAAATATCGGTATTTAAAATTTATTTTTAATTATATAGAAAGTGCATATGTATGTATGTATACACGAGTGTATGTACATTTCCACAGTGTATTCTGTAACATATCTATTTATTAATGGTTTTTGTTTCTGCATCCCCTGCTGTGCGTGCCGTAGAGTTCTTCCTTACTATTAAAACACACTTCATAAGAATGTATTCAGCGGATACCGCCTGGTTAACAAAATGGCTGACATTCTCATATGAGCACATGGGGCCTGATCCTGGCTTGACATACGCATGCTTAACTCAAATTTCTGTGCAAGTTAAACATTTTTCCCAGCGCACATTCTAGCTTGGGTGACTTAAGTGTGGATATGACAGACATGCACTCCAGGGATGGGATGTTCCTGAAAATAAGTCCTGTTGAATTCCAAGTCATGGAAACCCTGGCTTGAGACTCCTATGCTCTTTATCTCAAATGAAACAATTCGGTCACGTAACCCCATCTTCAGTTGAGTGGAGTGTAATCGGTACAAAGGCCACGTTTCAGAGTCACCCGAGTGCGTGCGTCTGGTCAGAATGTGTGCGTCTCTGATGTGCGCCAGTCCTACGTACCTGCGAGCTCTTACGCTCCTCAAGCCTGAACCCTATCGCACAAACACAGGGGCTGCTTGCGTTATAGGAGAGAAATGGATGCAAGCTATTGTCTTTTTGTCTTTCTCATGCTGTATGTGATCACATAAGCTATGACAGATACGACATAAATGAAAAGATGCCCAGACTAGTTAAAACCAATGCCCTAAAACAATGTAGGTTGATACATATATATGCATATAAGAGAGAACCACAAGAAACAATCCTAAAATTGAAAGGGAAAATTACCTGAAGCACTCGTTTTCCCAATCCCCCCCCTCCCCCTTTCCCCAATCGTGGTTTAATTAATGAAGGAAGAAAGGCAAAAAACCATGCATTACATAAGTACCATGCATTACAAAGTGTGCCAATCTGATGCCCCCTATGCTGACTTTTAGAATGGTACTTCAGTCATCTTTCTTCATTCCTTTGTACTAAAGAGAGACCATGATCTGTATTCAAGCTGGGGATGTGGAAAGAAAAGAAAAATCTTTTCTCAGATCTTTTGTGTAAAAGTGTTAAGCCTTTTAGCGAAGCCGGATGAAGATAATAATGTTGTCACTAAAATCTTTTCTTTACATTTTTTTTTTTTTGTCCACTGGAAGAGATTCCAGAATCTTCCGTTCATTCCTCTGTAGAAACAAAGTTGACAGTTGGTTTGAAAGTTGGTTTGAGAGGCCGTCTGGGAGTCACTGTATTCATAGAGGAGCTGCATTTGGGCCTGTGCTCGCAGATTAAAATGCACAAGACCCAGAAAATTGGGGATCTCAAATTTATCACCAAAAAGCATGGGAGGCAGCATAACACGTGCACTTTTTAAAATGGAGATGTGGTTTTACTGTGAGGAAAGAGAAGGGTAATTGGCCACCACTGTCCTCTGCAGACTTCCAGCTTTAGCAATAACATTAAATATCTTGAGTGATGGCTCCTCTGTAATCTGTAAATCAGGGATTTACAAAATTGGTCCTGAGGCCCCCACGGTGTGCGAGCTGGTTTTTTCACGCAGTCTCTCGATCATTTAAGAGTTACTGAAAACGTCTTTTTAAGTCCGTCCATCATTATGTGCTGTAACCTATTAACACAATGCAGATTTGGCTCACTGTCATTTGCTTTGTCTATGAATTCTTCATTTTTCACACGGTTTATTTTCGACGACAATGTGTTTCCTCATAGCACATCACAGACGATGAAAATTATTATTAATTATGATTATTTGATCCGATTAAAACTCCTGGGATGTGGACATGGGACATTTATTATTCATGTCATTCATAGCAATGTCTGACATAATGTTGCCTTTGATCTTTTAAAGGACAGTAGAAGTGTCTAATTAAGAACAATTAGCAGCTTGGGATAATTCAGGTTACGAATGTGGGTTAAATGAAAACCAGCACACACAGGGGGGCCCCAGGACACAGTTTGAACCCCCCGGCTGTAAATAAATCACTAGGCTGCCATTATCTGCATGACAAATGCCAGGGATTTCCATAGCGACAGCGCATGCATTGCATTCATATTCATATTCAAAGTAACCTAAAGTATACAAATGAATTCTGAATTCAGCTTGATTGCAGCTAATTTTAGAATAAGTGAACAAATCCATTTTCCAATTTGAAGAGAAAGGCAATCGAATTCATCACGGCTGTACAGTATGTGTATGTGGTGTTGATACCTCGATGATGGCTTCCACCATCAAAGGTATATCCGCGCATTTTTGCATAGCTGCAGAAGCATGTGGCTCTCACAAACTGATAGGATAACTTTGTTTTGGTTTTGGTGGTTTATGTTTGTGTAAATACACTGTCTGCTTACTGCAAGAAAAAAAAAATCCCGGTTATATCAATTCCATGTGGGACACATTATTTGAAGACTGAAAATGCTGGCAAAGTCTGTGTGTATGCGCACATACACTGATTCCCGGGGCAACCAATTCTAGTAGGGATTAAGAAATGTTTGACTTTTAATCTCTGTGTTTTATATTTTTATAATAAAGATTTAATGAAAACCCCAAAGGTCTCAGAGACGGTTTTGTTTTAGTGTGTTATGACCTCAGTGAGTTAAATCTGCAATGTTTCACAAACAAAAAAACAAAAAAAATTGCTAAATATGAATTGTGCAAACCACCATAAACATGAGGTATCCGTTATTGTTACTCTCAGTATACCAATGCATTGATTTCCCAAAATACACTGATTTATGGTATCTTGATTTCATTTGCACTGTCCCTCATTAAATAAGTAGCTTCATGATCAGTACCATGATGGAATCAGGACAGAAATCATCATAATTTTCAAGTGTCCATCCAGGAAGCAGAAGTACTTCATCATCACTCCTTGCTTAACCTGACTTTACCAATGTGCCCATTCATCATTCAGTTATAATACAAACTTTGTCATTTTTTCGGAAATAAAAAGATAAAGTGGGTAACGGTTCAACACAAGCAGAAAGCACTCACCATCTGTCTGTGGTTGGGGTAGAAGGTTTGCTCATTCAGGGGAAATTTCTCTGGGCCCAGTGAATGGAAGAGTTTGATCATGTGAGAAAACTAAAAATGACAACAACAAAAAAAAAGGAGAGGTTGTGAGCTGGACAAAGATGCACAATGCCTTCCACCACCTCTAGAAAATTCTCCCCTTGTAATCCTACCTGAAGCACACTTTACCGTCATAAATGAAACCTGTCTAGATGCGAAATCACCTGGACGGCTTCTGCCATAAAACGTGTGTGTGAATAATAATAGCTCAAGAGGCCAGACCACCACTCTCATGAGTTAGTAGACAGATGTTATGGCTCCGTTTAATTGTCTAAATAAATCAGTTTGAAATCCGGCCAGACGGCTAACGTACCACCCAGGGTTTACTGCAGAAGTTGTAGATGGAGAGGAGAGAGTTTACGCTGGGCACGCCCCCAAACTGCAGGCCAATCACCAAGCTGCGGAAGTCCTCCCCCGGGGTCATGCTGTAGGCGTGCTGGCGAACCAGAATGAAGTCTGGCTTGAAAGACCTTGAGAGACAAAACAAGACAGGATGACACACGGGGGTTACTCTAAGGGTTACTAAAAAAATAAAAATAAAAAGGATGGGAAACTATTTAGACTAAATTAACCCATAAAACGTCAGCACACATTACTGAACATGCATGTGTGTACCATGGACATGATTTTGTTTAGACTGGATCACATTGATTTACATAAGGTGAACACCAGAGCTTGCACCCAGGAACGGATACACGTGCATACACAGACGTGTTTACACACACAAATTACATATAAAGTAGGGGAATTATGTAAGGGGTTGCAGTTCCACTGAAATAGGTAATAAGGGACTGTGTGCGTTGGTGTTACACAATGTGACTGAATAACTGGGGGAACTAAGGAGGCAGAACTTCACTGAAGCAGAGAGAAAGAGAGAGAGAGAGAGCGATAGCACATCTTTAATCATTACCACACATGTACAAATTGAATAAAAAATGCAGTTCATTTTGGAGAAAGACCAAAAACCATTAGACCATTTAAAAGCTGTCCCGCTTTTAAACGGCCTATGAATTATCTTGAAATGATAAAATAACGCATGCTGACTGTTTAAATTACTGGCAAATACAGTTATACAGATGTGATGAGATGGTCTTCTTGATGCGATTTGAAATAGACCATCTGTGTTCCTGAGAAGCAGTATGTTTCACGCACGCACGCACACACACACACACACACACACACACACACACACACACACACACACACACACACACACACACACACACACACACACACACACACACACACACACACACACACACACACACACACACACACACACACACAGCAGTGTGGTTGTAATGCAAACAGAGAGGGTAATTTTAACTGATTAAGAGCTATGGAGTGCTTACTGGTTCCAGACCCCATTAAATGCAGCCTGGCAGCAGATCGCATCGATACAACACACCCAGTGCATTGTCCTTTCACTGGCTGACGTCTTGTGAAAAGCAGCCGTTGCTTTTCAAACCAAACAAATTACATCTGTCATCACATTAACACACTACTTTTCAGCTGACTGTTTACAGAAAAGGAGTGAAGGAGTGACTATTGAGAAGACAGGAAGAAGACAGGAGGGGAAGGAAGAGAGAAGAGGAGGAGGGGGGGGCTTGTTTAAGAACTAATCTTTTGGACGATCCATCTAATTAACGCAGCTTAATCTCACTCTGGGATAGGGGCCAAGCCAAGTCAGTGCAGTGACCCAGCGTAGAATGGCGCGTTGACCCAGCGGGGATTGGCGGACTGACCCGGCGGATATTGGTGCGCTGACCCAGCTGACGCGCTTGATTAACAACGGTCTGATCCCAGGCAGGTATCCTCAGCGGAAGGCCATCTTCACCCGCCGTTACTCTCATCCGGGCCCCACCCCACCCCACCCCGCCCGCGCCATTCTCAATTTATCAGTCAATGACCACGAACCATTCAGAGCGGCTCTGCGTCTCCAAGGTGATTTTCAGGTTTTCGCTCTGAGCCATAGACAGTGGCGCAAAACCTGTTCTGTTTAATATTCCTGATCTTGAGACCTACAAACCAATTGTTCTTCACAGGTGAAACAGGACCGGAATAACATTTCAAACTTAAATGTCTAATTCACAAATATACATACGTGCTCCCTTAGCAGATGACCTGATGCAGTGAGATACAGGTCGGTCTTTATTATGTCTGGATCGTAGCTGTACATTCAGCTGAAGTCATGTTGCTCATTTAAATTTTAAATTTCAGTGGATGATAATTGTAAATGCTAAATTACTGATGCATTTTCAGTGAACACCTCCCAAACGCACACACACACACACACACACACACACACACACACACACACACACGCACGCACGCACACACACACACACACGAGTGCTCACACACACACACACACACACGCACGCACGCACGCACGCACACACACACACGAGTGCTCACACACGCACACGCACGCACGCACGCACGCACGCACACACACACACACACGAGTGCTCACACACACACACACACGCACGCACGCACGCACGCACGCACGCACACACACACACGAGTGCTCACACACGCACACGCACGCACGCACGCACGCACACACACACACACACGAGTGCTCACACACGCACACACACACACGCACGCACGCACGCACACACACACAGACACACGAGTGCTCACACACACACACACACACACACGCACACGCACATGAGTGCTCACACACACATGCATACACACAAGCACACACACACACACACACACACACACACACGAGTGCTCTCTCACACACACACACACACACACACGCAAATGAGTGCTCACACACACACACACATACACACAAGCACACAAGCACACACACAAATGCACACTATACATATTTAGTAATAATATTAGTCAGTATGGCTGAATAGAGCATTTGAGAGAGGGATTCTCAGCAGAATGCATACTGAAGGGTTAGTCCCACCTGGCAGGAACACACTGTTTTTTTTGCCTCCATTAATTAAACTTCTATAACCTTTTCACCACCTCCTTTAAGACTGGACACAATGCAGAGTTTTCTTTTCAAAATCCCTCTGTGCCCAGTCTGTTCTAATTACCAGCATTTAATCTTCCAAATCTGACTTTCTGTAAACCCCAGCAGTAATCCCAGAGGAAAAGCTTCATTTGTGTCATGTAACAATTAAATGTACCCTTAATCGCTTAGAAAAGAGCCATGTCATTTCCCTATGAAACAACAGGCAGCATGCTCAAAGCCATTACACTGTAAATACATGCACAGTCATTACACTGCATATTCATCTACAGCCATTACACTGTAAATACATGCAGTCATTACACTGCATATTCATCTACAGCCATTACACTGTAAATACATGCAGTCATTACACTGCATATTCATCTACAGCCATTACACTGTAAATACATGCACAGTCATTACACTGCATATTCATCTACAGCCATTACACTGTAAATACATGCAGTCATTACACTGCATATTCATCTACAGCCATTACACTGTAAATACATGCACAGTCATTACACTGCATATTCATCTACAGCCATTACACTGTAAATACATGCAGTCATTACACTGCATATTCATCTACAGCCATTACACTGTAAATACATGCAGTCATTACACTGCATATTCATCTACAGCCATTACACTGTAAATACATGCACAGTCATTACACTGCATATTCATCTACAGCCATTACACTGTAAATACATGCAGTCATTACACTGCATATTCATCTACAGCCATTACACTGTAAATACATGCAGTCATTACACTGCATATTCATCTACAGCCATTACACTGTAAATTCATGCAGTCATTACACTGCATATTCATCTACAGCCATTACACTGCATATGCATGCACAACCATTACACTACATATGCATGCATAGAAATTACACTACATATGCATGCACAGCCATTACACTGCAAATGCATGCAGTCATTACACTGAATATGCATGCACAACCATTACACTACATAATATGCATGCACAACCATTACACTGCAAATGCATGCACGACCGTTACACTGCATATGTATGCAAAGCCATTACACTGCATATGCATGCACAGTCATTACACTGAATATGCATGCACAACCATTACACTACATAATATGCATTCACAGCCATTACACTGCACAAATTCACAGTGGACTTCACACAGTGCTGAGACATGCTCCTTAATAGATGCTCACCTTTTTTGCATCAGTGATAATATAGAGGTTGATACTGACATGGCGCAATTTAATTAGCTAGTACAGGTTTCATACAGCATAAACTCTGTATACATACGTAAAGGTCACAGGTAAACAGCAGTTAGCAGCAGGGCGGGCAACGGTGCCAGAGAGAACGTGCGCACGTGGAGAGGCCCCATCTGCGTCATTATTCTTTGTGTGAAAGAGCTGCTGGCTATTTCTGGACAAGGGCCCAGAGGCCACGCCCCACGGGAGACACAGCTCAATGACATCATGGTGTCTGTGGCAGTGACCCCTGGGTTTGACCCCGGGGTCTGGCCCCACCCCAGACTGTTTATGCACTCGGCCCAAGGGCACACTCTCTCCGACAGGGCAGGAAATGGGACTAAAACTGATAATTCAAAAATGGGCGTTGGTCCATTTCTGCCGCTTCAATAACAATAATCATGTTTTTGCAGCAGACAAATTTAGCCATACACACAGGGGACGATTTTTCAGTCGTATTGAGAGGGGTAGGCCGGGAACCTCTTTCTAATTGCAATACGTGCAATGGAATCACTTAAATGACCAAGTTGAGTGTGGGCCTAACATCTCATTCTGAAGAAAACATCTCCTACAAAACTGTGTTTCCATTGCTGCAGTGAGGCATTGGCTTTATTCTGATTGGTCCAGAGGAAAGACCACCCTTTAAAGACTCACCAATACCACCTTTTCCAAGAGATCTCTCCATGTAATAAACAGGCCCAGCCATATTTAGCTTCAGTACTAAGTTTCAGTATTAACTAAGCCCAGCCTTGGTCGAAAGCTGAAGATTAAGGGATGTGAGGTAATGCCTTTCACAATGCCAGTCTCACAGGGTTGCTCTGTGGTGTTCACCATCTTTTATAGCTAAATGGCATGCTGTCCTTCTGTCACTGAAAATTTTGCTGAAGGAGGGGGTTATGCAAGTTAAATAATAACATGAGTGATGAATGACAAGCACTAAAAATGGATAAAACAACCACATTACAACAAACACACTGACCCACATGTTTAACAGAAGCTTCCAAATAGATGCTACCCACATTTCTTATAAATATTTATGCGAGTAAATATGTCACGTTAAAAGACATTACTGCTGAGAAATATTTATATATAACAAAATGAAGAAGTCTGACTGCCTGACATGTTTAATTGAGGCTCTGGGACTGTTTATTTACCCTTAGGAAGGATATCCTGAGGCCTGGAAGGGAGCCCCATGTGGCAGGGAGGTAAACTGGCTCACTCACGGCTGTAATTCGAGTAGCACAAGAGGTCCGTGTCTAGCACCAGCAGTCTGTCTGGCCCAGTCTAGCTGCTTGGGTTTGAGGGGCAGGCGAGGTGCGATATGGGTGGGGGCGAGAGAGGCGAGATGCGATAGGGGTGAGGGCAGGGGAGGCGGGGGTGGCGAGGGTATAATCAGACTGCAGATCTGCTTCTGTAATCACGCCTCCATCTGCACACAGATAAAATTCCGTTGCAGCCGTGAGCAGAGTGGGTTTTCACCCAGCCATGTGCACGGCAGCTGTGATTCACTATCGGCTGACCAAAAAGTAACACAGAGTTTGCACAAAAAACCAGGCATGGTCCTCTCTTATTTGGATGGGACATGAGCCCACCTGCTGGGTACTGCCCTGGACTTGAAACCAGAAGGATGTAGGTTCAGATTTAGATGCTTGTAAACTAAATGAAACGTGCACATCTTTATCTAGCACGCTATTATCAGCTCTAACAAAGGCCTCAGTGCCCATGACCATCATTCATTTGTGACTGTGCAATAATCATAACACGCAGGAGAGCTGAGAAACCCGGCTGAATTAGACCCAATAAGACTTTACTGATGCAAACGATGGTCTTCTGCCAGGCCAGTGTCTGCTTTGTGCGTAAGAATATTTGTTCAAAAGCGTTTTGTTCGGCAGGCCACTGTGTGTGGCAGACGGGCAGACGGTGGACAGGGCCGCTGCGTGTGAACGTCTCCGTAGCGCGTATCAAATGAGCCGATTCAATTACCCGTCCGGGGACCCAAATTCCTGTGGGTTTCGGAAGTGCCGATGACAGGGCATTCCCTGGAGCGCCGTTCTGAAATAACAGATCCCTGCCATTACGAGCAACACGAGCGGAGCACAGCCGAGCAGCGTACCACACAGCCGAGCAGCGTGCCACGCCGCACGCGTCAAAATAAACACAGAACAATGACGCCGCCCTTTATTATAGACAGCGCGGCCAGGAGAGGGACGCAGCTTCAACTGGACAGAAAGCCGCGCTTTGTAAATACGCACTTATAGGAAGAGGACAACAGCGATACAGCGATCGTGCTTGAAGGTTTCCTGCCGGTCGGGCCTTCTATGGAGGGCCCTTGCATTTCCATGGCAACCTCACTGGTTAGCCGTGGCGGAAAGGTGAGCTGGAGCCGGGCAGCCGCAGTGACGCAGCCGGACAGGAAGGAGTCGTGGTGACATTTATTTAGCTTTTTTTTTGTCCCACCACCACCCCCATATTTAGACACCGTGAGCTGAACATACAAACAGACAGACAGACAGACAGACAGACAGACAGACTGGGAAAACACAGGCAGGGACGCATTTCCTTTTTCTGTTTCGTTCACAGACGGCTCTCTTCCTGTGCCACTTCACAAAAGACAAACAGGACAGGGATTTAAGCAGTGGGCCGGATCGATGAGAAGCTGCCGGGGGTCAAAGGGAGATGGCGTGTGTGTGTGATGCTGAGGCTCTCCTCTCACCTGACCACCCTGGTGCCTCCCCTCATGGCCTGCGTGTCTACCACACACCCGCCGTTCACGCAGGACGCCAGGTTCATCTCCGAGAACTCTGCCTGTAAAAAAACAAAACATCATAATCTGTTAAAAAAAACCAGCATTCTGCCATCTGGCTGTTCCAGTTAATGGCCTTCTAATGCAGTCTTCCAAATCATTTGTACAGGCTAGTCCTGTGTTCTCTTTCAATTCCACATTTGTCTCACCATCGTAGAGAAGCTACAGCCCCTGTTTTTCTTCCTGTTATGTACGACTGAATCGTTGGCCATTATGGCCCACTTCCGTTCACTCGCACGGGTGTGGCGCACTTGACAAGTACAGATGGAAACCGTCAGAATATTTCAAAGGACACAAACGTCAGAAAAACAATGAATTACGCAAACGACGTGGCTGGAGTCCCGTCATCAGAGCTGAATTTTTTTTCCAAAGCCGGGCCTGTGTGCTCGTTTCCAGCCCTGCTAAATCACCTGAGGTCATCTCATAATCTCAGCACCCTCTCCTCAGCGCAAGACAATAAGGACCAAAATGAACAATTTCCTCAATTATGTTTAATCTCTCGTTCCTATTCGGGACTTCGGGACTCCTGCCTCCTGAGTGACCCTGGTCTGTTCCCCTTGTGACTGGGCGTGACCTCATGACTTCATTAAACTCACTCTTATTCTCAGGTGCAGCTGTCTGGGCAAGCGGTGTGGGAAAGAACGGGATTCTGGGAAAGAAATGCAGGACAGAATGCAGCCCTGATCCCAATCAAAAAAAAAGGCTTTCGTTGGGGCCCATCTATGCACTAATATAATGTTGCAGCTTTTGAGCAGATATAAATGTCCAAATTCAAGTTATGAACCATTTTATTTCTATGACAAATTGTGCACATATACTCATTGACTTATTACACATGCAATATAAACCCTATATTAATGCACTGTTATATTATTGACTTATTTTACATACTGCAGTTGAAAGCAATACCGTTCCCTTTTGCGTTGAACGCTCAATAGCAGCAGTATATGACTTGGCATTCCAAATTTGGGAGAAAAATGGGGGCGGGGCATAAATAAATAAAGACATGATATATATATATTTTGAAATCGTCAAATGTAGGACGATGTTATAGCAGTAAATTATGATCTCCTTAGAGAATGTTCCTTAAATGTATTTGTACAGGATTCCCTAGTTATGATTGTTTTATTGGTTTGTTTTATTTTCCATAAACGTTTCCAGCAATGCTCCATGCGCATTGTAACGCACCAGGAGGTAGCGGCGGGTGTGCACTATAAAGGCAGAACTCAAACAGACATACATCAGCCCTGGAAAGCACAACAAATACCGTACACTGAGCCTGTACATTTTTCACTGTACATTTTCCTGGGGCACGACAGCGTACTGCTACCCTTTTTACTCAAAAGGTGGCTGTAGTCTCTGGTAGTCCCTTATGGCTGATGCAGAGAGCAGCACGTTAACACACAATAATCAATAAACGGGCTCTTTATTAAAAGCAGTTTTGTAGCTCTACGCGATTGCTCTAAATGCCTCCTCATTGCTTTCGCCGAGCTGCATAGTTAAGCTTTTGCCAAGTGCCAATTCCTATATGCAGGAAGACTGGGCTCAGGGCCCGGATTCAAAGTGTGTGTAGAGCAGAAGTGCTGATCCAGGATCAGCTTTCCTCTGTCCATATCCGAATCTTGTCCATTAGAAGCAAAACTGCAAAACTGACCGTAGATCAGCACTATTACTCTGGGATGCTTTATGAATACGGACCCTGGGAGCCCACCTCAGACCTGTCCCATCGTAATAACACTATAGTGCATATAACTGTTACCTGCCCCATGTGGACACAAACACACTCTCACCCTACACGCTGATCATCATACATGCAACTTAACATGCCGCATCTTTTCACACACATTTTGCAAGGCTAGAGGGGGAAATAATTTTTATGTTCTTCCCCATTTACAGGACATTTTTAAAGGGTTTCTTAAAAAAATTATTGTGATTGTTTCATTGATTCCTTCTGGCAACAGCGAACTGTGAAACAGCCGCTGTCAGTTCGGCCGCAAAGATCACCAAGGCCAATACAAAACGACTGAGTTTAAGGGTCATATCGGTTAGGTCTCTATAGACTGAAACGGCTCCCCTTTCCTGGAGAATAATATTAATACACATTACACCCTCTTCGGCGGGTTGGATATAGCTGGCAGAATGTGAATGGGGCCGCAGCGTTTCCACTGAGAGCATTTAACGTCAGCGGCCAGCACAGCAGGGACAAAACAACATCAGAATCGACGTGACGCGGTGTCGTCATCTGGCCTACTTTAGGCACAGCTTGCCTCTCGCACTCTCTGACCTGGGGACAGAAACCAGGCCTCACAAACTGTGATGCACCACAGGCCACAGGTTTACAGGGATGGATTCAATCACAGACGCCCCGGGGGACACAGTATTGGTGCGTCAGTAGCTTGGGCAGCGGTCAGGGGCGCGGGGGCCACAGTCCAATATGGAAACAATCTGAAGGCGAGTGGTAGATTCTCACTGATTGACAGCTGTGTCATCAGCCGTATATAACAAGGATCTGAGCACAAAAACTACATTTTCCAATAAGCTAACCGTTGCCGTGAGTGTTAAAATGCAGCCGCGTTCTAGTTTGCTACAACGGTGCGTGTGAACTTTACGGTCTCACTGGGGGAAGGTGAAAGCGGAGACTGCTGCAGCAGCGGGAATGAGCACAAACGCGCGGACAGGGAGGAGAATTAACGGCCGCGGCCGCTGTTTGTTTTGGTGAAGGCCGAAGGGCGCGGGGACGGGTAAGTGGCGTAATCTCATTTGCAGAAGGCCGAGGCGAAGGCCCCCCCGAGGCCGGTGCAAGCTCGCCCCGCCTCGACTCTGACCCGTCCTCGTTCATTCAGCCCTGCCGCAGAAACAAACATCTGCATCCCCCACGGCGCTCGCCCGGCCAAAACACTAAAAAAAAGGAGTGCGCTCGTACGGTCTGTGTCAAAGAGTCCCAAAGGAGAAACGCTCTGCTTTCTGTAACCAGTTTAAATCCTACAGTGCCCCCCCCTCCCTCTCTACCCTGCCATCTCTCTCGCCCTCTTGTCTCAGTCTCTCTTCCCCCCTCTCTCTCTCCCTCACCCTCCTCTCTCTTTCTCTCTCTCCCTCACCCTCCTCTCTCTTTCTCTCTCTAAAGATGAGCAGTTGGTGGCTCGGCAGGCAAACAGACCGTGGTATGTTTCCGACTGCCATGGTTACCGTTCAGATAATGCACTCGGCCTCTTGGATTGGTTCCTACCGCGGGGAAGGAAAACAGGAAGCAGTCACCGGGACAAATGCCTCTCCCCTGTTCCAGCCTTTACCCCCAGCGATATCTCTACTGACGTCATCCAACAGCGGACCGCTCCGCTGCCAAGCCTGATGCAGGCACTTGAGATCCTTTCAAACAAGTCAGATGGTCTCAGTGGGCTTTTCAACTGAATTTATCCTCCTCTCTTCCAAGAGTTCAACAATAAGCTGCGTTTTAAATTCAGAAACATTCCCGACACGTTTTTTGATAAAAATGTGCGTTTCTTTTTAAGATTTGATTCTGAAATGCACAGTTGCACGATCAAATCCCTCGTCAATATCTGTGATTAATCTTAACTTATCCCTGGGAAAACTCTGCTGAAATCACGCAGACTGCCACTTCGCCTGCAGACTACGAAAAGGACTGTGGGAAAACGGGTTTGTGCAAATCAAATATCTCCAGCCACGAGACCTGCGCTTGTGTGCGTGCGACCTTCGACCCCTCCCAAAAGGACGACTGCTCTGCTACAGTACTCTACGCACACTCTTCATTTTGGCAGCAGAGCGTCTCTCCCAGAGCCTCTTGTTAAGAGAGGTGAACCGGAGTGCATTCAGCAAATCCCCAAACATACTGCAGTCAGCCGCCTGCTTGGAAAGGCATAATTTATCCAAGACACCAGTTACCAAATATGGTGCCCAGTGCTACCAAAGTGGGGATTTTTTTGCCCTCCCCCAGAGGCAAAGCTCATCTGGAATCTTTTACGGATATTTTTAGCGTCCCCCTGATTTCTGTGGTGGAGGGTCAGGTGCATGGAGCCCCTTAGCCGGATCACGGGGCCCCGCCCCGCCCCGCCGGACCACACGGAACGGTCACGCAGTTTAATCCTTCCAGCGCTAATGCGACTGTGGCGTACACAAGAGGGTATCCAGGAGCACATGAGGGGAGCATGCTAAAGCAGAGGCGTTCTGAAATCCCAATATATCCACTGGGAAGATGAGAACAAAACAGGGGTTAATGAGCCTGAAATATAAACCCTAAAACCCGCAGGGGGGGGGGGTGCATAGGGCAGACCAGAGGGCCAGAGGGCCTGAGGACCACAGGGCAGGGAACCTGGAGAAGCACTGAAGGGCCACACTCAACATACATTTCACCAGTAAACACAGAGCGCCATCAGAAGCACAGAAAATATACATAATTTCCTACACATTTTCTTCTGTCTTCTGACAACAGTCAGGTATCAAGTTAGGTGTGTATTCTGTAGAATTAAGAACTACCTGTGAAATCTCTTAAAATTCTGAAAAAGCTGAAATTGCACAATTCTTTTCAGATTGACAGTGTGGGTGGGGGGGGGGGGGGGGGGGTAAGAACTGTTGTGGAATGGACAGTAAGGACTCATGCTCATCAGCACACACACAATCTGAGCACACTTTAAAGTGCTGCTGGTTTCTCCCAGGGCTTGATTTATGTGTGACCATAATGCAATAATCGCCATGAGGGAACGATTAGGCCTGAGACAGTCATGTGAGAGGGGTGGTCTGCTTTGAGAGAGAGAGCCAGTCATGTGAGCGGGCGATCCATCTAGTTATGACACTGCACATCATCTTTTAATAGGTGAGCTATTCTTTTCATGCAAATACCATTTATTTATTTTGAAGTTTTGGAACAATTTTTCTTTTCTTTCCAAACTCAAAACGTGTGTTTCCTACAGAGGACAGATCCAAGACCTTCCCCATGCTCACAGTTTACTGGTCCTCCGCCCTTCGCAAAGAGACCAAAAACTTATATCTCTATGAGGTCATGGTTTGTTGGAGCCATAGTCTGGTTTGTTCCCAAGTGATCTCTGATATTCACACTTCGCTCCAACAAATGAGTATTAAACCTTTAAGATGTAAGATCACAAATAAGTTATTAGAATGTTCTTAAGTGAACATTGCAATGAGTTCTAGAACACCGACATTCCAAAAAACCTACTCTTCAAAGGGTTAAAGGGTAATTTTGCAGGGATCAGGAAACACACTGAGGAAAGAGCTGTACTCAACTGTCACGCCTCGTGCCTCCACGTCCTAGTCTTGTTCTGGTTTTTACTTTATTCGTATTTTCTATCTGGCAGTCCGTTCACCTGTTCCTCGTCGTTTCTTCGTTAGTTTGGTATTTAGTTTCCTCTGTTTCTGTGCTCTGCGCCAGATCGTCTTGTGCCCTGCCTTGTGCTTGCGTCTCATTACTTTCCAGCTTTATATCCCTGCCTGCTCCTCGTTCCTGTGTCCAGTCCTGTGTACCCGTCCAGTTCCTGTTCTCCTGTCTGTCCAGCCTGGCCTTGTCCTGCCTGTTCCTGTCCAGCCCTGCTCCAGCCCTCCTGCCCTTCCCCGTCCTAGCCCTGCTCCTGCCCTTCCCCGTCCTAGCCCTGCTCCAGCCCTCCTGCCCTTCCCCGTCCTAGCCCTGCTCCTGCCCTTCGCCGTCCTAGGCCTGCTCCTGCCCTTCGCCGTCCTAGCCCTGCTCCTGCCCTTCGCCCTCAAGATCCCCTTCTCTGATGGATTTCCCGGTTCTGACCCCAGCTTGTTCCTGGACTTCGCTTTTGCTCATCCTGCATTGCCCTGTTCGCTGGACATTGACCCCTGCCTGGAACTGACCATGCGCCTGCCTCACCTGTACTGTTCTGTTTGCTGGACATTGACCCTTTTCTGTCAACTACGAATAAAGCCTATTCCAACTACTTTTGGTGTCTGTGAGTGGTTCCGATCAGTTCTCCTAACACTCAATAGGTTTCATATTAACATTCAGTTCGGTGAGTCATCTGGTTTTCATTCACAGATGAAGGCAGTATCCTAAAAGTATTGAATCTATAATCCTTGTCTTAAGAGGAAATGACCTTTTCTTTCTATAAAAAATCCTTTTGATGTGCAAACCTTTCTTTATCGGTTAAACTTATAAGGCTATGGTTAAGGCTTATATAAGGGCACAATGCATACTGTATATAATTATATTTATACTAAATTATATTTATATGTGGTTTTAGGGACAATGACAATAAATGTGCTTGACGTATTTAAATAAGAATGTTAAGTGTACATATATAACTTTATTTTTACAACACTGTTCGTAAAGTGCACCCAGTCTTTCCAAAAATGGACACAGAGCAGCAGACACAATTAAAAGGCAGTGTGATATACAAAAAAAGACATGACAGAAAGGAAAAAGTAACAATACAAGTAAGGACAAACAAAAAAGAGCTGACATTCAAATAAAAAACGGAATAAAATTAATTAAAAGCAAACGATTAAAAAAATTATAGTTCATGAGAAGTGCAATTGTCGGACCATAACACCCCAGATACAAATACTGTAATACATTCCATAGATTTAGGAGGAGCCTTTCGTTTTTTAGCCTTGCCAATGGAACATTGAGGAGACCCTGCTCAGCTGGTCTGAGCCATGTCTTCTGCTTGAAGGGTACTCCAAGTTTGACTATGTACTCAGGGGCCATGTAGATATTTAAAGGCGCACATTAACATCTCAAAACATCTCACTTTAACATAACCGAGCTGTTTTTAGCCGTTTCTCTGCCTCCTCTTTAACCAGCCATTATGGGTTTACCCTTCCCGTAAAGTAAACCTCGTCTTCAACGGTGGGTGTTTGCAAATGCAGATGCTCGTAATTCCGAATCTGAAAAGATAACCCGCTGCTATTTTTAAGCTTTGTTTTCATGCAGCCTCATGTGACGTGACCAGCTGGGGTTTTTGCAGAAATAATCGTTTCCTCTGACTGGAAAGACATCGCCCGACTCTGTCCTCCCAGACAGGAGGGAGGGTAACCCGGCTTTGTGTCCTGTTTATGCCGACCTGGCTCAGCCGAGCCTATTTGTTGTTCTTGTTTGATAAGCTCACGCGCCATTTCATCTGTTCTAATGGCCTCCACCTCAATGCGTCATGCGGCTTAATTCCCATTTTTCCCATTGCTATCATAAGTCTGCTATTTGTTTAGTCTGGACAATGCATTTTTCCCCGTACACTGGCTAGCCCAAGTTCCGAGAAATGTCCAATGTCAGATAAAATCCAACTTGCACCAGGTCTCACTTGCTAGCTATCACTATGCTGCTACAGTCCACAGTCTCACAAATGTCCTGTCTGTCCTATCCAAACCTCTTCTTCAGGGTGTTTTCATAAATCTGCGTTGCACTCGTGGTGAAATTACTGCTACTGCCATTATTAACATTAATATTATTGCAGAATGTAAAATTATACTGTTTAAAAAGTGATATACAGTATGTACCTAAAATGGCCTCTTTGATGACCCTTGGACTTCACACCTTTGGTTAGCTGACTGCAGGTAGCTGGATAACAGTGGGTTAGCCTGAGGGCAAACTGAAGATGGAAGATGGAATCTCAGTTGATATTTTCATTCCTCTTGCGTCATCTTCACTCAATACTCCACTCAAGGCCATTTGCCTGGGTCATGTGCCGAGCGTAACAAAATAAGCAGCAACGGTGGCCCAACGTCCCCTTATGACGACAACGACCAGAGGCTAATAACTCTTAAGATCAGCTGAAGGGTGTCAGAAACCTGTAACCTACAGTGAACAGTGCAAGCCTGAAGAAGGACAGCAGTGTAGTATAATGGTTAGGGAAACCCACAACTCAGAGAAGGGCACTGCTGTTGTACCCTTGAGCTAAAGGTAACTTAACCCGAATTGCTTTAGCAAATATCCCGCAGTATGAATGGATAGTGTGTGGAACTGTGTAAGTCGCTCTGGATAAGAGCGTCTGCTAAATGCCTAAATGTCAATGTAATGTAAATGAAGGGAGCAGTGGCTCGTGAGCCAAGGGCCATGTGGTAGGAAACCTGGTAGTACTGAAGTACTGAAGGTGGATATTCATCCTTCACAAGGCTGTAATCAATCAATATGCACATTCATATTTTTAATAAGCCCGGTCACGTTTAACATTATTGTTGGATTTTTATTTTAACTGTGTGTACTATGTGTGCTAGCTTGTGCTTTCTATATGTAAAACCTGAGAATGGGAAAATGAAGATGAACTATGCTGGACTAATTGCCCCAGTGAAAACCAAGCTTTTTCAGTACCAAAGGAGTTAAAAATGTTGGCAGTTCTATTGCAATTAATAAAAGCTAACTCAGCAGAGGGTCCAAAATGCGACTACGGTGACTAATTTAAAGCAAACGTAAACAAGGCCTGAGGAGGATTTCCCACTAATCTTTCTGTTTCTAAAACTGTTATCCTTCACCTTTTACTCAAATAAACGCTAGTTTTTTCCTGATTAATATTTGCGAATGCAGCTGTCACAATTGAAAATTTATGACAAAACTGAACTCTCAGTTTGTTTGACACGACTGCAACATATTTAGTCCTGTCTTTCAAGTGGTTTCTTGGGTTAGAGCAGCGCAGTTTTATAAAGGTGTGTACCATTCTGCCTTGGTCCTGGAGGGCCACCATGTGCGTTGGCTTTTTAATTAATCTAAAGGCTAACTAACTGGCTACTAGCCCAAGAGATCACATAAGGGCTACAAGTCCTAGTGTACAAAAGCAGAGATTAAACAGCAAAGGGAAACAAACAAATAAATAAATAAAATATGTAGTATTGAAGACTATGGGCCTGATTTACTAAGACCTTTCGAGCGGGTGCAAAAATCTTTAGCAATAATAACACAACCAATGATTTGCGCAAAACAAATGCCATGACCAATCATTTGTCACGTTATTGGTTGTGCGTGCGGTAAAATGTTTTGCACACGCGAAAGGTCTTAAATCAGGCCCTATGTGTTGTATTATGCTTCTAAATGTGTTAGAAATGTAGAACAAGCACTACCAATTGCCGCAAGTTTATACGTGATTGTGTCTATATCAGAGTATACCATTTCTATAGACCACATATGCCTAGATGGTTCAGCTTATTAAGGCCTTGGTTCAACATCACTTTGCTTCGATGTGATTTCCCCTCACTTACACAACACAAATATAACTTTTAAACAAAAAGCTCATTCAAATAAAATCTCAGTACCAAACCAATTACGGTCCCTCACGGTAAAAGCATGCCATTCAGACCAGTGAGAAGCATCTCCAGTCCACAGCAGTCAATCCTATAGGACTCGCACTGCTCTACTCTACAGCAATCTCATGCATTTCCAATCAAATGTATACCCTTTTACTGATCATAAAAAATTACGTTTCCAATTGCATAACCAATCATGTCGCTATCGGTTTATAGTGTTTGCCTAAGATATGCTTAATACACAATAACAATACAAGAGGATCAATAAACCACCTCAATTACCCAAGTCAATTACCCAAGGCTATAAAAAGAGCATTCGGACAGTCTTTCTATCACATATTGGCAATAGAGAGCTCCACCACGTATCACTGGAAGCTTAATCTCCCCCAGGCTCCGTATAGTATAATTACCGTCTCTGCTCTCCTACAGTAATTATGTTCTCACGCTGTTAGCAGTTTAATGGATCTCTTCTCCAATGGCAGCAGTACACTTTCTCCGTTCAGTTACTCAAGCTTATCCAGCCTCTCTCTCTCTCTCTCTCTTTCTCTTTCTCTCCTTTATTTGACCTGTCAGTCGAACCTTTCACAAGCGCCGTTCCACTGGGAGCCTTTGGCTTTCTGACATATCAGTCAGGAGCAAAATTAAGTGTCAGACTTTTTGGTTTGATATCAGTGAACTACCACCACTCTGTCACCCTGGAGGTAAGTGGCATAGTTTCGGGGATTGAACTAGGCTTCTCAACATGCAAATGTATGGCTCAGAACTAGCACTAATTCCTATCAAGCGGCTTGCTGAAGGCAGATCTGTAATCTGAGGCAACAGAAGTGGAAAAAAGCAGCAACAGACACATCAGTGCAGCTATTGTAAAGATGAACAGACTGGAGCTGAACATGTAAAAAAATTTAAAAAAATAAAAATCACGTTCTGTCAAAAAAACTAGCTAACCCAAGAACCCATCACAACAGATGATGGACTGGTTTGACTCAACTGGTGGTGCAGGTTCTTTACACTGTAAGTCACCATCAAGATCTGCTATTGATCCAACATTAATGTGATAAAGGTGGTTGGTAATGTGAGGTAATGTGGGATACACATGGAGGAACATGACATCAAAGAACACCCAAGGAAAAAAAGGCAAAATGAGGCGTGCCTGTGCAGAATTCCATCCATCTCAGGTCCTACCTGTGAAAAAAAAACCACCATCTGCTGCAAAACCGCCATCTGGCGCAGTTCATTTCCAGCTGACACCTTTTCCAAGGGCAATTTCAGACTTGGAATTCCACTAATTTAGAAGCCGTCTTCATGACGGTAATACCGCTTGGTAATCTGTCCAGGTATCCTTCGGGAAACTCGGAACGTGTCTTTTCTTTGATCCCCATATTAGACTTCCCAGAATTCCTTTTGCTTGTGCCACCAGCGGGGGACGGACAGCCCGTGTCCCGCCCGCAGGCTCGCAGGACTATGGGCAAGAAGGTGCCGGAATGACGCAATCTCCCTCTATCACATGGTCTGGCCCGTTGTACCTGATTAGCACGGAACGTACAAACAGGTGTCATCAGCATGGCGGGGAGCAGGCGGGTACGAAGGGGGCGCGGACGCAGTCTGGCGCAGAGCTACGGTTGCCGTGGATACAGAGCGGTAAATCTTGGCAGATGTTGCCCCGGTGACCCCACAGGGCTGTGTTCTTTGAGGTCAACGGGAGGGAGAGGATTTGGCAAGTGTGGTCTGCAGTTTCACAAGCACACTCCCGGAGGCCTGCCACCTGCGTTCTCTTCAGGGCAACCGAAAGCTTAACTCAGCTAATTGCCATAATTGGAGCGGCTGACCTTCAAAATTCGGAAATGCTGCAACACTTTGTCAAAGCCGGTCGCAGCAAATCCCCCCCAAAAACACAAGTCGATTAATCTCGATTTGTTAGAGCGCAAAACAACACCAAAAAATAAATAAAAATACATAAATGACATGAACTTCAAAAATTTGACCGAGGACAGCCGGGCAGCTTGGCAGACGACTCATAGTTGAAAGGGAATACAGCTGACAGGATTACACTGCCAGACACCCTCTATTAAACAAAGTGTGGAGCGCTACATGTGTGTATACAGATAGCAGGCCGCACTGCCAATGTGAGCGTATCTGCAGCATTTGTCATGGAGATAAAGATACAGGCAGGTGAAAAGACAAACAGCGGAGTGGTGGCTTGTGAAGCTGACATGTTACCGGATCGCTGTTGGCTCACAGCCCCAAGCAAGACTCAGTTATAAAAACTTGTTTTCCAGTAATGGCAACGGCTGCGGTGTGAAAACCCAGCCGCAGAAATGTGCTTCCAATTCGCACACATCTGGTGACCGGTCTTGTTATTCGGTAGCCGATGCGGAGCTTGCGATGCTCCCCGTGCAACGGTTCAGACAGCGCTTCTGAACTCGCAGAAACGGCGCCGTGACAATGTCTAACGTACCCTGCGTCTGCACAAACGGCGCTCCGCAAAAGCGAAAATCCCCAAACTGGGGTGCAGGTTGCCGGGGGAGTGGAGAATTAGCTCATGACACTGGGCGCAAGAGTCAAATGTTTATCTGCGGCACTCTGTGGAGATATGGGGCCTCAATGAGCCCCTCTGTACGAGGCTGCATCTGAGTTTATCTGCAGCCCTTAAACGCAGATAAGAGTGGAGTGCTTAAGCCAGTGGCCTGTGAGTGGTACAGCTACACAGCCTCCAGCTGGTACCTTATAAGGCAGCGTGAGCAGCAGGCTAAGCCGAGGCGGGGGGGGGTGGAGGGGGGGTTGGTGGGCGAGAGAAAGCGAAAGCTTAAAATCCTCGGCCTGGCGCAATGGGAAACGCTAAAAATCGGACCACAGAACATTCTGCAAACTTCGCCGGGCCATCCGGTCCACAACTTTTCACACAACGATCCTGTTACTGGTTCAATATTTGAGTGGAAGCGTTCCATCGCACATTAGACAACCGCCAAGCGGCAGGAGCCGTCAGGTGACTTGAAAGTTGGTGAGGGGTAATTACCTAGTAGTTGCCGTAGGGAAAGTAAAAAAAAACCAGAGCAAAGAGAGAGGGTCAGTAAATGAAGAAGCAGGTCTTCTGGCTTGGGTCTGAGGTGATCCAGGTGTACTGGTCCACTCTGTTGCCGTAGTTCTGCTTGCTAGCCTAGCAGCACAGTTTATTTGGTTTCTCCTATGCTTCGCTCACATGTAATTGGCAGCACTGAATTTAATCCTCACAGGTCAACCAGCAGGGCTATGTCAATACATCCAGTTCATTTGAGCCTGTGGTTTTTTCCCCCCTGATATTTTCTTATTTTCTTTACCTTTTATTAGTCAAAACATAAAGAAAACAATTTATGTTTTTAAAAGACAGAGGGACCTTGATTAATCCATATGGCTCAATGCAGTCATATTGAACAGGAACACAATGAGATGTTATCAGCTCTGTGAGATATGTCTAGACTTTGTAATTTTACATGCATGCATCCCCTTCCCTTAGTGCTAATCCAGAGACGCACAACAGGCAATCCTAGAAGGTATTACTCAGGGGTCGCATGCAGGCTAAATGGTGAAAACGCCTCCACTTCTGTCTATTCTCGGGAAGAAGCGATGCATTTAATACCTTTTCCCAGGCTCTCAGATGAGTGTGCTGCTGCAATTTTTGTAAACAAGGAGCAGATAAACGCAGACGATGGCAGATCAGGTCACATGCTAATGGAGCTCTCAAAGCTCCGGACTGAAAAACAATCGAGTTCTGGAAACATAAACGCGCATAAACAGGTCCCTGCTCCACTTGTGTGGCCAGCAACCGCAACCAAGTTTCATTTCAGTCACACGTCTCCTTTTAAATAAGCGGGGTAAGAATAGCATCTTTGGGTGAGTGTTCATTCAAGGTTACAGGACTAGCAGGGCGTACGGCAAGTGAGTGCATTATTTGTTACTGACATGGAAAATAAATGGAAAATGGATTTACGAGGGTGGTGTGGGAACACATCAGATCTTAGGAGTTGATACTTGGTGTGTCATCTCACCTGTATGGTTGGTAGTGTTTAATTATGGGCACTGAACAATGGGAGAAATTCCTGGTCAAGGGCATTGTAACAATGTGACGTCACGCGTCACCAAACAGACAACATGGTTCCCGATTTTGTACACATGCTACCGACCTGTTCCACTCGGATTTCATATTCCCCGTTCAGCTTTCTTCCACGGAAGTACTTCAGCCTGTCAGAGGGACACAGAGAAAGAGTAAATTAGCCTTTTGATTTCGTCGCTGCTCATGAATCACACAGGGAGTCACTGCATTTGACTCCAGCACAGTCACTCTTGCAGAGCTATAGCGGACTCTGCGCAGGTATCAGTTTACTTTCGAGGGCTTTGAATCCAAATCCAGGCAACGCAAGCACAAGGGGGCCAAGCTCCTCTGTCCTTGTAGTGACATCATCCCTAAATTTATTCTGACTGTTTTTGTGCAGCTTTTCCACATTCTCAATGACTTACATGAGACCATCAACCTGGTGAATTTTTCCTCTGTAAATTAACACAAATAGAACACAATTTGTGTAAATTAACTTAATATTATTACATTATAACTTCCTCTATGTGCAAAAGGAATAGTATCTAAAGTATGCTACCTCTCATCCTAAAACAAACACCGTATTTCGATTTACATTTTTATCTTATTTCAAAATATCCTTATTCCTTTGGAATGTTTGGAATGCTTGGGCACAGGATCACCTCCCATATTGAATAAACTGTTAAGCACCACTGCATGACAGCATGTGGGATATTTTATAGAAATGAAGACATACGGGATAGGTCAATGCACCATACTTTGTGGATTTCAGAGTTGTAAAATGCGCTGGCCTTGTCTCTATCCATTTACACACAATCGTGGCCCTCCCTTTCAAAAACCTCCGTTTTGGCCCAAACTTCCTGCACCCGGCACAGCGCGTCCTTTCGGAAACGCGGACGAGGCAGAGAGGACAAACACTTCCAAACACGTCTCGTTTAGAAACCCTCAGCAAACACGCCCGTGCTTTAACGGACCCGGCCGCCGGCGCCTGGGGCTCCGGCATTCCCGGAGAGCGCCCTCTCCGGCCCCGCTCTCCCGGCGCAAGCGTGCTGGGAACGCCGACTCGCCTGCGCGCCGCGAGCTTCACCTTCGACCTCCGCGGGCGCTAGCATCACGCTGTCAGGAATGAGTGCTCTATATATCTTTGGCGCTGAACGCTTCTGTCTGGGGATGGCTGGTTTGCACCTGGGCTACGGGCGGGAAATAAAAACAGCGCGGACGGCCCTCTCCCCTTTGAAACGGGCTGTTTTCCAGATGTGCCCGTAACTCCGTTCATTGGGCTCCAGGCTTGCTGCCACCTCATCGATTTGAGGGTCATTCTCTGAACTTTTCACGGCCGCTGGGTCGAGACGCACATCAGCGCTCTCTTTATTGTCGTCCTGTAAAATGTATTATCGCCCCGGGCTGTGTTTATGTCCCTCAGTTATAGCTTTTCAGGCAAATGAAATAAAAATAAAATGGTCTTATTGAATTACTGACTACTCACATCTATGAAGGGGCTTGAAAAGTCACACCTCAGACTCTACATTTGATTCTGTTACAGAGGCGTTTGGTAAACACAGTGATTTCAAGGATCACACAGTGGTCAGGATTTATGAGCTGTGCTTCTGTTATTAAGACTGCATGTAATGTATATACTGAGACTGGCAGTTTCACAGAACCATTAGATTTGAGAAGCATAATAATATTGAAAATGGAAGCATTATCTTTGAGAATATATGAAGATTTGTATGAATTAATTATGAGTCACAGATTTTTGATAGGCTGAAAAATACACATTGGATTGCATTGCACTGGATTGTATCTTCGTCAGCTTATGAAGATGTGTTATGGAGATGAAAACAGACAGGGCTTACTCTGAGGTACAGAGAGAATGAACTGCAAGGCACACACAGGGCTGCCGTGTCTTTAAAATGAACAATTAAAACAGCAGCCTCGAGCTATTTATACACACTTACGGTTCTCACACTGAACAAGAAGACATAAAAACCTCTACGTGTCTCAAAAAGCACCATTGAAAAATTAAAACCACTCTCTTTCCATCGCTTTTTGTCTAATGTTTAATCAGTGTCACCCCACCATCTCTTTGCTATGATTAGCGTTATGTAATTGGAACTGAACAAAAGGCACAGCTACCCCCAAGAAACAGTTACGTAAGAAGGAATCAGCTGCTTCCTCCCTGGCCAGCTAACCATGAAATACAGGTTCAGGGCTGTTATCAGCGGGGGGAAAAAAGGTGCTTTACATTCCGGGCCTCCTCCTGGCCTTTCGGTGGCAGGCGGGTCCAGGGGTTGAAACGGCTCCCTCTGCGGATTATCGGAATGCCGCCTCACGTCCGACACGCGGGACGCTGGGAGCCGACCTCGCGCGAAGAGGTCTGACCCGCTCGACGTCCAGCGCCGGGGCACCAGTGAGAAATGCCCCGGCACAAAAGCGGAGCTGTGTGGCCCCATTGTGCCGCTCTCAGAATGGGCTCCAATAGGGTCTGGGGTTTCCCCAGAGATACGCAGGCCGTGCTCTGGAATGCCCTGCTCAAGGCTCCCAAAACACTCGGGCTTCACAGAGAACCCTTTGGCCTCGCCTCCCTTTGGCCCACAGCCCCAACCCCAAATTCACCAACACCCCTCAGGGCAGCACCAGCATTAAAATAAAAACTGACGGGGATGAGGAGGGGGGGGGGGGGGGGGGGGGGGGGGTGAAAGGGACATCGCTGGACCCTGGAACAGGGGATCGCGGGTTCATACTCCTGGTTAGCTCACCGCAGCCGAACACTCCGAAATAACTGCACGCTAACCGTACTGCGCGGCATAATGACACGTTCACATTACGGGCTTCCGACCGGTTTGAACCAGAAAATCCCCGAAGATCACAGCCTCGGTGGGAAACCTCAGCTCCATTAGCTGAAGCTGGAGTCTGAGGCGGTCGCAAACCGGACACTGCCAGACCTCCTAATTAGGGGGTTTCAAAAGGTTCTTAACAAAAAGCATTGTGGATTTGTCCCTTATATAAATGATCTTATGGTGTCTGTAGTTTGTAGTTTGACAAAAGTTTGCATTCCATTTACACATTTAGCATTGCACAGCTAGTGCTGCATGGTAACCACACACCACCTGTGTCATGGCTCAAGTGGCCTGCTTGCGCAATAAATTGATCCATTTATTTTAAATTGCCATTGTTTAAATAAAACAAAACTACCATTTTAAATGTTAAGTAATCTCAAGACGTTCGTAAAATCCACAGTTTGTTCCCCAAGGTCTGGTGGCCAGTAGACTCACTGTTTCTGCATCTCAAAATGATCCTCCATTGTCCAGACCCACAAGATTCTGTTTGTAATTCTCAGGCTATGTGTGTCTCAAGTGCACAGCTCAATGGACAGAATAACATCTCTCTCTATGGGCTGTGCAATTACCTGTGAACACTTATACAACTGTTTAGTTTTTGTTTTGTTTTCTTTACATCTGGTTGCAGTAGGTTTCACTGTAGTCAGTTTGAACCTGTTTTAAGTGGATCTAGTGTGAGGGGTTTAATAAGATAAACTCATACTGCAAGCCACAGCCACTGTCTTTAGCCTCACAGCCACTTAAAATACATAATCATGTCGTGCTGTTTCCAGAATTTACTTTCCCTCTAAAAACGTCATTGAGCATTTAAAAATGAAATAAGGAGATTCAATATTATTGGAACATTAAGCCACAGGCAGCTTCTGGGGTTAACGTTCAAATAGTTAAGATTTATTCTGAAGGATATAGTTGTATATCATTTTTACATCTATTTTACACAGTAACAGGACACACAGTACAATCACTGCATAAAATGATTATAATTTTTAAAGAAATCAGGATGCTTCTACATATTTATGATTGCAGTGTCTCCCATGATAAATGAAACCACACTCCCTGACGGCTACCATTTTATTCCTGACACGGAAACAGAGATTTCTTACACTGGCCCCCGTTCATCCACAAACGGCGCAGATAAATTTAAAGTGCGCAAGCATTTTCGGAATAAGGCGGTGGCTTTTATCACTTTCATCACTGGAAATAGATGGATGTCATCGGGCAGATTTTATTGAGGAGGTTTATTCCACTGAGCCAATCAGATACAGTTAGTACAAATCCAATCCATCTGCTGTCTGTGACAGATTTCTGCCCGGACAAAATGCCCCGTTTGGCACGGATGTGAAGAAAAACAAAATTTCAGAGATAGGGTCAGTGTTTGATTTATAGCACTGCAGAAAATAATACATCATCCATGTCTCACCAAAGCACCGCGAAACAGAACAAGCCGGGTCTGACACACAATAGCACACATCTGCAATAACTACCTCCATCCAGGGGGGGATGGCGCAACTCCAAAATAAAACTTTTACTTTGGAAAATAAAAATGTAACATTGTGCAATATGCAGCACCTGTCCTGTGTTAGGGTGGCCCTTCATCTTGTACACAATAAACCCGCAGACAGAAGAATCATTCATGACTAATATGATTTCATAACTTTTCTTGTGACAAAAATAAATGTTCTCAACAAGCAAACCGAACTATCATATATTTTCAGATTGATACACAATACATGCATTTTAAATTATAATAGAAAGCTTATAATTTGCTTGCTAATTATCCTTTGCTGTGCTAGTCCTTATCTTTATAAAATGGTAGTATGAAAGGCCACTAAAGCATTGATCACACAGTAGTCGTTATACAATAATGACGTGCTGAACTCACTATGCATTACCCCATCCACATATAAAGAGCTGTCGAGCTCTGCCATGCCTGCTCTAAACCGATACCCATGAACAGGCATCTTTGACCCGACTGCCTTACTTAATCCCAAGATCTGTGTATGCTCTCAGCTGCCCCAGGTAAAATAACCATCTGCTCAGATGTGGTCAGCTCCTGTACAAACATTGCACTTCAAAAGTGGTCCCCCAAATAAATATAACCCCCTTTGCTCTAGAACAAAGACATGGAAGGCCATAATTGAGAACGGCACATTACAGTACACTGCAAAAACCAAATCTTAACAAGCATTTTAATCTTACATTTAGACTTTTGAATCTTATTTCTGTTTTGATAAATAAGACAAACTATCTGCCAGTGGGATGAGATAGTTTTATTCAGTTCAAGATTTGCCAGTGGGGTAAGATAATTTCACTTGTCAAGCATAGAGTAACTTAAAACAAGCTAATATTTTTCAGTTTTGAGAACAAAATAAGATTTTAAGTCTCGTTACAAGACTAAAACACTTTTTTTTGCAGTGTAAGGGGGCGGCATATCACTTGTCACCTTCTCCTTTATGACATCAGATCATCATAAGCGCAACATTAAGAATGTGCTTATGGCGTTCCCGTGGCAACGGTGTGAATTCCTGCAGGTGTTCCGTACCACCGCGGTGCTTCGGGTGGTTCAGTCGCATGCTTGGCCATGTGACCTATCCACCACCACACCCAGTTCCCAACGCTGTGGCACCAAAACAGACTAAATGGAGCGTGATGCACAGGAAAGTGCTGTACAAAGGTAAATAAACTGCACTAACAGAGTACGTAATACAGGCATCACTAAAGCCTTCTTACTGAAGCACTGTCAAAACAGAGCAGCTTTACAGGGTCCTAAGGCTTTCTTAAAGGTAAAATCCACCGCACTTAAAATAATCCGTGTGTTATATCAGTTATGTTTACTGTGGTTGTTCACAGTTCGTTTTTGCAAATGTTAATGCGTACCTTTTAAGTTATACTTGGAAAAACTTACTGACATCATAGACAACAACACTCTGCAATGAATTATGGGAGTGACAAGCAAAACAGAAAAAAATATTAATTGCTTCCACAACAACAGGACATGAGTCAGACAAGGAATGGGATCTGTCCATTCCTTAACACTGGACTTGAAATTTGACGTTGGATTTTAAGAGACTACAGGAGCACATCAGCACATGCTCTCAAGCTCATTAGCTCACATTGTACACAATTCCTCCTGGAGATTTATAAAACAGTTATAAAACAGTTTTGTTTGCTCTTGACTTTTTGTTCTGAACCAGCCTTGAAACGGCAATGAAGTGCCCCAACTCCGATAAGCCTGTGAACTTCACATTTCATCGAGTGCAACCCGACGCCATTGTCCCTGCTGACTTCCACCGTTTATTGCAGTCGCGTCCTTGGCCGTGCTCTCACAATAAAACAACTGCAAATGGAGAAAAATGACTTCCCCAAGACGCGCTATTGTGTTGCGAACGCCGTACCGCGGCCTTCGCCGGTCACCGCGCATAACAAACAACAGAATTAGCCTCTGACCTAAAGCCCAAGGTCCCCTAACCCAAGGAACTAATCGCACACTTGTCGCAGCTTCTCCAGGGCGAAGCCATCTGTAGCAGCTACTCATATGCTAGCTTATGTCTCTGATACTCCACTGCACGGACACACGGCTGGCATGAAAAACTCTACATGTACTGGCATCTGAAGTAATTTCGGTATCATCTATGCTATTCTCCAATATTTTACCATTTTTGCCCAGTGGACTGGCAGAAGGGCTCTTGAATAAAAGATGAGATTCAGCACTCGTGTGCTCAGGGAGTCTCACAAAGACCAAAAGAGCAGAAGGTTAGTCACAGATTAGACCTCCATTTCATTCTGGTTCAGTTCATTACGCCCATGAGCAGCCATTTTATGTCACACACGACAGATATGGAATTAAGATCAATTTAAAGATTATTTTTCGTCAGAGATCTGTAACAACATTATTATTAGTGGTATCTATTTGCATTGTGTGCAGTTATCCTGGCCTGATATGGGTATTATAATCCATTAATACATCTGAGTAATTTCTGAAGCGATTCAAGTTCACTTGTGGTATGAATTCACCGTCCTAACCACCATACACACCTCCATCTGTTCAACACTCACGTCCCTAGAGGGAAATGCACCACGGTGCGCTATGGCATATATGCCATTTAAAATCATTGTGAATTTACACTGAGTGGAGGCAATTAATTAATCAGCAGTGTATTTGAGATTGTATAATGAAGGAATCTCCATTTTATAATGAGAAAAAAAGACATCAGTAGTGCATCACCAGGGTTTTTGTGTGATCAGCCAGCGCCCCCTGTTGTTGACTGTGCTGCAGAGCTGAGAATGCGCTTTTTTTTTTCTTCTAACAGAGATCTCTCACAGGCCATTGGCTACACCTGAACTATACTGCCACCCTGTGGAACAGTAGTGAATTGCAGAATTACCAGTTCATATTCTCTCACAGCGGGTCTCTGAAATGGAGACGTATCATTGTACAGCCGATGAAGGGGACGGGGGAAAAAATCATGAGCGTTCTAATGAGATCTTTAATGGCTAATTTAAACAAATAGCAGGGAGGGAGAAGCAGACATGTTCCCTGATAAATCACAAGTGTGAGCAGCTGAAGAGTGCGCTGTGAGGCAGGATCCTCAGGAGAACAGTGTTGCAGCCCTGCAGTAATGTGCTGCACTGGGAGGGGAGACCAAGCGGCATATTTGGAAGTGTGATCCAAGCCAGAATTAAAGGGGAGGGTAAAAATAGCAGCAGGAGCAATGCTCAAGTGACAGGAAGATCAGAGGGGAAGGAGAGAGGGAGGGAGAGATAGAGGGAGGGAGGGAGAAACGCAGAGGAAAAAAGATGGAATTAAAAAACAGAGCGAGAGAGAGAAAGGATCAGTCAAGCAGAGTTTATAGTTACTTTGGTCGCATGCGATGATTTTACGTACAATTCAGCCGCACAGAGGAACTGCAGAGATACACTGCTTCTCCACTCATGTAATTATGGGAAACTTTATAGCAGTGCGGGCTAAGGCTTTATAGCAGTGCGGGCCAAGGCTTTATAGAGTACTCAAGTGACTACGTCACGCTGGTTTCGGAAGTAAATTCCCCATTCATTTAGAGCGTAGACATTATTAAAGCTTACTTTTAAACCATTTCTACTGATCATGTCTTGCCGTCAATTTCCCGGATTGTTCAATATAACGCCCGTTCGCAAACTATGTCGTTTTTCTGGACCAGTTTCGAGTATATTTTACGTTTTAGTATTTTTTTGTGAACATCCCAGCGCTGGCACTGTTTAAAAACGACATGTCCCATAATTCCCTCCGAACGAGCAGCCTTATCGCCAGACGTTTTCATATAACGTTAGCCAGCAGTAGCACACAGCTCCGTTTTTAAACACTTTTTTCTAACGTTAGCTAGCTAGCTAGCTTGAAGGACTTAAAGCTAGAATTGCTTCATGTGGTTAACCGTAGCATAGTTTCTGACCTTGTCGAGCGGGCTTCTCTACTTAGCAAGCTAACGTTAGCTTGTCTTGAGCGGCACGAGCCTACTCCCATCTGCCACAGAGCAGACAGACGAGATGATGATATCTTATTGGTCGAGAACCACCCGTGCGTTGCAGTACTGGATATGCAGTCCGTTAAAGTGGACTACAAGTCGAACTACAATTCATTAATGCATTACTTTAAAAAATAAAAATTGGAACATGCGATATATGGTCTACATGCTTGTACCACATAGGCTAATCCAGGAACGTTTCGGCTCATTCTATGAATCAGATTTCAATAAATAGTCGGTAGTCTCCGAAGCCCATTCTATTTTCCATAGGGAATTTACTTACGAAACCAGACTCCGCCCACGACTGACGTACTCACTTGAGTATTCTATATAAGAGCATGTTAGACTGGAAAGCTGACCAACATCATGCTGAACTGTATACAAATAAAGAAGCTATACCGTCTTTCATCATCGAAACCGATTCAAGACCCTTTTATTTCTCGAACGTAATTGCAAGTACCAGCGGTTTTATACATAAATCTATCTATCAAGTTAGATTTACGTATAAAACTCACGTTACGCCGCGTTCTCACAGCGAGCAACTTCGGTCTTTATTTGTATACAGTTCAGCTTGCCAGCTCGCAACGAAGATAGATATAGCCTATCGCTACCTAGCGAGAGAACACATAATTATCAGTGTCATGACATAACTATAAAGAATAGGCTGCATCGCAAATATGTCTTTCTTATATGTAGGCTACTGCCGTTGTTTCTCTTCATCAAAAAATTGTAGCTTTACGAGCAGACTTGGATGACACAACGGGAAGCTCTTGCCCCGCCCCCAGCCTAGTAGACTTGACCGACCCAGCAACCAAGTTGCTCGCTGTGAGAACGTGGCGTAAGCATAGACTGTATAAAAATAAGTAAGGCTTTACAGCAGTGCGGGCTAAGGCTTTATAGCTGTGCGGGGGAAGGCTTTATAGCAGTGCGGGCTAAGGCATCCGAGCATTGTGGGTTAAGGCTGAGCGATAGCGCTGGAGTTTAGGGGCTGTATAGTGAACAGTGCACTTGTATAAAGCACAGAAAAGCCACATCATTAATCAGTAACTGCATCACTGGGCACTGACAGCTAACCAATTGTTCCGTCATTACTCAAGTGTAGCACCTCATTCATATAAATTGGCACCAAAGATTTTTACTGTACATTTCGCAATTCATAAGCAAAAGAAGTTGATTCACTTCATCAGAAAGCAGAGTTGGGCTCAGGGACACATATACATTGTAGAGGACTGATATTGATTGATATTGTTCTACACCCACTCCTCATCTCTTTCTTTGCATGCTGGGAAATAGTCACACAAATAAATTGGTTGCAAATTCACAAGGTCAAGGGAAATAGAGTTTATATATTTATAAAAAATACCCTGGAAAACACAATGAAACACACTAACTCAATTTTATTATTATTATTATTACTGTTATTAATATTATTATTAATGGGAGGAGTAGGCTGTGGTTAAAAACAATAGTCCGGGAGCTCTCACCAGTCTGTGTGCGGATCATCGATGACCAGGAGGACTTTAGGCTTTCGGGGGGGCGGGCGGGGCAGCGGGAGGGGGCGGGGCGGCGGAGGCGGGCGGTGCCTGGGTGGCACTGGCGTTCTGGGCAGCCTGGGTGCTCTTCACCACACTGGACAGGGAGCTGAGGAAGCCAGCGGAGGTGGACGAGGCCGGTGGCGCCCCCTGCTGGTGCGGCTGTCTCCTCTCCGTGGCCGGAGACACGGGTGAGCTGGACGGGCCGCTAGGCCGCTGCAGGTCCATCATGTAGCCATTGGGGAGGTTGGCCACAAAGCTGCTGTCAGACAGCCGTCTGCGCAGGTAGTTCATGTTGGCGGGTTGGCGGGTGGGCGGGTGGGCGGGGCGCGGAGGGCAGATCGGGCTCAGATGCTACTCCTGGAGAAACAGAAAAGAGGCATCACCTGTACAGGACTGCAAAAAACGCTCTCACAACGCTCTCACAACAGTTCTGCACCTGTACAGGACTGCAAAAACGCAGCATTTACATTTAACAGACGCACTTACGCAGAGAGAATTAAACAGCACACATTTATTTAACATGCTATCCATTGATACCTCCGCATATTCTGCAGCATATACGGTCATTTCTGCAGTGAATCAAGTACCTTTCTCCAGTGTTCCCACTTAGGAATCACACCTGCAACCTCTGAATTTCACGCCCAGTTCCCCAGTTTCCACTACACAACACCTTCTCCCCCCGTAACCTTATTTCAATGCAGAAACGTGGGACAATAGAACGCGGCTGTTTGCTAAATTCATGAACAGGCCCAATGCAACGCTACACCTCTATTGAAGTGATAAAGAATCCAGCTCTGTGCGCAGGTAATATTATGTAAATCTAATCGCTGTCAGAGTAAGTATATTCTTCATGTGAAACTCCAAATGCAATGAACAAGTTTAAGAAAACACACAGCACACATGGTGAGTGAAAAGATGTAACATTCTGCACAAAGAGTGAAAAGCACCACTTAGGTACTGCTGGCTGAAATATCCTTTGCCATTTCACTGTTATCTACACGCTGACAAGGGAAACATGTGGAGAGCTGGATAAAAGTTAAATGGAAATGGAAGTTAAATGGAAATGGAAGTTAAACGGAACACATCGAAAAACACTAGCCAGCAGCCATACCACCATGCACTCTGCTCCTGCTGAATTGCTGAAGCTAAGCAGGTGTGGGCTTGGTTAGTACTTGGATGGGAGACCTAAGTTGCTGCTGGAAGTGGTGTTGGTGGACCAGTAGGGGGCAATTTTCCCTCTGGTCAAATAAATCCCAATGCCCCAGTGCAGTGATGGGGACACTGTGCTGTGGGAGATGCCAGTTTAATTGGCTAATAATCATTCTCTCCCTCTCCACCTCAGCTGATGTGTGGTGAGCATTCTGGTGCAAAATGGCTGCCGCTGCATCACCCAGGTGGGTGCTACACATTGGTGGTGGTAGAGGCAAGTTTCCCCCTCATCACTGTAAGCGCTTTGAGTATCAAGAAAGGCGCTATATAAATGCAAGGTGGTATTATTATTATTATTATTATTATTATTATTATTATTATAGATAGCGCTTGACTGTGCTCCAGGTCTCTCAATTGGGGATTCAGCAATGAGGGGAGACAGTGGTCACAGGGTGGCCTGCTGCTGTAAAACACATTACAGATTTACACATTGTACAATTCCCCGCACTCCAGCACTGAGGAGCCTGCAGGTGGTTCAGAATCATGCCTACTCCAGTCATGCTCAGCATCAAAATCAATCTCAATATCTAAATCACCCTCAATATCAGATTCGTCCTCTATATCAGAATCACCCTCAATATCAGAATTGTCCTCTATATCAGAATCACCCTCAATATCAGATTCGTCCTCTATATCAGAATCACCCTCAATATCAGAATCACCCTCAATATCAGAATCACCCTCAATCTCAGAATCATCCTCAATATCAGAATCACCCTAAGTACATAAATCATCCTCAAGATCAGAATTGTCCTCTATATCAGAATCACCCTAAGTACCTAAATCATCCTCAATTTCAGAATCGTCCTCAATATCAGAATCACCCTGAGTACCTAAATCATCCTCAAAATCAGAATTGTCCTCTATATCAGAATCACCCTCAGTATCTAAATCATCCTCAATATCAGAATCGTCCTCTATATCAGAATCACCCTCAATATCAGAATCGTCCTCTGTATCAGAATCATCCTCAAAATCAGAATTGTCCTCTATATCAGAATCACCCTCAGTATCTAAATCATCCTCAATCTCAGAATCGTCCTCTATATCAGAATCACCCCGAGTACCTAAATCATCCTCAATATCAGAATCGTCCTCTATATCAGAATCACCCTCAGTATCTAAATCATCCTCAATATCAGAATCGTCCTCTATATCAAAATCACCTTCAATATCAGAATCGTCCTCAATATCAGAATCACCCTCAGTATCTAAATCAGGGCTGCCCAACCCTGTTCCTGGAGATCTACCGTCCTGTAGGTTTTCATTTCAACCCTAATTTGGCACACCTGATTCTACTAATTAACAGCTCAATCAGATCTCTAGCTGTTGAATGAGGTGTGCTTTGTTAAGGTTGTAGTGAAAACCTACAGGACGGTAGATCTCCAGGAACAGGGTTGGGCAGCCCTGATCTAAATCATCCTCAAGATCAGAATCGCCCTCTATATCAGAATCACCCTGACTACCTAAATCATCCTCTATATCAGAATCACTCTTGGTATCTAAATAATCCTGAATCAACGTCACCATAAAAATAATCCCCAGTTTCAAAATTGATCTCAGTATCATAATCATCACAAATATCAGAATCATCCTCAATCTCAGAATCGTCGTCAATATCAGAATCACCCTGAGTACCTAAATCATCCTCAAAATCAGAATTGTCCTCTATATCAGAATCACCCTCAGTATCTAAATCACCCTCAATATCAGAATCATCCTCTATATCAGAATCACCCTCAGTATCTAAATCATCCTCAATCTCAGAATCGTCCTCTATATCAGAATCACCCTCAGTATCTAAATCATCCTCAAGATCAGAATCGCCCTCTATATCAGAATCACCCTGACTACCTAAATCATCCTCTATATCAGAATCACTCTTGGTGTCTAAATAATCCTGAATCAACGTCACCATAAAAATAATCCCCAGTTTCAAAATTGATCTCAGTATCATAATCATCACAAATATCAGAATCATCCTCAATCTCAGAATCGTCGTCAATATCAGAATCACCCTGAGTACCTAAATCATCCTCAAAATCAGAATTGTCCTCTATATCAGAATCACCCTCAGTATCTAAATCACCCTCAATATCAGAATCATCCTCTATATCAGAATCACCCTCAGTATCTAAATCATCCTCAATCTCAGAATCGTCCTCTATATCAGAATCACCCCGAGTACCTAAATCATCCTCAATATCAGAATAGTCCTCTATATCAGAATCACCCTGGGTACATAAATCATCCTCAATATCACAATTGTCCTCTATATCAGTATCACCCTCAGTATCAGAATCGTCCTCAATGTCAGAATCACCCTCAGTATCTAAATCATCCTCAAGATCAGGATCGCCCTCTATATCAGAATCACCCTGAGTACCTAAATCATCCTCTATAGCAGAATCACTCTCTGTATCTAAATAATCCTGAATCAACATCACCATAAAAATAATCCCCAATTTCAAAATTGATCTCAGTATCATAATCATCACAAATATCAGAATCGTCCTCGATATCAGAATCAACCTCACCATAAAAATAATCCCCAGTATCAATAATCCTCAGTATCATAATCATCACAAGTATCAGAATCATCCTCAGCATAAAAATCATCCTTAACTATCGAATCTTCTTTATGATTATCAAGCCAGCATACTGGACTGAGTGCACATTTATGATGAAGCTAACCAACTGCAAATGGAAAAATGACACTGCACTGTACTCCAAGAACATGCAGTGGCCAATTTTAATCACAAGAGGTCCCCACGTGTCATTAATGTATGATTTATTAATTATTAACTTTCTTTGTGCAACTTATCTTTAACAGCCAGTGCAGGGTAAAAAAGGTTAACAGTCCATGAGATTTTAGAATAACTATTAGGCCTAATAATCACTGACTGAACCATGTAAAATCTGCAGGGCGCTCGCAAAGGTTTTGAAACAAAGTTGCGTATTTTTACTGTCTCACTATAAAAACAGTAAAATGCAATCATATGACTACTAGTTCTACTGCAACTGCTTTTACTACTGCAACTGCTATTGGGGCTATTAAACAACAAATCACTGAATGTTATTAAGCAGCACACATAAGCACACCACACATTACTTATATTCCATATACTTTGAGAGGATACATCTCTGTCCAGTAAACATCAAACAGGTCAAGAAGGGGATTTATTTATCTATGCTGGCACCAGCACCAGATCTTTAAGGAATAACCCACCATAGATATCCTACAGCAGCAGTCATCATTAAAGCTTTGAAAGCAGCGATTCTTTGTCTCTGGGCCCAACCCTTGCCCTGGCGAACCCTCCCTGCTCCCTGTAATTGCTCCCTGTCCCATGGTAAAGACCCCTATTGCAGTCAGTCAGGCCAGCTGCTCTGGTATTACCCTGCCTTCCACTTATACACAGTAATTACAGCAGCAGCTCCTGTCCCTACACAACTGAGATTTTACTTTAAAATGCAATACGTGTTGGAGAGAAGAAGAACAAATTGCACGGTGGAAACAGCAGGTTGCTCTGCTCTGTGCTTGCGGGTCTGGCTGACTCACACTGCAGATATGTGGGTCAGAAGCAACCCTGTGTGCCGTCAGTGCCCACTGCCCACACACACCGGGACCAGGAAATAACTCAGGAGATCTGGACAATCCAAATAACACACACACGCACACACACACACGCACAGACACAAACACACATGCGCACACACACAGATGCAGACACACGCACAGACACAAACACACATGCGCACACACACACATGCACAGACACACACAGATACACGTCCACACACACACATGTACACACACACACACACACACACACACACGCACACACACACACGATGGATCCTATCCAACTCTTGACATCCTAGCTACACTTTCACATGAGGACCACACCGCTGACTGGCAAAACAATGGCAAAAGAAGAGGACTGTGGGTAATTGCTGTGGAAGCAACGTCTCTGCTGTGGTGTGCTGAACAAACAGGGAGTGATAAAAGACATTCACTGCAGCTGTCAGGCCCAGAAAAAAACACTGCATCAGGAAAAATGAGCAGCCATATCCGCTTACTGTAATATGGATGACAAATATCGCATTGCAAAGCAAATTTTCACGACAGTGGTAAGGTGGCATGTTTGTTAGGCTTGTTTGAGCCTCAGGGGTTTCTGGTTTTCCAAAAGCCTTAATTATTTATCGAGCTCATTATTTTGAGAAGGCAAAATTGCCCAATTGCGTCAAAGTGTAAATAATCCAATGACACACAAGTACACACAGCAGTAGTGCAGTACACACAGATCCCTCACAGAACACAGACACAGGGAAAAGCATGCGTGTAGCACAGGCCCACTGCCATGCCGGTCGCTTAGCAACCATTTCACTTACTTTTCTCTCTTCTGGAAGGAGAAAAAAGAAACACAGACAACATCCTGTAGCATTGCAAGTGTGAGACTCATCTATATATACAGTAACGTTTCAGGTGTAGGATACACACAGACAACATCCTGTAGCATTGCAAGCGCGAGACTCATCTATATATACAGTAACGTTTCAGGTGTAGGATACACACAGACAACATCCTGTAGCATTGCAAGCGCGAGACTCATCTATATATACAGTAACGTTTCAGGTGTAGGATACACACAGACAACATCCTGTAGCATTGCAAGCGCGAGACTCATCTATATATACAGTAACGTTTCAGGTGTAGGATACACACAGACAACATCCTGTAGCATTGCAAGTGTGAGACTCATCTATATATACAGTAATGTTTCAGGTGTAGGATACACACAGACAACATCCTGTAGCATTGCAAGTGTGAGACTCATCTATATATATACAGTAATGTTTCAGGTATAGGATACACACAGACAACATCCTGTAGCATTGCAAGTGTGAGACTCATCTATATATACAGTAACGTTTCAGGTGTAGGATACACACAGACAACATCCTGTAGCATTGCAAGTGTGAGACTCATCTATATATACAGTAACGTTTCAGGTGTAGGATACACACAGACAACATCCTGTAGCATTGCAAGTGTGAGACTCATCTATATATACAGTAACGTTTCAGGTGTAGGATACACACAGACAACATCCTGTAGCATTGCAAGTGTGAGACTCATCTATATATACAGTAACGTTTCAGGTGTAGGATACACACAGACAACATCCTGTAGCATTGCAAGTGTGAGACTCATCTATATATATACAGTAATGTTTCAGGTGTAGGATACACACAGACAACATCCTGTAGCATTGCAAGTGTGAGACTCATCTATATATATACAGTAATGTTTCAGGTATAGGATACACACAGACAACATCCTGTAGCATTGCAAGCTTGAGACTCATCTATATATACAGTAATGTTTCAGGTGTAGGATACACACAGACAACATCCTGTAGCATTGCAAGCTTAAGACTCTGTATATGTATACAGTAACTGCATACTGCACTGTCCCAAATGTAACCTGTTCATTTAGTACTCAAGTAAAAAAAAGCAGAGAGCTACTGTAAGGACCAATCAGAGCACAGAGAATGGAAAGAGAACGTGCACCTGCTATTGTACTACTGACCTCGTATCCTCGAGCTGTGGAGTGCGGAGACTCATTCTACTTCACCTCATTGGCTCATGAGCAGGCATTAGTGTTGGCGAGTACTCGTTTTTACTGTTTATCATTTGTGCTCCGTTTCTTATCAAGCTTCAATATTTTTTATTTCACTTCTGTACTCTGTTTTAGATGGAAGGTATATTTTTATATTCTATAAAATAAATTAATCAAATGCAATTAAATAATTTTCCAATTCTGCTGTGTGCTGACAGTTACGCACACGGGTAACAGTGTAACAGAGTCGAGCTGTATCCAGGCACACCTCCAGCAGGAGGCCAGGCTATCTGCTTTATTGCCCCCCAGGAGAGACGCGGGGGCCCAGGGTGGCTCTGCAACAGATGGCCAGCAGCCCAGAGCGCTGTGAGGGAGAGCGAGGGCTGGGTGCTGACAGTATGACAATGGGCTTCTCAGACCTGCAGGGATCCTGTCTGCAGGTCAGCCAATTACTGCACTCTGTCCTTATGGAAATGTAATATACTGCAGTATATTTTAAATATATTATGAAGATAATTTTGATATATTTACAATATACTTTAGTGTATTTTTTTTCCATAGGGGTGTACCTCGACCAACTGCCAATCAGCCTGCTTCAGCTCATCGTCTTCTTATACTCTCGCTTAAATAATCATTTGGGAATCAAGAAATGGTAAACAAATAGCGTTCACGGTCACATAAACACACACTCACATGTGCACACACACACGCACACACACATAGTGGACAAAACGTTGCTCCCCTCTTGAAGCTGTCCTTGCTAGCCATAATAATAATCTAATGTTAGTAAAGCTACCATCTAGACAGAAATATTGTTTAAGCATACACATTTTTTCTCTACAAGTTTCCAAAGGTTTTTCTTCACTGTGCATTTCTTATAATTTTATAACAGCACTGTGATGTATTACCAAATTTCCTCTCCAAAATTCCTCTAAATTCCTACGATATTTTAGTTGCCCTTTATGGAAAAAAAATATACTGCAGTATATTGTAAATATATAAAAAATTATCTTCACAATATGTTTAAAATATACTGCAGTATATTACATTTCCATAAGGGAGACGTGAGAGCACATTTTACACAGGTGGCTATATTCGCGTAACAGAAGTCTGGCTTGTCAAACTTACAGCCATTAGTAGATGAGTGGCTTTGTGTTCCAGGCTTATACATCTCCACTTTAAGCTCGGAAGAAATAGTCCAGTTCAGAGCCAAAAACCTGCTACCTTCTGGACATCTCAAACACTTTACAACCAAAAGCACATCAGCACAGAAAAGGCCAGTCTAAGGTGAAGGTCATTCCAACATAAATCATGAGACACAGAGAAGTGGTTGGACATTAAGGGAGCATGTGTCAAAACCATTCTACTTCCGCAAACTGGCCCATGAGAATCTGACCAGCGTCTAAGCCGGCACGTCCCTGGAGTGCCTATCTCTGCAAGAGGACCCTGACCATCTGGGTTACAAAACTAGTACGTGAGTCACTCCCATAAAGACTATATTGTATCACTGCAGAGTAGCTGGCATGGCAATGGTGGTCATCTCTGATAAATGGAAGATGCCCGAAAAATAAGTGGTTGTCCAGTCCTATAAAAATCCCCGCACTCAAATGAGGCAAACAGGAAGTCCTGCATCACAGAGAGCATGTAGTTGTTCACAGTTAAGCAGTTTCACACAGAAACTCTATCATCATTTTTCAAGATGGCTACCACAGGCATCAGGGGGCAGACTGACATTGTCCAAATAGTCATATCTTTTTATAATCTATTAATGCAGAACAGGAACAGCCATGATACCCCACAATTACAGATATAAGCATTTATAAGATGATAAAAGAGCACTCTATCAATGGGCACATTTCCTATCCTTTCAATACATTACACTGTGTTGACTGTTTTATTTTTAGCTTTTTATAACCCATAAAGGCTATAGATCACAATTTTGGCAGAACATCACCCTGTTCATTAAGTAAGATCCAATAATGTGTTCAGTCTTGCAGTAGAGCCATCTCGGCCCAAATCAATTCAAGTTATCCGACTCAAATGGCAAATTCACATTCGCTGCTTAACTCAGTTCCGTGACACCAAATGAATATATTCCAGTTAACCCAAGGCTTGTTAGATCAAGCAATGTGTATGCACACACCAAATATTTAAGGAACTTTAAATAGTTAGAAAAAGATATAAATAAGATGTAATTATGTTTGTCTTTTTGGTGGTGTGCCACACAGGATTTGTTACTTTCAGTACAAAATGGAATGAGGCCAACTGCTTTTGTACGGCATGCATAAAACATGGATCCGACACTAGATCCATGTACAACAGCACGAGTGCCAAGGCTAATGTCCTCCCTGATCCAACTGGGAAACTCACTGGCAAAGAGAATGAGAGCTCACTACAGGAATGAGAGCTCACTACAGGAATGAGAGCTCACTACAGGAATGAGAGCTCACTACAGGAATGAGAGCTCACTACAGGAATGAGAGCTCACTACAGGAATGAGAGCTCACTACAGGAATGAGAGCTCACTACAGGAATGAGAGCTCACTACAGGAATGAGAGCTCTGTCTGTCTGCACCAACAGTCCACTGGAAAGACGTGCAACTGGTGACATGCTGACAGGAATACAGACATTGGATATTTTGCAAAACAGCAGACAAATAAAGGTACGGGTGTGCTCAGAGTCAGAGAAAAGGTTTTTGTGGCGGTGGAGCGGTGCATCCTGTTAAAGCACTGATTTCCAGTGCATGGAAACGCCGAGGGGTCTCGTTCCGAATGCTGACTGTGGCCCCACATGAGCACATAATACAAGAACAAAATAACACCTCATGACAGGAAATAGGTCATTTAGGCCATCTTGGCTTGTCCTTCACCTACAGGCTAGAGAGGGTCCAGCACTACACCAAGCCCCGACTTGAATATCTTGAGGCCGTTGCCTCCGCTGCATGACCAATCTGTTCCATGTATCGCTGTGCTACGCAATGACAACCGTGTGATATCAGCACATTTAACCTTTAGTTTCCACCTCTGCTCCCATGTTCTGCTGACCGAACTCAGCCTGAAAAATCTTTTAAAATTCACTTTGTCAATTCATTTTATTAATTTAAAAACCTCAATAAATCCCCCTCGTCCACCTACATTAGCCTCCTTTTGCTACGCCTAAATAGATTTTAAAAATCTTCAGTTTGAATAAGAAAATGGTAAATAAATAGTACACACGCACACACACACACGCACACACGCACACACGCACACACACAGCATCTGTCATATATCAGGAAGAGTTAATGAAGGTCCTTATTGAATTACAGAGGGTGGGAGCTTGAATTAATCAAGCTTTTGGTTTTGTTAATTTCCTTTGCATCCATTGAGGCTGTGTGTTACCACCACAATACACAGATTGCATCATCAATAAACCCAGACTACTAATTCAGTTACTTAATGTCATTCAAACAGTCTGGGTTTTCCAAGCATCATTTCGTTTTTGAACAGAAACAAACATGAAGATGTCACATAGGAAGCTGTTTTACAAACTACATAATCTACTACTTCACTACTCATGAATCGTAAAAAGGCCCACGATCACATACTGCAAAATGTTTCGATTTTAAGGACTTTGGCCTAAGTCCAGCCAATAGACAAGTGTTAGAGTTCAGCACCATGGACAGGTACCATAAGCACTTATTCAGATTGAATGAGTCGCACAGGACACCTTATAATAACAGATTTCATATTGTACAGTTGAACGATGTGAGAGTTAGCTATTTGCCGTTGAATATCTGTATAGGAGTTCGCTTCTTGAATTTATTCAGTTAAATGTACGTTACGTGGGTGTCCAACGGGCAAAATGTCGTTTTACACTAGGCGGAATAATATCGTATGGTAACGCTCATTATAACTCATTCTAGCTTTGGCTTATTTCCAGGTCTGTGGGTCCTGGCTAATATGAAGTTTGTTTCGGATGAAAATGATCCGTCTGTCATGGCTGGGTAGACGACTGTAAATTTCAACAAGTGCACCAGCGCATCCACGCGTCGGTTCGCGTTTGCTACCATAGCCTTCATATCCACCGAGCTTTCAGCTAATTTCACTAATTACATGCCGGAATGCACGTTTATTGCACGACTTTTGACGTGGTTTCAAAAGGCATTTTGGCGTCCTTGGTGCAAAAAACAATGTGGTTGAGATGTGTTTAAACCAGACAAGCAAGATCATTTCCATTTCATTTCAAAATCAATACCTAGACCAGGAGAATTAAACGCACGCACGCTCGCAAGCACGCGCGTGCACACGCACGCACACACTCGCACACTATTATTGCAGCAATGCATTTCCTGAAAAAAACAACATTGCTTCAGCTGTTAAAATACATTATACTTTCTCAGTACTCGGGCAATTTTCCATAGCTGAGCATGCAACATCTAGCTAGCTAGTATCAATTGCTTTTGTTTATGGTCAAGTGATAGCCGCTAAAGCACCGTTTGAGACAACACTGTAGGCAATTAAAATGCCTGAAAACGAATTATAACAACTGAATAACCGTCTGTACATTTGTTTGATTTGTACTTTCGAATAGCGCACTGTAAACTGCTTAATATAAATGTTTTACCTGTGCACGGTTCCTCGTCGTAAGTCTGTTATGATGCTGCCGCACTCCAGGCTCCACTACCATGCAGCTCGCGCTACAGCCGCCTCCGACCTCCCCGCACCGCACAGCAAAGCATGCTGGGAAAATAGGAAGTACATTGCCTTCATTCAGTGCTGCTCTTCAAGCCCCACTGGCCGAATAGTTGAAGAAATAAATATAAAAAACATCCCCTTTCATTAGTATAAACAGCGGAACATTAGTAGCCTGTTTCAAGAGGACGGCAGCCTAATACTCTCGGTTATAACACTGCTGTCGCAAGTGACGTATCGTAGCCTAATTATTTCATAGGGATTCAGTTTCATTAGCACAACAGGAACTTTAAATAAATTACATTTAATTGAATACATAATTTTTCCACAGAATGCTTACATTGTGCTAGAATAATTTATAAGATATACATTTTATATTTATGTATCACATATGAAGATTAAGATGCCAGTGCCAACTTGTAAATATATAATGTGCAGTGCCATTAAACCACTCCGAAAATGGTTCAATAAAGCAAAAGTTCAACTCTCCAAAGTATTTGGCGCGGGGTTGCTTTGCTGGTGACACTGTTGGACGAGTTATCTAGAATTGAAGGCATACTTAACCAGCATGCCTACCACAGCATTCTGCATGACACGCCATCCCATCTGGCTTGCACTTTAGTTGGGCCCTCATTTGATTTTCATCAGGACAATGACCCAAAACACACCTCCAGGCTGTGTAAGAGCTATTGGACAAAGAAGGAGAGTGATGGACTGCTGCATCAGATGACCTAATCTAACACCCAACCTAAACCCAATAGAGATGGTTTGGGATGAGTTGGACCGGAGAGTGAAGGAAAAGCTGCCAAGTGCTCAGCATATGTGGGAATTCCTTCAAGACTGTTGGAAAAGCATCCCATGTGGCTACCTCATGAAGTTGGTTGAGAGAATGCCAAGAGTGCAAAGCTGGTATCAAGGCAAAGGGTGGCTACTTTGAAGAATCTAAGGTACATTTTGATTCGTTTAACACTTTTTTGGTCACTGCATAATTACATTTGTTATTTCATAGTTTTTATGTCCTTACTATTATTCTAAACTGTAAAGAAAATAGTAAAAATAAAGAAAACCTATGAGTAGGTTTGTCCAAATTTTGACTGGTACATACAGTATATACATACATTCATCCATAAATACATACATGAATACATACATACAAGTTTTAAATACCTTCATTTATTATTATTCCATTATGTTTATGCATTGTATTTTTTTTACTTTTATTATGTTCTGCTTATTTTTATCACTGTCTTTGACCTTGCTTTAATTACTATATGAATAAAATTATTATAACTTCATCAACCAGATACGGTGTCTTGGAGTTTATGCTTGCAATAGCCATATATTTGGTTCAAACATGGTAAATCCAGAGACGGGTGTGTGTTGTCCCCTTCACGTGATCTTAGTCTGACCTCTGAAAGCAACGATGTTCTTTGGAAGAAAAAGCTGTTGACCATATGGTGGTAATAAGAGTTCAAGCTTCACTCTCTAGCTGGAAACATCTACAGGCCTCACATCCTGTTTACATGTCTGTGGTCACTTAAGTGCGTCTGCCTACAGAGGGTCTTTTTCTCAATGTTGGGCAACCACCATAAACACGCCCACAAACGGAAAGAAAAACCTTCACTTACACTAATATATGTACTATCAGCAGCATGTTTTTATGAATACATTTGTGGTGGTTCCGAATAAATGCAATTGCAGAAGAACAATCTTTAAATCTCTAATAGATTTAAACATTATTATTATTCTTAATTTATATTTATTATGATCACATGTGCCTTTTCTGTGCTACAGGATATCCCAGGAGGATCATACATGTATTTTCTGTGCCAGTGGATCTCCAAGGAAAGCAAAAAAGAAAGACACTGGAAACACAAAAAAGTTTTGAAACATTATTATTATACATTGTTGTTGTTATATTATTATTATTATTTGCTGTCTCTTTAAGAGTTCCATCCTCTGCTGATTAAGAAACGGACTCCAAGACAACCAGGACACTCTAAAGCTACAAAGGAGACACATATTAAAATATTAATGGAAAAAATGCAAAAGGTGAGATGCCTGCTGTTAATCAGAGCTGTTGCTACTAGATAGACGCACAGCACTCTCCTCCTACTCTATCGATGCTGGCATGCAGTGCATAGCACCTGTCAATCAAATATAGCAGGAGGTCTGGTTTGTGTGCTATTTTTCGCAAACTCATTTATAAATGCAGTAGATGTCTGGTAGAATATGATTCGAAGCAAGAACTCACACACATACTCAAGGTATGATGATTCTGATGTTACATTTGAGCTATAATTAAGGTAGAATGGTATTGGATGAGTCTTGTCAATACTAACTGGCCCCCTCAGGAACACATAATGCCTGATTGTCATCCAGTTTTGGTTGCTGTGGATCTTCGAGGCCTTGGAACACATCACCACATATTACTGTGTGTTTATTTCAGTACAAATGTTTGAACTGTTACCTCAATTTTACATCTAAAAAAATCTGGGAGCGTGCATCGTTTATGAGTGCACTATAATTTCTCAATTTCTTTTGATCTATTCACCTGTTTTTATCTCACTGATTGAAATAAATATGCTGTCCAGTGCAATTAAACATACTGTATATTTCATATATTTATTGCCATGAGACAAGAACTCATTAGTCTTTAGAGTTAATAGCTAAATTAAAATGGCTAATTAAACAGGAGGCACTGATGGAAGATTCCCCTATGATTTCGGTTGGGGTCAGGTAAAGGTTTCCAACAGAATAATACCATTTCACCAATGAAGGGAGTGTTGTAAAATGTTCTGAGTGCTTTGCCTAATCATCAACAAATAATACTGATTTGTGGGTGGACCATTTAATACTTTCAACAAAGAATACCAAATGTTAAGTGTATCTGGATATTTTATTAATTTATTGGTGAAGAAACATCAGCACATTTAGAAAACTCGAATCATGTCACTCTAAACAGCAATGACCAATGTTCAAAAGCATAATTGATATGCTTGAATAATTGATATGCACAGAAACCGATTGTGTTCACATCATTGTAGCGACAAAGCATGCATCAATTTCAGCAATTTGTTGACAAGAGTAAACTTTCTCACCAATCAAAACAAATTAGTGTGGCTGTCAATCAAAGCTCAGATACATAGCGGCATTGTCTCTGCATTGCATTTTCATTGATTTTACAAGGGCCACTACTCCTCTACTAACACGTGTATGGTTGATTTGTCCTATTGAAGAGATTTTGATTTAAAAACTGCAAACTGGCAGACGCCCGCCATGCAGTTTCTGCATCTATGAAAGGCTTTCTGCTGAACATATTGCGATAAAGCGTTCCTACAGAAATGAATCCGGGATAAATTCAGTCGGTACACAGGAGGAGGAAGCCTGGCTGATTCGTCATGCCTAATGGAAGCGACTCGTTTCAAACAGCCATTTATATTGATTAGCTCTCTGCTCTGCGTAATTTCATAAAGACGCTGGGGAAATGGATTGATGTGCCTGTGTTTTGGTTTCTATGCACTTTCGGTCCACCGGCGGCTGGATCAATCCGCTGGGATCGCTGTCATGGGAGAAGGGGAGCCACTGAGTCACACGGCAGCAACGGAATAACAGAAGTAATTTGTATACAGTACAGAAAGGGGATTTTGTGGGATGGGGAGTGGGGGTTTTATCCATTCCTAATTGCCAGGTGATGTGAAGGTAGGAAGGAGGAATGCACACACATATATGGCCACCAGTTATCAGGGTTGCCAGATTTCCACGTAAATACAGGAATAAAAATCCAATTTCATAGAAAAGGCATAAAAAAAAAGATTTTTAAAGGAAATACAGGAAAGGGTCTGGGAAATTAGAATTTGAGTCAATTGAAAGTAGGGAATTTTGAGATGCATCTTGATAGAGACATATCACAAGCATTAGGGAGGATCTGGGGATTGAAGCTCAAACCATTCACGACCAAAGCAGATTCTTTCAGAACAGGTATTACATGTAAAGGGAGAGGTCACCCCCATTTTAAACATCTGGGTCTTCTAATAAACTGAGCAAGAATAGTCTATACACAGTAAAACTTGTTTTATGTTTTAAAAAGTCAACACTCTTTGATGGAAGGGGGAGAACAAAAATTATTTTAAAAAGTATTCACATACATTTTAAAAGGTAAGCCATTAACTGGAAAAGTGATGTGTAGTTTGGAAAGCCGACAGATAAAATTATCTAATGAGATCTTGTTTACTGCTTATTTGATTAACGGTTATAAAGTAACGATTGCACTTATACACAACGAGAGAAGCCTATATGAAATTAGTTCATTTAAAATGTACTTTCGAGAAGCATGCGATTCCAGCGATCAAGAATTCATACTGTGTATGTTCACATCGCTTTTACAGTTAGAAATGACGTCCATTTCAGACGCATTCAAATCTTGGAGGGCACTACTGTCTATAATAAGAAATTAAAGGATAGTGCATTTTTCCTTATTATTCGCATTCATCCTGCGTTGCTGGGAGAAAGAACTACTACCGGTGGGTGATGACCCGCTCAAGGGGCGACCGGAAGTAGGGTAAGAAGATGCTCCACGGTTTGCCATGCTGCTGGTTGAGCCAATTTCATGAGATATGCCTGTTGCCATGTTTGCTGAATACCGGGGGCTTGCATAGTGTGATGTAGGTGAAGATGCACTGGTTGGGGTCTGGGAATGTGTGTGGTAGGATGAGGCAGAAGGGGTGTTGAAGGAGTTAAAGGTGCCTGTGCCCGGTCTATCTGAGGACGTGCCAACGAATATATCAATGTCTTCAGTACGGTAATATACTGCATCTTGTGTTCTCGTGGAAGCTTTCACGGGCTTTGAGATAACAGAAGAGGTTTGGACCAGGGCCGGAGCTTGTGTCGGTTTTGATATCGCAGAGGAGGTACTGAGAGAGTGTGGGGTTTGTGTTGGGTTTGAGCTCACAGAAAAGGTGTCGACGGGGAGCAGAGTTTGTGCTGGCCTTGAGATCACAGAGCTGGCACTGACTGGGGCCAGAGCTTGTGCTGGCTTTGAGCTCACAGGCAAGGTGCTGACTGGGGGTGGAGCTTGTGCTGGCCTTGAGAACACAGAGCTGGCACTGATTGGGGGCGGAGCTTGTACAGGCTTTGAGATCACAGAGCTGGCACTGATTGGGGGCGGAGCTTGTACAGGCTTTGAGATCACAGAGCTGGCACTGATTGGGGGCGGAGCTTGTGCTGGCCTTGAGAACACAGAGCTGGCACTGATTGGGGGCGGAGCTTGTACAGGCTTTGAGATCACAGAGCTGGCACTGATTGGGGGCGGAGCTTGTACAGGCTTTGAGATCACAGAGCTGGCACGGATTGGGGCCTGAGCTTGTGCTGGCCTTGAGAACACAGAGCTGGCACTGACTGGGGGTGCAGCTTGTGCTGGGTTTGAGATCATGGTAGTTAAAGAGGAGGCACGGTGCATTGATGGAGCAGGAATTGACTGATGCCCAAAAGATGATACAGTTACTGTGGAAAAAGCGGAGGGAAACCACATATCTTCATCATACATTAGGATGTACTCGGGGTAAACCTGGTGCTTTTCAAAAACAACAAAAATGGAGGGATCCCGGACATTGTCCACGCAGCTGTCGTAGAACACGGAGTCTCCACCATCTTTGGAAGGTGGGCGGAGGTAGCTGGAGTCTCCTTTGGTGTAGCCGCCGACCAACACCCGGCAAACAAACATGGTCCTCATTCCTGAGGAGCCGGTGTAACTGTGGGAGTACTTCGCATCCCTAGCAAAGTAACTCCCTGTAAAAACAGAAAAATGGTCTAACTTGCAAAATTGTTGCTGAAATAAAACATTCAGATGCATGTATGCACTTTTGTCCATGTACACGCTCATTTCCATGTGAATTGCTACTTATCGATATGGCTGCAATATCTTGATTAAAAATACACTGCAAAAGCTGACATATGATTGTCTTGTGGCTACTCAGTGCATATGTTGCTTTCTTTTTTTAAAGTGTAGCTAACATTAGCCTAGTAGCTACAGTGCCCTCAACTATTATTGGCACCCCCTGGTAAAGATGAGCAAAAAGGGTTATAAAAAATTCACCGTTTGGTGAATTAGCTTAATATCACATTGAAAAAATGAGAAAAATCCAACCTTTAATTGAAGTAAATTTATTATGAAAAAGAAAATCCCTCATCAAGAAATAATTATTTTTAACAAAACCACGTGTGCCACAATTATTGGCACCCCTGCATTTATATATAGAATAAAATAATAATTTTTATTATTTGGTCACATATCCTTTGCCTGCCATGACTTCCTGATGTCTGTGACCCAACAACATCAAAAGACTCTTGATATCTTATTTTCTGGTACTCTTACAAGCGATACTATAACGTCTCTGCATTTGAATGGATCTCTATGGGAATTGGGAGGTGGGACTAGATTTAGCTGTAAATTATGCTGGAACAGTATGGCATGCAAAGGATATGCGACCAAATAATAAAAATTATTTAAAAATGATTACTTTATTCTATATATAAATGCAGGGGGTGCCAATAATTGTGGCACACATGGTTTTCTTAAAAATAATTATTTATTGATGAGGGATTTTTTTTTCTCATAATAAATTTACTTCAATTAAAGCTTGGATTTTTCTCTTTCAGTGTGATATAAAGCTAATTTTTCATAACCCTTTTTGCTCATCTTTACCAGGGGTGCCAATAATAGTGGAGGGCACTGTATAAACGCACAGGATATGCGTAACATATGGATGTTAATCGCTTTTGGCTTGCAAGCAGGGAAGGCCAATGGAGAAAGTGCAGTGAATCTGTGAGTAAATCCCGAGCACAAACATCTAAAAGCCAATGTCCAGATCTACCTTTCCCGTAAGCTGTTCCATGTGTTCCACAGAGCCTCCAGTCAAAGTTCTGCTTGCAAATGGCGTCGATGTGCGTGGAGTCTGTGCCGTGGAACAGCAGTCTTTCATTGACATTTCTCCCAGCATTATTTTTTCTCATCAGATCCTTTTGCCTGCAAAATATTTTTTTATACGTGTTAATACATGCTGTGTTTACTTTATATTTCAATATAATTTAACGACACTCATCTAGTTGAGAGATTTCTCCTTCTTGTCACAGTCTGACAGACTTTGTGCTGAATACCAATGAACTCTCCTCTAGCTCACTGTTAGAGATATTAAATGGTGGAGTGATATTCACCATAAATGTCTTCTTTAAACACCATGCAAAGTCATTGGCAAATAAAGGTGATTTCTATCTCAAAATGACACAGAAAAGCTTGTTCATGCTTTTTTCTCTTCTAAGTTAGACTACTGCAGTACTTTCTGGTCTGGTAGCTAAACCTATAATCTGCTTCCCCTTCAGCTGGTGGAAGACTAAGAACAAGATAATCACACAAAGCGCTCCTTCTTGGTTGTCTTCATTAGCACATGAACAATTACCGTGCCGAGGAAAAAGGTTTGTTACTAATATATAAAAACATTTTATGGGTTCTGTCCACCGTATTTATCCTTATCACCTAAATATGACCATATGGTCACAGGATATAGGCTGTTCCCTCTGTCATAAAGGTTTTCAAGGGTGTTAAAAGTTTGAAAAGCTTTAAAATCTCTGGCACAGCTTTTAATTATAAGGTACCAAAGCTTTACCAGATTTGGCAAGAACCAGAACCTATATTAGTGTTTAAATCTAGCTTTTCAGCTTCTCATGTAACACCTGTCCCTTTTAACCATAATATACAATTGAAGTTGAAAGTTTACATACACCGTAGCCAAATCCATTTAAACTCAGTTTTTCACAATTCCTGACATTTAATCCTAGTAAACATTCCCTGTCTTAGGTCAGTTAGGATCATAACTTTATTTTAAGAATGTGAAATGTTAGAATAATAGTCGAGAGAATGATTTATTTCAGCTTTTATTTCTTTCATCACATTCCCAGTGGGTCAGAAGTTTACATACACTCTGTTAGTATTTGGTAGCATTGCCTTTAAATTGTTTAACTTGGGTCAAACAAGTTGCTGTAATTTTGGCCCATTCCTCCTGACAGAACTGGTGTAACTGAGTCAGGATTGTAGGCCTCCCTGCTCGCACACGCTTTTTCAGTTATGCCCACAAATTTTCGATTGGATTGAGGTCAGGACTTTGTGTTGGCCACTCCAATACCTTGACTTTGTTGTCCTTAAGCCATTTTGCCACAACTTTGGAAGTATCCTTTGGGTCATTGTCCATTTGGAAGAGCTATTTGCGACCAAGCTGTAATATAGCTTCCTGGCTGATGTCTTGAGATGTTGCTTCAATATATCCACATCATTTTCCTTCCTCATGATGCCATCTATTTTATGAAGGGCACCAGTCCCTCCTGCAGCAAAGCACCCCCACAACATGATGCTGCCACCCCCGTGCTTCACGGTTGGGATGGTGTTCTTCGGCTTGCAAGCCTCACCCTTTTTCCTCCAAACATAACGATAGTCATTATGGCCAAACAGTTAAATTTTTGTTTCATTAGACCAGAGGACATTTCTCCAAAAAGTAAGATCTTTGTCCCCATGTGCAGTTGCAAACTGTAGTCTGGATTTTTTATGGCAGTTTTGGAGTAGTGGCTTCTTCCTTGCTGAGCAGCCTTTCAGGTTATGTCGATATAGGACTCGTTTTACTGTGGATATAGACACTTGTACTTGTTCCCTCCAGCAACTTCACAAGGTCCTTTGTTGTTGTTCTGGGATTGATTTGCACTTTTCACACCAAAGCACGTTCATCTCTAGGAGACAGAAGGCGTCTCCTTCCTGAGTGGTATGACGGCTGCGTGGTCCCATGGTGTTTATACTTGTGTACTATTGTTTGTACAGATGAACGTGGTACCTTCAGGCATTTGGAAATTGTTCCAAATGCCTGGAGCAATAATTGGATAAACCAGACTTGTAGAGGTCCACAATTTTCTTTCTGAGGTCTTGGCTGATTTCTTTTGATTTTCCCATGATGTCAAGCAAAGAGGCACTGGGTGTGAAGATAGGCCTTAAGATACATCCACAGGTGCACCTCCAATTGACTCAAATAATGTCAATTTGCCCATCAGAAGTTTCTAAAGCCATGACATCATTTTCTGGAATTTTCCAAGCTGTTTCAAGGCACAGTCAACTTAGTGTATGTAAATTCTGACCCACTGGAATTGTGATATAGTGAATTAAAAGTGAAATAATCCGTCTGGAAACAATTGTTGGAAAAATTACTTACTTGGCACAAAGTAGACTTGCCAACACTATTGTTTGCTAACATGAAATCTGTGGAGTGGTTAAAAATGAGTTTTAATGACTTCAACCTAAGTGTATGTAAACTTCCGACTTCAACTGTATATGTTTTATCTGAGTCACTCTTTCTCAAACTACAGTATGAAAACCACTTCAGTCACCAGACCTGAACTTATTTGAACTTACTGAAAAATAAGTTCAAATTAAGGTTCAATAAACACTCTACTAAGTGCAATAATACTTGCTCCATTTCACATTGTCTCACATAATGAAATAGACTTGTTACGTAGCATTTTTGTGGCATCCCCATGACACAAAGGCCTAAAACCTAACCAGAAAATAAAATAAGGACTCAAACTGATAAACGAAGGATGGCCCATGTCCTCTTTTTTTTACTGCTGATAGAACTTGAACCTGAAAAATATTTTGTAGTCCAATTAATTTGTTTCATGAATTTAAAAACCACAATGAAATCCTCCAAGTATTGTATGTTTTGATGCAATAGCAAACTGTAAATTGTAAATATAGTTTATTGAAACATTACATTAAAATAGTTATTTATAAAATAAGAAAATCATTGCATGCACATCTGACAGCCCCTACTTTTACACGGTTTACATTTAATATGGAAGGCTAATGACATACCACTGAAAGACTTCCCACAATGCTCTGTTCTGGACCCTCTCAACACTGGCTAATCGATATCCCCTCATTGTTTGATGGAACAGACTCAGGATCTTTTGGTATTCATCGGAGGAATCCTGCAGAGTTATTTTCTGGAAATGAAGGCACACAAAGGGCCATCTTATATAATACTCACCTGATGTTCAATGCTGTGAGACAGTGGCACAATTCAAATATGAGAGTCAATTGCCCCTTTCTTCAGTTTAGCTGGAAAATTAGCCAGCCTCATGTGTAAGGCTTACACCTCACTGCTATAAGTCTAGCAAAACTGGTGCCGTCCAACACACTGGATGTTCCAACCAGTTGTGTCAACTCTGTGAAAATGGGTCCAAGGTAAAGGTGGCGATTCAAAACTACAAATGTAATAATAAACTATGAGACACAAGGAAATGGTTGAATAGCAAGAGGAAACTATATGACAAATATGTCACACTTCCGTGAGTCGTCCTCTGAGCCTCCACTATGCCCATTCCTGCTGTGCTCATCACTGTTACAGTAAGTGCTGTTTCCAAACACCAAAGCCAGAGCATCTTGAGATCTCCCAAGATCTGCCTGATTGGGTTCCAAGAATAAGTATCAGCTGGCTCTACCCCAAACAAGTACATGCCACTGTCCCTTTGTATTTATTGATTAGCAGATTAAATAAACATCTGTTTTTGTGTCTGCACGGCTTAATTAGGTTTCAGAGTACCTTGTATCCAGTGTCGGGCAGCATGGATTTGTCCCAGTACGCAGGCACCGCCTGGAAATTATAAGATGGCCTGCTTTTGCTGAAACCAGGAAGCAAAAATAAAAACAGACTTAAATAACAAACCGGGACAAAAAATGTTTGAAGGAGAATTTCACTATTTAGCATGTTAAGCCCTGTTATAAGGTTATTTACGATCATATACAACGGTCCATATCAACATTTTGACAAACTGTGCAGTCTTGAGATATATTGCTTTTTGCTCATGTCACAGCTAACTTACACAATAGATCTGGATGGGCATATAGAAAATCCTTCAAAAAACACCATAAACTCTCGTTTTCAAAGACGGGAAACTCACCGAGTGGTCACTGGTGTCTTCTTGTAATATACATTTACGTTTAAAACATGTTTTAAATAACCGTTTAAAGATCTATATAACTATTTTCAGTCGCCGTACAGCCATACGTTTGTAAACTTCCGCTTGAAATTTTGGGAGGTCTTTTCTGAATTTGAAGGCTACCGTAGAAAGAAGAGCCGCTTCCGGATCACCAGGTCAGGGTTTGCTTTGCAGCTAGTATGAACTCTTCAAAAGGATCCATTTTGCTAAATTAAGTGTATGTTTATGCGACTGATTCCTTCACTGCAAGCGCACAAGACCGCTAGTGAGCATCAGAAAACGTCAAAATACTTTCCAAAACTTTCCAACATAATTCAGAAGTATTTCCGGTTTCCGGCTGCGGATGTATCTACCTAAACCTCCTTTGGTGTCTATACAAGTCAATGAATTTAATAAAATGATAAATAAAACCCAATACGAAGCATACTTTGCGACGATGTTTGTGTCAGAACATCAACGGACACCAGTGACCAGAGACCTTCCCGTCTTTGAAAATGAGAGTTTATGGTGTTTTTTGAAGGATTTTCTATATGCCCATCCAGATCCATTATGTAAGTTAGCTGTGACATGAGCAAAAAGCAATATATCTCAAGACTACACAGTTTGTCAAAATGTTGATATGGACCATTGTATATGATCATAAATTACCTTATAACAGGGCTTAACATGCTAAATACCGAACTTCTCCTTTAAGTTGGTGCTTTGAATGAAATTTTGTCAACATGACGATAATGAATGTGAAGGGATAACATGCTTTTACCCATATTATTACGATTACATTTTATTTTAAAGGTTATGTAAAATGATTTATTCTGTGCTATTCAACACTGCTTGTAATTTTCCATCTGATCAGGGGTTGCTGAGTAATCGTGTGAGTCAGGTGACAATATATCACAGGCCTATCCTCAACTCCTATAGGCCTTGAGCAAAAAGCAAAAAGGTTTTACTTTTTTAGTTTTACTTTTCTACCTAATGAGGTGGTTGTCCTTGGTACTGAGAAACACACGGTTCCACAGCATTGCTTAGAGGGGATAAAGGATCGCTGTAAATAGTGCTTTTTTAGTACGGTGTTGACTTTGTCGGCAGGCGTACTCTATCTGCACAAATAAATATGCTTTTAATTAGATCAGTTTTCCTGACTGGATAGCCTCTCTATCACAAGACAAGGGTGGATTTTTCCTCATCAAGCCAACAATGTTTTTTATTTTTAAATTTAACAAAGTAATAATTTTCTAAACTAACCCATAATTAAAAAATGTTAAGATATTATACATCAGAGGACTGCATGCGCTTCAGTTTCAGTGCTGCTTGTGCAGGTGTGTAGGGGGGCCATGGTAGTGACTCAAGAGCCCAAATGACTGATTCCAAATAAGGCAGTAAAAACGTAAGCTGACCCCACCTTGTCCTGGCTTTCTGAGCTCCGGCCGTCGAGACAAAAACAGGTCGTCTTCTCACCAGCCTTACGGTGCCGTGTTGTTCGTTTGTCTGAAGCATGTCTGCAGAAAGTTTTGAGAGTGCCAAACTTATACCAGCAAGGGGAACATCACAGAAGCATGTCTAAACTAGTTCATTTTGGTTTGTTTACTAGAATTCGTAGTTAGCTGATTATTGTATTTTCAGTGTGGTACAGGGTTATACCTTGGAAAAAGAGCTTGTAGGCCTGTGACCCCGCCGTGAACTCCAGCACCGCACTGCTGTTCTCTTGGTACTTCCTCTCCAGATCTTCACTAGTGATGGAGGACAGCCGGTGTTGTCCTTCCTGTCAAAAACACAGCATTTAAATTCAAGTTGAAGGCTCGGTTCCACAGAATTATTCCCAACAACAAATAACAGCAAAGCAGATTCAAATATTAATACTGAAACAAATTATAAAGATTAAAAATAACGTAACATTTACATTACATTACTACATTTAGGGATGGCAATTTTGGATGTGAAAACTATTTTAGATAACTTAATTGCAACTTCACAACTATCTAGTTTTTTGTTTTTGCTTTTTGGGGAGGGGTACACACAGTAAGGTTTTGCACGGAGGCTTGGCAGGACTCAATATCTAAGTTTCTTTAATGTGATTTCTCACATACCAGGGATGAGTACTGGATCCAGTTGTCATACTCGTCCCGCCAGTACCAGGCCCATTCTGTGGTGAGGACGAAGGTGGGCTGAAGCACAGAGGAAACCGTGGAGAGGCGCCTCACTTCGGCCGAACCGCAGGTCATAGCATCAAAATGCACGGGCGGAGCTCCTTGGCTGAAGACAGACCAGTGATAAGACATACTTTAAGACATACTTTCATAGACAATTATTCACGATGTTGCATGCCTGATTTATGGACTTGACTATGCATTTAGACAGTCCCAATGCTAGATGTACCTGTAGACATTGGCGGGGATGCAGAAGTCTTTCTCGATCTTCTCGTTGTCCGGGAGAGCTGACCAGCTGTTTCCATTTCTCACCTCCCATTTGTACGGCAAGCTGGAGTGTTCTCTCCAGCATCTGTCTGGAAAACAAATTAAAGCATGTGATGTGAAACAAGTAACACAGCGGGGGAAACTAATAACCATAGTGGTGTGTGTGTCTCCAGAGATAATACCATGGAAATATCACTCACACAGAGACACACACGTAAGGTATTCTTACCTCCTTGTTTGCAGCTTCCCTTGACAAAGTAAAGACAGATCTCAGTCTTTTCTGTGAAAAGATATTTTAATTAGAACATGGTGGAAAATTGCTCAAATAAACTACCATCAGCCATTTCCATTCCATCATGTAGTTTATTTACCTGCAATAAATAAACAGCAAATAAAAGCCTATAGCATGTATAGCCTATATGATGGATATTCAAATCTGGACATAGAATCCAGCCCTGATTTTTTTTCTCCCAGGTAATTAACTGAACAATTATGCTACTAATTGGTCAGACTGTCTTCACACCTGAGTCTCAGGTAAAGGAAGGTTGGAAAACCAGCAGTTCTCAAATCTGTAGGACCGTGATTTGAATACCAGGGGCCTATATGGACCCAGAGCTTTCATACTGGATATGGATCTCTATCAGCCATGTCCATCATTCAGACTGAGTTAGGTCTCTGCCTATCCCTTTCGCTGAGTAGCTGAGGTGATTAGTACTCCTGAGATCTAACCATCGCTCCCAGTATAAACTATCAATTCAATTGATTAATCAGTCAGCATCTGGGGTCCCTTCCTATTCCCACCTCCTAGCATTTTCTTCTGATGTAAATATTTAATGATTGTAATAGAATGCTTTATGGGTTTGAATATGAATATGATGTATATTATGGTTCTAGGCTTGCATAAGTGAATTTACACTCTCTGGGCGGGGAATGTTGTTAGCGAGGTCTGGCACTGTTGTTCAGGTAACTGTGGTGGATGCACTTATGTTATCTTTCATTGTACTTAATTCTTGATAAGTCTGCTATGCTAAGCGAATGCAATGAAATGTAATAATTTACAGGATACAATATGAAGTGCATTACCTCGGCCTGTCCTGCTGTTGTTTGCATTTCCTCCATGTGTTTGCTGCCTGCTGCTATTGCTGTTGTCATGGTTCTTCATGGCCTGTATGTTCTGGTAGACGAACAGCATGGAGCCAATCAGCTCACTGGGCACTCTCTCTTGCAAGGTTTTCAGGGGGTGGGGCTCAAAGAAGTCATGTGACCTGCTGCACCCCCCCCCCTGCCCTACAGGTACCTCTGAGGTACCTCTCGCAGATGTGAAGCCTCCGACAGCTCTCCTGATCAGGGCAGTTTCCGTACTCTCCATCACCTTTGTTGTATGAGAAGCACACCTGACAAGAAAAAAAGTCACCTTGTGAACTTCAGTGGATCAGGATGGTCTGAGACGCCCAGAATCATAATCAGCAGATCACAGGTGTGAAATCTGTGTGGGGTACAGCTGAACACGCTCCACTGCCTGAATTAATTCAGGAAATACAAGCTGTATTTCAGGAATGATAAAAATGTCAGTCGACATTGGCTTTGCAAATGAGTAGGCTACTGTAATGACGCACAGCAAATATGTAAGAAATACACTCAACAAATAGGAAAAAAGTATTCCAGTCAGGACAACCAGTGTCATACGGTGAAAAAGGGTAAGCTATTTTGAAGCAGAATTTTTTTTTTAAACCCTGGAGTTAGACTCTCAGTTTCTCTGCACACGCCCGTGCACAAAAAAAAAGTTTTTTTTACGTTCAATGTTACTGAATTGTCGGCCTATTGTGGTCTCCCATGGCAGAAAATGGGAGCTGTATTCAGGAAATATCAAGCTGTATTTCAGGAATGATAAAAATGTCAGTCAACATTGCTTTTTCAAATGAGTAGGCTACTGTAATGACGCACAGCAAATATGTACGAATAGATTGGGTTTTTTTTTTGCTTCTGAATAAATCCAAAATGATGGAATGGAAATGGCTGAATGTAGTGCAGTGATTTAAACAAGAATATGCAAATACACTCAACAAATAGGAGAAAAAAGTATCCCAGTCAGGACAACCAGCAGGCACGGGCAGAGATAGGGCTCAAAGGTGCTGAAGCACCTGCCCTTTTGCCTCCTAGAGACAAAGTGTCCTTTTTCTGCAGATAATATAGGCCTATCTCTGTTAGCACGCCGCGCTGCCTGCCGACCTGATGGATTGATCCATCACTCGTTTCCTCTATCCTGCAAGGCGCGCGCTAGCTACTCACTCAACTTTTCGATGGAGTCGAGAGAGAGCGGTGCCGCGTGCGACACGGGTCAAAGAGTGCACGCATTCGGCACGTATCAGACAGGCGTGGGCATCGGACAGGCAGTTGTGTCAGTCTGTCAGTGTGCGTGGTGTCGGACATGGCATGCCAATTTTTTATTTTATATTGCCATTGATGCACTATAAGAATTGCTTACTGACATTACTTAGGCTAAAACTATATATTGGCAACTGGCTCGCCAAATTTGGTGAAATGGTGAGTGAGTGGTTCAGTTCAGTTCCTCCACTCGTCTCCGACTCGGAAGTATGCAAAACAGCCTGTACGTTTCAGTACAAGCAGTTGAATGTACAGTATATGTCACGGTTTTCCTGGTCGCCGCCCCTTCTCTGCTTAGGGTTTCCTGCGACTCCGGTACTGCTTCCGTCCCGTGTTTTATCCTCTTCCCGGGTATCAATTTGCTCACCTGTCCCAGGTGATTCTCCCGGATATAAAAGCTCCGTACTTCCCTTTTCCGGTGCTTTGTTGTAAGTTCGTACACTAAGCCAGGTATCGGGTTAGGAAGAAAGCGACCACTGTAAATTAAAGCTTTGCTCTAATTTCACGTGGGACTTGCTTTTAGTTGCGTTAGAGCGCCGTAGGATTTTGTTTATCTCTTTTGCTCTATTTTCTCCTCGCTCTTTTCCCGTGCTGTTCTCTCTGAGACAGCTTCCTTTATTTCTTTCTTTTCATTACCTCTTTTTGGGTGCTCTATTGTTAGTGAGCGCAAGAGGTATCTCTCTTTTTCTGTTGTTCTTTTCACCTCCTTATTTTGGCCGTTTAGTTTTAACGTGCCAGAGGTGTCTTTCTGTTTCCTGTCTCCCTTTTGCTGGCTCTATTTGTCACGGTTTAGGCAGCCTTGTTTCGTTTCTGCGGTCGTTCTCCCTTCTGGCGGCATGAGGGCGCTCTTGCCTCACCTTTCGGTAGTCCGCACCGGGGTTTTGCGTTCGCTATTATTTTTCCACGCACCTGATTCGAGTTTCCTGCGGGCTGTAAAAGGCTTGGCATTTCCTTCTTCCGGTGCTTCAATGTTGTTTAGCTGTCATAACACTTGTAGCCGGTAAAGGTATAGGTTTAAGCAGTCAGTGGAGACCACTTTGCCCCATCACCTTGCTTTGGGTTAACACGGGACTTGCCCTGGCTGCACGTAGATCCTTAGGATCTGTTTTCGTTTCCCTTTGCTGTCCTCCATTGCGTTTTCCTTGCTAGTCTTTCGGAGACTGCATTTCTTTACAGTTTATTTTGTTTTTCTCCTCTCTGTTGGTCTACTCCCTTTGGAGAGAGCGAGGTCTTTCTTTTGGCTATTCTGTATTTATTTTCTCTCGTCTTTACGAGCCTAGATCGCCCAGGTTTCCGGGCTGTTTTACTTTCTACCTTCATCTCTCTATTTGTTGCTCCAGCTTTAGGAGTGAGAGATTATTTCCCTCTTCTCTATTTTTCCCCTTTTTTATTTTTATTCACAGTTTCACACTCAAGCCTACGAGTGTACTCGCCCCTCGGTTTCGGGGTTGCTATTATTTCTTCCCCGTTTTAATACCTCTATCTGTTCTCTCTCCTGAGAGTGTGAGATATGTTCCCTCTCCCTGTATTTATTCCTGTCCTCCCTCCTCACGGACAAGCGTTCGTGTTTGTGGTCGATTCCGTTTCGGAATTTACTTTTGGACACCCTTTCTGTCACGCCAGATCCTCTGCTAGAGCTGCCCCTCACACTATTTTGTGAGCTTGGGAAATTCTTTTTCTATTCTACTTGTGACTTTGAGTTTTGCCCGCTTATTCCGGGTTGTTTTCTGTTTGGCTATATGCCCGGAAGTTTTGTTCCCTTTCTTTGTTTTTCTGCTCCGTCCGCGGATTCCTCAACCCCTTCTAGTGGTCCTCACTTTTGTGGGTGACTTGTTTAGATCCCCCCCGCCCCGTCGCATTTGGTTCTCAGAGACTGAGAACCCTTACAGTATACAATGTACCTGACATTGCGGTTCGCGTCGAGACATCAGTTAAAATAGTAGCAGAACGGTCGGTAGAATTCAACAAGTGTATTAACAGCCTGCTGGGGAGCGTGGGTGTGTGTGGGGTTCAGAGCCAGCAAACCTAGCTAGCAGCCAAGGCTAACTAACAGTACAAATGAACTGGCACTGAGGTAAATGCATTTTTCTATGTTCCGTCAGATAGCTAGTAGCCTAGCCTAAATTAAACACGTTTAGGAGCAAAAGGAGAATTGTGTTGCCAGAAACTGGTGGCTACTTTCAAATTCATGAACTGCACTGCAAAAACAAAATCTTAACAAGCATTGTAGGCTAATCTTATATTTAGACTTTAGAATCTTATTTCTACTTTTTTGCTAAATAAGACAAAAAGATTGCCAGTGGGGTGATATAGTTTTACTAATTTCAAGATTTGCCAGTGGGGTAAGATAATTTATCTTGCCAAGCAAAAAGTAACTTGAAACAAGCTAATATTTTCCAATTTAGAGAAAAAGATAAGATTTTAAGGGCCCTATCTTGGCGATCTTGGCGCTTAGTCTAAGCGCATGGCGCTAAGTCCATTTAGGGCGTGTCCAAGTCCACTTTTGCTATTTTAACGGCGTGTTTTTTTGGCGCTAAGCACGGCGCATGGCGCAACTGGGCTGAACCTAGTCGCTTCATTAATTATAGGTGTGTCTTGGGCGTGACATTCAATAAACCAATCAAAATGTCATATCCCATTCCCTTTAAAAGCCTGCTTTTCCACCTTGGCGGATTGCTTATGATGGCGAAACAGGCATGCTCGTGCGTGTTTAGTGTGATCAAGGAATAGGCTAAATGGAGTATGATCAATATTATTCGGAATAACCATTAGCCTATGAGTTCCCGGTAATTCCAGACAGGGCTGTTATTTTACAAAATATGTGCGGTTAAATTTCGTTAAAAGGACCTGCAACAGCTGAGAATAAGCTGTCAATGGCTTCAGTCTCACCTTAGAAAACGCCAAATTAGCCTGCTTGTTCAGCGAATTTCGTTTGATTATGCAATGAAAGTTTCAAACATCAATTCCAAGAGGCTGTTCATGGAGTTCTCGAAGTTCAAGCTTCATCCAAAGTTCATTAGGCTACCTGCATAGTAGGCTAATATTGATTAATAACATACATACCGTTATTTTGCCTTAATGATGACACTAAATAGCCATACAATAAAGCTGTCAGGTTCGCAACCCATAAGTTCACGCATATTTCCCCTTGTTTAATAATGTCCTGTTTATGGAAATGTGACCAACCTGTTTTACTCGTAGCGTAATCCTTTAAAACAATCCACTTTCCCAGGAAGACCGTTAAACGTGCAGAGAATGGCATTAAAATTAATTGTGAATTAATTGTGTAACGTGCTGCAAATTTGTTTTAGTTTCTAATTAGACGCTTAGTTCTCTTTAAAATCGTTTTGTTCAGTTAAGGAATAACGGGTGAAATCAGCTGGGTTTTAAACGGTGAGAGTATGGAAACCTGGTCACTGTCATTTAAAAAAATATGAAGGACGAAGAATAGCTAAGGTTACAATTTAGTTAACATGGTGACATCTCCGTTTTTTAACCATAGGCTATCGAAAAAAACCTTATGCACAGCGAATTCGCTGTAGCCTAGGCTATTTGAAAAACAATAAATGCAATATTCACTGGACAAGGTTTTGAACTTTTTTCAGTCACAAACCATTCTATTTACTTACAGGCTGTATTCATAGATAAACAGAGCTGTATTGTAATGACATCTGAAGCGCATTTTCAGAACTTAAATGTCCGTCTATTGCCGTGCGCAAGTTTTCCATTGAATGACAATTCACGCATTAGGTGCAAAGACAATTCGCGCATTAGGCTTGATAGCTATAGGTGTTATCAGCTCCTTTTTAATGGATAGCCATTGTCCCGTACCATCGCACATCGCCTGGATGTTGATGGAGTGGGCTGAGAGCAATGTAATGTGGCATTGTTTCCCTTCGCTGAGGGAAAGGTATGTGGACCTATGGGACCTTTTATTATTATGCATTTTTGATATAGCCTACACAATAATAATATTTCACATTGTGATCTAGATATTTTAGTCATGCCTGTGCACGCCCCTGTGTGTAACAGACAGGAGGGTATGCGCGTTGTGCACACGCCTATGTAGACGCACTTATATGCGCCGTTAAAATAGCATGTAAACAACTGCGACATGACTTTAGACCAGGTTTGTGGTGGTTCTAGCGCAAGCGCTTTCTGCTGGCTCAAGATAGCAATACGCCAAAAAGAATCCTGGCCACTCCTCATCTTAAGACCAACACGCCCAGTTCACTAATGATGGCGCAAGAGTTACGCCGTCAAACATGCTAGTTTGACGGCGTAAGCGTTAGGCGTTATTATGGACCTAGCGCCGGGTGTAAGATAGCAAAGACACTTGCGTTTGCGTTAGCGCCGCTTTGCGCCGGGTGTAAGATAGGGCCCGAAGTCTCATTACAAGACTTGTTAAGACAGACATTTTTTGCAGTGCGAATAAAAATAATAATAATTTTTAAAAAAAAGTCAATTAACTGTCCTGTAGCAGTGTTTGAGCCAACCTCAACCTCAGTGATGGCTTTCTGGTTCATCAATTTTAATACCAATCCTTAGCATTGTCGCAAAAGTAGTCATTCCAGGCATTTATTTATTGAATTAATTTTAAAAAATATTTTCGGAAATTCAGTACCTGCCCTTCTAACTTTCTCTGCATGTCCCTGACAACCAGTGTCATACAGTGAAAAGGGGTAAGCCATTTTGAAGCAGAATTTTTTTAAACCCTGCAGTTAGACTCTCAATTTCTCTGCCCCGCCCATGCAGGAATAAAAACTTTTGTTTTTACGTTCAATGTTACTGAACTGTAGGCCTATTGTGGTCTCCCATGGCACGAGATTACCGTGAGGACCGGAATAAATTAATCCAGGTGGTATAGCTACTCTAATGGAGGATTTACCGGAGGCACGAGGGTGCTGTCGTTCTGAAGCAGTAATGTGCAAAGTTCGGTCCTGTCAAGGTCCTGCAGATCATTGTCTCTCAGCACTCGAGCGTTGTGCTCCGAGTCCATGTCATGACAGAAGCGGCACCCTCGCCTAAAGACAAATTTTAAGACAAGAAAGAAAGAAAATAACGTTCCCTGATTTTCATGTCAAATTTCCAGTCTCACTTTTCATGTAATCAACTCCTACTCCTGTAGGCCTTAAGAAAAGCTGACGGGAGGAAACGTCAGCTCTTTACAGAATATAATTTGATGTAATGAATTAGCCTTGTGGCAATACAATACAATATTTGTTAAATATATATACATATATATCTGGCCTATTTTATGCTATATCGGCGGGAAAAAGTTTTAATCTTACCGTCCCAAGCTGCTCCTACAGTCTCCATAAAGGTAGAATTTGCACAGATGCAAATTGCGGCAGTCACTGCATTCCCAGGCTTTACACAGTCTTACTTTAGTATTAGCGACAACTCGTTTGTTTCCATTTAACGTAACAACGGAAAACTGATCATTTCCAATGACTGTTTCAATGACGCCTTTAACGTCCAAAAGTCCAGAGCCAATATCAACCAGGTCTCCGTAATCAATCGCCCCATGATTGCTGCAAATAAGTTTTATCATAAAAGACACTGCCATTTTCTGTAGTCTTAACCTCAAAATAGACCTACCCCTCTAAACCAGCGTATGATTGTTGTCAGGAGCTTATATCATCCAATTCTCACCACCGACTGGCTGACTACTGTAACCTACTAAACAGTTATGCTCAAACGTAGTTATAGCTATTCGCTCTTCCCCTTCTATGGAAAACGAAACCTAAGCGTTTAGTTCCGTCAAGACCGTGTCATTTCCATGCTTATCAGTTTAGGTCAAATTAAGCTACTGGGTGTTTTGCTTTTCAGAAATATCCGGACCGTCAGTCACTGGACGAGGAATATTGGGGGGGGGAATGTTGTGTTCTCCACTCCAGAAAAGTTAGCAAAACTGTAGAACATTAAAAACACACAGAGCAACATGTAGCATTCAGTGAGCAAGAGAACAGAGCCCTAAGTCTCGCCCCTCACACAGACGTAAAACATCCTGACACAGACACATAAAAATCGCGTTATACAAAAAGAAAAAAAACAACTAATTTTCCTATTGAACTCTATGGAACAATAAGTCAGGAGAAACAACCCTTCAAGTGCTCCATCCATATCTACTGCATATCTGGCAGCAGAGTGATGGTTTGAAGCTCGTTTGATACCTCAGACCCTTGATGATTTCCAGACATTTTTTTTTTTTTTTTTTTTTTTTTTTTTTTTTTTTTTTTAACTTTTACTATTATTTATTATTATTTAGTGTTAACATCAAATGAAAAACCTATAAATATACATACATTAAACATCGTTCAGAGAAGGATCTAATTATCAAAGTTAACTGATTATTAAACTACAAGGTAAACATAATTTTTATGTTCGGGAATGTGTGCGTGCGTGCGTGCGAAAAGGCAAATCATGCTCATCCAAAATGATTACAAGAAGTTAAATTGTGATGGAAATAATGTCTGGACATCATAAACAAGATATGGGTTAATTATTTAGGTATATTGAGAAAGACAGTAAGACGCAGCACTTGTTTCAATATAATGCATCACATTCAATACAGGTCAAAAATGACCCGCCTATGTAAACAAGGGGTAACAATGAAAAACTCATCTTTACTCAAATTGTAGGAAAGTTAAAACAAACAAACTCTGGAGCAAAAGTTGTTGACATGGCTTAATTTGAGAGATATTTGAAAAAAAAAAACACAACCGGATCATTTTGGACCACATATGCATCTAAGGGTTCAGTAACTCAGGAACCACACCTGTGTGGAAGCTCCTGCTTTCATTGTACTTAGTATCTCTCATTTACTCAAGTGTTTCCTTTATTTTGGCAGTTACCTGTACATTACAGCACCTTCATTCATGTGTGCTTACTGTTAAAATCTGCATCACTTTCATTTTTTTAATTTATTTTTTTTAATTTTGCCCACCACCACCCCCCCGCATTGGGGGACCCTGCTTAATTATTTAATTATTATTATTAATTTATTTTTCCTCTCTCTCTCTCTTTTCTTTGCACTGTAGCCAACACTATAAGACCCCAAAAGAACAGAAAAGGACAACAAAGCACAGGGTCACCCCACACCCCCAAAAGCAATACTCATCATACAGAACTGACCAAAAAACAGGAAAAGAACTATCAAAATAAAACTAGAACAAACAATCAAACAAACAAACAAAACAAACTAGCAAAAACAAAAAAAACAAAAAAAATGCCTTATCTTATCTCCGAATTGCAATCTTGATCATTCCCAACCCTCACAACGAGATAATATTTTCCATTTATTGGCAAAGCCATCCCTCTCATATTCCCCAGCAATAATTCCTTCCAAGATATAATAATGTTTCACATATTTTTTGAACATGGTTAGATTCAGCTCATTAACATTTTGTGACTTAAAAATAAAATCCTTGGCCAGCAGTATTACTATATTTAGCAACATATTGGAGTCAGTATTAAAATTACCCAGCATGACAGTTTCAGGAGATGTCCTAAAATTCTTTGATATGGGGCTCATCCATTTTTCTATTGACATTCCAGACATTTAGCCAACCATGGGTTTTTTGAACTTCCCAGTCTTTTTTTTTTTTTTTGCCCCTGTGTCCCATCTTTTTTGGAACGTGTTGCTGACATCAAATTCGGAAATAGCTTAGGCCTATAGGCCATTTACAAAACTCAAAAAGTTGATAATGTAATGTTCCGCTCCCTTCCTATTCGTTTTCCGTGTTTTCCTGTTTTCCCTCCGTGTCATGTTGGATCCCTTTGTCCGTGTTTTCCCCGCTGCTACGGACTAGGCGTTTCCTTCCCTGACTTGTTCGTCTGGTTTTCTTTATTTACTTCCGCCTTTCACTCCTCTCCCCCTCATTGCATGCATTCCTCACCTGGTGTTTAGTAATCACTCCCGTTTGATTTCCACACCTGCGCCTTATTCAGGTTATCATTAGCTGCACTACTTATACCTTCGGCTGGCTGCCAGTCGGCGCCAGTTCGTTAACTATCCTCACTCGGTGTTAATGTTTGTCGTTCATGGTCTTCTACGGTTCTGCTCGCTTGGTTGTGGGATACTATCCCCTTACAGCGTGTAGTTCGTTCGAAACTACGAATTGGTAGTTACCTCCCTTGTAATTCCTGTGTTGCATGCAGCTAACCTGTTTTCCCTCTAAACCTCCAGTTTACCCGGCTCCCTTTCATTCGTGGCAGTGTTCGTTCTCCCTGTGTTTGTTGAGTGTGTTGCGGTGCCTCCACCTTCAGCTCACGTAGGATTCCGTGTGGCACACCTATCCTGGCTACCCTCCAGTTGTTCCTGTCCGGCCGAAGCCGCCTACAACGTCTTCGGTTACGGTTCCGGGAGCTCTGGAAACCAGCCAGATCCAACCGGACCTACCTAAGCTACGCCACACTACCCAGCTCTGCCATCCCTCACCACCTACCTACCTGTCCCGCTCTGCAACCCAGTGAGAACCTCCCGGTCCTTCCCGTGCCTACTCCCAAACTAATCCCCCTCTGTTTTGTTTTGTCCAGTACCGGTGTAGTCCTCCCGGTCCAGTTCCAGTCCTGCCGTAGTGAGTCGCTCCCCTACCTTTCCAGTCCAGTTCCGGCTTGGAACTAGTCCGTTCCTGAAGCCGCCCCCCAGAGTGGACCTCCCGGTCCAGTTCCAGTCCAGTCCAGGCGTGAGTCGCGCACCTTCCCGTACAGTCCAGTTCCGGTTTGGAACAAGTCTGTTCCTGAACCCGTTGTCCAGAGTGGACCTCCCGGTCCAGTTCCAGTCCAGTCCAGGCGTGAGTCGCGCACCTTCCCGTACAGTCCAGTTCCGGTTTGGAACAAGCCTGTTCCTGAACCCGTTGTCCAGAGTGGACCTCCCGGTCCAGTTCCAGTCCAGTCCAGGTGTGAGTTGTGCACCTACCGATCCAGTCCAGTTCCGGCTTGGAACAATCCGTTCCAGACCCCGATTCCTGAGTGGACCTCCCGGTCCAGTTCCAGTCCAGTTCCGGCTTGGAACCCGTTCCGGATCTTCCAATCCAGCTCCGGCTTGGAGCAGTCCGTTCCGGGCTTCCTGGCATTACCCTGTGTGATAACGTGTTTGCCTTTCCTGTACAGTTTTGGGACTACCCCAACACTTAACTTATTAAAAACTCCTTTCTGTGAAATCTGTCTCCTGGTCGTTGCACTTGGGTTCGTCTCGTATCTGAGTCGTAACAGAACGAACTGGCCAAAAACATGGACCCAGCCGACCTGGATCAGATTCGTCACGCCTTCTCCTGCCAAACTGCGGTCAGCGACCAACAGGGCCGTCGTTTGGATGACGTGTTGGAGGTGCTGAGGGGCATCACTGAACAAGTGGCACAGCTATCCCTTCACCAGCCGCTTCCGCAAATTCCTGAGGGTCCTACACCTCCCGCGCCGGATCCGCCGGTCGATCCTCCTGCTGCCACTTCTTATCGAGAGCCCCGCGTACAACACCCTGAATTATACCGCGGGGGATTGGGGAAATGTCGCGAGTTTTTAATGAAGTGCGACATTGTCTTCCGGATGCAGCCCTCCTCCTTCGCCTCCGACCCATGTAAAATCGCCTTTATCATGAGCAGCTTGGGAGGAGGTGCCCTGGAGTGGGCTACATCCATTTGGGACAGCCAGGTCGCGCTCTGCAACAACTTCGCTGCCTTCACCGCCGAGATGCGGCGTGTGTTCGATCACCCTACCTGCGGGCGAGACGCTACTCAACGCCTTCTTCAAGTCCGTCAAGGAAGTCGCAGCGTCGCGGAGATGGCGATCCAATTCCGCACCCTCGCAGCGGAGTCCGGATGGAATGACACCGCCCTTCAGGGGGCCTTTCGCCAGGCACTCGGCGAAGAGCTAAAGGACCAACTTGCCACCCGTGAAGAATCCACTTCTCTCAATAGTCTTATTAGTCTGGCCATAGCTATTGACAACCGTCTCCGCATCCGGGCCCGTGAGCGAGGGGGGAACTCCGGTCATCAAGTACACATCCGTCCACACTCTTCTGCTGCAGGATCCAGAGCGGCGTCTGGGGTCTCCGAGGAGGAGCCCATGCAACTGGGCAGAGTTGCGGTCAACGCCGAGGAGCGCCAACGTCGCCTACGCTCTAGATCCTCCTTCTACTGCGGCAAGCCTGGCCATCAGATCGCCTCCTGCCCGATTCGCCCAAAAGAATAGGCTCGCCAGTTAAACTGGGCGTACTGACGAGCCCCATCATACCTAGCCATGCAGCTCAGAACCGCCTTGTATTTAAGGCCACTCTCCTTTGGAGGGACAAGTCCGAAGTTTCGTCGGCTCTCATCGACTCGGGAGCCGACGCCAACTTCATGGACATCACCTTCGCCAGGAGGGCCGGCATCCCCACGGAAGTTCTACCCTCTCCGATTACGGCTCTCGCCTTAGACGGTAGGAGTCTGGGGTTAGTGACCCACTCCACCGTTCCAATTCAACTAGTGTTATCCGGCAATCATCGGGAGAGTATTCAACTCCTACTCATCAACTCCAAACAGTCCTCCATAGTTTTAGGTCAGACCTGGCTCCGCCTTCACAACCCTCATATCGACTGGCAAGCCGGTCGTATCCTGGCGTGGAGTGGCCACTGTCTGGCTAGCTGTCTTCGTTCCGCTCTGCCCCCTCCGGGGTCCAAGGATCCCAGCACCAACCAACCCGAACCCGACCTTTCCAACGTCCCTGAGCAATATCACGACCTCTGCCAGGTCTTCTCCAAATCACGCGCCCTGTCCCTACCTCCTCACCGGCCTTACGACTGCTGCATCGACCTGCTGGCAGGAGCCAAGCTTCCGTCTGGCCGCCTTTACAGTTTGTCGGGGCCGGAGAAATTATCCATGGAGGAGTACATTCACGAGTCCCTCGCCTCAGGCATCATCCGTCCCTCCTCTTCTCCTGTTGGTGCTGGGTTCTTCTTTGTGGGGAAAAAAGACGGCTCACTACGGCCCTGCATCGACTACCGGGGGCTTAATCAAATCACCATCCGCAATAAATATCCTCTTCCCCTCATTAACACTGCTTTTGAACCCCTCTCGCAAGCCGTCATATTCACCAAGCTCGACCTCCGTAATGCGTACCACTTGGTGCGTATACGGGAGGGGGATGAATGGAAGACTGCCTTCAATACCCCGTTGGGCCACTATGAGTACCTGGTGGTCCCCTTCGGCCTTACTAACGCCCCCGCAGTCTTCCAGGGCATGGTGAATGACGTGCTGCGAGACCTGTTGGGGAAGTCCGTCTTTGTTTATATTGATGATATTTTGATTTTTTCCAAGTCCCCACAGGAGCACATTCTTCATGTCCGGGAGGTTGTCCAGCGTCTTCTAGAGAATCAGCTCTTTGTCAAGGCGGAGAAATGCTCCTTCCACGTCTCCTCAGTCCCGTTCCTCGGCTTCATCATCGAGGAGGGCAGCATCCGGGCGGATCCTGTCAAGATCAAGGCGGTGACAGAATGGCCCCAACCCACCTCTCGTAAGCACCTACAACAATTCCTCGGTTTTGCTAATTTCTATCGCCGGTTTATCCGCAACTACAGTGTCATTGCTGCTCCCCTTACCAAACTCACTTCCACTGCCCTTTCTTTTTTTTGGAACTCCGAGGCCCAGCTGGCGTTTGAGCGGCTTAAAACTCGGTTTTCCTCAGCCCCTATTCTTTGTCACCCTGATCCCACCCGGCAATTTATTATTGAGGTGGATGCCTCCGACACCGGCGTGGGGGCCATTCTGTCCCAACGAGCCGCCTTGGACAACAAGCTCCATCCCTGTGCTTTCTTCTCCTGGAGGCTGTCCTCCGCTGAACGAAACTATGATGTCGGGGATCGGGAACTTCTCGCCATCAAGCTGGCTCTTGAGGAGTGGCGCCACTGGCTGGAGGGGGCAGGTAATCCCTTTGTTGTTTTGACTGACCATCAAAATTTAATTTATTTAAAGACTGCTAAGAGGCTTAATGCCAGACAGGCTAGATGGTCATTATTCTTTGCCCGATTTAATTTTTCTTTGTCTTACCGCTCCGGTTCCCGCAATGTCAAGGCGGATGCCTTATCCCGTGTTTTTTCCCTTCCCTCCAGTCCTGCTGACCCGGAGCCTATCCTACCGGCGTCCTGTGTAGTGGCTGCGGTCTCCTGGAAGATCGAGGAGATTGTGAGGTCCGCCCAGACTTCCCACCCTGACCCCCGTAGTAACCCTAACTCCTCCCTGTTTGTACCCAACTCCGTCCGCTCCCAGGTCCTTGAGTGGGTTCACGCCTCCTGTCTGGCGTGTCACCCAGGTGTTGCCAGAACGACCACCCTCGTCAGGAGGAGTTTTTGGTGGCCCACTCTCAAGGAGGATACCCGTGCCTTTGTCCTGGCCTGCGCTGTGTGCGCCAGGAGCAAGGCATCCCACCAGCCTCCCGCCGGTCTTCTCCTTCCCCTCCCTGTCCCGGGCCGTCCTTGGAGCCACATCGGCGTAGACTTTGTCACTGGTCTGCCATTGTCAGAGGGTAATTCCGTAATTCTGACAGTAGTGGATCGGTTCTCCAAGGCGGTTCACTTTATTCCCCTTCCCAAACTCCCGTCCGCCCTCGAAACTGCGGAGCTCCTGGTGTTACATGTGGTCAGGCTGCACGGGATCCCGTCCGACATCGTTTCTGACCGTGGGCCCCAATTCTCCTCCCAGGTTTGGAAGGCGTTCTGTGTAGCCCTGGGGGCTTCGGCTAGTTTGTCGTCTGGTTTCCATCCCCAGTCTAACGGCCAGGCAGAGAGGGCGAACCAGGACCTGGGGGCCGCCCTGCGGTGCGTCACCGCACGCAATCCCGCCTCCTGGAGCCGTTTTCTCCCCTGGGTAGAGTACGCTCACAACTCCCTTAAAAGTGCTTCCACAGGGTTGTCCCCGTTCGAGTGCTCATTGGGTTACCAACCCCCTCTCCTGTCGGCCCAGGAGGCCGAGGTAGCAGTCCCTTCGGTTAGATCCCACCTCCTCAAATGCAAGCGCATGTGGAGACTTGCACGCACCGCACTCCTGCGCTCTAATTCCCGTTCCCAACGTCTGGCGGACCTTCACAGGACCGCAGCCCCTAAGTATAGGGTCGGTCAGCAGGTCTGGCTCTCCACGTCCAACATTTCCCTTCCCTCCTCCTCTAAGAAACTTCGGCCCCGGTTTATTGGTCCCTTCCCTATTGTTTGCTTAATCAACCCAGTTTCTGTTAAGCTCTCCCTCCCTGCCTCCCTCAAAGTTTACCCCGTTTTTCATGTGTCACAGATTAAGCCTGTCGCCTCCAGCCCCCTCAGTTCCCCTACCCTCCCTCCTCCACCTGTCCGGGTCATCGACAACGCCCCGGCCTACACGGTGGACCGTATTATTGACATCCGCCGTAAGGGTCGGGGATTCCAATACCTCGTTGACTGGGAGGGGTATGGTCCTGAGGAGCGGTCGTGGCTCCACAGGAGCCTCATCCTGGATCACTCACTGATCCAGGAGTTCCACAAACGCTTCCCTTACAAAACCAGGCCGCCAGGTACGCCAGGAGGCGTACATTGAGGGGGGGGGTACTGTAATGTTCCGCTCCCTTCCTGTTCGTTTTCCGTGTTTTCCTGTTTTCCCTCCGTGTCATGTTGGATCCCTTTGTCCGTGTTTTCCCCGCTGCTACGGACTAGGCGTTTCCTTCCCTGACTTGTTCGTCTGGTTTTCTTTATTTACTTCCGCCTTTCACTCCTCTCCCCCTCGTTGCATGCATTCCTCACCTGGTGTTTAGTAATCACTCCCGTTTGATTTCCACACCTGCGCCTTATTCAGGTTATCATTAGCTGCACTACTTATACCTTCGGCTGGCTGCCAGTCGGCGCCAGTTCGTTAACTATCCTCACTCGGTGTTAATGTTTGTCGTTCATGGTCTTCTACGGTTCTGCTCGCTTGGTTGTGGGATACTATCCCCTTACAGCGTGTAGTTCGTTCGAAACTACGAATTGGTAGTTACCTCCCTTGTAATTCCTGTGTTGCATGCAGCTAACCTGTTTTCCCTCTAAACCTCCAGTTTACCCGGCTCCCTTTCATTCGTGGCAGTGTTCGTTCTCCCTGTGTTTGTTGAGTGTGTTGCGGTGCCTCCACCTTCAGCTCACGTAGGATTCCGTGTGGCACACCTATCCTGGCTACCCTCCAGTTGTTCCTGTCCGGCCGAAGCCGCCTACAACGTCTTCGGTTACGGTTCCGGGAGCTCTGGAAACCAGCCAGATCCAACCGGACCTACCTAAGCTACGCCACACTACCCAGCTCTGCCATCCCTCACCACCTACCTACCTGTCCCGCTCTGCAACCCAGTGAGAACCTCCCGGTCCTTCCCGTGCCTACTCCCAAACTAATCCCCCTCTGTTTTGTTTTGTCCAGTACCGGTGTAGTCCTCCCGGTCCAGTTCCAGTCCTGCCGTAGTGAGTCGCTCCCCTACCTTTCCAGTCCAGTTCCGGCTTGGAACTAGTCCGTTCCTGAAGCCGCCCCCCAGAGTGGACCTCCCGGTCCAGTTCCAGTCCAGTCCAGGCGTGAGTCGCGCACCTTCCCGTACAGTCCAGTTCCGGTTTGGAACAAGTCTGTTCCTGAACCCGTTGTCCAGAGTGGACCTCCCGGTCCAGTTCCAGTCCAGTCCAGGCGTGAGTCGCGCACCTTCCCGTACAGTCCAGTTCCGGTTTGGAACAAGCCTGTTCCTGAACCCGTTGTCCAGAGTGGACCTCCCGGTCCAGTTCCAGTCCAGTCCAGGTGTGAGTTGTGCACCTACCGATCCAGTCCAGTTCCGGCTTGGAACAATCCGTTCCAGACCCCGATTCCTGAGTGGACCTCCCGGTCCAGTTCCAGTCCAGTTCCGGCTTGGAACCCGTTCCGGATCTTCCAATCCAGCTCCGGCTTGGAGCAGTCCGTTCCGGGCTTCCTGGCATTACCCTGTGTGATAACGTGTTTGCCTTTCCTGTACAGTTTTGGGACTACCCCAACACTTAACTTATTAAAAACTCCTTTCTGTGAAATCTGTCTCCTGGTCGTTGCACTTGGGTTCGTCTCGTATCTGAGTCGTAACAGATAAGGTAAAACATTAAATATCGATTGGAAAGAATACCAAACCCGGACTACTTCGCTAGGACTAACCCGAGATAAGGAGGACTGGAGCACACAGAGCTCAGACCAAAAAATATATATTTAAATACGACTGACGTTTCGACGTCAACGACGTCTTCTTCAGAGTCAAATGGAAATACAGACAATGCACCGGGAGGTATATAAATACCCTCCCATCAATTACACAAAGTAAGGTGCGCATGTGTAGGACTAATATATCTCGTCATAGATACAACATACACAATGTTATCTTCTTTAACAGGGTAGAGAGAAGACCGACAAATGTCATAGGTAAATAAACTTTATGTATTTAAATATATATTTTTTGCTCTGAGCTCTGTGTGCTCCAGTCCTCCTTATCTCGGGTTAGTCCTAGCGAAGTAGTCCGGGTTTGGTATTCTTTCTATTCACTGGTCCTTCTGTTGAGCACCTACAGTTCCTTTTTTATATAGCAGGCTTGTAGCGCGTTTGGGATCACCCCCTTTATATTAAATATCGATTGTTTGTACTGTTTTCAATGAAATATATGTAACAGATAATTTACAAATCACTGCTTTCTGTTTTTATGTGCATTTTACATACTGTTCCAACTTTTTTGGAATTGGGGTTTGTATATATACAGTATATATAGGCTATATATACAGTAATTATATCATATCATGGAAAAATGCACTTTCATATGTTCAAGTTGCATGTAACTTTTCATCAATGGCACTGAGCTTATATACATGTCATTTTTGCTTCATTTCACAGTTTAGAAAATGATGTGCATGTTGAGCACACTGAAGAAGGCTGGTGCCGATACGTTTCTGCATATGTCTCAAATAAACTATTCAATTCAATAAATCTTTATTGTCCCCAAGGGCAATTTGGGTGCAGCATAGGTGCACATAAGACATGACACATTAAATACAAAATATACATAGAAAACAAAAATCAAGTGTACAGAGTGCAAGGTTTCTGCGGTTCAAAGTGCAAAAAAATCCATAAGGACTAGCCATTGATAGCAGCAATAGCCTGAGGGATAAATTATCTTTTCACCCTGGAGCTCCTGAACCTGGACAAGGAGTGGGAGGGATCAGCTACAATGGAGGTGGCTTTTCTCACAATGTTTTTTTATTGTACAGGGCAAAGAGGCTGAGGTACCCACCCCTGTGATTTTTTTTAACAGGTGTTCGCAACTCTCTAGAGCTTCATTCCTACTTTTCACCTTCAGGTTCCCAAACCAGCAGATTATGACTAAGTTTAAGATCGATTCAATAAAAGATCTATAAAACAGTGTCATGACATGTCCACATTAAAATAATTAATATTTATTCATAAAAAACCGTCTCTGTTGTGCTCTGAAGTGAACAACATTTGTGTTTTCCTCCCATTACAGTTTACTGTCAATGATTGTGCCAAGGTATTTATTAGTGCTAACCATGTTAGCATGGACGGCGCTACACCGGGGCAAGGGTGGGCTATAGCCGGGGGTAGATGAGCCCGTCTCGCTCAGTTGGATCGGTGTCGTGGACGACCGTGCTTCCTTGTGGAGCGAAGGCTCTTCCCCGGGCGTGTAGGCCGCACGGGGCCTTGAGACGAGGCAACGTTGAGCGGACAACTGGACCGGAAGAAACTGCGGGAAGAACTGGCAAGAACTGGCTGTGTAGCCCCTTTTATAAACGTTATTGCCAGTTGCGCATTCCGCTGTGCAGTATCATGTTACAGTGCGGAAATCACAACTGGTACAACGTCCTACGTCACTTCCAACGTGGAGGAGGAGCCTCCTGTGGACTGTATGGAATTGTAGTTCCTGTTGTCCCTACAGTAGTTAAAGAGGAGCACGGTCCATTGATGGAACAGGACTTATGCCCAAAAGATGATACAGTTGCCGTGGCGAAAGCAAAGGGAAACCACAAATCTTCATCATACTTTACTCGGGGTAAACCTGGTGCTTTTCAAAAACAACAGAAATGGAGGGCTCGTGGACACTGACCATGCAGCTGACAGATCATTCCTGAGGATTCACACATTCCTGTATAAATTGTCTAATTTGCAAAATTTTTGCTAAAATAAAACATTCAGAGAAACGTATGCACTTTTGTCCATGTACATACTCATTTCCATTTCATGTGCTACCTATCGATATGAGCCATGCCTGCAATATCTTCATTAAAAATACACTGCGAAAGCTGACATATGATGGTCTTATGGCTACTCGGTGCATATGTTGCTGTCTTTTGTCTTTGTTGTTTTAGTTTATTGCTTTTGCTCTCTCTCTTTCCATGCGGCAAGTGTATGGTGGAAACCCCGAACTGCCACATCCCCCTCCCCTCCCTTCCAGTTCACAGATCTGGCACTGACTGGGGGCGGAGCTTGTGCTGGCTTTGAGATCACAGATCTGGCACTGACTGGGGGCGGAGCTTGTGCTGGCTTTGAGATCACAGATCTGGCACTGACTGGGGGTGGAACTTGTGCTGGGTTTGAGATCACAGTGCTGGCATTGACTGGGGGTGGAGCTTGTGCTGAGTTTGAGATCACAGAGCTGGCACTGATTGGGAGTGGAGCTTGTGCTGGGTTTGAGATCACAGATCTGGCACTGACTGGGGGCAGAGCTTGTGCTGGGTTTGAGATCACAGTGCAGGCGTTGACTGGGGGTGGAGCTTGTGCTGGGTTTGAGATCACAGAGCTGGCATTGACTGGGGGTGGAGCTTGGGCTGGGTTTGAGATCACAAAGCTGGCACTGACTGGGGGCGGAGCTTGTGCCGGCTTTGAGAACACAAAGCTGGTACTGACTGGGGGCGGAGCTTGTGCTGGGTTTGAGATCACAGTGCTGGCATTGACTGGGGGTGGAGCTTGGGCTGGGTTTGAGATCACAAAGCTGGCACTGACTGGGGGCGGAGCTTGTGCCGGCTTTGAGAACACAAAGCTGGTACTGACTGGGGGCGGAGCTTGTGCTGGGTTTGAGATCACAGTGCTGGCATTGACTGGGGGTGGAGCTTGGGCTGGGTTTGAGATCACAAAGCTGGCACTGACTGGGGGCGGAGCTTGTGCCGGCTTTGAGAACACAAAGCTGGTACTGACTGGGGGCGGAGCTTGTGCCGGCTTTGAGAACACAAAGCTGGTACTGACTGGGGGCGGAGCTTGTGCTGGGTTTGAGATCACAGAGCTGGCATTGACTGGGGGTGGAGCTTGGGCTGGGTTTGAGATCACAAAGCTGGCACTGACTGGGGGCGGAGCTTGTGCCGGCTTTGAGAACACAAAGCTGGTACTGACTGGGGGCGGAGCTTGTGCTGGGTTTGAGATCACAGTGCTGGCATTGACTGGGGGTGGAGCTTGGGCTGGGTTTGAGATCACAAAGCTGGCACTGACTGGGGGCGGAGCTTGTGCCGGCTTTGAGAACACAAAGCTGGTACTGACTGGGGGCGGAGCTTGTGCTGGGTTTGAGATCACAAAGCTGGCATTGACTGGGCGTGGCGCTTGTGCTGGCCTTGAGATCACAGAGCTGGCACTGATTGGGGGCGGAGCTTGTGCTGGGTTTGAGATCACAGTGCTGGCATTGACTGGGGGTGGCGCTTGTGCTGGCCTTGAGAACACAGAACTGGCACTGATTGGGGGCGGAGCTTGTGCTGGGTTTGAGATCACAGATCTGGCACTGACTGGGGGCGGAGCTTGTGCTGGCTTTGAGATCACAGATCTGGCATTGACTGGGGGTGGAGCTTGTGCTGGGTTTGAGATCCCAGATCTGGCACTGACTGGGGGTGGAACTTGTGCTGGGTTTGAGATCACAAAGCTGGCATTGACTGGGCGTGGCGCTTGTGCTGGCCTTGAGAACACAGAGCTGGCACTGATTGGGGGCGGAGCTTGTGCTGGGTTTGAGATCACAGTGCTGGCATTGACTGGGGGTGGAGCTTGTGCTGGCCTTGAGAACACAGAGCTGGTACTGATTGGGGGCGGAGCTTGTGCTGGGTTTGAGAACACAGAGCTGGCACTGATTGGGGGTGCAGCTTGTGCTGGGTTTGAGATCATGGTAGTTAAAGAGGAGGCACGGTGCATTGATGGAGCAGGAATTGACTGATGCCCAAAAGATGATACAGTTACCGTGCCGAAAGCAGAGGGAAACCACATATCTTCATCATACATTATGATGTACTCGGGGTAAACCTGGTGCTTTTCAAAAACAACAAAAATGGAGGGATCCCGGACATTGTCCACACAGCTGTCATAGAGCATGGATGCTCCGCCATCTTTGGAAGGTGGGCGGAGGTAGCTGGAGTCTCCTTTGGTGTAGCCGCCGACCAACACCCGGCAAACAAACATGGTCCTCATTCCTGAGGAGCCGGTGTAACTCTGGGAGTACTTCGCATCCCTAGCAAAGTAACTCCCTGTAAAAACAGAAAAATTGTATAATTTGCTAAATTGTTGCTGAAATAAAACATTCAGATGCATGTATGCACTTTTGTCCATGTACACGCTCATTTCCATGTGAATTGCTACTTATCGATATGGCTGCAATATCTTGATTATAAATATACTGCAAAAGCTGACATATGATTGTCTTATGGATACTCAGTGCATATGCTGCTTTTTTTCAAGTTTAGCCAACATTAGCCGACTAGCTATAAAAGCACATTATATTACAGACCAGGATACGTATAACATATGGATGTTAATCGCTTTTGGCTTGCAAGTAGGGAAGGCCAACGAAGTAAGCGCAGTGAATCTGTGAGTAAATCATTAACAGAAACATCAGCTAATAGAAGATGTTCACACCTACCTTTCCCGTAAGCTGTTCCATGTGTTCCACAGAGCCTCCAGTCAAAGTTCTGCTTGCAAATGGCGTCGACGTGCGTGGAGTCTGTGCCGTGGAACAGCAGTCTTTCATTGACATTTCTCCCAGCATTATTTTTTCTCATCAGATCCTTTTGCCTGCAAAATATTTTTTATACGTGTTAATACATGCTGTGTTTACTTTATATTTCAATATAATTTAACGACACTCATCTAGTTGAGAGATTTCTCCTTCTTGTCACAGTCTGACAGACTTTGTGCTGAATACCAATGAACTCTCCTCTAGCTCACTGTTAGAGATATTAAATGGTGGAGTGATATTCACCATAAATGCCTTCCTTAAAGACCATGCAAAGTCATTGGCAAATAATGGTGCTTTCTATCTCAAAATGACACAGAAAAGCTTGTTCATGCTTTTTTCTCTTCTAGGTTAGACTACTGCAGTACTTTCTTGTCTAGCAGCTAAACCTATAATCTGCTTCCCCTTCAGCTGGTGGAAGACTAAGAACAAGATAATCACACAAAGCGCTCCTTCTTGGTTGTCTTCATTAGCACATGAACAATTACCGTGCCAAGGAAAAAGGTTTGTTACTAATATATAAAAACATTTTATTTTTAACAGTCCACCATATTTATCACCGAAATATGACCATATGGTCACAGGATTAGGCTGTTCCCTCTGTCATAAAGGTTTTCAAAGGTGTTAAAAGTTTTAAGTTTATTCATTTATTCATCACTTATAAAAAAGTTTTATAAGACACCAAAGCTTTACCACATTCGGCAGGAACCAGCTTTTAAATCTAGCTTTTCACTGTCCCTTTTAACCCTTATATATATGTTTTATCTGAGTCACTCTTTCTCAAACTACATAATAAAAACCACTTCAGTCACCAGACCTGCACGTATTTGAACTTACTGAAAAATAAGTTCAAATTAATGCTCAATATACACTCCGCTAAGTGCAATAATACTTGCTCCATTTCACATTGTCTCACAAAATGAAATTGACTTGTTACATAGCATTTTTGTGATATTTATTTTATATTACATATTAACAACTTATCTCATCTAAAAATGAGTCAGTGTTCGCCATTATGGGACAAAAATCTTCTTATTTGTTCAGAGACTGTACTGCTTTACTCCACCTCTCCTAAAAACCTAACCACAAAATAACACAAGCACTCAAACTGATCAACGAAGGAGGGCCCATTTGCTTCTGCTGATAGAACTTGAACCTGAAAAATATTTTGTAGTCCAATTAATCTGTTTCATTAATTTAAAAACCACAATGAAATCCTCCAAGTATTGTATGTTTGCAGATGCAATAGCAAACTGCAAATTGTAAATGTAGTTTATTGAAACATTACATTAAAATATTTATTCATAAAATAGGAAAATCATTGCATGCACATCTGACAGCCCCTACTTTTACACAGTTTGCATTTAATATGGAAGGCTAATGACATACCACTGAAAGACTTCCCACAATGCTCTGTTCTGGACCCTCTCAACACTGGCTAATCGATATCCCCTCATCGTTTGATGGAACAGACTCAGGATCTTCTGGTATTCATCGGAGGAATCCTGCAGAGTTATTTTCTGGATATGAAAGCACACAAAAGGCCACCTTATATAATACTCACCTGTTCAATGCTGTGAAACAGTGGCACAATTCAAATATGAGAGTCAATTGCCCCTTTCTTCAGTTTAGCTGGAAAATTAGCCAGCCTCATGTGTAAGGGTTACACCTCACTGCTATAAGTCTAGCAAAACTGGTGCCGTCCAACACACTGGACGTTCCAACCAGTTGTGTCAACTCTGTGAAAATGGGTCCAAGGTAAAGGTGGCGATTCAAAACTACAAATGTAATAATAAACTATGAGACACAAGGAAATGGTTGAATAGCAAGAGGAAACAATATGACAAATATGTCACACTTCCGTGAGTCGTCCTCTGGGACTCTGGGCAATATCTGAGCCCCCACATTCCTGCTGTGCCCATCACTGCTACAGGAAGTGCTGTTTCCAGACACCAAAGCCAGAGCATCTTGAGATCTCCCAAGATCTGACTGACTGGGTTCCAAGAATAAGCATCAGCTGGCTCTACCCCAAACAGTACATGCCACTGTCCCTTTGTATTTATTGATTAGCAGATTAAATAAACATCTGTTTTTGTGTCTGCACGGCTTAATTAGGTTTCCCATGTGAAATTGCATTAAAGTCAAGTGGTACCTTGTATCCAGTGTCGGGCAGCATGGATTTGTCCCAGTACGCAGGCACCGCCTTGAAATTATGAGATGGCCTGCTTTTGCTGAAACCAGGAAGTAAAAATAAAAACAGACTTAAAAAACAAACCGGGACAAAAAATGTTTAAGTTGGTGCATTTTATTTTAAAGGTTATGTAAAATGATTTATTCTGTGCTATTCAACACTGCTTGTAATTTTCCATCTGATCAGGGGTTGCTGAGTAATCGTGTGAGTCAGGTGACAATATATCACAGGCCTAACCTCAAGTCCTATAGGCCTTGAGCAAAAAGCAAAAAGGGAGTCTGTAGCTGGGCAGTAGGATTAAGTTTTACTTTTCTACCTAATGAGGTGGTTGTCCTTGATACTGACAAACACACGGTTCCACACCATCTCTTAGAGGGGATAAAGGATCGCTGTAAATAGTGCTTTTTTAGTACGGTGTTGACTTTGTTGGCAGGCATACTCTATCTGCACAAATAAATATGCTTTTAATTAGATCAGTGTTTTCCTGACTGGACAGCCTCTCTATCACAAGACAAAGGTGGATTTTTTCTCATCAAGCCAACAAATGTTTTTTATTTTAAAATTTAACAAAGTAATAATTTTCTAAACTAACCCATAATTAAAAAATGGTAAGATATTATACATCAGAGGACTGCATGCGCTTCAGTTTCAGTGCTGCTTGTGCAGATGTGTAGGGGGGCCATGGTAGTGACTCAAGAGCCCAAATGACTGATTCCAAATAAGGCAGTAAAAACGTAAGCTGACCCCACCTTGTCCTGGCTTTCTGAGCTCCGGCCGTCGAGACAAAAACAGGTCGTCTTCTCACCAGCCTTACGGTGCCGTGTTGTTCGTTTGTCTGAAGCATGTCTGCAGAAAGTTTTGAGAGTGCCAAACTTATACCAGCAAGGGGAACATCACAGAAGCATGTCTAAACTAGTTCATTTTGGTTTGTATACTAGAATTCGTAGTTAGCTGATTATTGTATTTTCAGTGTGGTACACGGTTATACCTTGGAAAAATAGCTTGTAGGCCTGTGACCCCACCGTGAACTCCAGCACCCCACTGCTGTCCTCTTGGTACTTCCTCTCCAGATCTTCACTAGTGATGGAGGACAGCCGGTGTTGTCCTTCCTGTCAAAAACACAGCATTTAAATTCAAGTTGAAGGCTCGGTTCCACAGAATTATTCCCAACAACAAATAACAGCAAAGCAGATTCAAATATTAATACTGAAACAAATTATAAAGATTAAAAATAACGTAACATTTACATTACATTACTACATTTAGGGATGGCAATTTTGGATGTGAAAACTATTTTAGATAACTTAATTGCAACTTCACAACTATCTAGTTTTTTGTTTTTGCTTTTTGGGGAGGGGTACACACAGTAAGGTTTTGCACGGAGGCTTGGCAGGACTCAATATCTAAGTTTCTTTAATGTGATTTCTCACATACCAGGGATGAGTACTGGATCCAGTTGTCATACTCGTCCTGCCAGTACCAGGCCCATTCCGTGGTGAGGACGAAGGTGGGCTGAAGCACAGAGGAAACCGTGGAGAGGCGCCTCACTTGGGCCGAACCGCAGGTCATAGCATCAAAATACACAGGCGGGGCTCCTTGGCTGAAGGCAGATGAGCGATAAGACAAACTTTCATTGATAATGTTTTATGCCTGATTTATGGACTCAACCATAGTTGAGTCCATAAATCAGGCATAAAACATTGTCAATGGGTTCTGAGTTTTGTCCTATAAGAATAATTAAGCATGTGTGTGTATTGATCAATGATTTGGTGTAGCAGGTGAGGGCTGATCTTTGGATAGGCCTCTGCCCTCCCAGACCAGACATCTAGGTGCCATAAGTTGATGTCGGGCATGACTAATGGCATGTTATTATGGAACACAGAGACATGCCCTGACAGATAAAATGGACATGTGCGTCAAGTCAAGGCCTCCGAAGGTATTTAAGCCTGATTAGGCGACCAGTGTGTTGAAGGTTGCTGTAAAACTTGTACTGGGTTTCAGTGACCTTCCCGCTGGCTGGCTTGACATACAATAAACTTTTACTTTTTCTAGTAAAGTGTGGTGATTTCTTGCATTGTCTTGACTTGGATTACTAGGAAAGAAGCTGCACTGCAAAAGCCATATCTTAACAAGCATTTTAATCTTATGTTTAGACTTTAGAATCTTATTTCTGTTACTTTTTTGCTAAATAAGACAAAAAGATTGCCAGTGGGGTGAGATAGTTTTACTAATTTCCAGATTTGCCAGTGAGGTAAGATAATTTCATTTATCAAGCAAAAAGTAACTTAAAACAAGCTAATATTTTCCACTTCAGAGAAAAAAAAAAAGATTTTAAGTCTCATTACAAGACTAAAGCACTTGTTAAGTTTTTTGCAGTGGGGTCCTAACAGCATTTAGACAGTCCCAATGCTAGATGTACCTGTAGACATTGGCGGGGACGCAGAAGTCATATTCGATCTTCTCGTTGTCCGGGAGAGCTGACCAGCTGTTTCCATTTCTCACCTCCCATTTGTAAGGCAAGCTGGAGTGTTCTCTCCAGCATCTGTCTGGAAAACAAATTAACGCATGTGAAGTGAAACAAGTAACACAGCAGGGGAAACTAATAACCCTTTTGGTGTCTGTCTCCAGAGATAATATCCAGAGAGTATTTTTATAATGCATCAGTCAGTCACTCACACACGCAGAGACACACGTAAGGTTTTTTTTACCTCCTTGATTGCAGCTACCCTTGACAAAGTAAAGACAGATCTCAGTCTTTTCTGTGAAAAGATATTTTCATTAGAACATGGTGGAAAATTGCTCACTGAGAAAGATTTTTACCAGCAATAAATAAACAGCAAGTAAAATTCAGGCCCCAGCAACAGTATTTGAACAGTTCGAAACTCGACTAGCATTTGTGTTCCAATCTCTGAGCTAAAAACTGTACTAGTAATCAATGGGTTCAACTGAAGAGTCACAGGGAAATACAGAACTCAGGAGTGCAACAGTATTACTAAAACTATTAAGTATCTATAAATTCATGACATTTTCCTACACTCCATTATAGTAAGAAGTCAACATTGATGCTAAAGTGGAGATAAAGTTGGCCTGGTACACTTTAAGCCAGTGGTCCCCATCCCTGTTCCTGGAGATCAACTGTCCTGTAGGTTTTCACTCCAACCATATCAAAGCACCACAGCTAGAGATCTCATTGAGCAGCTAATTAGTAGAATCAGGTGTGCCAAATTAGGGTTGAAATGAAAACCTACAGGATGGTAGATCTCCAGGAACAGGGTTGGGGACCACTGCTTTATGTTGTACATAGCCTATATGGACCCAGAGCTTTCATACTGGATATGGGTCTCTATCAGCCATGTCCATCATTGAGACTGAGTTAGGTCTCTGCCTATCCCTTTCGCTGAGTAGCTGAGGTGATTAGTACTCCTGAGATCTAACCATCGCTCCCAGTATAAACTATCAATTAAATTGATTAATCAGTCAGCATCTGGGGTCCCTTCCTATTCCTACCTCCTAGCATTTTCTTCTGATGTAAATATTTAATGATTGTAATAGAATGTTTTATGGGTTTGAATATGAATATGATGTATATTATTGTTCTAGGCTTGCATTGGATGCACTTATGTTATCTTTCATTGTACTTAATTCTTGATAAGACTGCTATGCTAAACGAATGCAATGAAACGTAATAATTTACAGGATACAATATGAAGTGCATTACCTCGGCCTGTCCTGCTGTTGTTTGCATTTCCTCCATGTGTTTGCTGCTTGTTGCTATTGCTGTTGTCACGGTTGTTCATGGCCTGTATGTTCTGGTAGACGAACAGCATGGAGCCAATCAGCTCACTGGGCACTCCTCTCTCTTGCAAGGTTTTCAGGGGGTGGGGCTCAAAGAAGTCATGTGACCTGCTGCATTCCCCCCCTGCCCTACAGGTACCTCTGAGGTACCTGTCACAGATGTGAAGCCTCCTACAGCTCTCCTGATCAGGGCAGTTTCCGTACTCTCCATCACCTTTGTTGTATGAGAAGCACGCCTGACAAGAAAAAAAGTCACCTTGTAGTGGATCAGGATGGTCTGAGAGGCCCAGAATCATAATCAGCAGATCACAGGTGTGAAATTTGTGTGGGGTACAGCTGAACACGCTCCACTGCCTGAATTAATTCAGGAAATACAAGCTGTATTTCAGGAATGATAAAAATGTCAGTCGACATTGGCTTTGCAAATGAGTAGGCTACTGTAATGACGCACAGCAAATATGTAAGAAATACACTCAACAAATAGGAAAAAATTATTCCAGTCAGGACAACCAGTGTCATACGGTGAAAAAGGGTAAGCTATTTTGAAGCAGAATTTTTTTTTTTTAAACCCTGCAGTTAGACTCTCAGTTTCTCTGCACACGCCCGTGCACTAATAAAAACTTCTTTTTTTTTTACGTTCAATGTTACTGAATTGTCGGCCTATTGTGGTCTCCCATGGCGCGAGATTACCGTGTGGACCGGAATAAATGAATCCAGGTGGTATAGCTACTCTAATGGAGGATTTACCGGAGGCACGAGGGTGCTGTCGTTCTGAAGCAGCAATGTGCAAAGTTCGGTCCTGTCCAGGTCCTGCAGATCATTGTCTCTCAGCACTCGAGCGTTGTGCTCCGAGTCCATGTCATGACAGAAGCGGCACCCTCGCCTAAAGACAAATTTTAAGACAAGAAAGAAAATTAATTTCCCCGAGTTCCCCGATTTTCATGTCAAAGTTCCAATCTCACTTTCTTTATTAAATCATGTAATCATCTTTCTGTACAAGAGAATAAATAAGTCTAGCACATTATGCCACTCCTACTCCTGTCGACCTTAAGAAAAGCTAAGGGGAGGAAACGTCAGCTCTTTACAGAATATAATTTGATGCAATTAATTAGCCTTTTGGCAATACAATAAAATATTTGTAATATGCATATATATCTGGCCTATTTTATGCTATTTCTCCGGGGGAAAGTTTAAATCTTAGCCTACCGTCCCAAGCTGCTCCTACAGTCTCCATAAAGGTAAAATTTGCACAGGTGCAAATTGCAGCAGTCAGTGCATTCCCAGGCTTTACACAGTCTTACTTTAGTATTAGCGACAACTCGTTTGTTTCCATTTAACGTAACAACGAAAAACTGATAATTTCCCATGACTGTGTCAATGACGCCTTTAACGTCCAGAAGCCCAGAGCCAATATCAACCAGGTCTCCGTAATCCATCGCCCCATGATTGCTGCAAATAAGTTTTATCATAAAAGACACTTCCATTTTATGTAGTCTTAACCTCAAAATAGACCTACTCCTCTAAACCAGTGTATGATTATTGTCAGGAGCTGATATCGTCCAATTCTCACCACCGGCTGACTGACTACTGTATACAAAGCAGTAATGCACAAACGTAGTTATAGCTACTCGCTCTTCCACTTCTATGGAAAACGAAACCTAAGCGTTTACTTCCGTCAAGGCCGTGTAAGTTCCATGCTTATCGGTTTAGGTCAAATACAACTACTGGGTGTTATGCTTTTCAGAAATATGACCTTCAGTCACTGGACGAGGAATATTGGAAAATTGTTGTGTTCTCCACTCCAGGAAAGTTAGCAAAACTGTAAAAAATTAAAAACACACAGAGCAACATGTAGCATTCAGCTAGCAAGAGAGTATAAATAATAGCCTATCCCCACAATAACCTTCAAATAGGCTAAGATGTTTTGTCCTGTTGAACCATTTGTAAACGTCATGCAACATAAATTTCACAACTGCAAAAAAGTACATTCTGAACCTTACCAATAATGTGTGAAAACATAGTTAAAGCATAACTTCAATACTGAGGACCAGATGTAGGCCTACGTAGCCTACATAAAACTCGCAGCGCAAATTGCGGCCTGTCGAGAGTATGTTTGTTCTCCAAATCTGCATTAAATTAACGTTTTATTTACTAAAGTAGGGATATAGCTAATTACGCAATCAGCGAATGGAACTGCACATCGAATTTTGCGCATGAAACAGACTAAAAAAAAACACTCACGTTTAGCGCGTTGCATGTCTTCATTGGATGTGGGGCAATTGATGGTAGGCTACAACTGGTGCGCCATAAGAGCGTATCCAGCACTACGGACAGCGCATGACAAAATTCGCACTGCAGAGTATTCTGTTGCCGTATATTTATGGTAGAACACCTTAAATATGAAAACACAGAAAATCCGTAAAATTAATGTAATTTTCAGTACTTGAACAAGGTGAACATAATGTAGGCTAATAACGAATTTAAATGTTTAAAAGACCATTAAAATACGTGAGACCCTCTAGATTTCACTTTTTCTGTTTTAAATGTTAATTTACGGTAGCAGAGGTCCACAACATTATCACTACATGAATGCAAATCGGAAAACACATTCGCCTAACAAATTACAAGACATAAATACAAATATGAAAAGGGTCAATCCTGTTCACCGGTGCCTTTTAATGTCCCCAGGAAATCCTACTTCATATTTGATGTAAAATGTTGAAAATGTTTATTCTAAAAGGCTTCAATTATAGGTTTAGGTCTTCCTTATTATATAAATAACAAAAAAGGGTCTTTACAAGAAATATTAGTCATTAAATAATAAAATACTCAAATTATTTGCTCATTATTTTATAGACTAAGTTCAAATCTTTCTAGTCATACATATTTTTCATGGAAAATAAATTTTAAAAAATCATTTTTGTGATTTACTGTCTGTCCCTCAAATAATTTTCCACCCAGTTTGTTTTTTGTTTTTCTCCTTTAACACAATAGCCTATACTTCCCATGACATAATGTTCAAGAAATTACATCATTTCCTTTGGAGGTAATTCAACAGAGCCAACTGAAGTAGTATGAACTGTCAGTTTTATCTTTTTTTCCAAGTTTTATAATGTCAACCTGCTTGTCACAGCCTTAAAGTTCCACCGTTAGGCTACTTTATTAAGAAAATTAATTAAATTAATATCATTTCAAAACTTGTTTTATATAAGAAGTAAAATGCTGTTCACATTTAGGGTCTCATGCTAGCTAGAGCATGATCACTCACAGAGCTAGGGCTAACATAGTTGAAAAAATTCCTCCCCGTTAGCTGTGTTAACCTAACAGGGTGGCACATGCACCTAACAGGGTGGAAATGTTAACTATTAATGCAATGTAATATAGTGCCCTGCATAATATTTGGGATAGTGAAGCATTTTTTATTCTCTGGCATGTAAAGGATATGCAACCAAATACTAAAACATGACTACTTTATTTTACATTATGTTAATGTGTCCCTATATTTCTAAGAGCCCTGAAATAGGGGAACTATGTAAAAAAAAAAAAACTGTTATCATTTCTAAATGGTGAATCCAATACTTTCTAATAAAAGCTGAAAATATGTACTTTAACGGCATATGAATTGTTTGATTTCAAATCCTAACTTTTGGAGTATAGAGTCAAAAGAAGAAGAAATGCTTGACTGTCCCTTAAAGAAATTGGCCGGTGTTCTCAGACCCCAGGTTAGTTGTTGATATTGTCTATGTCGAAATGTAAATCAGCCATTATTTATTCATTTTGCATCCCCTCTCGCCGTGTACGCGCGTTCCGAAAATTGGGAAGTTTGCCAGCCTTTGCCAGCCATTGCCATCCATTCTATTCCAAACGAGTGTTTAGCAGCTCCCATAGCTGTATCTTTGTTTTGTCCAACACAAGTAAGCGCATATGAACTGCCCCGGGTAGGTAGTTTTCTCCAATAGTTCCACCCTGTTATGTTACATTCCACCCTGTTAGCTGAACAATTTCAAAGAATAAATTGACAATAATTTCAAATGTTCTGCATGTTTTTGTGTTTATTTGCATAGATGGAAGGGATTAATTGAACACATGCCATTTTTTGCTGAATTCTGTTATTTGCCTTTTTTTTTGTTCAGAATTAGTGACAAAAAAAAAACGTCGGTTAAAACTTAACAAAACACAATGAACACATAAAAAATTGTTTAGTAATTATTTTTAGAATAGAATAAGGGACACATAATTCACAAGAAAATGTAAATATTCTTATGCAATTGCATTTTTAACACTTTGTCATTGTTATTCATAGCCTATGTTCTAACAGGGTGGAATAGTGTCACGGTCCATGTCTGAACAAACTGCCCATAATTATAAGGATTTAAGTGCCTGAGCTTCGCCAATATGTTTTGCAGACAGTTAAACGTATCCATTTTCTGATTAAATGTTAAAACATGAAAAATCTATACTATGTTTTTAAAAAGTTACCAGGTCAACAAAAGTTAACAGGATTGACCAAAAATATACAATTGTGCCAGAATCAGTTCTGTGGTCCGAATCAACGCCCTTATTGAGTAGCGGCTAGCCTATGCTATTTGACTCGGCCTACATTGCATGAGAACGTTAAGTTAGCGAATGTTCTGTAATGTACTGTAGGCTAGGCTACTTAAAATTCCTGAATTATATATTTCCGGGTTTGCGCTGATAATAGATGGAGGATATTTTTCGCGTAGTACTGTATGTCACTAAACAGTAGGTCTAGGCTATGCAGTAACCAGTAGGCTAGGCTATACAGTTGTATGCTGGTAGTAGGCTACACATGACGCAGTAGATACGGCTCTGATTAAGCCTACGCAGCCTAAGGTTGGATCGAGAGTAGACAGGACTTAGCGAGGTGAGTTATTTTATTCGTAAAAAATCCTAAGTAGGTCCATGTTTGTTTAAGAAAGTATCTGCACTTTTCTTAACATTACATTACATTCATTTAGCAGACGCTTTTATCCAAAGCGACGTACAGTAAGTGCATACAGATACATCATCAAGATCACTACAGAACAGACAAGACAAAGCACATCCTTCCCATAATGTAGCAGCTATCCCTAGTAATATACGTTGACTGTAGTTCACAGTAAGCTGTGGGTAAATCAGCAATACTACACTTCTATTCTAAATACTATTATAAACTATAATAAACAGACAGGAAAACACAGGGAACTAGTAAACACAGGGAACTGATATTCCTAGGTTAGGATATCAGTCAAGGTGGAGTCTGAAGAGGTGTGTCTTCAGGCCTCGACGGAATGCAGGCAGGGTTGGAGTAGAACGTAGGGGAATGGGAAGTTCATTCACATTCATTAACATTAGCAGCATTAACTTTTGCAATTAATTCGTCCACGAATTGAATTAAAATTAATTGATATGACTACAAACGATATAACCTACACACCAGCTAAATTACAATATATCCAGAAGTATGGTAATCATTGTTACAAGTAGCCTAATGTTAATCAAAAAACTAGGCAAATTTTAAAAATAAAAGAACTCACCATCTAAATTCGGTGGTGTCATTTTCACAAACGTTGCGAAACGCGATGTCTTCCTGTCATTCAGGCGGCAGATTAGCTGAGTTCACGTTAATTGATTAAAATAAATGCTGATTAATTTCCCCAACTGCAGTGTCGTACCATATCCATATCATAAAGATCAAAGGCCAAAGCAGTTTCGTTACGAGATGTTTAACAAGCATATGAATTCATCCTATTTGAACCCAAGGAAAACCAATGATTGTCTCTCAGTTCTTTGTTTTGCTATAGGTTCATGTTCAAAATGTTAGCTGTTAAGAAATTAAGTTGGTGAAATAGGCTACAAATAAAGGGCTTTTCTGCCTTGCCATAATTTCACTCCCCCCTATGTCTTTGCAATGCAAGGACTGATAGACACCAAATAGTTACATTAGAACATGAAGTTATAGCAAATCATGAGTTTAGTTAATTAGTTTGCTTGTTTTTTGAACTTTAGTAAATTCAACGGAAGACATAATCAGCCACACTTAGAATATCTCCGCCCATTATTTGCACGATCCTCTCTTTATTGCATACGAATTTGCAAGGTGAGAGGCGTACCTCGTGATGACTCACGTAGATGACAGGCAAACTGCATCATGGGCCCTATTCTGTAGGGTCCTTCTTGCAGGAAAACTAAAGGCTAAAGGCCTGGATGTTACCAGGACACTGGTAGCCCACTCAGTTCTTGGGGTAAGCTCTGCGAGTCACACATCTCCCCTCGTTTGCTATGGGCTGTAGTACTTCACATTGGTCCTGGGCCACGGTTATTACACTGGGAGTTGGACTGTGTTTTGTGCTTCCCTAGTACACGGGACGTGCCAGGCACCACCAGCTTCAATACAAGGTCAAAGTTGTGAGCGGAGTACTCGGAAGTTTGCGAGAAGAGAATGTTAACTGAGGAGGAGTTGCCCTGCAGTGTCCTATATGCTTGTTCAGGGATGGTGGGAGCCTGCTTCAGCATTGGACACGCTACTGTATGTCAGGGCCAGACCACATATCATTCCCCATAGGTGGATCTCAAACATGAGATGATGAAAGAGAACTAATTCAACATGAACAAAGTACAGTTTTTAAAAGTGGTCTTCAAAAAGCTGCTTGAGAGGATCAGGGGGGTGTACAACGAAGCATAATTACTAGCTGGGTAACTGTACTGAGTAAAATCTTTTTACTTCAGTCCGTGTTCCAGATTTGGGATGGCTCTGGGTTTTACTCGGTGCAGTTATCCAACTAAGTAATCCTGCTTTGTAGTATACCCCCCAGGTCAAACAACTTATATGTTTACATGCATACAATTTAAAAAATGAACAATTGGGAGCCTTTTGTGCACTGCAATAAACAGTGTAGTTTATTAAAATTTCATGAGTGATAAAATTCATCACTTCATATTTGTGACTTTGTACTTCATCATCTTTGTACTTCAACATATTCAATATACCCATTGATTCCAATATTTAACAGAAATAACGCAAGTCTGAAAAGTAAATATAGTTGAAGCAAAAAGTTGACTAATTTTTCTATAGAGTTCAATAGGAAAATAGGTCAGGAGAAACAACCCTTAAAGTGATCCATCCATATCTAGTGCATATCTGGCAGCATAGTGATGGTTTGAGACCTCAGACCCTAGGTGACTTACAGACATTTACCCAACCATGTGTTCCATACTATTCCTGTGTTATTTACATCTTAATCTAGTCCCACCCCCAAAATCCCAGAGAGATCCATTCAAATGCAGAGAGATTGTAGTATCGCTTGTAAGAGTACCTGCAAATAAGATATCAAGAGTCTTTTGATGTTGTTGGGTTACATACATCAGCAAGTCATGACACGCAAAGGATATGCAACCAAATATTAAATATGGTAACTTTATTAAAGTTTATGTTAATTTGTCCAATTACTTTTGGTTCCCTAAAATGGGGGGGGGGGGGGGGGGGGGGGGGGGGCTATGCATAAAAATGGCTTCAATTGCTACACCATTCACCCAATATGGATGTAAAAACCCTCAAATTAATGCTGAAAGTCTGCACTTTTCCATTTCAAATCCAATGTGCTGGAGTACAGAGTCAAAACAACAAAAATTGTGTCACTATCCAAATACTTATGGACCTGACTGTATATTTTATCCACGGCCACAAAAAATGAAAATATTGATAAGAACCACTGGACATGAACTGCAAAGCCCTGCTGATATATTTCTGCATTATCCTGCAAAATGTATTAACCGACATAAACATAATAATAAACATTAGTAGTGTATCTGCATATAAATTAACCTGTATCACACAAAGGGACTTTTTCTAACTTTCACATTCATGTAGTAAAAGTTATTTCATATAAAAACATAAGTTTGGCTTATTTTTGCCTAAATGTGCAGATAATTTGGAGAATAAAATCTAGTCCGGAAATTCAATTAATTACATGCAAAACATACAGCAATACATCGTAAAATACTGATTAAAAGGTGCTGTAAGGAGGAAACAAATAACAGAACTGAGTTCAGAGCTGGATGTCAACGACGCACAGCAATAAAGGGCTCCCTTACGCGTATTTCACTCGAGAGATAAAGTGTTGAAGTGGCATCTTTCAAAAGGGAAACAGACTTAACTAATGACGCAAGAACTGTCTGTATCTCTGGTGGAGGAATAGGTTGCTTGAGGTGGTGTGGGTGGGACATATGACGTTGAAGGTGCGTACGTTGGACGTGGGTTTGGTTTCGGTGGGACGTAGGCAGGTTTCGGTGGGACGTAGGCATGGGAATTCCACTCGTCCCCACTGTACTGGATGAGGTACTCGGGGTAAACCTGGTGCTTTTCAAAAACAACAAAAACGGTGGGATCGTGGACTTTGTCCACGCAGCTGTCGTAGAACACGGAGTCTCCGCCATCTTTTGAAGGCGGGCGGAGGTAGCTGGAGTCTCCTCTTGTGTAGCAGCCGACCAACACCCGGCAAACAAACATGGTCCTCATTCCTGAGGAGCCGGTGTAACCGTGGGAGTACTTTGCATCCCTAGCAAAGTAACTCCCTGGAACAATGATAGTCAAGAGTAAATAAAGAAGCAGTGTTAGCCCAATGACACAATCAATTATTACTTAAATGGACAAAAGTTCTGGTTTTGGTTTTGAGTTCCCCTTTAATATTTGCCATTGGATGGACTCATTTTGGCCATGTCAGGTTATCCCGCATAACGTGGCAGGAGACAGAGGAGCTTGATGCTGGAATTGAGTATAAACAGGCACCCGGCAGCGTGCATCATAGGCAAATCAAAAAATCCAAAAACCAGCATGGCGCATTCGGAACCACCAGTTGGCGTTTGACATCATTCGCTGGTGTTTCGCAAGCAGATTTGTTAAGACTGAGGAAAGTTCTAATCATAACATTATCTCCGAACCAAATGATAGCAGAAACACAATATTTGCTGGGTTATAAAAATGTTACAGGCTCAAATTACATTGCTTTACCAACCAAGAGGTACACTGTTGCACATCCACTTGGTTATTTCCATTTGGAGTTTCCCCTTTCATATATTAATTTATTCATTTAACTGACAAAAATCTTGGACAAACCTTTCCCGTAGGCTGTTCCATGCGTTCCACAGATCCTCCAATCAAAATTGTGGTTGCAAATGGCGTCGATGTGTTTGGAGTCTGTGCCGTGGAACAGCTGTTTTTCTGTTACATTTCTACCGCCATTATTTTTTCTCATCAAATCTTTTTGCCTAGAAAAATAAATATGCATATTTTAGTACTCCTTGATATATATATTGAGCCACTCTATAGGGCCCAGCATGCACTTGTATTTAGTTAGGGCCTTTACTGACTGAGCCACTCTATAGGGCCCAACCTGTCCTTGGATTGAGTCAGAGCCTTTACTGACCGAGTCACTCTATAGGGCCCAGCCAGTGCTTGGATTGAGTCAGAGCCTTTACTGACTGAGTCACTCTATACGGCCCAGTCTGTGCTCGGACTGAGTCAGAGCCTTTACTGACTCATTATACTGTGGAGTAAATTGGGATTTGTCATAATGGCTCTCAGAATCAGGTGGACAGCACCCTTGTTAAATACAACACCCTAGTTAAACAGTTATTTTACTGCCTGGGAGTAGTGTTATCTGCAGCTTCATGCAAACTCACCACTGAAAGACTTCCCACAGGGGCTTGTTTTGAATTCTCTCAATTTTGTGTATGCTGAAACCTGGCAATGTTGTTCTGAAAAGTGCAGAAATTTCCTGGTGCTCCTTCATGCTGGACTGCAGAGGGATTCTCTGGAGGGCACATAAGTCAGCATGTGACACGAAATGAAAAGAATATTCATGATTCATAAGTCAAAATTATTGTCCTGTGACCTTGATGGCAAGGCAGACAACACCACTGTGGAGACATTTTGATTCTTAGAAGGTTATAGGACAATACCTTCCCCAGTCATTACATTATAATGTTGTAATAATAAATTATAATATTACAATGTAATATACTACCTTGAATCCGGTTTCTGGCGCCATTGACTCCCAGTGGCCTGGCAAAGCTTTGAAGGTTGATGTTCGGCCATTGGGTGCTCTTTTGCTGAACGAGACGGGGGGGAAATTGACATGAAAATTCAATGTCCCAACGGTGAACTGTTCCCTGCTCCTCAAGTGAAGGTTTTTTTTTTTTTTTAACATGGATCCACTTAACCAGCAATTAATGGATTGTTATGGAAATTGTTACTTCACTTGTTAACCATAGTTTTTACGTGGAGTCTACTCTGTAACATCCTTTTTTAAATTGATGTTATGTAAGCAGTAGGGAAAATCCTGGGAAAATCCCCTCTGACGGACACCACGGAAAGCATTACCTTGTTCTGATAGTCTGTGCCTCTGCTGATGAGATGAACACGGGCCTTCTCCTGATGATCCGTTTAGTGCCGTACTTTTTATTGGTCTGGATCATGTCTGTAGGCCGAGAGAGACGACACAAATAAAGACGAAGGGGGGAACTGGGCGGTAGCGGTAGTGTAGTATTATAGGTAGGTATTATGGGTAGTGTAGTATTATGGGTAGGTATTATGGGTAGTGTAGTATTATGGGTAGGTAACTGCACTTGTAACACAAAGGTTGCAGGTTTGATTCCCAGGTAGGACACTGCTGTTGAGCAAGGTACTTAACCTGAATTGCTTCAGTATATATCAAGCTGTAAAAGTATGTAAAAATAAGTAAAGTATAAGAGCATCTGATAGTAATGTAATGTAACTATGCAGCTTTGGTAATGAAGCAGTTTTTCCATTTGTTTAAGCTTCCAAAAGATCTGCTCAGGAGCAGAAACGCGACATGGCTCCCTTACCGCACATCCCACCCGCGTGCTACACTGAGGCTTGGCGGGTTGTAGCCGTAACTGACCTGAGGTTCACGCAGGACGGTTGTATTATGCGCTCATTACCTTTGAAACTGAGCTGGTATTTCTGTGATCCTGCTGTGAACTCAGTAACCGCACTGTTGTCCTCCAGGAATCTCTGCTCCAGGTCCTCACTGGAGATGGACGATGCACTGTGCCCTCCGTCCTGCCATTGGGATAAACACAAACCTGCTGATTTTTCCTAATTAAACTGGAATTTTTCAGACCCTAAATGACTCTGGCCTGGGGGCCACTAGTATTTGGCTTTTCTGCTTAACATTCAGAAACATCCAGCTCTCAAAGTGTAGGACACTGGTCCCCAAACCCTGTTTCTGGAGATCTACTGTCCTGTAGGATTTCACTCCAACCCTAACAAAGCACACCTCATTCAACAGCTAGAGATCTCATTGAGCCGCTACTTAGTATAATCACGTGTGCCAAATTAGGGTTGAAATGAAAACCTACAGGACAGTAGACCTCCAGGAACTGGGTTGGAAACCACGGGTGTAGGAGCACCCAGGTTCTCTGCCATTGGTTGAAACATTTAGGGTGAGATTAATCATGTATGAATACATACCTGCTGAATGTTGACTCAAATAATAAACTAGCAAACATTGGTAATGCTATGTAACATCAACAGTATATCGATACAATAGTAATTAGTTACATTATAGATAGGCTTGCCTATCAATAAAAAAATCTATATCTTATATTGGTAACATTGGGTAATATTGTTAATGTTAAATATTGATCACATTATATGAATGATTATCGGTATTATAGAACATGGCTTGTGCGTAGTGACCCGTTCTCAGTGGTACTGGACACATACCGGTGATGAGTACCGGATCCAGTTTCCGAACTCGTCCTCCCAGTACCAGGCCCATTCGGTGGTGAGGACGAAGGTGGGCTGAAGCACAGAGGAAACCGTGGAGAGGCGCCTCACCTGGGCCGACCCGTTGGTCATCGTATCAAAATGTACGCGTGACAATCCTTGGCTGAAACCAGGCCAGAGATATTAACATGAGAACAGAGGAATACATGGCAGAGGGAGTAGGCAGGTCAGCCCATCTGCGTTCATCTGCCTACAAACTACAGAGTATTCAGCACTGTGTCGGGCATGGATTCGAACACCCCATATACACTTGTACTGCAACATGTTCCATATCTTAGGGAAAGGTTTGAGGAGTAAAATGAGATGAAGTGAATACATTGACCGTAGAACGACTTCAATATTTGTGAGTAGAACTGTTTCGGACGGCAACCCTCAAGGTCAGTAAAGAACTGACCTAAAATGGCTGACACATTTATATACATTTACACATATAGAGAGAGTGGTGCAGATTGTGCCACATCATGTCGATCTACTTTTTACACAGTCTGGGGTTTGAATATCTTGCCTACAGTTCTCACAAGAGCAAGTGTTGAACTACAGTTGAATATCACTCCGCACACCTGTAGTCGTTAGTGGGGTCACAGAAGTCTTTCTCCACCTGCTCGTTATCTGGGAGAACCAACCAGCCAAAATCTTTCTTCTGCTCCCATTTATATGGCAATTTGGAGTGTTCTTTCCAGCACTTCTCTGAAGTACAAATGAAGATTTGAGAGTCATTTCTCTTCCATTAGCTCAGATGAAGAATCACATTTTAATTATTGCTTAACGGAATGACGCATAATCTTACCTTCATGCCTGCAGGTGCCCCGGACGTAGTACATGCATATCTCAGTTTTCTCTACGGACAAAACAACACCAGTTAAGTTCATGTCACAATTTTTAAACTTCCAACACAACAATTACTGTATCAAGAAGAGTTCATTTCTTTTCTTGATCGCTAATGATCGCTAGTGTAAAACGGCCTTCTGGCCCTTCTTTTTACATAAAACATGGCGTCACTACAAATAACCCTAAAAACTGAAAATAACATTAGGCCTCATTCACCAATCACTCTACAAACAAATTTGTTCTCAAGACTTTCTTTAAAACATGTTTACAAACATTTTGGGATTAACTGATGTTTGCGTTCTGAGTTTCTGTTGAAATCCAAGAAAAAATCCCAAAAAAAAAATCCCAAATAACATTGGTGAATACCAGAACGTTAAAAAAAAAACATTTTAAAGAATGTTTTAAGAACAAATTTGTTTGTAGAATGGTTGGTGAATGAGGCCTATTGACCCCAAACCAAACTTTTATTAATAGTGTACTTGTAAACTTAACGTGGTTCTGTAGAAACCATAAAACTGCTGACCTTTCTATATGCACTGCCATATAACATTAATCCTATTCTGTTCCAGAACAATAATGTAATTAAATTTTACTCCATTATGGAGCATAGCTCTTCGTTAACTCCCGCTATATCAGTGCATGTACAATGTAGGATATAACAGCCATGCAAATCTCATTGTCTCAAATTCTACAGCCTAGTCTTTTTTGGCTGTAACAGCAATTAAGGTCTATTCATTAATTTTAGATAACCAGGTAACACAAACTAAATTATTCTATTACATGAGCTAGCATGAAATGTAATTCAGGCAGTGCTGTATTACATAACTTCTAAATTAAAGCATAAGCAGATTAATAGCAGTGGAAAATCTAATTTGGTAACCACTATAATGGAATAAATATAATACCTGGACCATTCACAGCCTGTTTATTGTGATTTGTGCTGCTTCTTGCACTCATGCCCGGATTATGGCCTCTTGTGTTTGCATTGCCACTGTCATTGTTCTTCATGGCCTGTATGTTCTGGTAGACGGACAGCATGGAGTCAATCAGGTCACTGGGAAGTCCTCTCTCCTTCAGGGTTTTCAGGGGGTGGGGCTCAAAGAAGTCATGTGATCTGCTGCAGTCCACCCCTGCCCTACAGGTACCTCTGAGGTACCTGTCACAGATGTGAAGCCTCCTACAGTTCTCCTGATCAGGGCAGTTTCCGTACTCTCCATCACCTTTGTTGTATGAGAAGCAGACCTGATAAGGGTAGGGGAAAAAACGCCTTAATTTCAGCTCTAAAAAGAGAGATTTCTTTAAGAATCATGTTTGGGATCGCTCCGCGTTATTTAAAAAAAACCTATTACGGAAAGGTTATGTAGAAACTTTTTTTATCATCTCTTGTATTTTAATCTTGCAGATTTGTTTCTTGATTTCCCCCTGAAAATGTATAAGTATCATATAAATGGTAATTAATTCTGCCCTGAGAATTAATAAAAAAGAAAAGAAAATTGAGGACACCTAACTTAATGCTTCTGTACAGCAATATCAGTAACTTGTGTAGTGGCACCCCCTATTGACAACTGAGCGAATTCCGCAGTTACACAATTTTTTTCTTGATTGGTCAGACTGGACTTGAAGCAGTGCAAAGTTTGTAATGTAGCCTAAATTTACCTTAAGATGCAAACTAAAGCCCCCCCCTGTGCACTAAAATTACTTTAGCATTAATCATTATAAAATGGTGGCTCTGGCTAATTGCAATCAAGTTTTGATCAAGAGGCGGAAAGAACTAGGAGCAGCTTGTGTTCGGGCAATTTATATTCAATGCCAGAAAAAATATTGTTTGGGATTTGATTGATCATTTACATTCATGATAAATTCATATTTTTAACATTTATGGTCTTAAAAAATCTGTATTAAATCTGTATTCCATTATTAATCTGGAAAATAAATCTGGAACTATCAGATCCACGATTGTGAATAGGGCCGTTACAGCAGCAGTATTTGCTACCTCTGCGTACAACGTTACAATTGACACTTTGCTAAGCCCCGCCCCCTTTAGTTACCGTTGCATACTCAGGCGGACCTTTTAACCACCATGAAAGTTAGCTGACAGTGTACGCTGCATTTATGTCAACAAACAAACAAAGAGTTAGTTGTCTGAGGAAGTAGAGGCTAGCAACAGTTGCTACGCATTAGAGTGCTGCAATTAGTTGTTTTCCCCTGTCAATTATTTCCCCAATATTTGGCTACAAAGGGTCAATTATCTTACCGGAGGTAAGAGGGTGTTGTCGTTCTGAAGCAACAGTGTGCAAAGCTCACTGCTATCCAGGTCCTGCAGGTCATTGTCTCTCAGGACTCTAGCGTTGTGCTCTGTGGTCAGATTGTGACCGAAGCGGCATACGCGCCTACGGACAAAACAAAGAGATCAGATTAAATACCGTAAATGTTAAATATACTGTCAAAATTGTACCTGGTATGAGAGCTGGGGAACTATGACGAAATGCTTCCTCATTTCACAATTGTGTCATAAATAGTATAAATATTAAATTAGATCTGATGTCCCTGATTGCCAGAGCAACCCATGGATGGTGTCTGGTGCAGCTACGTTTCAAAAAATCTGAATCCAATGACTCCATTGTTGCTGTGAGGCTGCGACCGTCATTGTGTCTCCTTTAGATAGGGTGATCAGATTTCCCATAGGTAGGGGTGACTGGGGACAGTTGCAACAGTATCTTATTCCTCCAATCAGAAACATGCTAGAATGGTGACACTCCATAGTACACATGCTCAATTAGACCCTCTCTCCGTCAGGAAGAAAGGAGCCACATTCAACCTTTGCTTCTACATTTATTGACAAAAGCTTGTTTTGGAGGTATGAAAGTAATTTAGCTATATTTTTGTCATACCGTCCTGACCTTTTGTATGAATTCATCCAAACTTACTTAGTTTGAATCATTGTTTTATTGATTTCTATGTGACATGATTAGCATGTGTCAATCTCATTGTGTCTAGCTAGCACATGAGGTTCTCATGTTGCCACTGTTGGGGACAGTTGCAACATGTTGTTGTAACTGTCCCCAAGCTAAGCAGCCATTTCAGGTCCCGCTTTTCCTAATGGAGAAAGCAATATTAAAAGTGTCTTAATATAGTTATTTTAAAGGATAGTTGACCCAAATATGCCAACTGTTATCTTCCCATGTAAGCCTCATTACAGTTCCCTCTGCTTATGAGGAACAAATTTGCCTCAAGGACCCATAAATTCACAGTCAGTGAATCAGTGCGTCAATCACAATCAGAAAACCCATTGAAAATGGGATGACCAAAATACGTGACAAATCATGGTATTTTAGAATCGGGACACTTCATGGTCTAAAATACGGGACGCCTGGTCACCCTACCGTTCGGTCAAAAAAACAGAAAAGACTGAACAAAAACAATAACAACTCAAAGCAACAGGCTGGCTGGCTGGAAAAAATGAGCATCCGGGGACCTGGTATAAATAAATATAACTTTGCTATTAGCATTAACTATAGCTTTAATACTTAATTTTCTAAGTATTGCAAGTTAAATAAAAGCACTTTAAACATAAACAATTTAAACAACTTATTTTTTCCCCATAAGAAATGCCTTAACTCCAGATTTTACTATCCTCGTAGACTACTTTCTGTCGCTTTACCTCTTCCTGTTTGTCTTTCCGTACACATTGTGTAAAAATCGCACCCTGAAACACAAGGTTCACTAGATACTTCCCAACTAGTACTACATGAGTACCCATGCAGGCACTTTGTTGTATTTTAAAAATACAACAGATGTAGTTTAGTTATAGCTACGTGTAGGCTACAAATGGAACTAAATAACTTCGTAGTTTCACGTAAACAATGTGCCAAGCAAACATGCCTGTTTGTCACATAGGCCTAACCTGAAAAACAAACAAGTAGGTAAATGTGGAAAATAAATAAAATACTCAACGTGTATTAGTTAACACCAACTGTATTCGACACCTTCCATGTTTTGCTGAGCAAATGTATCAAGCACTTAACCGTTTCCGTGTTGCCACACTGGTTAGTCAGGGTAGGCTACTTAACATCTAAAAACACATAGCCTAGGCCTACCGTCCTCTGTTGTTCTTGCACACCCCGTAGAGGAAGAATTTGCACAAGTGTAAGTTGTTACAACCGTCGCATTCTCTGGCTTTACACAACCGGACTTTTGTTTTCGCAATAATACGTTTATTCCCGTTCGAAAGCGTGATGTGAAAAATGTCACCATTTTGAACGGCGGTTTCATCTCCAAATAAAATATTATGCACCAAATCGTCATAATCCATTCCTCCACTGTTGCCACAAATCACCTTTGTTACATTGGTTTCTGTCATATTATAAGCGTAATACAGTCGGTCTATATTTCCTATAGACTACGTCTGCTCCGGCATTAACACAAAGGCTAGGCTACCGAGCGAGGGATCCAGAACAGCAGACTCAGTTAATCTTATTCACCGGAATCGGAATCGGAATCGAAACCGAAACTTATCCCTGTCTTGTAAACATGACGCTTTTCTCCTCAACCTATGTTACATAACCTTACATGGTGTGAGCGTCTTTATTGTAAAAAAAACAAAAAAAAACTTAAATACTTATTTTACTCGTTCATTATTGAAATATAATTGGAAAAACTAAAGTCACGAATTAATGCGGACAAGCGTTTGTCAACTGTTTTTTATGTTTCGTTGCAATATATTTTATTTTTGTGGCACTGCAAACGAAGCGTTAAAACATTTATCCTATATTGCTGTACGCATGTTTTCACCATTCGCAATACAAATTATGATATTTATATCCATTATGATATATTAAAAGGTGTATGTGCTTATCTGAACTAATGGTACCACTGCATCAGCGCATAATGTATAGCCTTGGAGAACACTGATGTTCCGGTTATACCCCCCCCGGGCAGGCCTACTGGTGCCTGAGTATAGTGTTGGGGAAGACATTGGAAGGCATTGGAAGAGGTGTCCACGCACAACTTTTTAAACATTTTTAAGACACCTACAAACTTTTTTAAAATTCTGCAGCTGTTAGTGGCGTACTGTGTTATTCAATGAATACTGCAAAAGAGCTGCAAAAAAAGAATATATTTCTTTATTTAAAAGCACAACATATGTACAATAGCCACTGCATTTCATACATAATTTACATAATAATAATAATTGCAAGTGGGACATGGTCTTTCATCTTGGGAAACTTGAACAGGTCACATTTTCCATCGCTAGTAGCTACCCCAGTTCCAGTGAAGTGCATTCCTATAAGTTTTCCTGTTACCTTGTGTCTGAACCCACGATATGCTGCCCCTGGGCATCTCTTCGCAGCGGCTCAGATTGAATAATAATAATCAGACATCACTCTATAACAGTATCAATTCAGCATATATCTTATAACTAAATCAGATGTGAACAGTACTTTTCTGCTATCCTGTTATATGTTATATGATCCCACCACTCAGTCTATTTCCTCTGCTTCCTCTTGTTCCTTGGCCCTCAGCAGAAAGGCCTGAGTGCTTAAAATAAATGAAACAAGCAATTAGATATTTATCTCATTTGGTTGTGTCCCCCACTCCCCCAATTACTATACAGCATGACCTCTAAACCCACCACATACCATTACTAGACAGACCCTCATGTAAAAATAAAAAAAACATTATAAGCCTACTATACTGTTAAAGCCCTCCTGACCATTATATACAATCTCAATAAAGGGTCAACCTGTTCAGAAACTGCTCTAGAGAAAACAGTCCCTGTATTCACTGGGAAAATATGAAATATGCCAGTCATCTTACTATCGTCCACTCCGTTAATTTACCTGTTCTTTCATTTTTTTTCTCTACCTCTCTTCTATGCTCTTTGTCTTAGAGCGTGAGGTACTTTTTGTTTGTTATACTCGCTTCTTCAAGTTCGCCTCCTTTTGAGGTAGATTTGTTTTGACTTAGGTCGGGAAGTTTTTTCTCCCATTCCTTAGTTATCCTTTTCCCGTTGCGGTTTATAAAAGGATTGCTGAAGTTTATAAAAGGAAGAATATAAAAAAGAATGCAGACAAAAATACAGAATGCAGATCAAATACAAGAATGCTGTGTATGAATAGTAGTGTTTATAGGTAAACTAAAGTTACCATCTAAAGACTACTATCATTTATAATTCTGACAATATAATCATTCTTCAATAACTGAATAAATAATTAATCCTCAATGAATACTCCAATGCGGCTCTGCTGGCCTTCAGTGTATTTGTGGAAATAGTATGTTTTATTGTACTCAAAATCACAAAATACTTTATACTATGTTATTTAAAGCAAGCAGCACACATTTTGCAGGGAGAGTGAACTCTTCCAGGTCCAATCATAAATTTGTCAGTAGGACAGTGTTGCAAAACTGCACTCTGGCAATATATCAGTCACTTTGAAAACTCCCATGTCCTTCTTTGATGTGTCAGCAGAAAGTTCCAGAACAATACCTGCAGCCTACTGTAGCCCATTCTGAGCAGAGCCCTAGTGAATGTTGCCTTTCACAACTTTGTCATAGTTTACATTATCCTTTTTATCTTTCTCTACAAAAGGAGACTGTGTGTGGTATAAAATAGGCCAGACCTCAATGAATCCCTATCTAAGCCCCCAAGGACGCCTGCATTCCAAGCACTGGCCAGGCATTCAATTCAAAGGACAGTATGTGGGTGGACCGTATAAAAGCATAAAATTGAACAGTGCCGGCCTTATTGAATTTCCCTTAGAAATTCAGTCTTCAGTCATAATGTAATTGCATTTAAGTGTATACAATTTAACATTCTTTTCAATACGATATGGTTTAATAATTCATGTTTCACGCACACACCTCAGCACAATGAAGACAGTGGAACATATAATGACTGTGAGAGACCTTGGATCTGTGACCAGGAAAAAGCCGTTTCCTTCATCCCTCCGATGAAGTAAATTCATAGGGGAAGTTTTACAGTAAAAAGGTATGGGAGTCAATGACATATAGGGGATTTTAAGAAGAGATATGGGGGAGAACTTGTGATAAATTTGCATGGGAGTCAATTGAAGATGGGGAGTTTAATACCGGCGTCTGGCAAGATTGGATGGAAGAGGCTGAGAGGACCGTCTGTGTGAACATCGCTGGAGAAACTGGCAGAATTTTGTGAGGTCTCTCACTGGAAAAAAACACTTTCTTTTTCTCCTCTCCCTCTGCTTATCTATACTCACACACATATCCAGAACACACGGACCCGGATATAGAAGTGGATTCATATCTGGAATTCAATTTCCCACATATAGAACCGAGGGGCTTACATCTTGAGATTCTCACCATGCTGGGTGCAGAGATGCCAAAACTCGGCCTGGTCAGATGCTAGCAACAGTGTCCCTGATTTATAGAGACTTAATTTTCATCCTGCATAAGCACGTTGGCCCACTGAGGACTATAATATTGTTAAAATAGCTTTTGGGAAACTATGATTGATGAGTACTGCTATATGGCATGTGCATTTTCGCTGTAATCTTATACGCTGGTTGTTGAGCAAGACCAAAGACGAGCACTGTCAGCACAACGCAGTTTCTGTTTCGGGAAGTTCGGGCTCCAGAGCAGGTTTGACTGGAATAGCTTGTCCGAGGCACTCCCTCCTGAGGCTCCAAGATCTTCCTGTTTGCTGAAGCCCTAATACATGGTATCAGAGCGCATTCCCTACTTACCAGTTCAGTTGTACAACCTCCCAGCAATGTAAAAGTGAAGTGAAGACGTTGGGCAACAAACGTTGTCAGAACGACACCACGACTTTCCAGAGACGTCATGCCTATGTTTAACGTTTCAGCAATGTTTCGGCAGTGTCCCATTGTAAAGTATGAGACGACATATTGACAAAGTTGCACAGACATTGTAAAACAACCTTAAAATACATGCTGCAGTTTTAACATGTCAGTAACGTTGCCTCAACGTAATACGTTGTAACGTTGTAACCGTAATATTGCAGTAACGTCGTGCCAATGTCATAAATGAAATCCCGCAAACACAACATCGCAGGAACATAGTGCGTTAGTAGGGTTTGCTACTTCGTGGACCGCGTGCTCCCTCGTGTCATGGAGAACGCTTCCAGAACAGCGTTTCCTGCTGAACTCTCCCCTGTGCTTCCAGAACTCAGAAACACAATCCACAGTTCTGAGAGACAGTGTGATATGCCTATCAGTGAGAACGGGGCCTCACTCATCTCTAAGAAGCTCTGATACTCCGCCAATGGCGGTGAGTAATCAGGGCAGAATGTGAGAAGGTGAAATATACGCCGGTGTTTTCATGCTTAGATCAGTAGCTTTGTGACGTTGCTCTGACCTGCTGTTTTAAAACCGGCACTTTTGCAGGCTTCTGCCCAAGACACTCAGTACTAAATATCCATTAAATGCATGACTGGGCTCAGCTAGGACCAATACTGCCCAACCCTTAGGGAAATGCAGTATACTGAAATATGTTGTGAATATGTTGACCTTTTGGAAAATATGTTGATATATTTAACTACATAACATTTCAAAAAGAAAACCCACTTGCATATGTGCCAATGTTTTGCAGCACTGTAATCTCAATAATATATTTTACTTACAGGTGTTCCCCACTGACCTCCTCTGCTTCTGCAGATGACCCGTGGCTGCATTCGGAATGGCTCCCTATACACTTTATAGTGCACTATTTAGGGAATCAGCCAATTTGTAGTATGTCCTAATTCTCAGTGCTCTCAATTGAGAATTCGGAAACCATCAAAATAGCCAATTCTAACATTGCTGTTCGCCTGTCAATGACAAACTCCTGTCTCCCCAGGAGGACATTTTCATGCTGAGCGCTTGCTGAGCGCTTGCTGAGCGCTTGCTGAGCGCTTGCTGAGCGCTTGCTGAGCGCTTGCTGAGCGCTTGCTGAGCGCTTGCTGAGCGCTTGCTGAGCGCTTGCTGAGCGCTTGCTGGTTCCTCTCCCACCCAGCAGAACAATCCTCTTTTTCCTGAGAGTGCAGAACAAAATTACATTTTCTCTCTACAGAAGGATTTTAGTGGCAAAGTAGTGGGCATGTCTGTTTTGGACATTCACCTCACATGAAACACGCTTCCCAAGTAAGATGAGTTTGTAAATGAGTCCACAAAATATTTCCTCAAGATCCCAGATTTAAAAGAGCAGAGTGAACAGTAGAGAGTCACCACTGTGCACCTTGTCTGAAATAATATTTAAAAAAGCAAAAACAAAAATAGATTTATGAAGGTTCAGTGAAATACTTTACATCTCTCAATGGTATTTCAGCTGTTTATATTAATCCTTGTGCTATCGTTTCTGTCATTGGTTTCGGTAGTAAGTTGACATATGAAAAGGATTATATATTTTATATAATTTGTCCATAGATGGTGTGTTAAAGTAGAGTTGAGTACGCACAAAAATTTACAAAAAAAATGGCATGTAAAATCCTGCAGATGGCAGTGTGGTGGTCATCATGGCGTGACTGTTGTGTGTTTTTTGAGCTTTTGTGGGACTCCACTTCCTGAACCACTCCGAACATTCGGAAAATAAGTGCAGGTTTCTCTCCACTTTTTGCGCGTCAAGTCAAAAGCTAAGATGACTGAACTTGTGAATCAGTGAGGTACGCAGCCATGTCGTACGCTTCACAGAGACCCAGAGCAGTGTCTAAATTTATATTTTGAAACTCTGGCTTGATTGCTTTAACAGATGAGGGGATGTCCCAGACATTAGACTTGTTTATCCTGACAGACATCAGTAAGATGGTAAAGCAATCAGTGGTTTTGTCTGAGGGAACATAGCATGTAGCAAAAGGCTCAGATTCATCATAACAGAGGTATAGCATTCAGGTTATGTTACTGATATGCGATACTGATATCTACTCACGGAGTACTACATTTAAGACAAAAACATAATAATGTTTCACTAATATTCATGTTCATATATTGTGTGTGTTTTTCATCTGTGAGTTGGTGAACACAAGGCATGTAATCCCGTAACACTTACTGTATGTGCAAACGTCATGGCTTCACTCCATTTTTAGTACACTGTCCATTTCACTCGTACAAACAGAAAAGCAGACACTCAATGGTTTGTTGTTAACAGTTTACATGGAGAAAACCTCTGTGCAGAATTAGAATTACGACTGTTTTTCCTCCTGAAGACTGGCCAGGGAGTCAAAGCACAGAAACACACGTCATCGACTGGTGGTAAAAAATAAAATAAAACCTGCCAGGTGTCAACCTAAACTATGCAAGCTACTGTATATATCTGAGGAGATCACTCTGGCAACAAGGGCTTTCCCCTGCACCACTGTTCCTTACTCATTATGTGCCTCTCGCTCAAATTCAAACTATCATCATTCCACCATTCTATTCGCTCCCTTTCTTAAGGTATAAATCCTAAGTGGCCTGTCAGTAAGTGAGTAGTATTGATCAGGATGGAAGATATGACAAGGGTGAGCTGCAATGTACTGTAAGGCTATTATTTTGTGTCTGAACTTCCGAACTTCCGACCCTGAAAATGTGCATATTACCAAAGGGGTAAGGCATATCCATTTGGAATGTGTCCATTGTGTGTCCATTTCTGAATCTGCTTTTGGCTACCAGCTATTCCTTTATTCTGTTTTAGTGTCTTTTCCTCATCGTCTTTAACAATAAACTGGCAACATTACTGCCAGCCACAATATAAGTCCCCTTTGATAAATGCACACTAGCTTTATAGACAATTCTTGAGACTGTTTTATAAAAAATAAAAGGACCAAAAAAACCACATAATTGATATGTTCAGGTTCAGCCCCTGGTGTGTCCAATGAATGGCTGCAATATGCCTTTGAAATTTAAGTGAATGTTATTTTTTCTTGTGTGTTTAAAGACCCTGTTTTACCACAAATTCTCCATTTTATCTCAACTTCGCAGCTCATTCCCTCAAAAGAGCATAAATGGGGCCACACAGGCCTCAAAACAATTCCATTACTACCTTAAATAGAAAAACCTCCATTTGAGACGTTACTTGTTTTGTTTTTTCAGTGCAACAATAGAAATTAGTCTGCTTCCAAGACATCCTGTCACCTCAAAATTTCCTGAGCCCATCTTTACTTTTGAAACTCTACCCCGGCGCAGGAGGGGCTGTGAAAAAAAAATTGCCAAGTATAGCTTTTTTAAATGTATATATTTTAAGTGGGTGATTACTGTAATTCCTGTAAAAAGCACTGGTTGTGATAATAGATCTGCAGCACCTTGAAAAGTACTTACGGCACTCATCCACGTCACGCACTCTGACAAGACGATAATGACTGGCTATATGAGAAGCCTGTGCATGCATGGCAGAGACCCTCATTGCTTGGGAGGGGAGATAGAGATAAAGGAAGGAGAAGAGAGAGAGAGAGAGAGGGGGTGGGGTGTTGCACATTCCTGGATTTGCACACTCAATCATGGATAATTATCAGGCCCTTGGCCAGTGTGGTCTTGCCCTTGTATTCTTGCGCAGGTATCTTGCGCTTCATCTACCGTTGTGATGGCGAAGTCATGGTTTCGACCCCCATGCCCCTTAGAAGAGACCCTGCTGTGAAATTCCTCAGTGCAGCGGCCGATTAAGATACTGTGCTGCAGTGACATTGCCTGGCTTCTATGTGGAGTGTAACCAAGAGGCTGGGCTCACCATCCAGACACAGTACGATTTTTTCAGATTAAAGGTGTAATGAAACAAACTATAAAAAAAAAAAACGACTGCTTCTTTGAGATGGAGGAAATAGTACCCATATGTGAGATACCGGTATAACATGCTTTCATATCTATGACTGCCATGCACTTGTGCCACAGAGATGTGACAGTAGACTGCCCTCATTCAGGTCTGTATATGAGAGAAAAATCTATTATATTATAATGCTATCATGAACTCTGGTTATAGTGAAGCCCTTCCATGTTTTATTTTTTTTTGCATACTCTTAGTGTTAGATGGTAGAGATCTTTTAACACAAAATAAGCACTGGAAAGCATAAGGTGATCATGTGGTATTATTGTGACTGAATAATGACGTTACCTGGCATTGGCTTGACTTACTGTTACAATGCAGATGTCACCTCTTAGACACAGTCAATATTCACTCACTGCTCAGAATGCATTTACACATGACAATGCCATCCATATTCTCAGCCTATCACTGCTCAGAATGCATTTACACATGACAATGTCATCCATATTCTCAGCCTATCACTGCTCAGAATGCATTTACACATGCCAATGCCATCCATATTCTCAGCCTATCACTGCTCAGAATGCATTTACACATCACAATGCCATCCATATTCTCAGCCTATCACTGCTCAGAATGCATTTACACATCACAATGCCATCCATATTCTCAGCCTATCACTGCTCAGAATGCATTGACACATCACAATGCCATCGCTCTTCTCAGCCTATCCCTGCTCAGAATGCATTTACACATCACAATGCCATTCATATTCTCAACCTTGTACTGTTCAGAATGTTTATGTGCGCTTACATGTAGACCTGACCAGGGAAGATGTGGGATTACATGTCCATATATAGCCCTTGATATGTCATGTAGGAACAACACAGGCACATGTCTAATAAATACCATTCAGAATCTAAGCATTGTCACTCTCAAAAGCTATTACCCTCATGAAAGCAAGAACTCCTACAAGTGCCAGGAGATTAGGCAATGCAGCAACCAAAATATGGTTTTGAAAGTACTACAGCATTTTGGGTGTATAATTGCTTCATTAACATGGTTGCCAGTTAGCTTATGTGATTAATGTTATGCTATATTTGGCCTGGAAACATGTTGTGTTTTACGTCGCTTTAGCTCCAGACAATCTGCACTCCGTTGCTTTTTTATTTTTTGGTGACATCTGCGCCCCTGATTTGCGTCAGCTGGAGTTTTTTTTTTTTTTAGATCCTCCCACACTCTGAGGCGCTGGCCGCCCATTTCGGCTCACAAACCTGCACACTGTTTCTGGTCACTGAGAAGGGGGGTAAGGGTGGGGGGTGGGGGGGGGGGGGGAGTCACCTCGGGTTGGTAACTGGGAAAAAGGCCTTGGTCGCCATGGCAACTGCAATGCCTCACAGAACACAGGATGGTCTGGGGAGGAGAGCTAGAAAATGTGTTGCAGGGAGGATTGTATAGACCAGGTTATCACCGTGTGTTGACACTTTTCCGCCTGAAAAATAACATACGTGCCCACATAAGCGCTGTGGAGGTACATATGTTGACGCGCACATATATTATTGTCCCTTTGTTTCAGTCATCAGGCACTTCAGTGCTCGTACTGAGCAAACCGGAAAACACGTCGCTCTCATTGTGTGTCCAACCAGGCGCCAGCGTCACACAGCAATTCATTGGGTCTGAATTTCTTTTAAACGCGGCTTGTTCATGCTGTCTTGTATGAAAGGACTAAGAAGTGAAAGACTCGCATGGCCTTCCACGCACGAGCGGGAAACGTGGTTCAAGAGTTCACCGTTGTCACACCTATTCATATTGTTCCTTTTTTTCCAGGAACCAAATCCAACTGGATAGCATTTTCATTTCCTCTGCTATGTGTTATTGCTTTTCACCCCAAACCTGTAATGGAAAGTTAGATGGTCAGGGATCAAAAAGGCTTCCACTGCCCAAGGTCGGTGGAAAACAAAATGGTGCGAGTGAGTGAGCGTGTGTGTGTGTGTGTGTGGGTCTGTGCACGCATGTTTTTTAACCCAACCCAAGTATATTCAAGTATAAGCTGTTTTTGAACTTGAAACCTTTTCTGACTTGAAAATGTTTTTTTTTTGGTTAGATATGTTTTGAGCATGTATTTGTTTGACAGACATAATTTGCTATATTATATTATTTTTAGCAACGTAACAAGGATCAAAGTGCATTTTTATATTAAATGCAAATACATATTTAGCATTGCTAAATGAGCAGTACAAGTTTCCGGCGCTTTGTATTAAAATAAAAAATATATATACAGTATATCTGAGTGTAAGTTTTCCCAGTTTTCAAACTGCCACTTAAAATCAATTCCACATATATCCTGTGTGTAATCTAATTATTTATAATGAAAATAGTAATTTACTCTTAATCACTTTTGGCACTGGTAAATTGGTGAAAAAACATGATGATTTCACTGCGTGTTCATTGTCATCCCACCTAACTCACGGGCATTTGGCTCAATGTAAGATAAAAAACAATCTGCTCAAAAATGATCCACCTGAAACTGCCAAGCTTAGCAGGGGGTATGGCGCTTGCATTTGTCCTAATGAATTACAGCCCATCTGGCAGGGCTGTTTCCAGAATACCTGAGTTCGCATAAGAAGAGGGCTGAAGAATACATTGCAATATTCCGTAAAATAAATATAGCAATGTAGTTGTTTTTGGTTCATACCATGCAGCCAAAGCAAGACACACTGCATGCTCTATTCTAGTCAGGAGGCAGTGCTACGCATAGATATAAAACAATAGATGTGACATATCATAATAGTAATTAATGTAATAGTAATTTGGAATTCTTAAATGGAACAATTTGTCAGCCATCTTACCTGGGCACAGCTGTAATAGAAACCTATGACATTAGAAACCTAAGTGTCATGTATTTTTAACCCACTGTGATGTCATAATCGGGTCTCAGAAGCCAGATAGCTGATGATTGGCTCATAGATATAAAACCATGGTTACTGGCAACCATCTTACCTGTGGTATGGTCTCAACTATGGTGCCACTAACTATGACATATGTCACATCTATGATTCTATATCTATGGTGCTATGTCTGGCGGCGGAACATTCCGGAACGTGCGTCGCTTGGTGTGACTCACGATGGTGCCTCATGCCGTAGCTGAGGGATGTGAAACCTGAAGGCAGGAGGGGTTCTGCTCGGCTATGTCTGTGCCGCTGCAGGGGAGATGGGCTCGCTGCGTGGGATGAGCCCTTCGCCGAGTTCACTCTTGGAAAGAAACGCTACGCTACGTGCTGCTTGCCTCGGAACATTAGCATGCAGAGGCCAGACTGGCGCAGAGGTTAAGAAAAGCATTATATGAGAAATATGCGATTTAAGTTATTTTACTGCCCCCCTGACACACACACACACACACACACACACACACATCTCTCCCAATTACAACAGGAAGAAAATCTTAAAAAGAAGAAAATTAAGTAAGGCCATGGACAATTTGTTGTTGTGACAGCTGTTCTGGCATGCCTTCAGATGTAGTAAATGAGTTTCCTGTGATAAGCCCCGTTTTGAGAGGTTATTTCAGGCATTCAGAAGAGTTCGCCGTGTGCTAAAGATAAAGGTCAATCCCTTCCCCTGCTTCATTCACACAGGGAGAAGGGATCACAGCTCAGAAAGTGCCAATTGGCATAAGGGGGAGAGGGTTCATCAGTGTGAAACGTCAAAGCAGAAAAATGTTCAGTACAGCCGGGACTTGAACTAAAGCCCCTCTGGTGAGAGATCTTAGCCTCAGCGGTGAGTGCTAAGCTTCCCGTGTAGAGAGCTGCTTAAAGGTCCTTAAATGAGCATGTATACAGTATGCACTGTATATGTTATAAGCATTATGCATCTATAAATACGTGTGATCTTGCTTTGTGTTGGGCAGAGAGCAGGGCGCTCCCTCCACTGTGGTAACCAAGGGGTATTTCTGGAGATCGGTCCCAGTAATTATCTCGCCTCGCCCAATGGGATCCTCCCAAAACCAGCGGATGGAAATAGAATGCATCACCATCAGCAGTCTATCTCTCCTTCTCTCCCTCCATCTCTCTCTCTCCTTCTCTCCCTCCATCTCTCTCTCCTTCTCTCCCTCCATCTCTCTCTCCATTCTCTCTCTGTCTATCTCTCCTTCTCTCCCTTCATCTATCTATCTCCTTCTCTCCCTCCATCTCTCTCTCTAGCTCTCCTTCTCTCCGCTCTCTCTCTCTCACACTGCGGGTGCACATTGTACACACATGAATGGCTGTCCCACAGAAGGTCTTTCTCCCAACATGCATTTCACCTGGGCCCCATCTCTGCACAGCCATCACCTGTCAGCTCTGGTATGGAGGAGGGGGATCCTCCACGGTGGGGTGGATTATTCAGTACTTCAGTATAAGCAAGCTGTATTCAGAGTGTGTGTGTGTGCGTGTATGTGTATGTGTGTGTGTGTATGTGTGTGTGTGACTTTTGACATTATATTGCGATGTGGGTGCATGCGTGTGTAGTGTACGGTGTGCATACAAGCCTTTGTGCATGCGTGCATGGGTTTATGGGTGGGTGTGGAATGCTTAAGGGAAATGCATAATAATGCTAATAAATAAAAGCACAAAATCTCACTGAATGTTCTTAGTAGGTTTGATCAGTGCAGGGACTGCGGGTTAGACCAATCTATTTTAAATGGATAACATATTACAGATAAGGGTACAGCAGATAAGTTATCTGTTAAATACTCCTCTACCCAGATGTATTATCTGTTTCCACTTTACGGAGACTTTAATCCTGTAATGACCAAACCTGTAGCAGGGGGATCTGCCAGTTGATAGTGTGCAGTCTTAAAATGCAGAAAATATTGGCAGTTTGGGTAACTGCCAACAGCAACTGAGAATTCTAAACTGGGATTTAAAAACGGATCACTGACTGACAATAGTGACAGTCAACTGAACTCTATTGTAATGGGAGTGTGTGCTGTAGACTCATCTTCTGTGCACCCGTTGTTGTTGTTGTTGTTGTTGTTGTTGTTGTTGCCGTTTTAAAATGTAGCATGTTCCAGTGACCACAACCGCTCTGAATAGTGCATCTCTGAAGCGCTCACAATGACCAATTCACACTGCTGAAGTGCAACCTTGTTTCTCCAAGCAGCTCCAATAGAAGAAGAACAGCTTATATAACCGATCCCCGATCCTCCGACACAGATCAAGGACAAATAGCTCTTACAACCCTTTTCTTGGTCAGGACTTGTAAACAAGAACGGTAAATCTCAATGAGACAAACCTGGTTTAAAAAGAGGAGAAATAAAACAAATAAAACAATCAAATTGAATTTGTATTTGTTTATGTTGTTTAATTACAATTGCACTGCAGAAGATATCAATGTGTATTTCGTACATTGCAGGTGGTACAAGGAACAGGAGACTTACCATTGGATTACAAAGCATGTACATAGGGACTTAATCACCCTGCCTCTATTGGTCTATGCACACAGGGACAAAACATTCCACTCAGTGACTGAGGCAAATACAAACATACTTTACAATTCAAGGAACATTTTCCAGGAAACTTGAGAGTATAAATTGGAGGAATGACGAGTACAACGACCTGGAACGAAGGACCGCTCGAGCACAAAAGGCCCTTCTGAATTTCAATTTCCCAATACTTTATTAGGTAAGCATCTTATGCACAGCCGTCACAAGGATAAAAAATAAAATAAAAAAAGTTTTTTTGAAAAGCAAATCATTTTGAAATGTAGGTAGGCCAAGGTTTATACAACAGCCTGCCCCATGTTTGTTTTGCAGGTCTCAAAGTGATGGGATGACGTTATTTTCATAGACGGTATTTCTCTGAAAGATTGCAATAGCTGTGAGATCTGTGCAAACAGCAAGTTAAAAACATTGCCATATAAGTGACAAATTACAAAGCCACAACAGTTAGCACGTGTGTCTGCAGCCTCTTCTTAGCAATGGTTCAAGGTTTAGATTCATGCTACACAAAATATCCCAGTAAATACTGACCAGTGATCTTTTTTAACAGGACGCTGTGTTCGAAACCTGTCCCTCAGCACTTCCCTTGGAACCAAAGTGAAGGTGTCTAAAGGCTTTGATGGGTTTTATTTACAGCCAGTAAGAACTCTGGGATCTCCTTAAGCTCCTGTGAGTTCCAAAGGTAAATTATGAAGTGGAAAAGGGTCCTTTTCCATATGCACCAAATATATGGAGCAGTTTACCACGAAAAACCAAAAGATTCTTGATCCGTTCATTGTTAATGCATTGCAAAGTCTTGGCTGAAAAATCACTTCTTTGAGATTTTTTTATTTTTATAATTATTGTTAATTTCACTCTATTTATCTGATTTTTTTATATTTACATATATTTATGTAACGTAATACCTTCATTTTTCTATGCACTTTCAATGTCTTTTCTATGCCACCGCCAAGCACCGCCTTGCTTTCTTGCATGAAAGTTACCCATCAAATAAAGTTATTAATATAATAATAATAATAATAATAATATTTACTATTACCTAATCACACCAATCTCAGATGTTCTGTAAACATGTAGTTATTACAGATAAAATGTAGCTACTGAACCATCCTTATGCAGTAGGCTGCTCTCTCGGAACAAGGCTACAAATGCAGCTTCATTAATTTTACTAGGGCTGAGTAGGACAGTGGGAGAGTTTATCCAAACATTTATTCCTGAAAGAAACACATTTGATTTTGTGAAATGTTACCTCTGGTGTGTTCTGTTCTCTTGAAGAATCCCAGATGGCCAATATTTCAATAATAATGGCAAATATTCAGGAAAACGTGAACCCCTGTAGGCAATGATAAATCCAACCAAAGACAGCAGAAGCAGGAGTTTATAGAGCGTTATTAAGCAGAACCCTTACCGGCCGTTACTTAGTGGAGCTCGGAGCCATGTCTGAAACGGGCAACTCTGAGGGCCACTCGAGTGCTAGGACCAGAGTTGGGGAGCTTGGCTCCGGATGCACTCAACACACTTTAAAATAGTTAATCGACATCCTTGATGTGAAATTGTTCCAGGCGGAAGACTCTATTTCCCAGGGTCCCTCAGAATCAACCAGCGAGTGTTGTTATACAGTCATCTCCACAGTTTCAGTGTCAAAGCACTCAAGTGATTCTGTGGAGCCGTCGCACAAGTAAAATAACGCCAAATAGTTTTTTGACTAAATCGTTTATAGGTTTTATACTTATACTACTTACCTAATATATGACGACAAAGCCCCCAACCACCCCCCCCGCCCCAACCCCCGAAGATGTAGTCAACTCTCCCCAACCGAGGATGACCAAGGCCTTCAGAATGCTCTGCAGCTTTTAAAAAAAAAAAAAAGTTGTTCTGCGTGGAGCGGAGGACGGGGCGCCCCCCTAGCTGCTGATCTTGGTGAGCATCTTATTGATGGCCTGCTTGACGTGCGTGGTGGAGCTGCGACGGCGGGCCTTGCCCTGGACGGCGCGGCGGCGGCGCAACTCGCGGCACAGCTCGTGGAACGGCTCGCTCACGCAGCCCTCGCCCGTGCACGCCGAGCACTCGTAGAACGCGCAGGAGAGCTCCGCCGCCAGACGCTCGCCCTCCTCCGTGCTCACCTGCCGCGCGTGCTCCAGGTCCGCCTTGTTGCCCACCAGCACCAGGGTCACGTTCTTGGGCTTCTTGGCCTCTTCCAGAAGGTTCTTCAACGGCACCACGTCCTCGAAGCTGCCCCGGTCGGTGATGTCGTAGACGATGACGAAGCCGTCGCCCCAGCGAACGTGGCCCTCTCTCTGAAGCATGTCTTCCTGTGTATGGGCGGCAGTGTAGTATAATGGTTAAGGAACTGACGTTGGAACCGAAAGGTTGGAGGTTCGATTCCCAGGTAGGACACTGCCGTTGTACTCTTGAGCAAGGTACTTAACCTGAATCGCTTCAGTATATATCCAGGTGTATAAATGGATAATATGTACACAATGATAAAAAAGTTGTGTAAGTCGCTCTGGATAAGAGCGTCTGCTAAATGCCTGTAATGTAATGTAATGTATGTGTGTTGGGGGGGGGAGGGGGGTGTATGTGATTAGCATGTACACACATATTTCATTTTTAATATAGGCGTGATAACTGGGCTTGTAACTCAAATGTTGCAGATTGGATTCCCAGGGGCTGCGCTTGCGTCAGCAAATATCCAGCTGTATGAATAAAGAGACTGTAAAAGGGGGAAGCTGCTTAAATCACTTTGGATAAGAGCATCTTCTAAATTAATAAATGTAATGTAAATGCCTCAAGAGGCAGAGCGCTGGAGTAATTAATTGGCACGCACATCCAAGAGCTTTTCCGCTCTTTAACAGCTGATAGCAGACCAGAATATTAAGGAATACAGCCAAATACAACTGGCCCCAGACACATTTAGAGTGTGAAAATCAGTATTTCCCATAGAATCAGGAAAGGTGGCATCCCTGTGTACGGGCAGTAAGGAAAGCCCTGTCACATTGATGAGGTGCTAACTAATTGTATACATTTCAGTAAGATACAATGACCAATATTTCACCGTTACATGTGCAAAGGCCACAATGTTGGTAATGCTATCATGTGATTAGCAGCGAGTTAATAAGCATTCCTGACTGACCTTGTCTACACACACCCTCAGAGATTATGACCTCATTGTTATTGTTAATGAACAAGTCTTTTTTTTTCTTTTTTTTTCTCACAAGTACTGCTAATAATCCAATTAATAAATATATTATAGATGTGAAACATTATGCTTGTTGAGGCAATTTTCAAGCATAGTCTGTATTCTAAATGCACACGTTGACTGGGCCTGAATCGCCGGCTTTTTAAATGCCCTGCACAAAAACCTTTGACTACGAGGTTAAGCTCCAATTTGACTAAAAATAGACCTTAATGAGCACAGGTTGGCTTATCAGACGTTTCACAGGGGAAATCAGTGTCCAAAGAGGTGCCAACAGGGCATCAGCAGGCTTTCATTTAAAGCCAGATGGCCCATACTTCTGCCTGACGAGTGATGTGCCTCAATAAAGTGATATGAAACCATAATGTGTGATATCATCTATTCCAATATGACTAGGGGGTGTTGTTAGGCATTCTTATGTATTCTCTCCTTTTATTATTTTGTATCCTTTATTTATTTCTAATTTGCTTATTTGATTTATCTGATCCATGTGTAGGCACCAATTTATTATATGTTGAGTGGTATGAAAATAAGGCTTATTTTCTTCTTCTTCTTCTTCTTCTTATTCTTATTATTGATGTTGATGTGCAGGAACGTACCTGGCCAGCTGTGTCCAAGATCTCCATGCTGACAACCTCATCATCAATACTTGCTTGATGGCGGTATGTTGACTCTGAAAGTAGACAAGGGCATAATCAATGCAGATGCATGTGAAGCCTGCTTGGTGAAATGTCAAATGGTTTGTGTCGTATCACAGTTACACCTGGGGGTGATAATGGATAACAGCTATTTGAACCTGTGGGAAATGGCTTCAGATCTTACCCAGGAATTGCTCCAGTAAAACAATGCTGTGTGAAAATAGGTCAAAGACATGTGAGACATAAACCAAACAAGCTCTTTAACTTGCTCTGGGGAATATATATTCTTTTTCTTTTAATCTTTCTTTGTTATATGTTTTAGTGCTGTTTGAGGCATTTAAACTTAAGATCAAAGTCATTCTATTTTTTTCTCTGGGTTGTTTCATGTTTTGAAAGCCTTACCCAAGCATATTTTGGTTAGCTGTGTCAAGTAAAACATTGTAAAGTACCCTTTATGTTTAAGAGAGCACATGCTAAATACAGCCTTCTAAAGGCTGAGTAAGGACTTCAGATTCTTAAGGCACAGACCTTTATTACAGAAAAATAATTTCTTAAATATCAGTTAGACATATCCTTTATGTAAGGCACTACATTGGATTATAAGGGACGACACTAAAAAAGGTTTTTGAATGCATACTACATAAACACCCCAAATTACCCAGTACAATAATACATTTATTCCTCCCAGCTAAGATCTCCAGAATCAGGAAAAACAAACATACATAGTTTAGATTAGATAGATTTATCTTTCTGTAAAAAAGAAAAACGACAAAAGCCTTTAAACACAGTTGGTGGTTTTTCGCAATGTACCTGGGAACAGCCTGTCCATTTCCCAAATGATAGTGTGCATTTTCTCGTAAACTACCTGGGTAGGCTATATTAGCCATACCTGGCCCAAGTGGGTGATGGGATAGTAATTGTTATTCCGTGCGAGTTTACACAAGGAGAGGTTAGCTTCACGGCAAAGTGATGTCACCGATTTCCCGGCCTCCCACTTGCGCTGCTGGGACAATCGTGTGCAGAAGCGGACCAGAGTCTCGTACGCGCCCAGCAGAACAACCCATTAGTGCAGCTGCCTCTCCACATTTCCACCCCACATTGGTCTAACACTCTGAGGTTTGGTATGGTTTTAGGACAGGGGGAAATGATTTAATGGCCCAACATTCCTACTGTATCATAGAGGGGCAAAGAATGGCTCTAGCAGGTCTTCACCCGTAATTTTCCTGACAGCTCATAACTCATCGCTTGCTGCTCTCCAAAGTGCAGACATTCCGGTTAGTGCTGTACGGGGAGTGAGCTTTTCACCAGGCAAGGAAAGGCCTTTATGCGCCCAGTGATTTATCCCGCAAGCGGAACACAGGTTGATTGACAGCCCGAGGAAGTCAAGACTTATGTTTGTTTGCCCTAGTTCCCCCAGGGCTGTGCTGAGGCTGGTTCTGCTGTTTCGCTTCATTTAGCCCTCCCCACGTCTGTCATCCACGTCAGAGCCGCTGTACCGTATCTGGCTTGAAACTTCTCGGCCGGCTTGGCCTGCGCCAAGTCTTTTCACTGAGGTCACAATGCAGAGCCAGGCCAAATGAGATTAGGCCCGATTGCGTAAGACAACGCGCTACACTCTCTGCAACGTAACCGAACGTGAAAGAACACCTTCAGTCACTGCATCACCGGTTTGTTCCCACGTTTCCCATTCGCCGGGGTCTGGATGCTGGTTTACATACAGGCCGCGTAGCAGGTGTTCATCAGATTGTGCTGTTATTTGTCAGCAAAGAGGATCGCACCTGACGAGGTGACACAGAATGCCGGGGGGATTCATTCACAGAGGGATGAGTTTACCTCAAACCCCACACTATAAATATTGCCTGCGCAGGTGCCACGTTTTTGAGTGAAGGGGGCCAGATTAACTTGAAATAGGAGCCGTCACCCAAGAATGGACGCTCCCTGCTTTCCCTCAGTACAGCTCTGTGAGTGCCTCGTGTGAAAACTTTATGAAATTGCTTCCAGACCTTCGGTGGCTCTTTAAATGGATGGGCGCGTGCACGGTAACTCAATATTCTCATTGTCGGTGGCGAAGCGGCCCTGTGAGGCGCGGACGCTGAGAGAGGCCGCTCCTCTCAGCCGTCTGTCATTCACCTGTTCCCCTGACCACGGACTCAAGGGCGCATACAAGGGGAGAGACAGGCCAATGGCATCAGGGAAGGGCAATATACTACAATACATGTATTTCAAATGACAGTTATTTTTGTGGGATTTGAATTTGAAAGGCCTGGAAAAAAATGATATTTTATAAAGATAACTTTGGTTACTTTTTTAACAGCAAAATGTAATGCAAAATGTTATGTTACAAGAAATGTGATTGGCCAACATTGAATTATGCATAGCACTGACATGTCCATCGTAATACAGTCCTTATTTGGAAAGTATTTCATGAATGGCTGTTTCATGAGTGCCAGCAGCGTCAATGTCTGTCTCTTCCCATCATATGTGATGAAATATACAACCCATTAAAGATGGCACAATGCTGGAGTAATGAAACATAATTATTTAAGCAATACACAAAATTATCAAGTTCAACTTTTATCTGGTTCACTTGTTGTTAAATAATACAGGCAGGTAAATATCTGTTCGGCAGGGCAATCATTTATCGACTTTCTGAAAATTTAGTTTTTCCCTCTTGGTCCAGCAAGAACTTCTTGCACTTTGAATGACTTCTTTAAGCACAAGTTCTTTGGTAGTTCTAAGATTTATGAAATCCCTGTTTTTTCTTCTTCCTTATCTGCAAACTGAGAATATGGGGTTCACTGGAAGAGTTCATTAGGCTGCGTTTTTACCAATAATTAACTAATGCTAGTGAATTAGGCCATTCTTTATTGTGGACGAATAACAGTAAAACACAGCTGTTTCATTGAGGTCATAGTTGTTATGAAATACTGCCTGACCTCATTATTAAAAACAAGAAAAGAGGAGCTTTTTAATGTTCAATTTTCACTTGTAAATTTATGGTGTTTTAATTATAATGAGCTTAATATAATATTGGTTGTATAATATATGTTTATCTACTGTACTCCTAGAAGCCAGATAGAATATAGCTACAATATAAAGAAAAATACACTAATGCTTACTTAATCAGTAAATATATGTCCAAAATTTCTGCATGTGAAAAAAATCCAAAACAAATGCAAAGCAGTTTCAGAATCATTAAATAAAGAACAATTCCTTTCAATATATTTTTCAGTCATCAAAAGTAAATTTTGGCAGCGTAACATTTAATAATCAGTTTAAAGATATGTCTTTGACTTTCGTAACTCGTACGTACTTAGGACCTTTTTTTTAGGCGACACTATTTTGTAGTTCATTTGGGTGTTTAATTGTGAGGTACTTTGAATCACGCACATTTTTGTGTATTTTTGCACACTTTTCATTCAGGGCTCAGTAGGACATTACTGTGGAGACAAACTGAGAAATCTTTTGAAACATTGTTATAGGTTTTTATGCTGCATTCTTTACACGGCCTTTAATGTGCTTGTTGGGACTTGTGAGGGAATCGGCCCGTGTACCACTGCTTTTAAAGCCTTAAAAAACCCAATAATGTTTTGGTCAAAATACAAAACAAGCACGCAAAGCTTTTTAATTTATGGGCAGACACGCTTGCTGGAACATACTTATGCCATTATGACTAACGACTGGGAGTCAATGAAATTACCCTCTGGAATTGCTACCGTCTGTAGATCTCAGTGCACTCTTTGAAAGTGTCTTAAGCGAGAGATACTGCGAATTCCCTGGATTTACCCCAGCATTCCACCTCTTCCATCCTCCACCTTACGCAGGGCAACACACTTCTTTATATGCTTATTTAAGTGTGTGTGTGTGTGTGTGTGTGTGTGTGTGTGTGTGTGTGTGTGTGTGTGTGTGTGTGTGTGATGCATCAAGTTAGACCACCACTTTTTACTTTTGCGGTTTTTCACACAGCAAAACAGCACACATACACTTTACGAATTGCAGAAAGGATGAGATGTTCATGTTATTGTTGGACAGGCTGAGAACTGCAAATCAACGGAAGATTCAACTGATATGGTGGGAACATGACTATTAAAACTAGGGCAGCAATACATATGCTCTCAAACACCCTCTTTCAAATCACAGTTGACCAATATGATAATATCTTAGTATTGCTTTATGTCTTAACACTGAAACTATGAGACCAGGGTGGTATGCTACGAAGCAGGATTACTTAGTTAGCTGGATAACTGCACTGAGTAAAACCGGGAACAGCTCTTTTTACTTCAGTCCATGTTCCAGATTTGGGATGGTTCCAGGTTTTACTGCTTTACTGGTATACAGCTTCGTAGTATACCCCCCAGGATAATCCTGCATTTCATCATGGAGGACGTGAGAACGTTGTCTAAATCCAAACCATATTTCTGATGAGCTGGTAGGGCCAGTGTACACCCTTCCATACAGGAGGTACAGTTTGACCATAAACCAAACACCCTTAAAATGTATCTAAGGTTTTTATGCATAAAAATAAAACCCAAGAAACGTGACATACAGAATGTTTGACCAAAAACCTCCACTATGATTTGCTTTTTGACATTTCCTCCCAGAAAATTCCACTTGAAGTTCAAGCTCAAATTAGATCCTTTGAATGGAAATTGCTAAGCATGTCACAAACATTAGCTTGCACGTAACAAAACCTAAATCAGCCACCCTTCAAGCGGCTTAAAGGAGTCAGCTGTGAGTGAGTGTAATGGCAATTAAGCCATCTTAAAATTGAGATGAATGGGACATCTGTGTATGGGTACAGTACAGAGTGAACTGTGCTACCAAGCTCCCACCGATAATCCGCCCCACGGGATTGTGGGTACAAAGAGGCTCCAGATCTGCGGCGGCGGTGTCACTTACCAAGGGTGGGGTCATATTCCCAGATGAAGCGCTTGGTCAGAAAACGCACCACCAGAGCTGGAGGGAGACAGACAGAGGCATTGTCAGTACTGTCTCTCAGAAAAGTGTGCCTCTCGACTGAGACAGCAGTGTGGTGTAAGGGGTTAATATCTAACCCTCTAACCTAAAGGGTTTTAGGTTTAAATCCCAGGTGGAGCTTTGCAAGGTTCTGAACCTGAATTTGGCTAAATATTCAGCAGTATAAACCTGATATGAAAAAAAACAGTCAAGTCCTAAAGTGCATTGTTCCTCTCCGGTAGTAAACAAGGCTCCCGGCTTTAAAAAAAAACAAAAAACGTTTTTTTTCCTGTCACCTCCTCCCTCGTGAAATCACAGCCGGCCTTTTTGAAACTGGCTCCACGCCTGATCTTATCAGACCATGCACAGGTGTTTATCTTTTCATCCGCATTTTTCTTCATACAAAAATTCGGAGCAGACGGTCGCGTGTCAGACCCCTTTCCCATGACAGCTGAGCGCAGGCTAGCCTCCAAAACGCACGCTGCTCGCCGCTGCAGACTACGCTGTTACCCTGCGTAGTCTGCAAGGCCTGCACGTCTTTTTATGTGGTGGAGAGAAGCTCCAGGCAGCAGGAACTCAAGCCCGGGAATGCTGAGTGGAGCCTTTCACATTAATTCCCAGTAGCTTTAATGTAAAAAAAAATGTTTTAATGAATATGGCCCCCTGGCCTGCTTGCCTAAACATTAATTAGATTGCGATACTGTAACGTCATGCTATAGCTCCATTTCATCTGATTAAGATTCTCAAATAAAAGCTTCCCACACACCCCCACTGTCTGCAGCAGCACAGCATTTGGCACTTGGTGTTTTATTTCATTTTTTTGATTTGTCTTAATTTCAGCAATCTTTAAACTTTGTCTGTTGACCGGTGCAGACACATGCAGTGCCCTAGTCAGGACCAGCCATTTATCAATCTCCATTATTACCACCGCTGCCTCCCTTCCTTTTCCATTAGCTTAAAACTATGATAAATGGGGTGCAGCATTCCTGCGCCCCAACAGTAAAGGGCTGTGGGGTCCATTCAGAGGCATGTGATGTCCTCCTGGGACCCTACAAGTCATTTTTGTTCCCTGTAGAGTACGCGAGTCTTCTGTTCTTTAATCGCAAGAACCATATATTCCACCACACTGAAAACTACACGACATTCAATAAAAAAAATTAAAAAAATAATATTTTTGGAAAAATACTTTTCACTGCAACATGTTTTTGTCATCCAAGACACTTGTAATGTGTCATAAAAAATGTTCTTCCGGGCCTCAGGAGGATATGACACGCAGCACACCCACCCCCTGCCTTCACCTCTCTTGTACAGCATGGCAGTCGACTCAATGCAGCTGACTCAGCACTTTATTTTAAGAATTATATCTGCTTTAAGACTCAATTGGATCGCCCTGTTATACCACGGCAGTGGAATGCATAACACTCAACCTAGGTGGGCCCCTGAAAGGGCTTTCTGTTTACAGAAGGATTCGTAAAGATCTTCATTATACTGGTCAGATATCCGCCCCACAAAGGAACATAACAGAACACAGTTTGTAGGCAATGTAGACAGGTAAATCTGATCAATAACCAACATTCTGCGGACGGTACATTAAAGATCTTTGTTCAAATCTCTTATAAACAGATTGCATTTAGGAGCCGCCTTCTCCAGACCTCATATGGGTGCACCGACACGCCAACAAAACGCACTGCCAACACTGAGAAGAGAAGGCTGTATGTCAGATGGGACGTGGCCTTCTTGCGTGTGCGTCTGCTGTTGTAAGAGCTGGCTATCCCGTGCCTGAATGACTTCAAATGAGCCTGAATGGACTACTTGAAACTCTTAAGGGTGTCGGTTTCCTTGTGCGGACTGAAAGCGTGTTTTGTTGAACGGGACAATGAAGAAAATGACTTTGAACTGGAAAGAACATCCATCTCCGTGCTTGGTTTTCCCTCCGAAAATTAGCTCCGCCAAAAGCCATTACTCTGAACACGGAATCTCTGACATATTGGATTTAACCCTTCACTGAACCCCCGGCGTCCGCTCTCTCTCTCTCTAAATGGCAATACAACTTACATTGCATTGTAACTGCAATGCAGAAATGGTAACTGAAAACCACTTGCTCTGATTCGCAGAGATTTAACCTTTCTTTTCCCCCCCTCTCCCCAAATGTTAAAATAGCAGCTGTCTGAGCACAGCTGTGGCACCCACACCAATATGACATGAAGCATGTGCAATCCTTCTTGCCCACAAGACAGAGATTATTTTTCTATAACCAAACACAATACCCGATTAAAATGCCTGGACACAATAGCACAGGAGAGTAGGGGCTGACTGTGGGAGAGGAACATCGCCTGCTGATGACAGGCCTGTGGGCGTGAAATACAAGAATAGCCTGTGGAACCCTGTGGAACCCTGCGGAACCCATGACACAGCCCATGTTCTAGTTTGCAAAATTGGGATTCAGCCTGTGACTATAGATCCACTTGGGAGCCCGATCTGATCGCTTGTATTTCTCAATTTCCTTCACTTACGTGAGAAGTGCACTTGGAGAGGCATTTGATATTCATTTTGACACCTATTTGTCCTTAAATTCCCATAATAATAATTTCTTCTTGGAGAGAGACAGAACAATTATTTTCAGGCAATTTATTTTTTATGGTGCTCAATGATGTGAAATGTATTCTCAAATCCTTCCATATTCCCATACGACAGTAGACAATTTCATACTTATTTTGCTCTGTAAGAACGTTCTTTTCAAAATAATTCAGTTGTGCTTTATTTATCTAGGCATAACTTGTCATGCCTCCAACCGTGATTGCTCAGAGAATAGCACTTTTACATTTACTATGATTCATTTATTTTGTGCTCAGGAGTGAATGAGTCATGCAACCAGTAATACATTTTAAAATGAGCAAATACTGTTGTCATTTAATGAAAGTCATTTGTCATTTTTTTTCTCTTATGAACACTTATACATCTAATTTCTGGGTCAGCACAGTTTTGGAAACTTCCCCCCCCCCCCCCCCCCCCCACTCAAACACTCACTAAAAAGCGTTGCACACATTCGCTTATGAGTCATTTAAGTGTGAAAAGAATGCCTGACACATTTAGGTTAGAGGAAAAACTCTGAGCGCTCACTTAACTTAACGCGGCTGTGTTTAACGTGGCAGCAATCTAAGCCAATATAACTTGATTCCCTTGTGTAAGTTATAACAACTTACCTTTTTAAAGTTCTGTCAAGCTTGTCAAAATCAGTTTTCTAATATACAGGAGCCACCAACCCGCCCCCCCCCCCCCCCACACACACACACACACACACACACACACTATAAATTCCTTCAGAAAATGAACAAACATTCTTTGTCACGCTGTCTAAATGAAATTCTAATATCTGTAAAATCTGAATGTTGGAAATTATTCCTTGTTCTACAGCTCATTACTTTTTGACAGGAAAGTGTACTTAATGAAAATGAGCATGCTCCTAAGAATGGCTCACAGTGAACAGGAATCCAATAACCATGCGGTCATGAGCTGGTGCAAAAGGAATGCTGCAATTTGGTAAATGTCAACCGTTGCCGACCACGTCCCCATATCAACACAGCATCGTTAGGAGGTCATTAGGACATCGCCTTTCACGGAAGAGCTAATTACACTGTGGAAAATGTGACTGAACAAAATAGTGCTAATTAGTGAACTCCCAGTTCTTTAATCTGAAGGGCTGCCTGGTTACTCTTTCTTTTTCTGTGTGACTGATTCTCTTTTGGCTAAATTAAAACACGGCACCAAACAACCTCTGTGTTTCTATTTGCCTCACGGTGTCCAACGCGCTTAATTGTCCAACGCATTTAATTGTCCAACGCACTGGCAAATGTTGCCTGGGAGTGTGCCTCCATAATCGAAGGTCTTAAATCTAATTTCTGCACTGTTCGTGCAATTAAATATGTGTTACCCTCATATCACCAGAAGACAAACTGAAAAAAATACTAAAAAAACATGTCTAATGTGGGACAAACTGGAAAGTTATTCCCAGACCCCTATAAAGGCAAGCAAACTGACATAAATATTTCTGCCGCAAATTCTGAGTCAAATCCTTCGGGCTTGAGGTCACAAAGATCCCTTTTCCCTGCCAGATGCCCTTTTCCCTGGGAAACATTATAATGCCTTATGGTGCATTATAATGCTTTGTGCATTAACTTTAGTAACAAACACAATTTGGGGATCATCAGGGTAAAGCAGCTGATGAATCACATCAAAAGAAGAGTACCTGGGAAAACCATGTTAAAGTGGCGCAGATCACCGTGTTAGTCATCAGATTACATCTGTGGTGGTTCGCTGCCATAAAGCAATCCAACACCATGCAGCTGCCTCTGCCAGAAAGCATTTCCAGACCAAATGATCTAATTAGTCTGTAAATTATTATTGCTTTTATGGTTGTTGCAGTGCGGCAAGGAGACTACATTGTTTTTTCTCCAGGTTTTATTAGGGTAGTAAACAAATGTCACATCCTTTGATTCATTGCATAATGAAATAAATAAACATCATTTTGCACCAGCCACAGTCTTTAGCTCCTTCCTATGAAGCACCAGAGTGATCAATCTCCCTTAATGACCCCAGGACGTCATACCATTTACAGTTGGGATCAGGGACGATACAAACTCGATAGGCAAGCTGAGACCGTTGTGAGCATGTGCAGAACCCTCTTTTTTGTAGTGACAAGATGGAGTAATTGCACCCACCTGAGAAAGACTGAAGATGAGAGATAATGGCGCGTGTGACTTACAGCAATTACACAATGTCATTACACGCCTATTTAGATAAGAAATAGAAGTTACAAAGATGATTTAAAACTGAACACTTTTTGAGAAGTATTTTCTTTGAGCTTCAATGGAAATTTGAAGAAATTCTCAACACAATTTTAACCGATCAGGTTTATCCTCAAGCTAGCTGGAATGATAATTATATTCTATGTTACGAATTACTTATGCATTGTGTAAAAATACATTCGTAAGGAAGTAAGAATAATTTATTTATGATTTAATATATCAAATATATTCTTTAATTTATGGATTTGATGTTTAAACAAGTGTATTTTTTCCACATGTTAAAAGTCTTTTTATATACATATAGTTGCTTGGTATATTTTGTCCATGGTAATGTTGGGGCCTGAAGATTAGCCCAACCAATATTCAATTACATGGGCCTTGGGCCACAGTGGAATTAAACTCATTAAATCACTGGGCTGCCAACAAGAGGCTCCCACTGAGAACTACACTAAAACAACAGAGAGCCTGCTCATTATGGTCAAGACCACTTCTCTGGACTTCCTCCCTGTATTTCATGGTTTTAGCTGGTAACTCAAGTGAAGGAAAGATCTAGAGAAAGAAAAAAAAAAGTGCCAATGACTGAATATTTGCAGAAGGTTCACTAATGTAATAGTAATAATAATAATAATAATTATAGAGCATTTGCTTGAAAACATGAGTGAAACCATTCCACAGAAAAATTTAAAATGTCAAAATAAAATGTCAAAATACTCATAATAGTCTGAAATGATTTATCAGAAACAAATACAAGATCAAGAATAAATAAAAATGAGACCAATAATAAAAATAATAAAAACCATAAAAACAACCCAGATAAACCAAGCTAACTAGCTAAATAAGTGTTTTCAGCTGATTTTAAAAAATGAAGAACTGTTGGTGCCTCTCAGATGGACCACAGGGAGTGTGCTGACCCTAACCAGTCTAATCATCCTAACATAGCATCCTACCCCCAATACTAACCATCACTCCACGGCACTACACACACACACACACACACACACACACACACACACACACTCAATCCTCATTTATCTGTCCTATATTGACTTTCAGTCAGTCCACAGGTCCTTTGTGCGTAACCACCTGTGCCTCAGCATACGTTACAGCAGCAGAGTGAGCTGACATGGGTCACCTTATGACTGGGAGATGAGAAACACAAAACATCCCCTCAGACCTGACACACGAAGCGCTCATCACTCTACAGGCCTCACCACAGGTATGGCTGCGTTTTCCCAGGCTAGGGCCACTCACGAAAGGCAGCATTTTTCATTTCTGATGTTTCACTGGTTGGATTTTATTGTGATGTCATTGATAATAATATGTATAAGTATAGTGTATGCTTGACAGTGTCACAATTCCAGAAACTTGCCATTTCCAGCAATGGGACAGGAAACTGGTATTACTAGACACATCGCAACAGCACATTTTCCATTTAATTGCTCTTTATGGTTTAATACTCAAAAATGCTAAAATGCAGAACAGGAATGAAGGCCTTAAAATTGACCACAGACCTTGGAGCTAGGAATGTGACTCGCTTAAGCCCATCTGTCCACATGTACAATCAAAGAGTATATATTATCTTTTAAAGCATAAATCCTCTGAATCACTTTTGCCCGGCGGCTGTTCGCGGATGAGGATAGCCTTCCTTTCAGTGAACAGGGTCACTGTATGAATGACATTGTCATGTCCCCCGCCCCACCACGAAAGACTGGAGTTTCCCACACCGCCCCGCCTACAGCCGTAAATCTTCTCCACGTTCGGTCCCCACCTTGCCCAAACGCAGCACAATGGCGTGACGGCACAGTGCCGCGCCGTACTGTAAAACGCCATTACCGCCGATCACCGCGGATGTTCCAAATAGGCCACCTTCGAGGATTTGGTTTCACGTGCTTCAAAAGGTGCAACGGAAACCGAACCCTGTTGTTTTGTGGGCTGAGAAGGTCTTCTGTTTCTAATGCTGCGCTTCAAGCCCTTACATTCTGTCCCAGAAAGAAGGCTTTATTACTGCTGCTCTGTTCATGTGACTGGTCCACAATTCTACACTGCACAATTTCTATTGTAATGAATCTAGTACAGTAGCATTGTGAAACAAATATCACAAGGATCACCAGGAAATTCAATCCTGGCCTCATCGCGGCCTACCAAGACATCCTGTGCAGGCATGCTAAATCAGAGGAGATTAAACTAAGAATCAAGGCTGGATTTAAACTATTAAAACCCAAGGAAGCCGTTAGCATTCATAAAATCACACCATTAAATTCACATGGTGCATCCAGCTAAACACCACACCTAGGGTTCATTTCACTTATCGTACGTCGCTTCAGATAAAAGCGTCTGCCAAATGAATGTAACGTAATGTAATTTCAAACTTTTCTAAGTTCCAATAAGATGAAACTCATGTGCCCTTGAAACTAATTTCACGTGCCAATTAGATGTTTACATTCAAAATTTAGTGAGTGAATCTCACTGACCTGAGTGCCCTTTCATAGACTCAAACTGAGTCACATTTCAGTGAAATTTGCCGGTCTGAATCCAAAATATGGCATGCCCATGACTATCATAGGTCCAGTGAGAACTGTTGAGGATGATTTGTGGGTGAGAGAATGGATGGTGAAACTGACCGCCCGTACTGCAACTGAAGTGCTGTTTATGCCATCTATGCTCACTAATCAACACTGTAGACGAAACATCCTCTGACATCAACCAAAAATAAAAATAATAATAATAATAATACATGATGTTGAGACGGACGGTAGATTTAAGCCTGGTAACTCTAAAGTTCAGAGCGAAAGGCTGTTAAAAATAATGAAGTTATAAAAACTGCAATATACATAGGCAGATAAACAAAAGTACAGTGTTGAGACGGACGGTAAGATTTAAGACAGGTAACTGTGCAATGAAGCCCACAGAAGGAATTCATCGTGTTTGTGTGCGGGAGCACGAGGGAGGCGGCGTGACGCGTGAGTGCGTTTAGCCCTCTAAAGCAGAGCGTCTGCTCGAGCACGCCCCTGTCGTGCCCGAGCCCAGAGACATTCTTCTTAGAACAACATAAACCCAGGCAATGTGCAACCTCAGGCCAGCATAAAGAAGAAAAAAACTAAACACAACAACAACAAAAACAAAAAATATATATATATATAAAAATCCTTAGTAGTCTTTACGGTCCTGTCATTACACTTTGAGTGCCTTCTAATCCTCAGGAGGGACACACAGGGGAGGTTGTTAAGAGGAAACTGAAAGCAATGACTCACACTGGAGGAGACAGGAGAGCTCGCCAAACACTAAACACAGTGGGGGGGGTTAGGGGAATAGAGAACGGTAAAAAGCTCTAAAAATAAAAATGCACAAGCAGCCCTCCCTCAAGAGGGCCTCTGGTCAGGCTATTAAGACGTGGGTCCTGTGATGGCAGGTGAGAGGAGATCGAGGAGAAGCTGTATATGGCTATACAAACCCAAAGAGATGCACATGCGCTAGCGGGGCTAAGCTATACAAACCCAAACAGATGCACATGCACTAGCAGTGCTAAGCTATACAATCCCAAACAGATGCACATGCACTAGCAGTGCTAAGTTATACAAACCCAAACAGATGCACATACGCTAGCGGGGCTAAGCTATACAATCCCAAATAGATGCACATGCGCTAGTGGGGCTAAGCTATACAAACCCAAACCCATAAGGTGAGTGGCAGGTGCATCCTGTTCTCGGCCTGGGACAAACAATGCGCTGCGAAGGAGGTGCTGACGATAAACAAATTCAGGAATTGTGCATTTATTTATCCTTCAGTGCAGAAAAAAGCCATGAGGTCTTGAGGCTGTAACAGGGAGGACATAAGTGTTCATTGTCAGTCTTAGAATTGGAATTGTTAATTTTCAAATGGAGAGGAAGCACTTGCCCACAAATTTGACTCGCTGTCATGGTTACATTTTCACTAGTATATTTTCTTGGCCACCTAGTCAGTACAAATTTTTTTTTCCAAACACGGCCAATGGCAGGGGAAATTAGCCCTGCGTTGAAGTGAAATTAATTCGCAGTCAGCGGTTAAAAGGTATCCGTCCACCTCTCGCTGCGCATCCGGTGGCATTTGTGAAGTGCGTCCTTGCTCACATTGTGTGCTGGTCTCGCTCATTCAGCCGCCATTCAGATACTTTCAGAGGCACCGCCATTGCTTTGCCTGCTGGCTCTGAGAGTGGCCTGGTCTCCCGGCTGCTTCTCCAAGTCAATGCTTGATTCGGGCGCCATGGTGGTAAGCACCATTGCCTCGCAAGAAGGAGATTCCGGGTTTGAGTTGTCCAGGGTATTTTCCATCCCTCAGTGACTACTGGAAGGCAGCTGCTGCCTCCAAACAGTGGCTAGATATTTTGCTTGTAGTTCGCTAATTCTTAGAAGGATTGCCCTTGTGCATCTGGTGGGTCTTTGTTTTGTTTAGTTAAATAACAGTACTTATGTGCAGATTGTGTGTTTCAGAATGGCATGTATATTTCCAAAAAACTTTATGGCATTTGGAGGTGTCAGCTGCCTTCCAGTAGTCACTGAGGGAAGGAAGGTACCCTGGGCGTTTGAGTTTCGGCCGACCCGCATCCTCTCTGCGTGGAGTTTGCCTATTCTCCCCATGTTCGCATGAGTTTCCTCCAGGTTCTCTACTTTTCTCCCACAGACCAAAGACATGCAGCTTAGGGACTACGTAGGTCGTCATTGCAAATAGGTAGGTCTATTAATTCTCAGCTCATCAGCTGTGCTAGTTCATCTTGCCTTGGATTAATGAATGTAATTTTCCATGCTTCACAGCTCGGCGTCAATTTCCGGCCCGCATCACACAATAATGGCGCCAGGAATTATTTCTATCACAACAAACCTGCTTTAAAATAGTCAATTGTGCATTCTTGAGTCACACAAAAAGCTACCAGCCAGTAACACACAAACATAGCACTGGGCTTCAGTGAGCGTGTGAACTCCAGTGAGCTCCCCACAGTGTAGTCCTGTAGAATGGGACACAAGAGAAACCCCTCCTAGCCAGGCCCATCTCAGCTTTAGTGAACGTTTCGAAGCTGTTTTGACTTTTACAACCAACACACGTGATGTCATGTTGCCTGTGTCTGGCTTTTTAATCATGCAAAACGTTCTTAGGCAACATTTTACCGGCCTTGAGGGATGTCATCTCCAAAATACAGCGCTCCAGAAACACGAGGTTGAGCAACATCTGTCTCTCGCGGATTCAATACAGCAAAAAGTATTGTAATTACCACAATATTACCAAGGACATTTGGAACAATTAAGGCTCATTTTATCTGAAAATGTGTTGTCGTTTTTTAAAAAAAAAGGAAATATTATTTGAAGAGGGACAACACATTGTAATTCTCCTGGGATCCTCATTTGACACTCATTTGCAGACCCTCAGGGCTCCTGACCCATATTTAGCATGCTGAACGGAAAACAAGTGCACTTACAGTGTACACTATTTAAGGTTACCTGCAGCTCCTTATGCCAGACAAACGTTCCCTTTAAGGGGTCTGGGCTTGGAATCAAGTGCACTAATCCCATAATCATAACCATAAAAGAAATTTTTTTCAAATCTGCCGTTTTTTCGTGACAAATGCGGCTCCAGCAGGATCTCTGAAGATGTCTGCTCAGGCTTGGCTGCAGTTTCCTGGCTGCCTTAAAGCTCGGCGGAATGTAAGCGCGCCACACGTCACGGCGGGCTTCCTCGCGCCTCCTTGCTCTCGCCGCCAATAACCGGCACTGATTCTGTGGCACAGTCCACTGATTCTGGATCAGCGGCCGCCGTTCGCCGGGGGATTATGGGCGCGAGCGGGCTGATCCCAGTTCAGCTGTCAGGGGTTGGAGCGCAGGCCAAACCCTGCTGGGGCCGTCTCCAAACCTTCGTCATTCAATCAGTCAGTCAGATCAGCAGTCATCATATGTTATCGCCGAAGCACGGTCTGAAATGAACAGCGATACTGTACGCTGGCAGAATATATAATGTAGAGAGACGCATTCGTGCAAAACTGAGACACTACAGTTCAAGAGACGGGTGGTGTCTTGTGTTACATGTTTGTCTTCCGGAGGGAAGAAGGTCTGACATCTAATAACAGAAAGCAGCATAACCACAACTCCTCACCTTTACCATTCAGGATATCACATGCATTTTAAGTGTACGTTCAAGAGGCTGTAAGTCTTTTCTCATCCAGGGACTCCCACCCAGGCAAAGGCATCCAGTGGACCCCATCATCAAGTTTAAAAGTTTATATATAAAAAAAAAAAAAGGTTTTATATTTTGGAATATTTTACCAAATCTAGTCTTTGCATATCTTTGCAAGTCTGGTCAGGGACCCCCTACAGTACCTTTAAGGACCCCCTGTTGAAAACCCAGGATCTAGAGCATGACAATCTCAGAACATTTTATATCTGCGTTTTGACAACAAAAGCTGGTGTACATACCTCTAGTACCAAACTCTCACACAAAACTGATTCATGGGCATAAACATTATGGTGAGATGTAAACAGCGGCATTTCTGAGAAACCTGAGGGTCGTTTTATTTACCGTCCCTTTCGACGGCCATGTGTTCTCAAAGCCTTTTACGGCCAAATGTTTTTTTGCACTCGATGAAATTAATTTCCACTCAATTTCCAAGAGAGGCGTTGAATGGCTGTGACCTCCGAGGCCAAAACCGTGGCTGGTGGCCAAGTGACAGGCTTATCAAAAGGATTTATGTCACTACTAGTCTCAGCCAGACTTGTGTAACTCGATAAAGCACACACACAAAGACCTGGATGATCGATGCCCCTTACTTAATCAGATAGGTATGTGCCCGGCTATGAAGGATGGCAAACTCACTCCAGACACAAACACGTGACAAGAAATTACTTTCTTTCTTTGCTCCAGTCTTATTAATAAGAATGTAAGTCTAAGGCCGGAGCCTTTCTATGACTGTTGGCTTGCTTGTACATAATTAAGAAAATTGAATTATAAATAGGAAAGTAATATGACTCACTAAAAAAAACTCAATAAGAAATGGCAAGGCTAAAGGATATGGGCACTTGTAAGGTAATCCACACAAAAACATCCACAACTGGATTTTGTGGTTTGAGTTTGAGAATTTCCCAGATGGGATTAATCAGAGAATAATGGCACTTATTTCAATGTAACAGAGCATTGTAACACATGCACACACACACACACACACACGCACGCACGCACGCACGCACACACACGCACACCCGCACACGCACGCGCACGAACACACACACACACACACACACACACACACACACACACACACACACACACACACACACACACACATGCACACACACGCACGCACGCACGCACGCACGCACGCACATGCGCACACGCACGAACACACACACACACACACACACACACTCACACACACACACACACACACACACACACACGCGCACGAACACACACACACACACACACACACACACACACACACACACACACACACTCACACACACACACACACACACACACACACACACACACACACACACACACACACACAGTGTGTGCACAGTGCACTGTCCCACGGTCCTTGAGCCCTGACTGTGTGAGTGCTAACTGTGACCAGGGGTCCCATGGGCCAATGCATACCCAACTGACCGTAGTGCCACCAATGGAGTTCAGCTCAGCAGGATGTTGTCTGCCTCGTTGCCCAATAGCAGCAAATCTGGTAGATTGGCCCCCTGAGCCAGCTGGCTACTCTGGCTCAGTTAACTGGGCAGTTCAGCTGTTTTTCCCCCCCATTTTTTTTCAGGTACAGGGCAGTACGGCTCCTGGCAAAAGTTAAAAGACGACTTGGCTAGCTGTTACATGCTACTGTGCAACCTCTCTACTTGACTGAGGATGTTTCAGCAGGGCATTTACGATAAGGCATTAAAAAGGCAAGACGGACCAAAGCTCCTGAATGTGTCTGACTGCCTCTAGACATAGAGCGGTACCTTGCTGTGCGTCTGATCCCCAACAGACCTCAACCAGAAGTGAAAGCAACCATAATACTATCCCCAGGAATGGAAAGCAGTTTTCACCGCACAGAAGGGATGTTCCCTGAAACAAACACACTGATTATTATGGTAATGACTTCTCCATTAAGTTAAGTTTTTTCTTGATTAACCTCTGGTGGTCATATGCATTTTAAATGAATATAGAAAACAAAATGTGTTTTCTTGTTAATATACAAAAATAGATTTTCATTAATATCACACCTCCAGACTGGAACAGCATTTGTGTTTCTCTTGTGAAGATGCTGGTTATCTGAAAATGTCAATCTCAATACTGAATGAAGACCTAAAAATCATCAAAAGTGAAAAGCATCTATTGAGAACATAATTATGATCATGTCTGACATTTGTACATATAAATACTGCAGCCTTGCCCTGCAATTATAATCTTGCATTTACATACCAGCAGCGGCTACAGAATTATTTTCAAAAAGTCCTGTTACAATTAAACAGGTATGGAAAAATGAAACAATTGAGTGGTCTGGTTGCCCAAGCATTGCATCAGAATAATCATAATTTTCATTTCATTTGTTATTATCAATAGTGAGCATAACCAAACACACTTCAAATTGGTTAGTCTTGTCCTTTATGTAATTCTTGTTCTGAGCAGATTGCATTAATGAATAAGGTTTTCTGCAGGCACACTGCTCGTGAGATTGAACAGGGGCCAAACACTGAAGAGCAATGAGGTTAATGAAAACATCGGTGTACAGCCTACAGCATATCGCTGAGAAAAAGATGCGACGCGCTGGGAATATAGCAGGCTCCATACGCACTGAATACGGTAGAATATGTGACTATGTATCTGTTGCCTAGATGTTACCCTCTCTGGGCAGTGCAGCTGTATGGAAATCAATCACGGCGGGGTGCTGTGATGCCGTCTAAAGAGCAAGCCATACAAACCTGCCTGGAGAGCTTTGTTTTTCATACAACTCCAGAGCCAGAGGGGTTTTATTCTGATTGTACCACACCCACTCGCAGAAGAAATCATTTAACACCCAAAAACAATTTGAACAAAATTGTTGTCAGGGCTGCGTTGTTGCCATTGCTTCCCTTGCTTGTCAGTTTTCTTCATTTATTTTCAGTTGTTAATAAAATGTCCAATTGAAACAGAATTTTAATGGGCTTGTGTATGCATTTGGAATTGGGATAGGCCATTTTAGCATGGGATAATTACCTCGTTAGCATGCATTATACTCTTTCTCTATGCAAGTTAGACAATAATCAACACCCTCTCTACCAATCACAATCAAGTACTTATTATTAGTTTTTTCCGATATCAGTATTCTTTTAAAAACGCTATTATTGCCAAACAAACCCACAGATAAATGTGTGAGTCTCAGCACAATATATTATATGAATATATTAATATTGTCAGGGAAGAGACTGATTATCATATGGCTTTGGTTCCAGGAGTACCTTACTCTAGTGCCAATTTACAGTGTGAATCATAGCCTCGTACCCTCTTTGCCAAATGCCAAATAAAATTACCCGCACAAGTCACTAATTCTCAAGAGGTGATGGCATCATTATCACACTCTGCCATAACAGCACACTGGTATCCATAAATCATCTTACCGGGGTAATTCATGCAATATTCCCTCTATATATGAGCAATATTGACCAAAAATCATATCACACTATTTCTAAAAACCCTGAAGACATTAACAGCAGAGGAGGTTACATACATAGTATTTCATTTATTTTTGTTGTATGTACCACAATATAAAATGGGGTGTGTGTACTGGATCTTTTGTTGTGTGTTCCACTTCACCAGGAAGCCAGTGTGCAAAAAAATCACAGATAAGAAACGATAAATACAACAAGTCAAACTTTATCTTCAACTACTTAATTATGCATAATGTACTCTTGTGCCAGAAACGGAAGAATTTAAATGAATTCACATTGTGCGATTCATTATTGATTGCTCTGTTTAAATGCAAATTAGTTCATATTGCTATTATGACAGTATCCATTTTTGTCATTGTGTTGCATAATTGCTTCAACACCGTACAGGTTTTCTCTTCTAAAACAAGCTTTTCCGCGCGTTCAGTGATAGAATACTTGCTGCAAGAATATACAGATATTTCTGCACTCCAGTACAGAAAACAATATCTTCTCACAAAACTGTATTGTGAGAAGAGACAAGGGGCTCCACAGTAGAACAGCCATTAAAGGCAGTCACCATGAACATGAGCCTAGACACATCAGAAATTAGCCTGGGCTTCGACATCATATAACCGTGTGTCCAGAGTGCCGTGATTCAGCTGGCTTTGTGACACCTGGGGCCACATGTATAAACAGTGCTGAGCAGAAAAATGCCCTCAGAAAGCCGCATTAAGCGAGTTTCCACGCAGAAATTCAGATGTATAATATAACACGAGCTGTGAGAATCTGCGTACCTCTGCACACGATGGACACCATACGTACGCAATGTTTGGAGTCCGTGTGATATGGCGACACCATGACCGAAAGGCAGAGGTAGAAAATGCAAAACTTTTTTTAAGCAGATTTCTGACTTTCACCCTGAGCATTCTTTTACTCAGTTTTATACATGTGGCCCCAGGAGTTGGGTAGGTTTTAAGTCGCAATGTTCCTCAGGTTATAGCTGTAATAGCTTCTGCCAAGGAAGAGCTGGGCACCCACGGTTGACCAGTTAGAACCAATGAGAGAGGAGCCTCTCCTCCAGTAGTACTGTGTGGCCCCGAGTTTGGAAAATGGGTCTGGCAGCACACACATTTCTGCTGCAGTGGTTCTCGTGTGGGTGTGGGCTGCACTTAAGAGGCATAACTGCCAATTCCAAAATGGATAGAAAAAAAACCGGAAGAAAACAAAATAAAGTGGTAAGTTGGCCATAAATAATACATTTCACCCAGCAGCAATTTAGAACAAGCCTGTGGAACCTGAGCTGGTTGACTTTTGCAACAAGCATTTCATTTGGAAAATAAATGACTTCCTGGCATGCCGTTTCCTTTCTTGTTCTTCTGAGGAATTTATGAGCACCTGACTGTCACTCCGATGAGTTTCTGCTTTCTAACACAGTTACCATGCAAAGATATTTTCCACAAGTATCACTTACATTTTGCCCTGATCTCAGAAGCAGTATTACAGTTTGTGAAAACGTATCTTGCTCACTCTCTCTGCCAATTCCTACAAATGATTTGTGTCACAGGGGGGAAACCTAAACTGGCCAGACATCTTTGAAAATATATTGCCTTGTCTCTGAAGTTGGAATACTTTTTGAAAGTGAAACTTTCCCTAATAGATAGGCCTACAGTTGCTTTGTGCTTTTGCAACACTTAGCCAAATACTATATATAATGACCAATAATTTACAGTCAAGCCGGAATGTCTGCACACCCCTTTCACCTTCTCCACGTTTTATTACGTTATACTACAATAGATTGAGTTCATTTTTTGCCTCAAACATCTACACACAGTAGCCAATAATGACGAAGTGAAAACAGGTTTTTAGAAAATATGCAATTTTATTTTACTGACAAAAATAGGTTATTTAGGGGTTACATATCTGTACACACTCTTAGCCTAATACTTGGTTGCTGCACCTTTGGCAGCGATTACAGCTTCAAGGCATCTTGGGAAAGAAGCTATGAGCTTGGCACACTTGTTTCTGGACATTTTTGCCCATTCCTCTTGGCATATCCTTGCAAGCTCCGTCAGGTTGGATGGGGAGCGTCGGTACACAGCCATTTTCAGCTCTTTCCACAGATGTTCAATTGGATTCAGGTCTGGGCTCTGGCTGGGCCACTCAAGGACATGCACAGACTTTCTCCGAAGCCACTCCTTTGTTCTCTTGGCTGTGTGCTTCGGGTCGTTGTCATGTTGGAAGGTAAACCTTCACCCCAGTCTGAGGTCCAGAGCGCTCTGGAGCAGGTTTTCTTCAAGGATCTCGGTGTACTTAGCTGCATTCATCTTTCCCTCTATCAGGACTAGTCACCCCGTTCCCGCTGCTGAAAAACATCCCCACATCATGATGCTGCCACCACCATGCTTCACTGTAGGGATGGTATTAGCCAGGTGATGAGCGGTGCCTGGTTTCCTCCAGACGTGACGCTTGGTATTCAGGCCAAAAAGTTCCATTTTGGTTTCATCAGACCAGAGAAACTTGATTCTCATGGTTTGAGAGTCCTCTAGGTGCCTTTTGGCAAACTCCAAGCGGGCTGTGATGTGCCTTTTACTAAGGAGGGGCTTCCGTCTGGCCACTCTACCATAAAGGCCTGATTGGTGCAGTGCTGCCTGGATGGTTGATCTTCTGAAAGGTTCTCCCATCTCCACAAGGATACGCTGGAGCTCTGTCAGAGTTACCCTCGGGTTCCTGCTCACCTCCCTGGCCAAGGCCCGTCTTCCCCTATTGCTCAGTTTGGCCGGGCGGCCAGGTCTAGGAAGATTCTTGTGGGTTCCAAACTTCTTCAATTTACGAATGATGGTGGCCACTGTGCTCTTTGGGACCTGTAAAGCTGCAGAGATTTTTCCGTACCCTTCTCCAGATCTATGCCTTGACACAATCCTGTTTCTGAGGTCTGCAGATAATTCCTTTGACCCCATGGCTTGGAGTTTGCTCTGACATGCACTGTCAACTGTGGGATCTTATATAGGCAGGTGTTGGCAATCCCCAATCATGTCCAATCAATTGAATTTATCACAGGTGGACTCCAATTAAGTTGTAGAAACATCTCAAGCAGTATCAGTGGAAACAAAATGCACCTCCACTTTTGGGTGTCATATCAGCACACTTGTGTACATATAATATTTTACATTTAGATTTTTTATAAATTAGCACAAATGTCTAAAAACCTGTTTTCACTTTGTCATTATTGGCTATTTTGTGTATAATTTTGAGACAAAAAATGAACTCAATCTATTGTAGAATATGTCTGTAACGTAATAAAACGTGGAGAAGGTGAAAGGGGTGTGCAGACTTTCCGGCTTGACTGTACCTTTACATTTGTTTTGGTATTTATTCATTTAAATGTGTAATTTATATACTTATTTTATTTTGCATTTTTATTACAGTTATTGGTTATTCTCCATTTTATGATTTATTTCAAGTTAAAGATTGCCTTGAGGGCAATATGTTTAAGGGAGGCAAGCCTTTGATATCGCAAAGCATTTATAGCTCCCTGACTGACACAATTTATGAGCATTTCCCTACTGACGGAATTAATCTCCTTTACTGGTTCTCTTTCATGGAGCTGAGCATAACGTTCACTGCAAAACGATCAACTGAAGCGGGAAAGAAAGAATCATGAAAAAACAATGGCTAAAACGATCAAATCATACACATCCGGTGTTGTTACTGTATTTTCTGGTCAGCAGGTCATTTGAGCAATAGCACAGGGGAGTACAGGCTTCCTCAGGGAAATTAGTGTTTGGTTTTATGTTAGAGGCAGAAGGCAAGAAGGCTAAATAAATCTGCTGTTTGCTTTGTAAGTATAGGGCTTATTTTCACATTAAGGCAATTTGTGTGATCATCAGGGAATTCTGCTGTCAGAACCTTTCTTTGATTTTAAAATTTTATCTCATGACCTCCGAAGACCCGGCAATTTGTTTTTGTCCCCTGTAGAAGACATGAGTCCCTGGTCTTAATCCCAAAAACCATATTGCACATATTCCACTCTACATTACATTACATTACAATCATTTGGCAGACGCTTTTATCCAAAGCGACGTACAATAAGTGCATATTGAAGGTCATTGACGCGACTACAAAGCAAATCCGACAAAGCACAGCTTTCTCACAGTGTAGGCGCTATCCCTAGTAATAAACATGAGAAGTACACACAGTCAGCTATACATTCTGAACTATAGAATAACCAAAAAACACAAGTTAAATAGAAAACAGGAAGCGAATACTATAGAATGGCCCTATAGGTATAATTTTAGTCGAGGTGGAGTCTGAAAAAGTGCGTTTTCAGACCACGCCGAAAAACAGACAGTGTTTCAGCTGAGCGCAGCAGTGGGGAGTGGGGAGTTAATTCCACCACTGGGGAGCTAGGGTGGAAAAGGGTGGAAAAGCTTAAACACTACTTAAAGTCTACTTAAACGTACACTACAAGGGACATTCAATAAAAAAATTTAATAAATAAGATCTTTGAAAATATTTTCACTGCACTGTCATCCTAGACACTATTATATTAGTATAAAGTCAACAAAACAAATAACTTTTAAATATTTTTTTTCTGAAGGGGCTCAGGTTACATTACATTACATTACAGGCATTTAGCAGACGCTCTTATCCAGAGCAAATTAAGCTGGGGACACATTACACAATCTTTTTACCCAATTTGGCAACGATTTGCAATTGGAGTCTATGGTAGTCCAGGGAAATCCAGGCTAGTCCAGGCTAGTCGCGCAGTAAAGTCGCAGCTGTAATCGTTATGTGTGTGGGAGTGAAAGACTGTTGTCTGTCTCTCCCAGTCGGGAACGCCACGATTTTATCAAACATGTTTGATTTTATCGGGGTTATAGTCTTTGCGTAATCTTGTGGTTTGCGCTGGCCAAAGACTGAAATGACTACGGGAATTTGCAATAGCCAATGAAAAATGAGTTTGCAACAGAGGAAGGATGAGGTGGAAAAATACAGAAGTAAACATCAAATCCAACGTGTGGATGGCTGAGCCGAATAAACATGTTTTTTGGAATACTAAAAATGAGGCGCGACCTGTGGATTTGTGGCAGAAACATGCGTGCGTCTGTCTGTACAATGTCAACTCTGCAAGTTATCACAACAACACTGACAAAGTTGCATGCTGTATGGCCTCCATGGTTGTTTTGGTTTCAAAATATCGGAAAAAAGACAGTCTCGCGAGTGCAGGTCTACCATGAGAAATCACGTTCATGCGAGAGAACTGCATCCGTCTGCGTCAATTCTATGTCGTTTAGATTTGTGCTCCTCAAAAACAGCCGTCGTTATGTGTGTGCGACACAAGAGACTGAAAATCTGCATATGCCAGTTGTTAAATGTGTGCTACTCAATTTTTTTTTCTCAATTGTCGCTTATGATTGGAAAAGTTGTGTAATGTGGCCCCAGCTTTACACAACTTTTTAGCATTTTTTACGCATCCATATATACAGCTGAATATATACTGAAGCAATTCAGGTTGAGTACCACGGCAGTGACCGACCTGGGAATCGAACCTGCAACCTTTTTGGTTACAAGGCCAGTTCCTTAAACATTATACTACACGGCCTCCCGACCTATTTACATACAGACCTGTGTATGTCATGTCAGGTTTCAGTGAGGAACATTAGACAGCACTTTCCTTAGTCAATAACACATTTTTGATGAATTACTGACAAAATGACTGAAATGACTTGAAATTACAAATTGCAGTTCCAATTTGTCAACATAGTAATTTATAACCATGAGCCGCAGTTCTGTACTACAGTAGTAAGAACATTCACACTTTAAGAATGTGTTATTTGCAGTTTTATTTACAGTGGGATGTGTTCATAAGGCGGGATCCTTACCAGATTTCCCCACTCCAGCCCTGCCGAACACAGCCAGCTTCACCTCCGCGCTCTTCGCCATGGCAATCACGCCCTAACGACCTCACACCTGAACACAAAAGTTGCAAAGCCGGTGTGTCCCACTGCGGCGAGCCGTCTCGGGCCTCAACATCTCATCTCTGACTCCCAGCAGCGGAAACATCTGGAAAAGACATCAGCAAAAGCAGAATAGTCACGACCACCTCCATCTCTACATCCTCCTCATCCTCATCTCCCCATTGAAAGCTTCAAAAGCTTTCATTAAAAAAAAAAGCTTTTCTTACAATTTTGAATGATCGACTGTAGCTTTAGGCCTGTGTCATCATTGTAACATCCTCCATCCATTAATGAGAGTGCAGAGAAGTATATATTCTGCTCCAAAGTATGCGCAACCAGCTGCTGTGTGTTTTTACTCTTTTTAATCCATCAGCTGAGCTGCGGAGACTCTGCAGACGGGCACAGACAGGCTAGTTTCTGGAGCACAATGAGATGAGCACAATCCCGCCAACCGAGTCCTTCCCTCCTCAGATGACGAGTCAGTAAATTATGAGCGACTTTGCGGGGCTACCGGCCGCAGTGAGCGCCGGCACAATTAGGACTCAATACCAGACAATAGGGCGCTTCCAAACACTGGAGCTCAGAGCCACACAAAGGTACTCAAATTTTTAGTTTTAAATGTCGTCTATAATGTAAAAAAAAAGAAGAAAATTTGAATTGGAAATGCGTTTCACATATTTTCATTAAGTGTTCTGAGGTGCACAAATAGCAGAGGGTGCGTGGGCACAGAGTGAGTGTGGGCAGGCATGTACCAGGTGAATAACGGGCCTTATCTTAGTGAGCAAATCCCACACACATTCTCAGTGGTGGGCAGTATAGAAACCCTCAAATCGTCATCTCCGTGAGAACATACTGTTCAATTATTCATTCAAAAAATAATATGAATAATACGCCTCTCTGTACAGCCTATGCTCATAATCTCTACAGCAATCAATTAGTTTGATCGGAACTGAACCAGCCCAGATTGTTTTGAGGAAACGCAGCTGGTCTCAGCTTCAGAGTAGCATTACCTCATCTAATTATGATGTAAATTTTTGTTTCCGGAGAAGGATGATATATGTGCTCATCAAATTTAGGACGCTAGTCTGCAAGAAAGATAATGAGCTACAAATGAGCAATCAGGAGACACGTTTGCCACCATAGCTGGCCCCTCAAGCCGTATACATTCAAGATGGATGGCTGCTTTGAAATGTCGATAAATCACCTCCTAATGGTCACAAAACCGGAACTGAAAAAGCAAGTCTGTTTTTGGAGAATATTAATAATAATAATATTTGCAAATGGGACATTGTCTGTCATCTTGGCAAACTTGAACATGTCACTTTTTCCATCGCTAGTACCCCCAGTTCCAGTGAAGTACATTCCTTTAGGTTTTCATGTTGCCTTGTGTCTGAACCCATGACCTTCGGCTCTCAAGCGCCTCTCCGCAGTGGCAGAGACTGAGTCACTAGGCTTTTCACATTTCTGCTAACGGCGGTAAGCCCAGGAGTCTCGTCCGCGGGGAGCCCTCCACGTCTGGGCCCTTATATGGCGTCCTGGCCGCTGCTGGTGCCCCTCGGCAAGCTCCCAGCAGGCAGATTGGCAGGCGGGTGCCTCTGTCAGTGCTGCTCAAGTCACTCCGTGATAGGAGAGAACAGGACTACAGGTGAGCTACAGGACTACAGGTGAGCTGCAGCGCTGCTGCATGGGTACATGCTTTGGGCTCTTACCTTTCTCTTGGTTTGCGGCAAATTATTTTTTATATTTTGAATAATGGAGAGTGGACACACAGTGTAAGTATGATCATCCTAATGTAGGCTAGAAATACCTACTTTTGAGCACAGCTCCGGTGCTGCTATCTCTTTATTACAGAGTTACATTGATCTTGTTGAAAGAAAAGTCACTTTCACTAATATACAGAATAACCAGTCACATCAGATGAGGCGAATCCCAAAACAGACATTACCCTTAAACGTTTAACATTAACTTCAAAAGTGAATGCAATTAAGAAATTGGGGGAACGGATACAAGCAAACTGTGTGACTCTTAAGGATCAGTGTTTCCCATCTGTGAATTGGACTGTTCCAGGGAGAACTGATCTGGGTTCCAGTGCATTAGCTATGGTCGTCCAGCTCACTTCTGAACTGGGACCAGCACAGAAACAGGTCCTCTAACACATTGCTTCTGGCTTAACTGCCCTCGTCTTCTCTGCAGGGTGGACATTGGTAGAGTGTTCCAGCTACCCTGTACCATTAATCTGTGTTGTGTCTCTTTGACAAACCACATTTCTGCAGGCGGTGATACATTCCACTCCCAGAGAGGGGCCAGAAGTATCCATCACAGATGGTCGCTCATTAATTGAGTGTCGGACACGATTTAGAAAGCCAGCTTGAAGAGAAAGCCGCCCCTGATGGGATCAGCCTATGGTCACGCTATTGGTTTCTCTTATTCCGTGTTCCGACTCGTCTGGAGGTGTGCACCAGTGAAGGGAGAGGTCTTCATTTTTAGGCAGAGGGGATGTGGCTAGCTCTCACCTCCACTAACGCTACCATTTCCATGTCCAAATTCACACAAAGGCAATCTTTTCTGAGGGGGAATTCATTCTGACTGGTGAAAGAACAGAACCGTGCTTGGTGCAATAACGCAAACAGGGACCCCTCATGTTAGCTGACTACATATCTAATCATCTTTACCAACAGTAAAATATTTACTGAAGGCTTTCTGGTGGTCATGTGCCCAATGCTCTGTGGTATCAGGTGAGGTTGCCAGGTGAGGGCATCTGTTCTGGGAGTTAGCGGCCACCTGTTTGCTCGAGCACAAAGACAGCGGAGCAGCGGGCCCTTCTGCTGCACAGAGATATCGCGCGCGCACCTCAAATTGCCCCATTGAAATGTTAAATTAGCTCAACGATCAAATCTTGTGCCTCTGCACAGTAACTTACACAATGGAGCGCTGAGAAAATCCATGGCGTACATTCGTAAGAGTGACCGTCAATGTTTCCATGGTGACAGGGGCTAACAATGTCCTGTGCGTGCACTGACTCATTGTTAAATATTGGCTACTTGGGTGTTATAGGTGTTATAAGTAGTGGATGCGATTATTATGGGCTGTAGAATATTGCTCAAAATCCCTTTAAAAACTATTTTGAACTCTGGCCTTGTTGAAACAAAACCCTCTAAAATTACGTGCAGTTTTACAGAGAACAATCACAATGCAACACTACATTATTGGTTTAATTGAGTGCAGTCTCTTAAACTGCACAACAAAAATGGTGGTGTACATTTTAACACACTAGGGTGTTTATATGAGACCGTGGTCTCATATAAACACCCTATTGGTGTTAGATATACACCAGCAGTGTTAGATTTACACTTGCATTTTTGCTGTGTGTAATGTACTCTATTATTCAAATGTAATTACTTGTTATAAATCTTATTGACTGGCATTAAACATGTTATTTCAGTCCTGCAATCTGGTCTGTGTGACGCTCATCAATTTTCAGATCCACTCACACACATTAGAAAAATGACTACTGTTTTCCATTTTCTATTTCACTTCTTATTTACAACGGGATTAAATCCCACGTTAAAAGTGTCATTTATTTATGAATAAAAACACTTCATTAAAAAAATCCTTCAGTCAGTCTTTACTGTATAAGACAATGTTCTGTAGGCATGGCTGGGCAAAGGTGTATCTCAAGTAAATCTGGTATAATGTCACAAGCATTCTGAGCACAAACAGTCATACTACTATAACTGTGTATATCATTTAAAAGATGGAAACAAATAAATGCTTTGTTTGTAGGTCCCCACCTGTGTATATTTGATTTGGGGGTTACATAGTACTTATGAACTATAAAGAGTGATTCAATCGTTATTCTGAAGGTTGGAGTTAGCCTAGTTCATGGCTGGATTGAAACAATTAGGAGGTGGCGTTGTGCGATGGTATAGTGTGAGAACGACAGTCTAATGTCCCTCCAATCATTTCGTTTCTCCCCTCCATGCATCCACGCCTTTATTCCCGTCAAGATTAAATGCATTATAGAGCATCACAACGTGATCTAGCCCGTGACCCGCAGGCGACTGAGAATGAATGCAAATAGGGAGCTATAGGAGGGGGAAATCCATCCATGCGCGTGCATGGTGTGTGGGGCGCCTAATATCGCTCTTAGAGCCAGTTCTATTCATTAGTATCCTCAGTCTAAAGCCTTATACAACTTTCAGGGGATATAATATCTGTAATACAGGGTCGGGCGCTTTTAGAAGTGTTCAACACCATCTATCTGTTTGTAAAACATGGCTGTATTCTCTGCTTCGGGTGCAGTTTAATATTTATGATAAAGTATCATTGTACGGTCCCCATGTCTCTCCTGCACTGTGCTGCGGCAGACACCACATCATCTGGTTAAATTCAGAGACTTTACATTTATGTTTAAAATATACATAGCTTTTTGTTTTCTATTTATTTAATGTCATTTATTGTTTAAAGAGAATGTATCTCTCTTGATATTCAGCCCAGAAAGTCCTCAAAATAGCGACGAAACGCACCCGTGCTGAGAGCTGCCCTGCACGTTGTCCCTTAAGCAAAGCCTACTCACATTGGACAAGAGAAGCAACCGAACAATGTACTTTGCGCACAATTTGCATTCTATACAGCGTAGGCTACTATCACGAAAAACTTGAATGCAGTCTCTCAGTATAGCTCTCAGATTTGCAACAGGTTGACGTATTGGTAATATCCCATTTGATATGTCATTAACTTGGACATCCAATCGTCGGACTAAAAATAGAAACGGAGGAAAAAAATGCCAAAGGCATACATGTCCTAAATTAACAAAGAGGACAGCAATTAGGCTACTCAAAGGTTAACATAGGCTCGACATCGTAATGCATTTAATAAAGTTTGCTTCATCAAAGTAAAAAAAGAGCCCAGCTGAGGCAAGTTATTTTGTTAAAAATGCCACACCAACATTTCTTGATGCGGGATGAAAATAAACATTATAAAATGTCAACTCACCTAACAAGAAGGACGATGTCGAAATTGCTCGGAGATTTGCGAAAAGACCTCGAGTTCATTGATGTTCCGTACGTGGTGTAAATGCTTGACCGCCCCCGTCTTGAATGGTCTTTGTGCTGATCGAGGCTGCACACGAAGTGTTGGCTCGGTAAAGCGCGAGCCCTCCGGTTACTGTCCGATCCAAGCTGACTGAACTGCGGAGCACCACGGACTGACAGGGGTTCTCTGATTGAGGGTTAATCGCAATACGCGGAGTGGAGTCACCACACTTCAGTTACGTAAACGCAAAAGTGATTGTTACAGCACAGCGTGTTGCTGTGCATGCCACCGCATTTATATTCCACAATGGAAGCGAACTAGGGCCCTCTGGCGTAATTTCAGCAGAGCACAATATATTGACGCTTCACGTTGTCTTGCCCCTGCACGCATTTTTCATTGTGTTGCGCATTGTTAGGTCCAATGTCAGAGCTTCCTGAAAAAAATAAAAACAATCTCTAGAATATTACATCCCGCAATGCAGCCTATAATAATTTGGGTAACGTTCTACGATTTTGTTTATACATCTTATATATAATAGGGCCGGGATCATTTCCACAAATTCGATTCCAGTTAAATTCCATCTCCCTTTCTATTTCACCAATTCAATTCCAATTTTTACATATGTTATCTAAATTAAATTCCAGTCGAATCCCTTTCAATTATATCTCACCCTCAACAAAAACAATGTCAATTCGATATTTTCCCCACAATAATAATTATATTCAGTTCTCTCTAGAGAGCAACTCAATTCCCTTAATTAAATTAGCATAAATACCTCAACTCCCCTTCATTCTGAGGCAGGTATAAACCAGTTACATGGGACAAGTAATCTGTTTTTGAATCTATAAAATTACAAAATGATTTGGAATTAATAATCCAGTTCTTGCTATTTTTACAACTCAATTTTGGAATCACTATTGCACGGGAAACGATTAAAAGAAGTAACTTATTTGGGTTTCATTGTCTATTTCATAACAAACTATACACAATACTACCTTTTGTGATCATTGCATCTGATAGACAGCATTGGGTTAAATTAAATTAAGCAGAATTCAATTCCATACATTTGCATTTTGACTATTCCAATTCAACTCAAAGTTAATTGCATAAAGATTTTGGTAATTCCAATTCATGATCATTTCCCCATCTCCAAAGATTTGATTTGAAATTGTACTACACATTGCGATTTAAACTGGAACTGACTCCTCGCCCTGTTATTAGTCGATGTACAAGGCGCACAAGACAAATGCATTCATGGTCATTCTAAAAGTCTTGATGCACATATTTTAATTGTATCACACTACCAGACCACTAATTCCTGCACCAACTGGTCACCGTATGCTGCAATATCAAAAAAATTATGACTTACTGTGATGTGCCATAATTCCTATACTGTAGGTGCACTGATTTTTGTAATTGTGGCTGTGTTCCAACAGAATCGATTGATTATGGGTATATGGGCATAATGATGTTTGAATTGTATTTGTGTGTGTTTTTGGTCTTTACTCTTTAGGAGCTTGGGGTCGCCCTTGGTTTTGGGCGTCCCTTTTAAGGGTGGGGGTGTCACGCCCCCCCCTGCTCTGCTTGCCTTTTCCTGATTCTCTTTTCTTTCAGCAGGCTAGCGTGGCTGTGGAGAGGGGGGCGTGGCCTCTTGATAGGCAGCTCCTGGAGCCTGGGTTGCTCGTTCTTAAAAACAGCTCAAGTGCCACAGGATCTCTGTCACTTATCCTGTCGGACAGACGGTTACTTTGTTCTGCACCTTCAACACTGCTTACAACGATCGCAGCCATCACCTTGCTAACACACTCATATCTCACATCCCATAGTATTTGTGCGTATTTATTTAAAATGAATAAATAACTGTTATCCCTAGAAGTCTGTTGTGGCGTGTCTCATTTTCCTGTTGATGACTGTGGTCGTAACAAACCTCAAAGTCACTTTTTTTTCAGCAATGGCGAATGCCACACAAAAATTACGTTAAAAATAAAAATAAGTACAGACAAGTTGTGCTCAACCAAAACGTGATATTCGTTTTGAAGCCTGGATGGAGACCTGAAGAACCAAGACTGACTGAATAAAATTTTACCTTTGGCTTAAAAGGTACATTATTTCATGGCATGTCCAATGATATAGACTGAAGTGATGTGATGTGTGTGAATTGTGATTTATAATCAGTGTTATATCTAAAGGAGGAAGAGTGATGATTCCACAGTGGTAGGCCTGTACTGCCATATTGTAGTTAAATACCGTCCACATAGCAATTTGATTCTGAATTATATATAAACTCCTCAAAAAAAGTTCGGAAACGTTATTTCGGTCGATTATTCCTCCCCTTTAATAATACCAATTGGTATTGTATTTTATATCGCTGGAAAGCCTGATTAGTCACCTTTACAACGAGGTACAACTTGTAAGGATCATGCATTCGTGGAATGAGCAACACAGCTAACCGTGTGGGTAGCGGCCCAAAAAAATGTGCCAAAATCCCCTGCAATATTCTTCTGTTGGTATTCACTCTCGTTTTGAGTTGCTTGGTGGATTGGATGATTGCACTCTCCGACAGTAATAAAGAAAAAACAACACATATTGGCCATTTTTACACTTTATTCATTTTACACTGTCAGGGACCTCAGTAGCGTGTGGAAGATCCATACGCAGTCACAACAGCTTGGCACCTCCTCCTCATGCTGGTCACCAGCCTGGTCACACACTGCTGTGGGATGACATCCCATTCCTCAACCAGGATTTGCCGCAAGTCAGCCAACATGGTTGCGTTGGTCACTCTGGCACGTACAGCACGCCCAAGCTGATCCCACAGGTGTTCAATTGGGTTGAGGTCTGGACTCACGGCAGGCCATTCCATCCTCTCCACTCCCAAATTCTGGAGGTACTCTGTGATGATCCTGGCTCTGTGGGGGCGAGCGTTGTCATCCTGGAGGATGGAGTTAGGTCCCAGATTCTGGAGATATGGGATCGCCACTGGCTCCAGAATCTCATTCTGATATCTCACTGCATTGAGATTGCCTTCAATGATGACAAGTTCTGTTTTGCCCGTGAGAGAGATACCGCCCCACACCATGATCCTGCCATCCAGCTTCCGCAGACAGAACCTTGATTCATCACTGAACATGACGTTGCCCCACATTCTTAGGTTCCACTGTCGGTGCTGTCGACACCAGCGCAAACGGGCCTGACGGTGAAGTGCAGTCATTGCAGGCTTCCTGGCAGCCTTATAACCATGAAGACCGGCCATGTGCAGTCTGTTCCTCACCGTCTGATCAGAGATCTGTCTGTGGTACCGTTGTGCAAATCTTGCCTGTAAATCTCTGGAAGAAAGCCTACGGTCCCTCAGTGAAGCAAGGGTGAGGAACCGGTCTTCTTGGGGTGTTGTCTTCCTGGGACGGCCACTTCATGGTCTGTCTTTGACTTCACCAGTCTCACGGAACTTGGTCCTAAGTTTGTTAATGGTACCAGGGCTGACACCAAATAATGCTGCCACTCTGCGTTTCGGAACACCAGCTTCCACTTGCCCTATTGCACGGGCCTTATCCTGAAGGGACAAACATGGCATGTTTATGCTTGGAGCACACACAAACTCAACAAAGTTGCAGGACCCATGCACACAAGTGCTGTCAATTAGGTGCCAATCAGGTGCCAGTCACACACCTGTGACTGGCATACGCCTGCCAGCACTTGAAGCTCAAAACGAGAGTGAATACCAACAGAAGAATATTGCAGGGGATTTTGGCACATTTTTTTGGGCCGCTACCCACACGGTTAGCTGTGTTGCTCATTCCACGAATGCATGATCCTTACAAGTTGTACCTCGTTGTAAAGGTGACTAATCAGGCTTTCCAACGATATAAAATACAATACCAATTGGTATTATTAAAGGGGAGGAATAATCGACCAAAATAACGTTTCCGAACTTTTTTTGAGGAGTTTATATATATATATGTTTTTCTTTGATCAGATAGCAATCCTGTCTAAAATGCACCTACTTAGAATTATTGGTAAAAATAGGCAAATGTCCAATTTGTGCATCACCCATACAAAGGGAATGAAATGCCTAAAATGAAAGGGGCTACTGAAGACCATGTCTGGCCATCCTTGTTAAACTGAAACAGGTGCAATATAAAATTTTACCACTAAGTGGCAGAAAAGACCTGAGTTATTAAAATACAAGGGCTACCTTGGATAGCTCAGAAACTGCTCATTCTGTAAGCATATGTTCTGAGATAAACAAAATTGCAAGTATTCATATTGAAATCAAGGATAAAAACACATACAAATGGTAAACGTAGAAGAAAGCAACCAAATCAATTACAACTTAAAACATGATGTTTTATTCCAGTCACATCAAGGGCATCATAATACATTAATAAATTATTAATGCCACATAAATAACATCTGACCTAAACACTTATTCATAACTGCATATACGGTGAGCACCAAAATTAATTGGACAGTGACACATTTCCAGAGTTCAATTGGAGGGTTTGTTTCTCCTGACAAATTTTCCAATTGAACTCTGGAAAAGTAAGTCAGGAGAAGAAACCCTTCAAGTTATCCATCCATATCTACTGCATATCTGGCGGCAGAGTAATGGTTTGAGGCTTGTTTGATACGTCAGACCCTTGATGACTTAGAGCTAACCATGTGTTTCCATACTGTTCCAGTGTAATTTACAGCTAAATATAGTCCCACCCCCCAATTCCTATAGAGATCCATTCAAATGCAGAGGTTATAGTATCGCTTGTAGGAGTACCAGAAAATAAGATATCAAGTCTTTTGACATTGTTGGGTCATAGACATCAGGAAGTCATGGCATGCAAAGGATATGCGACCAAATATTAAAAATGATTACTTTATTCTACATTATGTTAAACTGTCCAATATTTTTGATGCCCGAAAATGGGGGGGACTACATGCAAAAGGTTCTATAATTTCTAAACGGTTGATCCGATATGGATGAAAATACCCTCAAATTAAAGCTGACAGTCTGCACTTCAACCACATTGTCATTGTATCCTTTCAAACCCAAAGTGCTAGAGTACAGAACCAAAATAACAAAAAATGTGTCACTATCCAATGAATTATGGTGCTCACCCCCCCAATATGTATACAGTGCAGTCCGTAAGCATTTGGACAGTGACACAATTCTTGTTGTCTTGGCTCTGTACTCCAGCACATTGGATTTGAAATAGAACAAACAGTGACTATGAGGTTATAGTGCAGACTTTCAGCTTTAATTTGTGCAGTTTCACATCCATACTGCGTGAACCGCATTGCAATTGTAGTGCTTTTTACAGCCCCCCCCCCCCACCAGTCATCATATTTAATATTTGGTTGCATATCCTTTCCATGTCATGTCTTCCTGATGTCTCTTGAAAAGAAGATTTTTATCATATTTTCAGGTTCTCTTACAAGCAATACTATAACCTCTCTGCATTTCAATGAATCTCTATTCAAATTAGATGTCAAGTGTCTGAGGTATCAAACAAGCCTCAAACCATCACTCTGCTACCAGACATGCAGTAGATATGGATGGATCACATTAAGGGTTTTTTCTCCTGACTCATTTTCCTATTGAACTCTATGGAAAAATTAGTCAGGAGAAGAAACTGTCACTGTCACTCCAAATACGGACTGCACTGTATGTGTTTGTGTCTGTGTGTGTGTGTGTGTGTGTGTGTGTGTGTGTGTGTGTGTGTGTGTGTGTGTGTGTGTGTGTGTGTGTGTGTGTGTGTGTGTGTGTGAGAGAGAGAGAGAGAGAGAGAGAGAGAGAGAGAGAGAGAGAGGGAGAGCGATATGGGGGAAGGGAGAGAAAGAGAAAATAATCGCATAGTCAGTGAACAGGCCTGTGAGATGGGGCTATAGCCCCGAAAACGCGAAACCCTTGGTCTAAATTCCACCGGATTGGTGAAGCAGGGAAAAACCAGACCGACCAATGGCAGTTCGGATTTCTGTCACGGTTGAAACATAGAATGTCATTGGTTGATTCTATTGCTCCTGCTGAAAACGGGACTGCCATTGGTTTACAGGTTTTCTCCGTGTATGGGCCATTCTGTTACTTGTAGAAAGCTGGAGCTAAGTACTGGAGTGCAAAGCTTGCCGTGCCGCTGCTTTGTTTGGATTGCCGAGTGCACTAAAGAGGCGTCCGTGGAGAGAACACAAGGGAGTAAAACACGGACTGGAACTTATATTGCAAGACATGTGGCGCCGTGATTCTATCTGCTGTGAGCTGTCTCACTTTTGTGATGGGAAGTGACCACAGTGTGCTTGTGTTAAATTATCAAAGCAAAATAGATATATTGAGGGATATCTTTAAGAGGCGAATTTTAAAGTGCAAGTCAATGACACAATGTTGCCTACTGAAAGCTCAAAAACGACGCGGACTGTTAATTGGAGAGCACATGTCTTTAGAGTGCATGGCCCTTAAAAATGTCAAAAAGGAAGACTGGGACGTAGAATTTCAAATATCAGAATGTGGTAATCTAAGGTTTGACGGGTGGAAGATCGTTTCTTTATTCACGTGCTTCACCTTGTAATTAATTGCTTATCCAAAATCAGCAGTAAAGAAATGTCTGATGAATAGCCTACTCTAAATGCATAAGACATTTGGAGCGATGTAATGAATTAATGCTATATACGACCAAAACATGCTCTCCAGTTTCTCTTTTTGGATTTTTTTGGTGACTCTTGTGAGATGTTCAACGTAACAGGCACACATAACGTTCTTTTGAATGTACGAAATTAATTTATAAATCTTCTGTATACAGGTCACCCAATTAAATATTTGTTCCACAGGCCTATTCTCAACTGGCCTTTCTTTTCAGAAAAAAAAGTTTGACTTCCGACGTTCTTATCTCTAATTTGAAATTATAGATAGTGTTTTCTGAAAACAGCCCTTACAATCTGTAACAAAGTATATTATTGACATTGATACAGGTTGATGTGGTTGTCAAAACAACAGTAGCAACAGTAGTAGTTGATAATACTGTAATTACACAAATCAAAAGGGGAAAAATGCACTTGAGTACTCCTTGAGAAAACGGAAGAGATGTTTGCTGCAGCCTACATTTGCTCACAAGTTTGGCTGGTGAATATGCACAGATCACACAGTGGTCCACGACTTTGTTTTGTTCAACATGTTTGCTCATCTTCTGACAAACCACATCTCTGCATCCATCCGTTCACTTAAACGAACGAACACACACAGCGGGACAGGGGCACACACCCGCACAACGTTAACTTTTACGCAATAATGACTCCTGGCCGCAATAGTAGCTACAGGATTTGAGACGGAAAAGTATGAAAAGATGCAGTGTCCCCCACCCCTCGCCTCCCCCCTCTCTCCCTCCTCGTTGTGTGCAAGTCTTGTTCACTGGCTGCTGGCTTCACGGGAGACTAGGGCGGGGCGAGAGGGGGGAGTGAGAATGTTGCCTCTGTGTGTCAGTCTCGTTCGGAAAGTGATGGGTAGCGCTTTATTTCCATTCATCACACCGAGCTGTCGCGGACGTTAAGCGTCGCTAACCAAATCGATCATTATTCACGACCGATGGGCAAAATTAGAGGCCCTTGATATAGGAACGCTGCCTACAGCGGCGCATTGGTGAAATCGAGAGCACGCTCTCGTTCGCCTTGGGTCGGCGGCGAGGGGGGACTGCCAGCGGTCTGATGCTGCAGAAAATTCGCCATTGTTTCGTTGAGCCGGCGACTCAACGGCACTGAAATAAAAAAAGTCCTCAAATCAATGTGCTGCCGAGGGCTCATCGGCGTCATCACCTCAATGCTGCCATACATAATATGTCTCATCTGCAGCATCCAGGTAGGAAACCATTATTTCTGACTTGCCTTTAATTGAATGAACTGCTATACGTTTGTCTGGGTTGCCATACCAAGCATAACCATTTGTGTCTGGGGGTTTCGCGCATTATGGTTCGATTTGCGGCACGCACTGGCCAGATTTACGAATTTCTGTTTTTGGAAAATGAATTGCTTGAAAACACATTTATGTCTAGTATTTAATCATTCTCGTTCTTGATAAAGTAACGATCATTGGCGTACGACGTCGGTGTCTGTGATGTTTCTTCAGGCGAAATGGGGGCATTTCGGCTGAGCGTATTCACTGTGTGATTTTCCTGCATCCCCCTGTCCGCACAATTAAGTCCTCGTTTTCTGCTCCATGCAAATGAAGAAAAAGCGGCACTGACTGACAAAGAAAATTGTTGAAATGAGAATGGGTATTTTATACATTTTAATGCACTCTTTAACCAAGTTGCATGTAGACTCCTCCAGTCAATCCTTTGATACAAATTTCCACCTGTAAATTTACAACACGAGTTCACAGTCCGTTAAGGGAAACATGAAACAATGGATACACATCACTGCTGGCCTATATGGATGACCTGGGAAATTCACCTAGGCTTTACAATAGTTATTTCTGGTGATGCATACTGGCTTAAATAAACAATTTTAATATTAAATGCACAACTGAAATGCGCTATAACTTAGAATTGTGGGATCATCACGCCAGAATAGAAATTATGTCTATAGACTACCTTAACTTTAACAACTGGTGGTTTCTCAGCAAAAAATGATTTTTTCATTTTTGTAATGTATGATCACTTAGATACGTTGAATGAAGTAGTTTCCTCCATGTAGGAAATACCTCGGACTCTTCAGTGTATTTTGCATGTGAGCTGCGTTGCTTCAGGGAACACTGCGGATGTAGTGGTCTGAGCATGCGAGCTTAGCACTACCTCGCATGCAATGGAGGTCGAAAGACGGAATGGCCATTCCTGGAGGATGGCTGGCGTTCACGACGCCCCCATAAAAGTTGAGTAGTCCAGTAACAGTGAAATTGGTCTTTACATATAGATTTTGAATTGTGTAAAGTATAATTTATGGCACATTAAGTGCTCAGGGCAATATTGATATATTGACAGGAAATATAAATAAATGGCTATCTATCTATAAATCTATTGATGAAGTATTATGATCCTTGAAAATGACTATTCATCACCAATAGTTCTCCTTCACTGACATTCAGAATACATGTTCTAATGAAAGTACAACAAAAGGAGTGTTATAATATTGCCTGTGTTTCATTTTATGGTCACTAGGTAATTAGTGGTTTCAATGTCAATTAAATGTATCTGTTAACAAACAAACCTTATTGGAGAATCGAGGTTTATAGTTTATATTTGTCATTATAGTATGCCTAAACAGTATAGTAAACAGTAGTGTGTATTTGTAATTGGAACTTGAAATCAATAATGATTTGTGCTATTTGCAAATTAATTTTAGGGGTGGGTTTTTGTTGTGAGCACCATAGGCAAAGGGTGAGAGAAGACTGATAAAAGGCTGTGTAGTATGAGTATATCCAGCATATTATGGAAATCTGACTCCTGTACAGCCACCCAAGTAATAACTGTTGTTTAGATCTTTCTTATTCCACCCTTACAGCACAGTACGGTACCTCATGCAAAGTGGATCTGTGACATCTGCTATATGGACAATGTCTATAAATATTTTCTATGGATGTCTGCCGTGGCTGTCGTGCAGACGTGTTACATAATCTCTCGCTGAATATCTGAGCGGCAGGTTACACTGGTTACATTATTGCAGGGGTAGGGGAAAAAACACTCCTGGTGCATGGAAATTTGAGCCATTCCAGGTTTCACAGGAAGCTAGTTGGTGCACTGGAGTGGAGACTGCCTGGTGGTGGCTGCCCGGTCCCTTGAAAGACCTGGATTGGCTCAAACTGCAGTGCATTGGGAGTGCTTTTTCCACCCCTGATAATCAGCCTAGGTGTTAGCTCAGCAACCTCTCTGCTTCTCTAAGGTCGGAGCAGGGCTGCCGTTCTAGAACACAGCTCAGGAGCTAATGGACATTTTCCAGGCATACCAGTCACGCATTAGCCCTGAACGCTGTGGCATTTGGGGTGACGTGCAGCGAGGCTAGTTCAGGGTATAGCACCCTTGGGATGAACCTCAGTTGAATCATATTTGATGGAGCATGTGCACACAAACATGCCATCAAATGGCATTAAACCTGGGGCTCCACATTACGAGGTCATCTTAATGTCTCTGAAGGGCCACATGAAGGATTCGTCAACGCACTGAGCACATAGTGGACCATTGGCGGTCATTGGACTGTCACATATCCTCCTAAGACCCGGCAATTCAGTTTTGTCCCCTTTTGGGGACATCAGTCTCTGGTCTTAATCTCAAGAACCATAACGACCATACCATACACAACAAGGGACATTCAATAAAAATGAAATAAATAGGCATAATATGTTTGATAGTATTTTCACTGCAACCTGTTTTTTTTTTTTCAACCAAGACACAAAATACTTTTTTTTATGCTGGGTCTCTAGAGGATAAGTAAGTTTCAGGCCACATCTAATTTGAACCTTTATTTGGGTCAGACGTTTGGCAAGAGGGACACAAATCCCACCTCAGGTTCTGACAGCATGGCATTGATGGTTACCCAAGACACCCAGAGTCACTAAACTCTGTCTTACTTGCCCGTATGATAAATCATCTGCATAATTGAGCACTGCTTCTTCTTCTTGCTTTTTTGTTTAACACCTTTTGTAACGTAGAGGAAGCTGGGACAGAAACCTACAGCCGTGAGACCCAGAGCCTATTGCACATGAACATGCTTTGCCACCCGCAAGCTTCCACACACTCCCTTTTGCCCACATATTTTCAGTTGTGTCATGAAATAAAGTGTGAAAGGCTAGAAATACCCTCGTGGCGTCTCTGTGGGTTTTGAGAGTGCTTGCTGATCGAGCTGGGCTGTGGAGCTCTCAAGAATGGGTGACTGGGATTCATTTTAAAGGTTGCTGATATCCAGGAAGCTTAACTTCTCAAGGTGTATGCACTGGTGTGGGGGAAAACAAAGTGGAACTCGGGTAGTGCAGATGTTGGCGTAAAACGTGGCGAATCTTAATCCCACACATTCGGCGCATCGCGTGCAGGACAAAGCCTGGAATCACCACACAATGCACCCAGCAAAGAAACAGCAGTTCTCCTCCCGTGGATTAGCGCAGGGAGGTTATTTTTGGCAGAGATTGGTGGAAAAGCAAGGAAAAAGAACGGATTATTTGCCGGCTTAAAATATTATGAGGCATCTCTTGTAGACTCTCTGATTAATTCTTTGAAGTGGAGAGCAAAAGTGGTGTTTTTTTTTATTGAAAGCAGGCAAATTTAAATGCCATTTTCAATGGCTCTTTATGCATACGTTTAATATTTATAACTATATGCATTTCCTGCACTTGAGGTTTTTGTACTTAATAGGGACTAGTTCCACAATCTTTATGGCATTTTGCTGGATTTCCCAGAACAACATAATGTTTAACCATGCTGATGAAGCCCCATAAGATGTTGCTAATTGACAGGAAGCTAACAGTAGGCAGTGCCATTATTCCTGTCAATCAGTCAGCCAGATGCAGGTGAGGGTGAGAAGAATCAATGTCTTTAAAAAGGTAGCAAATGTCCCGGCAATAAAATGTGAAGCAAATGCATTAAAAAAATGATCTGCAACTTTGGTTGATTAGAGTGCCCAAAAACCTACCTCAGATATGATTACCCGACCCAGTTCCGTCATCACAGGTTTACCCAACCTTAAAGGAGCTGGTAGATCACCATTATTTACTATAGATGTTTAGCCCAGTTTAGCCGGAACACCATAAAGTTCTGATCTCAATAGTGAGTGACCGTTAGAGACAGAAAAACATTTAACTCTGGCACTAATGATTTCTGCTCAATAGCAGGGTCCTAGTGAGCCCTGAGCACATATTAGAAACACCTGAACACACGTGCAAGTACTTCAGTATACCCTTAATGTTGAGTGAGTGTTCAGGTCTTTCATATCTTTCTGTGCACTGTGGTCCGGATTTAGCATAACTGCCATTGTGGTTTTACCAAAATTTGAACTCATTTGTGTGGTGGTTCTTAGAAAAAAATGGATATAGAAATACTATACTGAACCAAGGCCATAATAAGATCAATAAAGTCTGGATCCATCAGTATAATTAGTGTGATAATGATCTAATCAACACCCTGTGTTCCAGTACCAGTACCACAGCTTTCTTTCTTCAACAACACAGTCATCTGTGATTTCAGAATATAAAACACACATCCAAGATTCCTGGTATCTCTTTTCCATTCTACTTTGAAGTTTAATACCAATTTATAACTACCCAAGGTATGAACAATAATATTTCTAACAAGACTAAATCTGCTTTTATTAATTGAAGAAAATGCATAATGATGAGCTTATTTACCATAGTTAAACTAGGCAGGCAAGTTGGCCTAAATATTGTTGATTAAAGCAAGTAATTTATTCACCACTCTGAATGGATTTACATGTCACAGTCACCACTAATTGTACATATTTTGCTCAAAGAGATTAAATATTGAGTCATATTTGAATATATGAGTGATTCCAGCTTTAGTTCATTCTATGCATTTGGATTCAAAACGTCATTACTGTACATCAGACTGCAAAATCATACTGATTCCGCCAAGATCAAAAACCTTGCAGATCTGACAGAGTTTTACCTTGATGTGGTGGATGATACTTGCTGTTAACACTTTGATGTTCAGGCAATGCAACATAACCTCTAATGTAACTTCTATTTTTATTATATATATATATATATATATATAGATATATATAGATAATGAATTTTTTTAACAATAATGATTTTTAACTGCTGTAAGTAAGTACAGATAATGCACGGCCAGTTAAAGAACACTGCAGTTGTTTTGCAGTTATTGCAGATTTATTATTTTGGTCTTCATTCGGCACATTGTATGGACTGTGCTATAAAAGTGAATAGATCTAAGTGTGCAGTGGCTGGATGGGCAGTGGGCCGGATAGGCTGGTGGGAGCCTGCCCTGCAGTGGAATAATGTGCCCTTTCAGCTCCGTTACTGCGGCCCCTAAATGAAGGGCCACCCCGTCGCTCGCTCCATACAGCAAACGGCCACTGTGCTCATCCCGGGTTGTCAGGGCGCATTATTTCTGTGTGCCTGACAAGCCCTGGCTAAGCAGAAAAATGCTCTGTTGCTTGTCACCGGGCAGAAAGAGAGGAAGTTGGCAGTCTGTCCCTGGGCAACCCCCCCCCCCCCCCCCCCCCCACCTCCACGACCACCCAACCCCCCGCCCCCACTTCACCCAACTGTTTGCTAGTCTTGGATAGACAGCTAAATGAGGTTTATCAGATTGGTCAACACGGACCTTGCCGCTATTTTCCGTTGGAATATTGCACATTTCACCTGCAGTCAATCTGTGCAGCACTACAGGAGAACATAAATAACATACAGTTATATATACTTATTTAAAAGCATTAAACCTATATCATAAAAATATCCATTGTTGATGGTAAGTTGACAGCAGTTAAAATTTATAAATGTGTTATTAACTAGGAGACCAGGGTGGCCAGACAAGACAATTCACACAAGGTTACAATTAAGCTCTGAGAAAATACGCTACATAGCAACAGTAAAGATTACAACCTTTGTTATTTGGAAACTGTATTTATCCATTTAGGACTAATAACAGTGCCTTGAGACAGAGCAATGTAGTTATTAATGCATTGTTAAACTAATCAGTACTGTATGCATATTAAATAATTGCACCTTGTTCTAGTGCTGCCGGCAAAGGAGGCTGAAGATAATTATCATAATTGAAATAAGTTAAATATTTCAGCAGGAACTGGGACCAAACTTGCAGAACAGAGCCTTGCCGTGTATGAAGGCGATGTCATGATGTCACATGGTCCTGAGTGTTGTCATGGTGATATTGTGTGGGCGTGTGCTGCCTTTAGCCCATAGGTACTAGGTTGTTGTCAAAAGGAGGTAGTTGCTGCACATTAATAGTCGGCAGAAGCTATCCATTGAATGAATTAGATTTTTTTTTTTTTAAACCGATAGGCGACTTGCACTTTATTTTCCTGATCAGTGTTGGGTTGTCAAATCAATCCTCTGATGTCATACCTATGTGAGGACATAACTGATGGCAGCAAGAAGAAAAGTACAAACATCTGGGCCCTCGAAACATCTGGTCATGTGACATGACAGGACATCACACAATGTCCTGCTCTGTGGTCACTCCTCAGAGTGGGGCTCCCTCAATCTCCAGCCTTTCTGCCACACACACCCACAACATTTACAACTGTGTCACCGTATCAGGGTGGATAGAGCTTCTGCAGGACGTGCATGTACAATTGTTTTAGCAAACGGTGGACGTTGTGTCAGGGCATTTCAGGACTAAACGCTGAGTGAATGAAACTGAAAAAGTAGACGTTCTCTACTTTCTTGAGAAGTGCGGTCGGAAAAAATACCGCACGTTTGGACGACGTTAGCCGGACAGACGGAGGAAACTGCTCTCCAGGAGCCGAGGGAGGCAGATTTACGGCCGGCTCCATCTCGCAGTCTGCGGGCCTAATTAAACTAGGAGGGTGTTGAGCTTGTGTAAGGAGGCTTTGTGGCTTGGCATTCACTCAGTTCATGGGTGGGTTCCAGGAGTGAAAGCTCATTGTCTTCTGAGTGGGTGTCTCCTGGTCCAACTGTTAATGCTGGGTCCTGTGGACTCCAATGTGTTTGCTTTTAATTAAAAGAGCAGAGGGAGGCAACCAATCATTGGTGTCTCAGGATTTAATTAAAACATCATACGCCGAAGCCAGGGCAGTCACTGTCTGGTGGTTAGTGTTACTCAGGCATGTTTGTCATTCCAGCTCCTTTGGTTTCTTTTAGTGTTTTCTTTCTCTTTAGAGGAGAAAGGCCTGTGTTGTCTTATAATGGGGTGTAGCAAAGTGCCTCTGCTTCAGCCAATTAAGATTCTAGTCACACATTGTTTTCATACTTTCTCAAGAATATTTTGACGTAAAGAAATTTAAGAACGAATCCAGTCATCCTAAATTTGGAACAACACTCATTTGTTGATGGGATTCACAAATCGTTTTCCCTTCTGGTCCAGCAAGACAGTCCACACTTCCTGTTGTGTCACTTCATGGAACTCCATGGAAGAGTGACAGTTGCACGTTCTGGTTTAGTCTTTATACCAATTGTATAATTAGTGAGAATACCTCTATTGGTGTAACTTTTGTACAGGGAATTGAGCTGATGTTGTGAATTTTGCCAGCCTAATACATAGGGCTTGATTTACTAAGACCTTTAGCGTGTGCAAAACCTTTTAGCAATGACCAATGATTGAACATGGTACATGGTATTTGATTTGCACCAATCATTGGCTGTGTTATTAGTAATTTAGCTAATGGTCTTAGTAAATCAGGCCCATAGTGTATAGTTGATGTGTAAAACTACACAGCCCCTTCCCCGCCCCCCAACAACACACACACACATACACACACACACTTTCTAAGTGTTCTTCATTTTGTAATAGATGTTGAAGGAAAAGTTTCTCACAAAAAATGTAATTGGATTGCCTTTGACTTTCTTTTTTGTAAAATAGCATTTTAATATAAAAAATCCTTACTTCAAATTAGTTTTCTTTGTATAAACCTTTATATTACTTATTTTAAACATTGCTGTTACTAGATTTGCATTTCAGAGACAACAAAAAAATAAAAAATAAAATAAGAATGTGACACAGGTGTATCTTAGAAGAGATTGCTAGCATTGCTTTATCCAAGTGAAAAGCCTTCATTCAGTTTGAAGCCTGACAATATTCATGATACATAACCCTGAACTTAAATGGAAGAGATAGCAGAAAAACCAATGTGGTTTCATTCCTTATGAGATGGGCTGACAGGATGTCAGGCTATGTGGGCAACGCATTATTATTTATTTATACAACCTCATCCCAAGCATTCAAACACACATGAGCAGAAAGGAATGAGCCCATAGTAAATGAGTATGGTCAGGTGCTTCCAATGGCATAATGCACAACAGCAGGCAGCAGTCTATAGCTAGGACACATTTACACTACCACTCTGATGCCACCTGATTCAGATTTTATCCACACATCTTTCCCCAGATCGGATTTAATTGCACACGAGAAAAACACATGGTATCCGATTTTTTGAGATCGGATACAGGCCTCCTTCCTATGTGGTATTCAATTCCGATCGCCAACATCCGACCTGAATTTAAACACTGAGATCTGATTTTTGCCCGCAAAGTGACCTATGAAGTGAAAATATGTTTTATTGTATCCTGCACTAAATTATTTCAAAACTTTATTATCAATAGACTATTTTGTCATGTTTTTATTAGTCCTTTTTCCTTTTCAAATAGAGGATTGCAAATATCCTCTGGAACCTATACATTTTTATGAATAATCTTACGCTCACAAAACAGAAACACACAAATATATGATATATAAGCCTGTGTGATCTCTCCAGAATTTATGGTCCACCACTGCTTGTAAAACCACTGATTGCCAGCCTTTGTGATTAAAATAATCACCGTGGGTCTTGTTCGGGGCTCTGATGGGGACATGGGACCCGTCAACCACTCCCATCCACTGGGGGAGCTGCCACATTGATGACTTCCATGAGTTTATCACCTTGGGGCAAATGTGTGGATGCATTCTCTAAAAGGTTCCCTTTGTAGGGCCTGAACAGTGCACAAACTGTCAAACACACCAAGGATGTGTTTGTGTCAAGAAGGTGTGCGATATCCAGCACCAGGCAGTAGCGAGCCACCACGAGCCTACTAGCCCACTCCTCCACGCTTCCTGTTTGGAATTGGCGAGAGAAAAAGGAGCGCAAAGGTTTCTCTTCTCATCATAAAAATGTTGAACCACTGGAGTCATCGACGGACGAACACGGTGCCACCACTCCTGACTCCTGCTGTGCATCCAAAGCCTTCTCTCAACGGAGGTAGCGGAGATCACTGCAGCAAATACGAAGGAACCACATGTGACAGCCCTTCTCCGCCATCTTACCATCAATTACCGTCGCATGCGAGTCCTGCCTTTGAAGCACATTGAACATTAGCAATGTCATCGTAACTTTACCGGGCTCCATACTGGCGTCTGTCTGTTGCCATGTCAACCTTACCTGTGTTTCTCTGTGCGCATGTGCGTCATACAAGCTGCATGGACATGTAAACACACAGGCCACATACAGGTCGTGTAACGTAAACACTATCGACAAAAGATTGGATTTCTACAAAAAATCAGATTCAGGCATCAAGACCTGCAGTATAAATGTAGCTTTATTCTTCAGGAGACTCAAACTCTAATTATGAATTTAAATAAGAATGACAACATGTACTGAGCCAAGTGTTGATGGGAATTACCCACTGCAGTGACTCTACACAACGTACTGAATTAAAACTGCAGTCAAGGCCTGTTAAAAAAAAACAAAGAACCAAGATTTGCTTTTACTGCAAATGCCATTTTTGCAAAGGAATTGGCTTTGTTCAGATCCAACTCATTGTCTAGGAAATACATGCTATGTCTGAATAGCTATGACTGGTGATGTTTAAGCCTTCAAAGTAAAAAAAAAAAAATCGTATTAGACAGAAAAATACAATTCCTCTTGGCAAGCACACTTACGACAAAACTTTAAGCAGGGATGCTTTCAGTGAAAAGCGCCATCTCTCTATGCATGCCCCTAAGCCTTCATTTGAAAGGAAGCAACAAAAGATGTGTTTCTTCCCTCCTTTAATTCATGCTGATTAAGTTTGGCTTGCATGGTTGCATCTGTCAATCCAAGTGCAACTAATCTCTGTCATTACGGAATCCTCCTCCAATCCTGGGCCAGTGCTGTCTGAGCAGCAGAGATAAGGAGCCAGACCCTTACTGCACTTTCACTGTTGGGATTAACACCAAACTGTGCTCCCAATTTAGGTTCATAAACCTTTGAATTCAGGTGGTATTGTCAATACATTGTAAAGTAGAATATGGAAGATAGTAAAGTACTTGGTATGGCGGTAATACAGACGAGGAAACAAAAACCAAATTCCAGGTAAGTGTTGTTTTGAGATATCAAGCTTTAGAGTCATCAAGTACCTCAGAAAGTTCTTAACATGTTTTAAAACATTTTCTCAATTGTGTTGCAGAAACCTATGAAGCTATCTAATCTCACTTTCGGTACTGAGGTCACTTGTATGTACAGTATGTCTTCAATCACATTTAAGCCACAGTCTCTCATTGTCTACTTTGCCCTTTTATTTAGGGAAATAAAAAGTGTATAAAGGCTACTGTTTATGGGACAGCATAAGATCATTTACTGAGACCAGCGGACTCTAAATGCATCTACCCATCCGTTTTTATGGCACTAACGTTTCGGTGAGATTGCATCTGTGCAGATTGGTGGCTCCACTGTGCCATGTAAAATGATGAAGGAGTTTATTGGGATGCCATTTCAAATGTACCTGAACAAAGATTATATAATTAACGGTTGAGAAGACAGGCTATGGCTACAATTATCAAATTTGTATGTCGGTTTATCTTCAGCAAAAAAAAAGACTAGTTACACTGTATGCTTGCTTAAGCAAAACGGATGTAGTGGTATGCTAGCAATCTTCTCTCGCTACGGCTGTCGTCGCGAGCCAAAACATTGTGTCACATTTGACAATAAAGACACGACTGAACACCGCCGGAAACACATACAGCAAATATAGTCTTGACAGTTTGCGTTCAGAAACGGTCACACATCTTTCCTCTGCGTTCTAATGTGAGAGAATGCACACGTTAGGAAAGTGTAACACGCCCACAGTACATCAGGAAAGTGTAACACACCCACAGTACATCAGGACACGGGAGTCAGTTGAATTATAGGAACATGTTTGATGCCCCTCGTTGTGTTCTCCTTGCTAACACGCAGTCCTTTTCGTGAGACGGGGAACCAGAACCGCTCACGGTTGGCTGTTCATTTGGTTTAACTGCAGTGGCTGGAGAGGGCTTTTTGCGCTTTTATTGAGGCATTTACGACTGGCCTGGTTTTTCCCGCTGCTTTTTCACAGTTTATGGGAAGGACCATGGGAAGGCGAGGCTCTGCACCCATTAAAAAGAGATACAAGACCGGTTCACTGTACTGGACTGCAACTACTGTATTTCCCTAAAAGCTATGCTAAAAAACAAGCACGGCTTGTCTGCTATACATGCCTTTAATTTTTGAATACCTATTTGCGTGTCCCGTTCATTTGAATGTACTCAACATCTTATGAACATACCACTTTCATAAAGAAAACTCCCAGGGCAATGCTACCTACCGTATATTCTTACAAGTGTGTCACACTGTATTTAATAAAATATTTATCGACACTCTCCTAACCATATGGACATGGCCCTAAAAAGAGATATGACCATATAATGAACTGATATCCGACAGGAAGTAGTATGAGTGAACAGTGAGCGGGAAGGATGTAGTTCCTGTGATGGAGTGCAATCAGCGGAAGGCCTTGCTTTGTCAATATTCCGGGATCAGATGGAGCTTAAATCATCAGGGCACATCGACTAGTCAGCAAAGCTGCCAATGCCGGGCAACTTGAAGCAATACATACTATAGCGGAAATAAATGTATTGCAGTGCGCAGAGACTCAGCGGGCCTGCTTTTAAGCCCTGCCACACGATAATTTATTGTCCCGTGTTTAAATAAAACTGCCACGCCCACGTTGAGACGCACATGTTTCTCTTTCGAATGAATGGGCAAACCCAAAATCTTCCCCCCCACGCTGGGAGTTGCAGGGTTGATTTTTAGGTGGAACCAAGAGCCATCTGGGAGGCAGTTAGCCTACAATATTCTATTACGACTGGAGCCTGTATTCCATACGAGTATCAAACTGTGTTTTAGAGCTAAAAGTATTCTAAGATGAAGGTGTATCGATTCTCAAGCTGCCTCTTCCTTAAAATGAACCATCCCACTAGACACGTGTGAAGGCAATAGGCCTGTACATTATCATCGTGGGACTGATATGAAATACAGCTGGCCAATAGCTCAACAGTGACCATCACTGACTGCATCTACTTGTAGGCAGTAGTGTTGCATAGTGGTTAGGGAACTGGGCTTGTAACACCACAAGTTGCAGGTTTCATTACCTGGTGGGGCACTGCCATTACACCCTTGTGTAACATACTTAACCTGAACTGCCTCAGTAAATATCCATCTGTACAAACTGTAGGTAAGGAAGGTAAACTGTTTAAGTCACTATGAATGAGTGTCTGCTAATTATATTTTTAATTTTGTATGTGTAATGCATATGTAACGGGCTGAAAAACTCCATTCAATCCAGACTGTACAAATGGACCTACCCATCATGTTAAGAGCACAAGCATTTAAAATGTAATAAGGTCATGTTGTATTGCCCATGCATTTTAATGGAAACAAATACCCTTTTGGGCTTCATGGCAAACTTCAGCCCCATCTATAATCACCGTCCCAATATTTATGACTTTATTCCAGTTGGAACAAGAATAAGTAGTCTCCCATTTCTCCCTACAGTAAATACACTTACCAGATGGAAGGTTATTAAATTGATATAGACCTTGAAGTACCCTGGTAAAGAACAGAAATGCCTTTTGAAAATGCCTGCACCTCCACTCTCGGGCAATTTAAAAGCACAGTGTTTCTGAGTGTAGCTGTTAAATTGCGATGCTGCAGGTAGTAGACGCAGAGGAAGAGAGATGCCGGCAGTAACGTCAGGTTCCTTAGCAGGAAATAAGATCCTGAGATCTGGAAAGTGGTAATTGGTGAATTGATAACATTGTCCCTTTTGACGACAGCCTTGTGCCACAGGCAGGAACCTCTCAGCAGCCTGGCCTCAGAACAGTCACACAAAGCACATAATGTGCTCCAAACACTGCACTCTGTTTAAAGCGAATCAATTCCTGACAAGTTAATGATACTGACCGGTTTCAAATATTTCAGTTTCGGTCTTTTGATGTTTTTTTGGGACTGGTATAAATAACTGTTAAAGGCCTTACTTGGCTGGTTAAGGTGACTACAGGTGAACACGGGCATGGCTTTATAGTCACAGGTTCGACCTTCAGTCTGGCAGTGTCATCCGATGACTATGACCAGGGCTTTGTCAAAATCAGCGCCCTTCCATTATTATACTATTGAGTAGGCTTGTTGAGTACACTGGATGAAAAAGTATTTAAGTAGGCGAAATTTTCTGTGAAACCTCCGGATGGTATAATTACTTCCGGGGTTTCACTGAGTATATTGTCCGCGCAAGGGCGGGACATCTTACGACACTTCCACAGTTGGAAAATAGTACGGAGGCAATTTTTTTCACATACTGCTCTGATTCACGTGACGTCACGTAGCGCTGTAATGGTGACATGTAGTCCAGCTGTCTCTTGTGTTCGTGTTTGTTAATTTGAATGCGTTTTGTTGTGTCAGGCTTTTGTCTTTTGTTTTTGTCATGCACTGTGTGTCTGTAGTGGGACAGGGAAGCGGCTGGAGATTTTTCAGGGCACTCCTGCTGCTCGTTTTGATATTGACGAATTGTCTAGTCGATATAATTTTGTTTGTGGATATAATTTTGTTTTGCGTCTGGAGACGCATTCGCAACCAATGCTCGGGAATGTCCGTTGGATCTGCAGCAACAAAGTTTACCATGGCTCTTCACCGGAGTTGAAGATGTCGGGACTGATCCGGGAATGCACGCAATCTTCAAAAGGCAACCAGGGAAGGGAAGGAGAAGATAATGCGGGGGAAGAGTGAGGCGACGACTGGGAAGGTGGACGTAGTTCGGTGCTCCATTTCAACAGTGTACAGAGACTGCAACACTGCGTGTATGGAAGAAAGTCGTGGAGGCGGAGTTTGTGTGTTGGACTGCTTAATGACACTGGACATCTCGGAACAGCGTGGGCTATTTTTAATCATGATGTTTGGCTGTAGGCTATTCCAGTTTAATTAACTTAATTACTTTGATTAATGCAATGATTATAGTGAATGTCATTTAATATGTTTGTTTGTGTGTTGTGGGTATGCCCCACTGTCTATGTCTTTTTTGTTGTTGCTGGGGCTACAATTGAAGTTCCCTAACGGGAAAATAAAAGTTATTCTATTCTATTCGGACACAGCCCAGGACTCCACAGCTACAGGACAGGACGGGCCTTGTCTTGCCAGGGACAGGGTGGGTATAACCTGAATAAGTGTTCCTTCAGTTACTGCAACACTAAACCCTCTCCGGCAACACCCAGGCAACTACCGGCTACCAGTTATAATAAGATATTCTAGTGCCGTGATCAGTAATAGCTCTGTCCTGTAGGACTGCATGGAATGCTGGGCTTAAAATAGTCACTGGTTTATTGCATAGGAATGCACACACCATCTGCAGGGCACCTGCATGTGCAACAGGGGGCAGCATAGTGGGAGCTTGATGCACAACTCGTAATTCCAAATTAAGGGAGAAAATGAAAAAAAATTCCCAATTGTAAAATAAACAATTGAAAATATAAATATTAGTGTTACACAAGCCCGGAATTGGCAGGGTGCATTAAGTTGGCCATTATATTGCACCAGTTGGATTTAGAAAGATATTCTCGTAGCCGCTCGTAAAAGTGCAAATGGACATCTATGTTTATGTAACTGCAATAAGTAAGCAGTCAGGGAAATGTACAGCGTGGAAATTGTATTACAGTATGTTTTTCGTTGACCTGTGGTGACACAGTATAAGTCAAAATGATACTGACCCAGTTTTACATCCATACTAGAGTAGCTTGCATTTACAGTAAATCACCAATTCTACTGGGTCACAGCCTTCCCAGCTTGGAAAAAGCTGTTTTTTTTATTATTGGAAAACACTTCATCAGCAAAAGGGACATTTTTTGTAAGTGTAATAAATTTTTTGCTCTGTTAAGCATACACTGTTAAGGAATGTTGCTAATCTCAAGTTTTTTTTTCTCTTGCTAATATCATGTTTTTCTTTCTTTCCAAAAGTGAAAACTAAAAGTGTTTAAATGCCATTCAACAATGGCTGTATACTACAATGTAGACATATAGCAGGGCCCCACAGGATGCCTAACCCCCCCAGCCTGCTCAGCATTATAGAAAATGGCAAACATCTTTTATTTTTATTTTGTTTTCTTTATCGTATATATTCTGCTTTTATCTTTATTGCATAGAACATTGAGGGGAAATGCATTGAAGCATCAGAAGACGTTGCCATTAGCCACCACCCAAATCGTCACTCAATTTAGCCAAAAACAGGGTATCAATCATGACATCCCCCTTACAGGAGCCACACTCCCTCACACTGGACTACCCTTATGCAGCAATGGAAAGGGGGAAAAAAATCAATGCAAAAACTGCAGATCTTCAAAAGTTCCCCTGACGACTGGCTTCATGATGCATAATTACCGATCTGGCAAAAAAAAGAAAAAGAAAAACGGTCTATCTACTTAATGGGGTGTCCCCATTAAAGATGAAATATGCCCATGCAAAGAGCTGTGGGCTCACTAGACTTACTCAGGAGACCCCAGACACAAGGCCTTCACAGATCAGAGACGCCCATTGATTGAGTAATTGAATGGAGTGGAGGGCAGAGGACAGTCACTTCAGAGATAGTGCTGATAATCGTATACGTCCATCCAGGCGCCCATGGTTCGGAAGGAAAGACACATTATCTGTACTGGTCCCTTTAGCCTGACAGTGAAATCATCACATCTTTCTTTCAGGCTAATTGGTTGACTGTATTTGTATGTAGAAGTCATTGTTTCGGGTGGTTTTGCAGTGCTCTGATCAAATTAATTGGTTATACATTCATCTGCTTATTGCAGCATATGACAGCAAATCGCTATATACTTTTGTGCTTATGTGAAACTGTCCTATGGAGTTATTGTCATGTTATGTTTTGTGATTTAATAGGCATCCACCTGCATATTAGTATCACGGGGTATACTTCCACTTCAATTCCAATGGCTTTATTTCCTGATAGTTCAACCTGTGGCTACCATAATTTTGACGTTTGTGTCAGAAATACAATTTGTGCGTCTAGCTAGTTTGTGTAATACATGAGAACTGGGCTTTATGATAAAGAATATATTTAGTCTGCTGACAATCGAGGCCTGCTAGTTTGTAAATAAATGACAAAAGTAATCATAATATTTGTCCTTGTCTACTTAGAAACAGCCTATGCCAGGATAAGACTTTTCTGCAAGAATATAAAACAAGTGTAGGATTCACTGGATGTGGAAATGTATGTAAAACAGGGCCTTTAAAATACAGAGAATTGTTGCCAAGTTACCAAATTCTGTGCAGGCACAGTGTGATGCTGTATTTAATGAACGTGGAGACAGCGTTTCGCAGCGTACAGGTTCATTGTTCATCTCTTGCGGCATATCGTTGCCATGGCGAGAGATTGGGCGTGGCCCCCGAACCAGTCACTGCCGGCTGTGGTCCAGGGGAAAAAAAGAGTGAGTGGGGATTAAAAATGTAAATATTGGCATTTTGTTGAAAAGGACAGGGAGAGTGCCCTTTCGTCCGTGGGAGCGGCGTCCAGCCGCGAGACGGTAATGAGATTCCGCGCGGGAAGCAGGAGCCCAGCTCCGCTCATTACGTGCGTTTGCGCCATAAAGCCACGCGTGCACCTTCATATCTCAAATAAACGCAGGTTTTACTTGGAATACCTAAAACGACGACAAAAAAAAAACAAAAAAAAAACTCACGTTTAAACCTTGCTGACATGCGTGCTGTAAAGGTTTGCATGGGAAAAAAAATCGTAATTGCCATCACAATGTTCCAGATTTGCAGTGTAGTGATACCTTAATCCATATGTGCCAAAGACAGTGGAGATTCAGCACAGATTAACTTGAAGGAGGAGCAGGGAAGGTCCCCTGTGAATAGCCAGCATGCTGAAGAATGCATTTATTGGTGAGGCTGTAGGCGTTTTATCTCCTTTGAGAAAAAACGGTGAATTTGGGACCTTTTCTAACAGCTTGTTACAATGCTAGGTGCATTCAGCAGAAGGCTTTCATAACTTGAATACATATGTTATGTTATTAAACATATTTATTGTGTACATCAGTGCTTAACTGTCAAACATCTCAATGCCTTTTTCTTATGAATGAAGATTACAGTCTCTGTACTGTTGTGTGGTCTTTTCATTATTTTAAAAAAAAAACATCCATGCATGCCTAAAAAGCCTGATGTTTTGGACTGGAGCATTCTGCTACACCATAACCAAGGGAAAGCAGAGCAGATAGGCCTTTGATTAAACCCCAGAAACTGTATAATTAGCCCACTGGAGATTTATTTTCTCAGGCACAAGGTTTTTTTTTATTCATCAGACCCAGAAAAAAAGGAAAAAACGTCAATATCAACTTCCCTGTGTGAAGCTGCGGGGCTCAGTCGGTGCTTGTTGGGATTTGTCCTCAAGTGTTCCCTGCTAGGAAAATTGACATCCGCTGAATGCAAGCAAGCCTTTGTTTGAGACGCAACAAGTAAACAAACTATGGGGGACGTGCCAGTACCTCAGCCCTGTTGGCATTGTGTAATCCCTGCCAGTAGCACTGAAGATATACAGGTAATCCTCTGGGTCTCCCAAACTACCCTATCCAGTCTCACATGCCTGGCACGGATGCCTTTTTGGATTTTGGCTTCTTTTATTTGAATCCACAGCAGGATTACCAGGTTTTGTTCATTATTTAAATGAGAACTGAAATATTGTGACGATCGACATGCCTGGTCTGGATAAATGTTTCTCACGGTAGACGGCAGTCCTGATGATTTCTCATGGTGATGTGACACCCGACACCCATCTTGTTGAAGACGTGCTGTCCGCTGTTTCTGGGGTGTTGTTTCCATCGCTGGTTCTTATCCCTGCCTTTTTTGCCTCTCTCTTCTCAGAGCTCGGCGTCCTTCCGGGTGTCGGTCAGAAATGACAGCAGCCTGGCGATGTTCCTGGAGCCGGAGGACCTAGTGGAGAACGCCACGGCGTACGCCGTGAGGGTGGCGGGCGAGCCAGTCGCTCGCGTGCTGCCGTTTGACGACTTCAGCAATTCCCTGCCTCCTCCTCTGGTCTTCAACACTTCGTACCATGGGCTCTGTTACACAGTCAGCCTTCTAACCAACGCCGGCTCGCCCTGGTCAAAGCCCGTCAAGACCAGGGCCGTCCTCACGCGTGAGAGCTTTCGTCTGTTTCCTTTATTTAGACCCATCGTGACCCTATTGCAATGCTGGTTCTGGTGTGTCATTGTTGCTTGGTAACCTAAAACGGCTCCTGTCCTCATAGAACTGTAGCCTTACTCATGTTTTTTTCTGAATTAAGCTGCACATTCTGCATCTTATATTAAGCCAACTGTAAATTAAATTGTTGTGTATTAGGCTACAGTTGGTTTAGAATGATATGGGAAATAATGCATTTCTAATAATGTGGGCTGGAAATGTTCATCAGATTTGTTTTTTTCTTTAATTCCAGAGCCTCTTCCGGTTGAAAGTGTTTCAATCCACGACTACCAGCCTGCTCCAGAGACGGGGGTAGTCTTTGAGATCAAGACAGCAGAGAACAACATTTTCACCAGAGTAAACATAAGCTACCTGGAGGGGCGGGAGCAGAGGTCTATGCTGTATAAAGGTAACCCCATCCCCCAGCCCACATCCTCATTCACCTGTCTGTGTCTGGCCAAGTCAAAGCACTTTTTCTCCCAGGAACCAGAATTGTGACCTTTGCTGTTGTGTTGAATATTTTATTCCCCAAGGACCCACACTAAATGATTTATCTCAGCATTGGTGTGTGTGTGTGTGTGTGTGTGTTTGTCTGTGTGTGTGCCTTAAAAAAGTTAATCAGTTAAGTGCTTTCAGTTTTGTTGAACAAGGGATTAAACTGTGCTGGATAATTTATCCCAGATAAATTATATTCTTCTAAACTAGGCTAAATGAGGCTCACTAAATGCTATAAGTAAAATTGAGCTCAACAGAGCAAACCTTAAATTATGGTGATATATTATAATTACCGTTATGCTAATTTGATTAAAAAGCATTAAAGGAGTTGATTGAGACTTTTCTGCGTCTCCTGTTAAGAGTGTTTGCTCAGGGTCTGCCGTGATGCAGTAGCTAATGCTAATTCTTCGTTCCCGCTCTAGATTTCCTCAGGGGGAAAACCGTCTTCAAGCACTGGCTCCCAGGCACCTGCTACAGCAACGTCACATTCCGGCTGGTGTCTGAGGCCACCGCCAACAGAAGCATGCTGGTGCGGCAGAGCCCAGTGGGCCCCGAGACCCCCCGTCATAGGACAGGTACTCCTGGCCCTTAAACAGACTGAAAAGCAGGAATGGCACATCCACAAACTTCCGGGACATACCTTGTGCCTATATACGGCACCATAAATGTGCCACTTTTCAGACATCCCTGCAAAAACGACCGCAATGCCCGCAGATTGTCAGTCTGTGCAAACCCTTGTGAAGCCCCATCTCCCACACACCCCCCTTTCCCCGGTATTCTTTCCACTCTAGTTGTCCATAACATTCAAATAAATTAAAACAGGGTAAAAAGGTGCTGTAAAGTTTCTGGGATATCGTTCACGTAATTTACTGCATGTTCCAACCTGTGCTATGTTAGTGGAGTTTCATGCCCCGTGTCACATGATATCTGTCCATTCTTTGCAGTTCCCAACCCCCCTCTCAACGTCTCCCTGAGGATCATTCACCTGAGCAGTGGGACCCCTCTCGGGGGGGTCCACGACGGGTCCCAGCACCGCAGGACCCGCGACGTTCTCCTGATCGAGGAGCAGGAAGAGGCGGAGACTCGGGGGGAAGAGGACGAGAACGCGGAAGAGACGGACGGCGGCCTTTCCCGGAGCGCCAACGAGACCTACAGCTCGGTGGACGAGGCTCAGGGCCAAACCATTACGGATTCCTATTGGACGCTGCACACGGGGAGCCCCTCCCCCACGGATGAGGAGTTTGTGAACGCAGTGGTGCCGGAATACGAGGACTCCAATGAGCCCGGCTCTGCCTTGGGCGTGCCCATGTCTCCTGAGGCCTCTGTCGCCCCCACCAGGCTGCCCCCTGTACTGCTGGAGCTGCGGTGGCTTCCGCCTCGTCCGCCCACCACCTTCGATGGGTTCAGCATCTACATCTACAGGGAAGGTCAGTTTCTGCCCGCAGTTCATGTCCTGGAAGGAACAGCATCTGCTTTTTCATTGGATGAATGCTCATTACTGAATTACACAAAATCTTATTTACTAATTATTACAAAATCTCTCCTTGAGCAATTCTATTACTACAAAAAATCTATTTTTTATGTCATACAGCCTTCCTTGCTGATCTATCAAGGGTGTAAATAATTCTGGGCACGGTGTAAGGTGTAATTTATCTTTATTTAATTAGGAAACTGCACAGAGATGGCGACAGTGGATGAAAACACTCATGAGTTCTTTGTGGAGCTGACTGAAGCGGGCACGTACAGAGCACTGGTGACCACGCTCAGCTCGTCCGGCGACTGCGACCCGCGAGAGAGCACCGGTGACACCAGCTTCAACTTCTACCTCAGTGAGCTTGCCTACCTCCCTCCCTCTCAGTCACTCACCAGCTTCAGCTTCTACCTCAGTGAGCCTACATGCCTAACTCCCTCCCTCTCAGTCACTCACCAGCTTCAGCTTCTACCTCAATGAGCCTACATGCCTACCTCCCTCCCTCTCAGTCACTCACCAGCTTCTGCTTCTACTTCAGTGAGCCTGCATGCCTACCTCCCTCCCTCTCAGTCACTCACTCGCTTCAGCTTCTACCTCAGTGAGCCTGCATGCCTACCTTCCTCCCTATCAGTCACTCACTAGCTTCAGCTTCTACCTCAGAGCCTACATGCCTACCTCCCTCCCTCTCAGTCACTCACCAGCTTCTACCTCAGTGAGCCTACATGCCTACCTCCCTCCCTATCAGTCACTCACTAGCTTCAGCTTCTACCTCAGAGCCTACATGCCTACCTCCCTCCCTCTCAGTCACTCACCAGCTTCAGCTTCTACCTCAGTGAGCCTACATGCCTACCTCCCTCCCTATCAATCACTCACTAGCTTCAGCTTCTACCTCAGGGAGCCTGCATGCCTACCTCCCTCCCTCTCAGTCACTCACAAGCTTCAGCTTCTACCTCAGTGAGCCTGCATGCCTACCTCCCTCCCTCTGAGTCATTCACCAGCTTCAGCTTCTACCTCAGTGAGCCTGCATGCCTACCTCCCTCCCTCTCAGTCACTCACAAGCTTCAGCTTCTACTTCAGTGAGCCTGCATGCCTACCTCCCTCCCTCTGAGTCATTCACCAGCTTCAGCTTCTACCTCAGGGAGCCTGCATCCCTCCCTCCCTCTGAGTCATTCACCAGCTTCAGCTTCTACCTCAGTGAGCCTGCATGCCTACCTCCCTCTGAGTCATTCACCAGCTTCAGCTTCTACCTCAGTGAGCCTGCATGCATCCCTCCCTCCCTCTCAATCATTCAGTGTGTTCCCTCTGGAGCAGGCATAAACTCAGCCACGTCCTCCTGCAAAGCAATGGTAATACACTGGGGATAAGACAATGGTGACATCACCTTACTGGTAGAAAGTGTGGAGTGGTAAGCATAAAGTTGCAGTGTTGACGGGAACTGTGATGCAGGTGCACTTGTTCAGTAGATGAACTGATCTGAGACCTGTGTGTGATGTCTATGTGTTCAGATGAACGGATCTGAGACCTGTGTGTGAGGCCCATGTGTTCAGATGAACTGATCTCAGACCTGTGTGTGAGGCCCATGTGTTCAGATGAACTGATCTCAGATCTGTGTGTGAGGCCCACGTGTTCAGATGAACTGATCTCAGACCTGTGTTCCAGGCCCTAGCGGTGAGTGGTTTGAGCAGCCTAAGGAGAGGCCGCAGGCGGTGAGCGTGAGGATGCTGGGCTCCAACATGGGGGCCGTGTCCTGGGGGCCATCCTCGGAGAGCCACAACGGGTCGCTGGTGTCAGTGCTGTCCCTGACCTGCCTCAAGCCCAGCCTCAGCCAGAGGATGGAGAACACCTACTGCAGCGAGGTGGGTACTCAACACACGCCTGCCTAAACACGCTACTCAACACACACCTGCATAAACACGCTACTCAACACACACCTGCCTAAACACGCTACTCAACACACACCTGCCTAAACACGCTACTCAACACACACCTGCCTAAACACACTACTCAACACACACCTGCCTAAACACACTACTCAACACACACCTGCCTAAACACGCTACTCAACACACACCTGCCTAAACACGCTACTCAACACACACCTGCCTAAACACACTACTCAACACACACCTGCCTAAACACGCTACCCAACACACACCTGCCTAAACACGCTACTCAACACACACCTGCCTAAACACGCTACTCAACACACACCTGCCTAAACACACTACTCAACACACGACTGAACATACAGGCTTATAACACACTGCTGAACACGCTACTGAACATACCGGCCTATAACACACTGCTGAACACGCTACTGAACATACCGGCCTATAACACACTGCTGAACACGCTACTGAACATACCGGCCTATAACACACTACTAAACACGCTACTGAACAAACAGGCCTATAACACACTGCTGAACACGCTACTGAACATACCGGCCTATAACACACTACTAAACACGCTACTGAACAAACAGGCCTATAACACACTGCTGAACACGCTACTGAACATACCAGCCTATAACACACTACTGAACATATGCCTGCCTAAACACAATACTGAACATACTGGCCTATAACACACTGCTGAACACGCTACTGAACATACCGGCCTATAACACACTACTGAACATATGCCTGCCTAAACACAATACTGAACATACTGGCCTATAACACACTACTAAACACACTACTGAACATACCGGCCTATAACACACTGTTGAACATGCCTACTGAACATACAGGCCTATAACACACTGCTGAACACACTACTGAACATAGCGGCCTATAACACACTACTAAACACGCTACTGAACAAACAGGCCTATAACACACTACTGAACACACACTGGCATGATAAGTTGTTGAGCGATAAATTGAACTAGGGGAAAGCATTGAGAGTGGTCCTTATCTCTTCTAGCTGTACGTACACTGCATACAAATTCTTACTGAGTACAGACATACCCTCAAACTGTCTTCTTTCAGACTGGCCAGATTGGGCTCTCCCTCCATTGCTAACATTTGGAAACTCCTCTGAGCCTCATTACTCTTGTTTTTACACCTTAAGTCAGTAGGTAGAAAGTGGGGAATTTAATTAGCATAATTTAAGAGTTGAACACATGGGATCATTGTACTTCTCCTCTTACATTTTAACTTATACAGTGGAGGAAATAATTATTTGATCCCCTGCCGATTTTGTAAGTTTGCCCACTGACAAAGAAATGAACGGTCTATAATTTTAATGGTAGGTTTATTTTAACAGGTTCATTCTATGAGAGACAGAATATCAACAAAAAAAATCCAGAAAATCACATTATATAAAAGATATAAATTGATTTGCATTTGATTGTGTGAAATAAGTATTTGATCCCCTAGGAAAACATGACTTAGTACTTGGTGGAGAAACCCTTGTTGGCAAGCACAGAGGTCAGACGCTTCTTGTAGTTGGTCACCAGGTTTGCGCACATCTCAGGAGGGATTTTGGTCCACTCCTCTTTGCAGATCCTCTCCAAATCCTTAAAGGGTAAGTTCGCTATTTTGGACCTTGGACCCTATTTGCGGTCCGTCTTCCATGAACCTGACCCATGAAGTCCATTTTTTCGCTGATCGGTCCAGTATTGAGTTCGGTACAGATTTCCTGTAGGCTCTCACTGGGCTACAATGGAAGTGAACGGGGCAATCAGAAATGTTATGGAAAAACAACGATAAATGTGCTTTTATAGCTCAGTGTGTATTCTTACGGTCTCAGTATGCTCTCCTGTGAAATGTAGGCTATCGCAAACGCAAACCGAACGTTGAAACAACAGTTCCATTTGAAACATAACTATTTCTCCGACCGCACTTCCTCGCACTGTAAACTTCCGCAGTCTAGCTACGTTGTAGAGAGGGCGCTTGAAAAGCAGTTGATCACAAATCCTGACCTCCCGTTGGAGTTTACTAGCTAGTAGCCTACAGCAGAAATATTTGTAACGCAGTTTTTGTAATCATCATTTGTAATAATTCATCACAGCAATGGTGCGCGAATGTGCAGTCCCCGGTTGTGGGAATAAAATGTCTGGACGCTCAAATACCAGTTTTCACAGGCTCCCGTTCTCTGACCCAGAAAGATTGAGACTTTGGCTGGTTGTCTTACGGATCGACATAAACACTCCAGTCAATCAACTCCGTTTGGCAGATTCGCGAGTTTGTGGAGCACATTTCGACGCTACTGATTTCTGTAACCGCAAATCAGAAGCAAAACACTGGTTTCTAAAGAACACAGCTGTTCCTCGTGTCGGACCTGCAGCACTATCAAGCACCGGAGCGGAGGTAAGTTATATTTAGCTATAACGTTACTAACATTTTCATTTTTTTTGAGCGCGTCCTCTGACCCAGCACTCAATACCAACTAACAAAATCCGAGCTTGACATAAGTTGTTTTCTTGTAACAAAACTGTCGGAAACGTTCATCAACTATAACTTTTTACAATTCTATAATGTTTTATTTACAAATGCTTGACGCATGGTGTCCTGTCCAAAGTTCTCATCTATCACATATCTGTTGGCAGTCATAGTGTAATGGTAATCAATGGAGATGATCCAGTGTCATCCACGGATACATCCAGGTTTTCAATGGCATTCGGTAGCAACAGATCCCACTCCCTACAACACAAACTTTCCTCCTCTCTGGGCATCTGCTTGCACCTCTTGCAAGAACACCAAAAGTCCCCCGAAATTCTTGGTCTAGCCTCGGCAGCGACTTCGGATAACATTACCTGCGCAACTTCAGCCTCTCTCTCTTCTCTTGCTCTCTTATCATCCATCTCTTGTAGTTCCGTGTCCGTGTATTCTGGCTCAAATCTGTAGCCAGTAACGTCAAAGTCAAAATCGAATTCTTCGTCTTCGTAATCATTATAGTCATCCATCATCCAAGTTTTTTTGTGGAAATTGTAGCCTACGTTGCTGCAGGTAAACAAATGCAGACTGCTCACATAGATAGTTTCGTAAACGGCCGGCACACCTTCCCGCTCCCCTACCCCCGACACATAGTAGGCTACTCCGCGAGTGCAGCGCAAACAAGCAACAGAGAAATGCTTACTTCCAAGCCATGCCAAGCACGTAAAAATGTTCGGATTGAGATACATTTCACAGGATAGCATACTGAGACCGGTAACAATACACCCTGAGCTTCCCGTCTCATTTATTGTACATGAAAGCACATTTATCGAACATTTCTGATTGCCCCGTTCACTTCCATTGTAGCCCAGTGAGAGCCTACAGGAAATCTGTACCGAACTCAATACTGGACCGATCAGCGAAAAAATTGACTTCATGGGTCAGGTTCATGGAAGACGGACCGCAAATAGGGTCCAAGGTCCAAAATAGCGAACTTACCCTTTAAGGTTTCAAGGCTGTCGCTTGGCAACTCGTAGCTTCAGCTTCCTCCACAGATTTTCTATGGGATTAAGGTCCGGAGACTGGCTAGGCCACTCCATGACCTTAATGTGCTTCTTCTTGAGCCACTCCTTTGTTGCCTTGGCCGTATGTTTTTGGTCATTGTCGTGCTGGAAGACCCATCCACGACCCATTTTCAGTGTCCTGGCTGAGGGAAGGAGGTTGTCGCCCAAGATTTCACGGTACATGGCCCCGTCCATCCTCCCCTCGATGCGGTGAAGTCGTCCTGTCCCCTTAGCAGAGAAACACCCCCAAAGCATAATGTTTCCACCTCCATGCTTGACGGTGGGGATGGTGTTCTTGGGGTCATAGTCAGCATTTCTCTTCCTCCAAACACGGCGAGTCGAGTTGATGCCAAAGAGCTCGATTTTGGTCTCATCTGACCACATCACCTTCTCCCAGGCCTTCTCTGAATCATTCAGGTGTTCATTGGCAAACTTCAGACGGGCCTGTACATGTGCCTTCTTGAGCAGGGGGACCTTGCGGGCGTTGCAGGATTTTAATCCATTACGGCGTAGTGTGTTACCAATGGTTTTCTCGGTGACTGTGGTCCCAGCTGCCTTGAGATCATTAACAAGCTCCTCCCGTGTAGTTCTGGGCTGATCCCTCACCTTTCTCATGATCATCGATACCCCACGAGGCGAGATCTTGCGTGGAGCCCCAGACCGAGGGCGATTGATGGTCATTTTGTGTTTCTTCCATTTTCGAATAATCGCACCAACAGTTGTCTCCTTCTCACCAAGCTGCTTGCCGATGGTCTTGTAGCCCATTCCAGCCTTGTGCAGGTCTACAATCTTGTCCCTGACGTCCTTAGACAGCTCTTTGGTCTTGCCCATGGTGGAGAGGTTGGAATCTGATTGATTGATTCTGTGGACAGGTGTCTTTTATACAGGTAACGAGTTGAGACAGGTGTCTTTTATACAGGTAACAAGTTGAGATTAGGAGTACTTTCTTAAAGCGAGAGGACTAATCTAACCGGTCTGTGGGAGCCAGAATTCTTGCTGGTTGGTAGGGGATCAAATACTTATTTCACTCAATCAAATGCAAATCAATTTATATCTTTTATATAATGTGATTTTCTGGATTTTTTTTTGTTGATATTCTGTCTCTCACAGAATAAACCTGTTAAAATAAACCTACCATTAAAATTATAGACCGTTCATTTCTTTGTCAGTGGGCAAACTTACAAAATCGGCAGGGGATCAAATAATTATTTCCTCCACTGTATATGAGGAAGACTTAGGAATGGATACTGTTGTAGTTATTAATATGGGTGTAAGGATCTGAGTGGGTCTGTTATGGATATTGTGACATTGTTGTATTGTCTCACAGGAAAATTCTACTAGTGATATCATCACAAATTTGACCCCCGGAGCGCAGTATAGAGTGGTGGTCTATCACACCAACGGACCTCTCATCAGCCCACCATCGGACCCGGTCATCATTGGAATAGGTACATCTCCTGCTCTTTCCTTTCTAAAGACTGTAACAAGACTGCGAAGCACACACTGTCCCATTCTGTATTAGAGCTGGGCTAAAACAAAAACCTGAACCAAGACTGGCCCTTTTTGGATACGACCGGACACTCCTGCTGTAGGTCATTATAAAGGCCCCTAAAGAGGGACAGAGTCCAGGCTTCAGAAGAAAGGGTTCCAAAAGGCTCCTCTGTTTCTCCAAAGAGGAACCCTATGCAGTGTGCAAACGTTCTCTGTCGTGCAAAATGGTTCGATCTGGGAGCTTTGACACGTTTCACACCCACCATGAATGGGTTCCCCTATGGAGACAAGCTAAAGAACCCTTTTTTTTTCTGAGTGTGTCCACCAAGAGTGTATTGTCTGCCAGTTGTAGACCATTTTCCATATGGGCTCAATGGCCTGTTCTCATCAATTGACTTTAAAATTTGTATGTGAAGCCAAGCTCATGTGTGCTGTGCAAATGAGATGTGCAAAGTGGCATAGCATACCTTTTTGTGTATTCACAAGAGTTATGGAACAGTTTACAGTATAAGGGAAGCTTCATTCAGTGTCAATTTTACACTGAAAAGTTCACGTTGAAAACTCTGTCAATTATGGAACTGTTAATTTTACCGTCTTTTGTAAAAACTATTTTTATCCACTCATTTGATCTTGTATATATTTCATACGATTGTTTTAAATGCGTTGATTTTCTTTAAATCCAAAGTCGAGCACTTTGGGCTGCTTGTTTCCTTGTATAAAATGTGCTCTATCAATACATTTTATTGTTACACTTGAATTGATTGGCTGATTTTGATTGGCTTGTCAGAGCCGACGGGGGTTCATGAGCTGATGGTGTATCCGCTCAGCCCCACGGCGGCCATCCTCAGCTGGCGGCGGCCGTACCACGTGGCTTTCCGCAAATACGCCCTGGAGACCTTCTTCTTTAACCCCGCCACCCACACCTCTGAGTGGACCACTTACTACGAGATCGCCGCCACTGCCTCCGTCACTGCATCCGTGGTAACGGCTCCTTGTATTTCAACACTAACGTGTTCAGTCACCGGTGTTAAGCTTACTGGTGCTTAACTAGTTCAACTTGCCTGCCATGGCTGTTCAATTCAAGACTTAAAACCTTCCGGATCATCTGTAGTTTGGAGATAAACGATGAGCCTAGACGGGCTGAATGGCCTGTTCTTGTCATTATATATTCTTATGTGCCTCTTATGTTTTAGTAGCTGATCAGGAATATCAGAAAATAAAGGGTGCCATTTAAACTCCTTCTTGAATGGCACAGTCTAGGAAGTATCACTTTCTTTATTACTGAAGTAATATTGTTCCTTAACATGTTAAATAATTGTGCAGGCAATGAAAGACATTCCAAAACACTTGATGTACAGTTGCAGTTTTGAGGAAGATTTACACAGTAGAGCTGCACGTTCAGGGACGTATTGGCCTGTCCTTAATTACCACTGCACTATTTGACCTTAATTAGTACTAGAGATACAGAAACCCAGCTGTACCATTTCAGTGTCTCCATGGACTGTAATTACACTGTAATTGTAATGCATTCGACTGTAATTACAGCCTATAGGTGTGATGGTTTTAGATTGTAATTTTCATGGATTAAATTGTAATTACAGCCTATAGCTGTGGTGGTTTTACTTTATAATTGTAAATCATTAAGTTGTTATTGTAGCCAATAGGTGTAATGGTTTTATACTGCAGTGCACGTTTCTGAATAGAGCTGCAGACATAAATTCCAGATGGAGCCGTTATTATTTTGCCCTTAAGCTGTTTGCTTTACCCTGATTAAATTGTTCCACATTAGCCTGACTGGGCAGAGTGGCTGTTCTCCTCGTCAAATGTTCTCTCAGTTTTAAATGTATGTTCTTATGCGTTCTTTTCTTTTTGTCTATTTGAGTAGGATGCAAACTAGAAATTACAGAGTCCATTGAGAAAACAGTCATTTTTCTCTGTGTGGTATATTTCTGCCACCTGCTGCTTTTCATTCTATTCGATTTGTTTTTGGATCCCCCGGTTATTTGTTATGATGACTCAGCCGTGAGATACTGTCACAGGGTGTTCAAAGATAATAACACATTTCATCAGGCCATCTGCCCCTGCCCCCCTCCCCCCACCCCCACCCTGTTCCACCCCGCTGGACCCCAGCTCAGTGGCACTTAGCCAGTGGAGGAAAATAAGGACAATTACGGACCACTGACACAGCCTCGTCATGCGATCAGACAGGCCAATGAGGAATGCTTATTGACGGAATGTTCTGTAAATTGACGGTGTAAGATGGAGGTCTTAGTGTCGCCGCTTGACTCTCTCCCCTTCTAGAAGGTGACCGATCTGCTGCCTGCCTGGTACTACAATTTCCGCGTCACCATGGTAACATGGGGCGAGCCAGCTCTCAGCTGCTGTGAGAGTTCAACCGTCAGCGTCATCACAGGTACTACTAGCCAACGTGACACTTCTACGCATATTTATGAGTGCTGTGAGTCCATGAACCCTCAAAAAGTGGTGTTAGGCAGGGTCCATGAACCCTCAAAAAGTGGTGTTTGGTAGGGTCCATGAACCCTCAAAAAGTGGTGTCTGGCAGGGTCCATGAACCCTCAAAAAGTAGTGTTTGGCAAGGTCCATGAACCCTCAAAAAGTGGTGTTTGGCAGGGTCCATGAACCCTCAAAAACTAGTGTCTGGCAAGGTCCATGAACCCTCAAAAAGTGGTGTTTGGCAGGGTCCATGAACCCTCAAAAAGTGGTGTTTGGCAGGGTCAATGAACCCTCAAAAACTAGTGTCTGGCAAGGTCCATGAACCCTCAAAAAGTGGTGTCTGGCAGGGTCCATGAACCCTCAAAAAGTGGTGTTTGGCAGGGTCAATGAACCCTCAAAAACTAGTGTCTGGCAAGGTCCATGAACCCTCAAAAAGTGGTGTCTGGCAGGGTCCATGAACCCTCAAAAAGTGGTGTTTGGCAAGGTCCATGAACCCTCAAAAAGTAGTGTTTGGCAAGGTCCATGAACCCTCAAAAAGTGGTGTTTGGCAGGGTCCATGAACCCTAAAAAAGTGGTGTTTGGCAGGGTCCATGAACCCTCAAAAAGTGGTGTTTGGCAGGGTCCATGAACCCTCAAAAAGTGGTGTCTGGCAGGGTCCATGAACCCTCAAAAAGTGGTGTTTGGCAGCTTTCAAGCTTAATGTTCTTCCTGCTAATGTTGTAGGTTTGTGCATTGACTATCAGCTGTGTCATCCATAACCTGCCGATGTGGTCTGTATGCACTTTAGGAAGTTTCTCTGGATAAGTATGCACGTGTAATCGTATGGTGAACAAGAGTGAGTCAACAACATGTCCTAAAAAGAATGCCTTTTGGTATAATCAGCGCCGGAGGCCCCTCACATAACGGCAGTGGACTACTCCAACAACCTGCTGTACGTCAGGTGGACCTACGGAGATATCTTCACCGAGCTCTCCCACTCCAGGATGCTGCACTGGCTGGTGGTGGCCGAGGGAAAGAAAGGATCAAAACGGCGCATCTCCGCTGACGTGAGCTGTTTCCAGAGGACTGCTTAATGTTCTCACAACATGACTCCCTAACATTCTCATAACATTACTCCCTGACATTCTCACAACATGACTCCCTAACATTCTCGTAATGTCACTCCCTAATGTTCTTATAACCTTACTCCCTAACATTCTCGCAACATGGCTCCCTAACATTCTCACGTTACTCCCTAATGTTCTTGTTACTCCATAATGCTTGTGTAACGTTGCTTCCTAACATTCTTGGAATGTGATGTTACTCACCAATGTTCTTGCAATGTTACTGCCTAACCTCCTCACAACACGACTCCCTAACATTCTCACAATGTGAGTCCATGGTGTTCTGACAACATGACTCCCAAATGTCCTCACAAATTTGCGGATTTTGTTCTGACCTACTTTCCATCAGCCATAGGGCTTCCTAAGGTTCTGGCAACATGACTCCCTAATGTTCTCACAACATTGTGAGCTTTTAACCCATTTTTCATCAGCCAGGGCTGACGGAGAGCAGATAATTAGTCCTTCAGAGACGTGATATTACTTATATGTCAGTGCTCCTTTGAAACCTAATTAAAACCAGGCAGGTATGGAGGTGGGTGGCATCGAGTCTTGCAGGGCCCTGCTACTGTCTGCTGCATCCTGCTCTCACTTCTGCTCTGAGAGCCGTAATGAGTCCCCCCGTTTCACTCAGAATGCATGATTATTAATGAGAGAATATTTCACAAACTAAACGTCTGGAGACCCCCAATGGATACAGAAGGGATCTCGGTAATTACCCTCCCATGCAAAACATTCCGTGCAGCATCTGGAACATACAGGAGCATCGCGGGGACATTGTGTGGATGCTTTAAACCAGTGCAGATAGATGGCATTAAGTGCAGTGTCCTTATCTGCCACAATGATGTAATGCAGCTGTTTCTGCTACAAGTCCGAAAAAACTCTAGTTCTATCAGATCCTATCAAGATTCACACTGTAGATATAGAACTGCTTTCCACTGTTCTGATCAATTCAATACTCAGTTAAATTCTCAAGTTATGCCATCGACTTGCGCCAGCAGAGTACTCGACAGACTAATCTAAGTAACTCAGCTGCCTCAATGCCTGTATAAATGAACTGAAGAAGCTACAGGGTTGGGGAAATTCAGACGCATTGTTGTAAACCCCCCCTTAAATGGTGCGCAGTGAACCAACGGATTGATTGACGGGCCATCGCTCCTCCCCCAGGTGACACGCACAGTCATGAAGGCAACACTGGACCTGCCCCCTGGAGACATCTACAACCTGACCGTCACCGCCTGCACAGAGCGTGGCAGAAACACCTCCATGCCGCACATCATAAAACTGGGTCAGTGCCACGCGCAGCGGGATTCTGGGATACTTTGCTCTGGGTCCACTCTTACAGCGGCAGTGACTTTGTTTTAAAAACATATAGAACATACAGCGGTTAGGGTGGCAGACTCTGAAATCGGCGTGGACCACGTACACTCTCAGAAATAAAGGTACAGTGCAGGTACATTTTTGTTCTTTAAGGAACAAATTTCCTAAATGTACCCGGAAAGTACAATAATGTTACATTTGGGTACTAAGTACCTTTGACAAGCAAAAAAGGTGCAAATGAATTATGTATTGCTGACTAGGGGTATAATTCTATGTACCTATAGGGTACCACACCAGTGGCAAGCGTTTGTACCTTTTTAGGGGTTAGTGACATGAACTCAAATCAACACTAATATGGACTATGCAGAGCTCAGGAAACCAGATGGCTTGGGACCAGATGGCTGTGGGCTCAAAGCACTGATATCTGCAAAGTTATCAAGACCTATCATTTTGTCTAAATGAGAAAGAAAACATATTGTATCACATTTGAACTTGAGCAGATAAAGCTAGCCAGCTGTCTCCCCAGGTTATATTCAAGATATTGATTGCCAGCTAGATTTAAGTGTGCTAGTTATGTATTCTTATTTTTAAGTAACGGATTGATAAAGGTTTTCAGAGCTATACATATAATTAACAATATGTTTTTTTTTTACTGTAATCGTATTACGCAGGCCGAAAACAGCCACAAGTAATCTTGCTCTAATGCTGATGCAAATCAATTGAAATAAATGCAATAAAGTAAACCCTCAAAACTCAACTTTCTCTGACAAGAGTAGGCGAACAAAATTAAACTAGCTCTCCCCTTCATTCTTTTTGGAAAAGGAAACTAGGGAGTTCATTAAGCAGAGGTTTTTCTTTTTTTGTGTGTGTGCTATTACAGAGCAATACATGAAGGCTATGCTTGCTGTATCAGTCTGTGGCCAGCAATGACAAGTCACTTGTCACTTTTCCCACAGAACCAGCGCCTCCCAGGTCTCTGTACGCCGTGAACGCCACACACACCTCAGTGACCCTGCTCTGGGTGGAGGAGGGAGTGGTGGACTTTTACCAGGTGCTCTGCAAACAGATCCGGCCCAGCAAAGACCTGAAAGTAAGACTCTGCCACACGGCGGCACCGACATGCACGGGGAAATGCCAGTGACGGAAGTAGCTTTTTGCCAGAGAATGACATGAGTCTGAATCTTTTCTCCTTGTGAGCAGCAGAAAACTGTGAAGTAAATACAGTACACCGTGACCCCGCCTCAACCCGACTCCGGGGTTTGGTCTGGTACTCAAGGCCTCCCTGTGAAAGCCCCATTAGCTGTGCCGTGTTCCAGTGCAGTTATTACACAGCTCAGCTGGTTAACTGCCAAGTCTACAGAAGCAGTTAGTTGCAGGCTACTTGTGTTCTGTAAGACGTGCAGCTTGTATACGCCCTCCCTTAAACTCAGTGTAAGGACGGTAGGCCCCACTGTTTCAGCTGGGCACTTCAGAGCCATAGAAAAAGACTACATCAGCGCATGAATATAATAATAATTTTAAGAACACAAACCGAACGACTTGGAATTGTCTGAAGTGCACAATCTGTGGATGTGTCCGTCTGCGGAGCGCATGACCAATGGGAGGTCCTCCTTCCTGCAGGTAAGGGAACCCCAGGCAGTTCACTCACACGTGGCGACAATCGCTGACCTCCAGCCCTCCACCGCCTACAACTGCAGCGTGACTAGCTACAGCTACAGCACTCCCAGTGAGCCTACCTACATCGCCATCTCCACCCCAGGTAACACCACGTTTCCCCTTCGATTACATCATTAAGGTCCTGAGGGTTGTCCCCCGTCCCTGCACTAAGTACCCATCTCACAGTGGTGCTTCTTCCTAAATGGCAGGGGCACCTCCAGTCTCCAGGGGGCGCTGTCTAACAGATGGCTGGGAATCTCGTCACACCCGATGAGTTAATATCACGCTGGAGGGTTCATAATATAACGTTTTTTCAGTATAAATATCCCAAATGGCATTCTAATTTACAGCACGGTCAGGCTAGTCCACCATATACACCCCCTCCCCCCAAAACAAAAAATATAAGTGAGAGGAATTGTGGAATTGTTTCTATTTTGCTATGTGTTATAATTATAATATTAACATTTGCAATATAAACCAGGAGTTTATTATCTTCTGAAAGCTTTGTTTGGTACTTTAACTTAAACTAAAACCTAACATTTTGACTTTATGCTGGTTTATTGATTGAATAAGATACATAAATGTACATAAAGCAGGTTTCCCTGTTTACTAATGCTACCTGATGTCCCACAACATTGTGGCAATGATTAAACCCAAAGGCTGTGAGGTTTCCAGTACTAAATCTTCTGGGGGGTCTAAATTTTCTAAATCTTCTGGGGGGTCTTGGCCCTGTATCGTTTCAGCCCGAGAGATGAACCCCAGCGTGGCGGCCATTTCGGCTCTGACTGTCCTCAGCGTGCTCCTAGTCAGCCTCCTTGTGCTCATCTTCCTTGTGCTCCGCAAAAAGCACCTGGAGATGACGAGGTAACTGCCGGCACTGTTCTCCTGACGTCGTTATAAAGCAGCAGCGGTGCTGACGAGTTGTTCCAACATTACGGGAACGCTGTGAAAACGTTATGCCCAAGCTGGACTAGATATGCAAGCTATTTTACTGACATGAAAGAGAGAGAAAAAAACTACCCTTAGCTTAAGATAGTAGATGGAATCTTCCCATAACTGGCATAACTGTAATATGAGTATGAACTCCATTAAATTGGTTGTTTGTGTAGAGCTCTGGGTGAGTCATTGCTGATAGCATTTATGCAGGTTAGAAATCGCCGTATTAACCGAACGTTTCCCGCTGCTTTTCAGGGAGTGTGGGGCTGGAACCTTCGTTAATTTCGCCTCGTTCGACAGGGACGGGAAGCTGCCGTACAACTGGTAGGAGCTCATCTCACATTTTAAGTACTTCTGTAAGAACAAACCCATCCTGCGACGGGGAGCCTTGAGACTCAGCACTCAGGATCCAGACCTAAAGAAATTACCAATTCAGGAAGAGTCCTTTAAATTGAAGGTTTTCCTCTGACGCGATAAGATTTTTTTCAACAGAGCGTATTGAGTCGGGTTCATGTGGCAGCCACTAAAAAGACACTAAAGATTACAGTGACATCTAATTCTGTAGCTTCCCTTATCAACCCAGACCTGGAGAGTCAAATGTTCTGCAAGATTAAGGTGAGGGATGAGAAAGATTAGGGATTTGACTGTAATACTTTGCTTAGATACTACTTAACCATAGGATCATGGCATGAGCAAATACAGACGTGCAGTCCTAACTCAAAAGAAATTGAATCATATTAGGAGGGAATTTCTCCCTCATGCATTACATTTTGGCCTTCATGTTTAACAAAAGAATTCATGGAGTGACTATTTTCTCTAGTTTTTTTAAAGTTTTTTTTTTTACTTTCTACAGTCATGAGATCCAAGTAAACAAAATCTAAAAGCAGTCCCTGTCATCAAATTTTGAGGAAAATGAACTTTTCAAAAGTGCTTGAAGTTGAACTGCAGATTTGAGTAAGAATTTAGGCCAAACTGCTATGCAGGAAGATTGAATTCTATCCATGTGTAAAAAACAAAAAACTAAAAAAAAGAAGAAATTATCACAATGCTACACTTATGAATAAAACATTCAAACTGCTCTCGGGATATTGATGAATGAGGCTGGGGGAAAACTTAGGTAATTATCAGTGTATACAACTCATAGCCAATAATCAAATCAATATCCCAGCCAAACTAATTCAGGGTCTGCAGTTCAATAAAGCATATTACACCTCCAGTATACTCTAGTCATCAATACAATAATTAAGAAAGACCATGTCTAGCATTCAATACTAAGGCTACTCAAATCATTATAATTATTTTGGGTTAATATAATGGCTTAAAGACGACCAGTTATGGCAGATATTGGGTTCTCAATGACAATGAGTAAAAATCCGGCAATACCATAATTTCGAGCCTATGGGGAAATTCAGTTGAGACCTTTTGAAACTTGCTTTTAAAAAGCTTAGGAATGTTCCATAATACCATGCATCAAGTGTCTACTCAGTGTGTTTCCTGCATCGTTCCAAATAGCTCTCCTTGATTTGGTTATGGCAAATTTACTTTTTGAAGAAATCTTAATTTAAGGCTTCAACGAATTGAAGAACAAAGATAACAGTTGAAAAAAAAAATGCCATTTTTATATGGAAGTGAGAAAAATACGGCCTTAAAAGGAGCCTTTTAAAGGAACACAGATTCAGCCTTGCCTCTTTATCAGCATAACTGCAAGAGCAGTTAGCATGAATGTTTTCACCAAGGGATTTAATGAGTACAAACAAATTGCCAAAGTAAAACAGAACCCATCCGATTTCCATTAATCTTCTAGAAAGTCTAAATAATTAGAAGTACAAGAGGTCCTTTAAGCACCAGTGCAAAATGAAATCACTCCATTAAGCTGAGGAATGGCGCTGGGTAGGAGGCACCGTGTTTGAATGATGCCCGCATTCACCACCAGTAGATGAACCTTGAACTCAAACGAGAAGACTGACCTCTGTAGATGGGGCTCCCCTGGATAGAGCTCTGATGTTGCAACACCGAACATCAAATTTATTTATTTATTTTTTCTGTGACGATTAAAAAAAAGCTGCATGACAAATTAACGCCTAATGAACCACTAATTGAGTATTATTAAGCACTGTCTGCTACCAGCACTTACTAACAGAGCACAATGTTTTGTCCCTATCTGTACCCCATTTTGGAACTCCCCAGGCGAAGAAGCCTTTTTGCCTTCCTTACACTTCTGCCCTCCTGCCTATGGACTGACTATCTTTTGGCTTTTTATATTAATCCTTGGTAAGTAGCACTGACAGCCACCCGTTGCATCATGGGACATGTTAAGAAAGCAACAGCCCGCTGTTCTAACCACAGAAATAGAATTGCTAGAGCGGCTCCTCTCATTAAAGGCAAACTGTGGTGCATGACGGAATTGGGCAGGCCATACCGGGTTGTAATAATCAGCCTTTTGGTCAGGTCTTTGTTCAGATTCAAACAGAATTCTGCACATAAAGCAGACATGCACATGCTCTGTGTGTCCAGGCAGGGAACTGCATGTGACAGCGAAGCTAGTAACTATATCTATGGTTATAACCGATGAACATAAGGGACGACATAAGCGGACATGTAATGACAAGTACCAACTAATGGCAAGGCACTAATAAGAGCAAGGCTTTGGCTTTAATCCTCATATGATGCTTGCATGTGTGTGTGATGAATTGCAACACAAAGTGTTTGAAAATACGCAACAGTGTGCACTGCCGGATTAATTAATAGATTCAACTCAAAACATTCCTAGCACATTTCTGGTTTTCCACATGAAGTCCCATTATACATTTAGATGCTGTAGAAGATGCTGTTTTAATTTCCACATAAGCAGGCAGAAAGGGGTTTTATATGATAAAATGAACTCAAGGAAAGGATTTGGTTGGAGATACAACATTACACGCCAGCATTACAAGGGTCTCTGACTCAGGCCGAACACTCCTTAAGTTTCTGTTACTTCAGATTCCAAGAAAACTTAAAGCGCAATCATTTTAAAAAAACAGAATTTGCTACTCCAGTTATAACCACAGCATATAAACAAAGATAATTGTAATGGTAACCTATCACATTTTCAGACCACAGACCAAGGAACTTTTTAAAGTCATGCGGCACCAATGGTGTCACAACAGTTCCGAGCATACGATTCTTTCAGACTGACTCAATCCGCACCACTGTGTGCTACTGGAAGAGCCTTCCTCAGCTGGTAACGGACACCGCTTTATGTGATATAAGTGATGCCTAAGTAGATTTTAAATGCATCTTTGCACCGCATGTAACAGTAGCATTGAAGCAGGATACAGGAATGGAAAGGAATCTCTTGAAAAAGGCCGTCTCCCACCCCACCAACCCCCCCCACCCCCACACCATGAATTTAATTGTCGTGTGAGACGTGGTTTATGTGCGTTCACTCAAAAATGTCTCTTCTTTGTTTGTCTTGTAGGAGCAAGACTGCTTTAAAGAAAAGGAAGCTGACGAGGTAAAGCTACTCACTTCTGTCAGTACTCTCACCTGGCACCAGCACTGCATACGTGATGTTTTGTCACGTCTAGAAAACACTTTTAAGACTCAACTGGCAGTTGTGAACAATTTGTAAAAGTTTTTACAAGTAATTACAGCCCATGTAATATTAATTAATTTATTCTTATGAAGCTTTGGGTACATTTTGTCGCAACAGCAGAAGGAAATATGTAAACTTACTAAAACACACGGACATCTTCAAGATGCATTATCAGCATCTGAAGCTGCTAATAATGTGCAGATTTTGTAACCGCTTCAGTGGCAAGGGGCTGTTTTCATGGCCTACATGCATATGTACTCTGTAGAGCCCTGTTATTCAAATCGCAGTCCTTGAGGGCGGAGAACTGCTGGTTTCCCACCCTCCCTTTACCTAGTAGTCAGGTGTGAAGTGAGTCTGGTCAATGAGTAGCACTAATTGTTCAGCTAATTACCTGGGAGAAAAGAAAATCAGGGCCGGATTTGGATTTGAGTATCCATACTACAGAGGGTCTTAATTGCCGTTGCCCTTTCTGTCTCCAGCCCTGTCCAGCTGGATGACTTTGACGCCTACATCAAAGACATGTGCAAAGACTCCGCCTACAAATTCTCCCTGCAGTTTGAGGTAAAGGCAGGCCCACAGGCCATCCCCCCCGGGGCGTGCGTTTCAGACCTGCGCCGCCTTTCAGCGAACGCTCACTCTCATCTTAATTCAAAGTGTATAGCACTCACACCATCCCCCAAGATCCCCCCCCCCCCCCCCCGAGACAACTGAGCCCATCAAACTTCACTCAATGGTTAAGGGCCATACTGATTAACCACTGGAAGCTGAAAGACACGTCCTGTCCCGAAAGACATCCATTATGAGCCTTACCATCTTGGCCCTGAAATTAAACAACTTCGATGAATCATATTCAATATCTAACTAATTGTTTAAGAGAAGCAAGTGATGTCTCACATGGCTTTTCTCTGCTTCCAGGAGCTCAAGAGCGTGGGCCTGGACCTGTCCCACGAGGCCGCCGACCTGCCCGTCAACCGAGCCAAGAACCGCTACACCAACATCCTGCCCTGTGAGTGCCCCCCCCCCACACTTCCAATGCACTGGGTCTGGCTCCGCCCAGAGGGAGGTCCGGCTACGCCCCCTCAAACCAGCCCTCACAGTGCTGCCAACATGGCAGCTCCAATCTGACAGTGGTATTGTGCATGAGCACAGATCAGTTTTAAGAAGCATTTCTGTAGATCCCATTCTGCAGTATGTTTCGTGGACCCACAGGAATAGCTGGCACATCTTACCTTTATATAAATCATTCCTTTGGCCGTTGTCATGGTTAGTTTTGTTGTTTCCCACCGCACACTCTCTGTGTTAATTCAAGCAATGAGTTTAGTGCATTTTAGAGGTATAGTACAGTACTGCTATCTGTACTGACGGCTCCTGACATTACATCAGATAATGAAATGTGGGAGTATAGCGACGCTTTTCGCCGCAACCTTGCAGGGAATGAGCTTTTAACTTGGTGATAATGAGGCGGGCATGTTCCTAAACAAACTCGGTTCCTTGTCCTTCACAGATGACTTCAGCCGTGTGAAGCTGGTCTCGATGCATAATGATGAAGGGTCTGACTACATCAATGCCAACTACATTCCCGTAAGTATTCCGGCTGTGTCGCTGCCCGTGTGCATTCACCCAGTGAGTGCAGGCACAGAAACTGGCTGCTCATAAGATCAAAGGGGATATTTCCTCATAATTCCATCGAGATGGAAAAAAGACGACAGATGGAATAAGTGGTGGAGAAAAACAAAGGGAGAAAATAAGTGAGATGGACTGAGATAATCCCACGCAATTCACCATTCCTTGAGCTGTTAAAAGAGGAACTCCACCCAATTATCATAATTTGGTATGTTCCATCTTATGTTCTGTACTGTGTTCTGTTCTGCCTTTGAGCTCACGTATCTTCTCTGTGCAAGTTGTCCCATTGGGTCCACCTCTCTGCTCTTTGTAGCACTATTAGCCCCGCCTCTATGGGCTGTGTGCAGCATTCCCATTGGCCCCCGCCTCTCTGCTGTGTGTCGCTTTCTCACTGGCCCCGCCTCTCCAGTTTGTGCAGGATGGACACTGGCATTATCTGATCTGGGCCACGCCCCTCTGCTCTATGTTCCCAGGGGTACAAATCCTCCCGCGAGTACATCGCCACCCAGGGTCCGTTACCTGAGACACGAAACGACTTCTGGAAGATGGTGCTCCAGCAAAAGTGCCGCGTCATCGTCATGCTGACGCAGTGCAATGAGCGCCGGAGGGTGAGGCCACCAATCTGTCAATCAGGCAGTCTCTCTGTTTGTCAACTTGTCAATCAAGCAGCCTATAGGTTCGCCTGTCAAGTCTGTTGTTTTATCTAACAATTTAGATTAGATTTGAAATGCCAAAGAACATTGAATTTTATATTCAAGTCTATTTGAGTAGTAGACCACAGTCTACATGAGTTCTGAATTCCTTAAAAGAAAAGTCACCTGACTGAGTGTATTATGGGATATGGTTGCAGGTGAAGTGCGACCACTACTGGCCCTTTTCGGACGAGCCAGTGGCCTACGGAGAGATCATCGTGGAGATGCTTTCCGAAAAAGAGGCTCCAGAGTGGATCATGAGGAACTTCAGATTGAGCTATGTGAGTTCACACTACATCAAAATCTACATCACATCACCTCTACTATAAGACGCGCACAGTAAATAGTCATTACCTGAAGTGCTACCAGAAAGACTATGCCATTGCTTCTGTGTGTTTGTCAACTGCAAGGAACAGCTCATGTTAAAATGGAGAAGGGGGGGTGGGACCATGAACTGGATCAATCCTACTGTCTACTTATGGATGCCTTGAGGTCATCATTAGGGTGGCCATTTCCATAACACCAAAAAGGAGGACACTTTGCAGGATTCAGTGAAGCCAGGATAAAAACTGAAAAATAAAGTGCATTAGATAAAGTATAAAATAGGGATGATCTCAAAAGGAGGACAAATGAGCGTCCGGCTCAAGGCTCCGCCGGTAGACGGACACGGTATTTCAAAACCGGACTAAAACCGGACGGATGGCCACCCTAGTCATCATCTATTTTCATAGTAAGGAGAGGTCACATGTCCTAACATATGGGCTGTGGGTGGTGGCTCTTAAGCACTAGCAGTTGGTAGCCAAGTATTGTTCAAAGCGTTTTTTATCACAGCTGAGTAAAATACACACCACCAGCTGGCTTCTCAAGGCAGAATGTAATTTTGCGCTGCAGGACTCTGTACACTGTGATTTGCGGCACTGCTGCGCTGCAGTTGAAGGTGCCGTCAGTCATGTGACGTTGTTCCAATTGCCCGGCAGGCGGACGAGACGCAAGATGTCCTTCACCTGAACTACACATCCTGGCCCGACCACGGCGTCCCCACGGTCAACGCCATCGAGAGCATCCTGCAGTTTGTGCAGATCGTTCGGCAGCAGGCGACGAGGACGAAAGGACCCATCGTGGTGCACTGCAGGTAGGACCGGGGCCGCACCTACGCCCCCAACCCCGCCGTGGTGCTTCTGCAACCACGGGACCGCACCTACGCCCCCAACCACGCCGTGGTGCTTCTGCAACCACGGGACCGCACCTACGCCCCCAACCACGCCGTGGTGCTTCTGCAACCACAGCACTGTTCAAAAGCTTGACCAACGACTCACAGCTTAAAATCTGAAACACTGTACTTCATCTAAGGCAACTATTACATGCCCCACCAAGCCGTAACTTGGCGGATGGCATACCTACCATCCCACTATCAAACTTCATGTCAGAGAGTGCGTTAGAAACAGCCTTGGATTTCTGGCCTTTAATTTGTGTCTTTGTCAGCCAGACTCTGGTGTTTAAAGAGGTATACACTATATCACATAAACAAGACATGCTTTACACATACTGTAGCACCCTTAACCCTTGTGTGGTGCTCGGGTCTGTGGGACCCGTATTCAATGTTTACTAAAAGAAAAATGATACAATTCATAATTTTTTCAACCTGAGACTCATTGGCCTTGGCTCATTTTCTGTGATAAACATGTAAAAGAACACAAAAATCACATTTTATCACAAAAAACAAATATCACTTTTATTGATAAATGTGATGTAGCAGAGGTAAATGGTCAATATTAACCATATATGCTGTCTATATTGCTTGTAATTGAGATAGTCAATATCTGTGAAGTATTTTTACGTAAATTGTTATGGCTTTATTGTTTTAAAAACCAAATAATGTTGTGGATCCACCAGACCCGGGAACACTGGGTGAGTAACAAAAACACGAACACCACACAAGGGTTAATTGGAGTGCCTTCTAAATAAATATACTAAAGTATTGAAGGCTGTAATGTAGTAATGTTGAGCCTGTAAAGCCCCAACAAAGCAGCTCATATATTCACCGTGGTCCTCCTATGAGTGACAGGCCTAATATTTAACCTCACAGCGCGGGCGTGGGACGGACGGGGACCTTCATCTCCCTGGACCGCCTAATGCAGCACATTCGGGAGCACGAGTTTGCGGACATCCTGGGCCTGGTGTCGCAGATGCGTTCCCACCGGCTCTGCATGGTGCAGACAGAGGTGAGAGTAACAGCGTAACTCACATCCATTCTTCACACGACTCATAATCAGCGATCGTGCTTCATGTACTTTTCAGCCATAGAGATGAAAACTCAGGTAATGTTTCTAACCCCCCTCACGGACACAGGGGCACCGCCAGGGATTTTGGGTCCCATGAAAAGACTTCTCATTGGGCCCCACCACCCCATCCCTGCACAATTACTGTAACCACATAATATTTTTTGAGGGGCCCTTGGAATCACGCCCCCCCTCTATACAAATTACTTCCATGGTTATATAATGCAGTATTTTTTTTAAAACATACACTGTTGTGAAATATATTTAGGAAAAGTCAAAATGAGAGAAAATAAAAATATATAAATAAAAATCAGTAATGCCTTGAGGTGAGATGCATCCTGCCCTCTCCACTGCAGGAGCAGTATGTGTTTATCCACCAGTGTGTCCAGCTGATGTGGAGGAAGAAGAAACAGCAGTCTGTCACCAGTGATGTCATCTATGAGAACGTTACTAAGTCCTAACTGTGCAATGTGAGTGCAAAACTTGCCTGATGAATACGGAAACAACTTATTTTTGGGTTTTTTTGGAAATGCAAAAGAAATGTCTTGAAGGTACTGAACCATTGATGATGCATGATCCGGAGATCTAGTTGCATGGGGTAGACACTCAAGTCTCAGGAAAATAGTTTTCAAAATGTTTTTTTTTTTTTTAAAGGGTCAAACTTTGATTTAGCCAAGATTCAGGTGCAGTGTAACTTAAGAGCACTGATGCAAAGAAATCTTGGTGGACGGCAGCGTTGAGTCATCTCAGATCTGCACTCTCTGTCTCTGTTCTACATGGATGAGCACATGAGATATTGTGTCTGAAAATGGCTGTATGGGATGTAAATGATCTTTCTCTCTCTCCCTCTCCCTCTGAAAATGCAGGTAATTCACCTGTCCTCCCTTGCTTCAGGCTTTTCGTTGATACCAAAAAAGTCAACCCAAGATCCGAAAAGAAAAAAACAACAAAAAAAAAAAACATTTTGTTTGCAGAACATTTTTTTGTGTTTGAGAGGGTGGAAGCACGGGACGGAACCTTGCCTTAAAGAGTCTTCAGTGACCAACCATGTTCCAGATGGAGCCAGCGATTTCGCGCTCACCGGACCAAGTTGACACTTGCCAAACCAACTGAAATGGGCTGGGTGGGGAGGGGAGGGGGGATCTAGTGGGAGCGCACACACACCCACGTCCCTCCCCAACCTGAACGCCGTTTCGTTCAACGAACAGCAACAAGCCACACATCTGGCTCAGAACAGGAAGCCGTCCCACAAGTGGCGGAAAGGAGGAACCGATGGTTGTTGTCGGCGACAAATTCTTTTAGTTTGGTTAGTTTATGTTGATCTCAGGATTAGCCGGTACATGGCTAACAGATAACTTTCACTCCTTTCCCTGTGTTTTATTAGAGTTACCACACCGCTGTGGGACAAAATGGCAGGAGAATCACAGACATTTTGAGGGAGGGCTACATGTTAGCTGGAACTAGTAGTTCACAGGGAGATAACCTTTTTATTTTTTTTATTTTTAACATATCGTAAGCCATTCACACGGTAGCATTAGTTTTCACACTTTTTAAGTATCTTAAGTGAGTTGTTACCCATAATGCCACAGCAATGTGAGCATCGCCAATGGGGGCGGCATGAGCGATTTAAAGTCACACTGCCATCCCCACGCGGGTCAAGTAATGTAATCTGTGTATAAGTCTATACTGTACAAAACAGCTCAAAAGACTCGTATTTTTCCATGCGTTGTGTGCACACTGTGGATCGTCTGAGATTGAGAAAACACTGGAGAGCAGGAATTCCTCGTGCCCCATAACGAGTTTCCGGGTTCCATTTGGCTCCCACTGCATCGGCATTCCAATTATATTGGAAGCGCGCGCGGGTTTATGGTTTAACCTGCATGGGGCAAATGGCCAATGACAGGAAAAGGTATACAGGAAACCCGGGGACGGGGTGGAGATCGCTCACATACAAGGTGCATATTATAAATATGCATAATTAGCACTTATACAGCATCTTCTCCATACCGGTTGTCCTAAAAGGCAAACTACACCAACACTGGTGTAATGACTGTAACAATATATGCACGTAGGGCATCAGCAGGTGTGAATTTGTTTCAGGCTGGTTTTCCAACTCTTATTGAGTGAGTAATTTTACACGTTTTATGGTAATTCCTTTGTAGATTCCAGACCTAAATTACTATTAGTCCTGCAAGCATAGTTTTCTTCATTGCCCTCTTTTCTTTAGTTATAAGTGGGCTGTTCTGCTTAAATCTATAGGTTGAGGAGTGTCAACTGAATTTATATTAGGCCTAGTTACTATACTTTACTTCCGTATTGCTGTGCCCAGCTTTATTTTTAACATATGAAACTAACCATTCAATCTTGTCAGCATACTGCCTTCATTATGCAACGGTGTTACCTTTTTAGCAGCCTTTATATAGCTATGAAAAGCCACCACAGGTATGACTGTAGGTATTGCAAATTAACGCTTTACCCATGGCTGTAAATCTGAAATAGCTTTTGTTTTAAGAGAAGGCTTAAAGATCTTTTCTTCTTTTCTTTATAAGAAAATCTTGAAATGATGAAGGTAAGACAATTACTTTGCTGCCAGAGCAAGAATTTACATTTTCTGCAAAAAAAGTTCCAGAAATAACATTTCTGTACACTCGGAACGGAACAGTGTTCTATGTGGGATTCGAACAAACAATATTCTGATGCACTCTGATATCCCACAAGAGTCACAGCCCTAACCACTGCCTCTCTCCGAGTCGAGGTTTTGCATGGGAACAATCTCAGTATGTTTCTCCTATTAAAAACTCATGCCTGTGTTTCTTCATTATGAACACTCAATGGAGAACAGCAGGTTCAGCATTAGACTTAGTCCCTCATCCTCTTACTGCTGTTGTGTTCTTATATACAACCATATGTAGTTCACCAACATTAAACCATGTTTATTTTATCAGGGGTTCTGTGCTATGATGAACATCAAAAGAAACAGCTTTAGTGATGTGTTTGGTGTCAGGAAAAAATGGTTTTCTGTCAATTCAATGAATTGACTGTTCGTTGCTGATCATAAAGTAGCTATGTTTCCCTGGTAATTTTGCGCTGAACTTTGCTTTTAGTTGAGCTCAAAGTGCCACACAAGACTGACATCTTTATAACATAATTCTTCACTGGTTGTGGTCATGTGAGAATGGTTCATTTTGTGAATCTCATCCATCTCTGATTTCCTTATGTGCATTAAGAGCTATTATTTTGCATTTTATTGAACTACAGATTTAGTAAAATCGCAGTTTTATGAGGTCAACCAATTTATTTTTATGAATACAACAGTCGTTTCCAGTTAGCTTTTCTGCACAACATTTAAATCAACATTCTACAGTTTCATAAGTTCTAATCATGAAAAAGTAGTTTGTGATACGCTCGAGTGACTTATTTAATACTTATATGCAGTGAAGCTATCTGCATTGTGTCCAATCAATTCTCGATTTCCACACGTTTAAAAAATTCAGATTACATCAGCAATCCCCTCTCAGACACATCAGGTGATGTAGGGCTTATACAACAGTCAAATTCACAAAACCAGTGTTGGGGTGATTACTGGCCGAACTGAGACAAAACACCATTTGATTTGCGCTATACATTCACACTTTTTTTTATATCCCAAAAAATATGGAACTTACTGATTTGTGTTCTCAATGGTGAATCACAAATGGGGGCAATCACAGCCAAACAAAGTATTATTCCGTATTCTACACTGAATAGTTCAGCTACAGAGTATATTTTTAGTCCAAAGTAAACTGTATCAGTCCATAGCAAGGGAAACCCTATAAATCTATGAGGTCCTTAAAGTGAATACACCTGAACCAGCTACAGTTGAAGTCGGAAGTTTACATACACTTAGGTTGAAGTCATTAAAACTAATTTTTAACCACTCCACAGATTTCATGTTAGCAAACTATAGTGTTGGCAAGTCAGTTAGGACATCTACTTTGTGCATGACACAAGTAATTTTTCCAACAATTGTTTACAGACAGATTATTTCACTATATCACAATTCCAGTGGGTCAGAAGTTTGCATACACTAAGTTGACTGTGCCATTAAATGTTTTATATTTTGTTGCATATCTTTTGCATGCCATGACTTCCTGATGTCTGTGCCCAACAACATCAAAAGACTCGATATCTTATTTTCTCGTACTCTTACAAGCGATACTATAATGTCTCTACATTTGAATGGATCTCTATGGGAACTGCGGGGTGGGACTAGAGTTAGCTGTAAATTACTCTGGCACACATGGTTGGCTAAATGGCTCTAAGTCATCAAGGGTCTGACGTATCAAACAAGCCTTAAATCATCACTCTGCTGCCAGAAATACAGTAAATATGGATGGATAACTTGTAGGGTTTATTCTCCTGACTTATCTTTCCGTAGAGTTCAATAGGAAAATTTGTCAGGAGAAACAACCCTTAAGTTGATCCATCCATATCTACTGCATATCTGGCAGCAGAGTGATGGTTTGCGGCTCGTTTTATACCTCAGACCCTTGATGACTTACAGCCATTTTACCAATCATGTATTCCATACTGTTCCAGCATAATTTGCAGTTAAATCTACCCCCCCCCAAATCCCATAAAGATCTATTCAAATGCAGAGACGTTATAGTATCGCTTGTAAGAGTACCAGAAAATAAGATATCAAGAGTCTTTTGATATTGTTGGGTCACAAACATCAGGAAGTCATGGCATGCAAAGGATATGCGACCAAATATTAAAAATTTAATGGCACAGTCAACTTAGCATATGTAAACTTCTGACCCACTGGAATTGTGATATAGTGAATTAAAAGTGAAATAATCTGTCTGTAAACAATTGTTGGAAAAATGACTTGTCTCATGCACAAAGTAGATGTCCTAACTGACTTGCCAACACTATAGTTTGCTAACATGAAATCTGTGGAGTGGTTAAAAATAAGTTTTAATGACTTCAACCTAAGTGTATGTAAACTTCAAACTTCAACTGTATGTCCAAAGAGGACCTGGATTTCTGCACGGACAAGCACTCATAAATGTAGCCCACAACCTCTCATCATATGCGTGGAAATAGGCTTGCGCTGGTTGTTCTTGGTGTGTTCCTAAATACCATTCCTTACTTGGGACCAGCACTGAGCATATTGAGGAATCTAAATGTCAAAACAAACAAAAATGAAGAGGAACAGAAGAAAGAAATGGGGCTTGTCCTTTTGTGATTTTTATTAATTTTATTTGCAGGCCCACAGGACAGTATGTCAATCGACAAGGCCCTAAAAAATTGCAGGCAAGACCTGACCTCCTTCGTCCATTTGAAAAAGTTATTTTTAGTAGAGTGTGTACTGTAGGCAGTTCCAGAATCGCAGTCACGTGATGCAGGACAGATGAAAGCTCCGCCCCTTGGGGGAGTGCCCTCTTTTGTAGAGAGTGTAGTTGTGTGAAGGAAACTCTCTCCAGCCTTTTCTCACACCAGGAAGAAAAGGAGTGTCATGTATAGATAGGTAGCACTTTTCTCATGGTTCTCTCTTGTTCAGCGTGCGTCCAGTCCAGAATGTTCTTCATTGGTGCCATTCGTGTGCATTTTTTTGTCACTTGCTAGAAGGATGACCGTGCACTGCTGGTGCAGCAGGGCTGGGTCATTGTCACAGTTTAAATGTGTGTGTTCCAAAACAAATAAAAGGTTTCAGTATCTATCCCATGCATTGACCTCCGGGTTGACTCTCTTTTCATGTCTCAGTGGTTGTTTCACACACATGCAACTTGCACAATAAAGGGAGAACTGGTTTCTTGTCATAGTGAACTATGTTGGTATTTGTACCCAATGTGGCCATGGGCACAAGTGAGACACTTTGAAAAAAAATACTGAGTGGTGTTGGGCTACCGATCACCAAAAAAAGAGTTTGAGGAACTGAACTTTCCGAGGCTGTAATAGGCACACAGCTATTGCATAATCAGAAACTTCAGCTCCCCAAACTCTGAGTTATGCAAGCAGCAATGTTGAGATATTCGGATCAGGAGCAAAAATATCTCAGCAAATGACACAATGGCAGGAATGGGCTCATGGCTATTGCACCGATACATCATTAGGTGGTGCCGTCACAAGCCCTGTCTTGGGCACTAACAGTCTCTGAGTGTAGTTGTGTAGTTAATCCCAAATGAAACAGACAGCAATAGCCTCTTCTGAAGGGATACATGGAGGAGTGAGACCATAGAGCAAAGTGGGAGTATATTTGTTAACAATAGAGGGCGCTGTGTCTTACTACATGATTATTACTCACATAATGCTTTTTTTCCCCTGAGACTGCATCGTTAAGGGGATAATTTTACATCTCGGGATATAACACACATTAAGTCAGTCTTCACACACCGCAGCATCCCAGAAGTGGCCATGACTTATTTTGTAAGATGGAAGTTCTCTAATCCCAGAACTGAGGTCACTGCGTCACTTCTCAAGCTTCCTGTTAAACCTGCCATTCCATTGCGGGAACGTCAATCACCTCAAACATCTAATTACCAGGTGAATTACGCAAGTGAACCTTCTAGATCATATTTTCCATTCGCTTGGATCGCTTTTGTCCAGAAGAGTGTTTTATATTGCTCGCCTCCTTTATCCAGTTCAAACCAAAGTACATCTAACTTGTTAATACGGCCTATAAATAGTCTACGAGTTGCATGTGAAAATAATACCCACCTGACTGCCAGAGGTCTGGCAGGCAGAATACAAGAAAAGCAACGCTGGAAAAGAGGAAAAGCAAACTAGCAAGCGAGTGAAGCTGCACGATTTCCGCAAGTCAGCACTGGCAACGTGCCTGATAGATTGTCCAGATAGAGGTCTGGGGCATAAATGTGCATTAGCAATCCCTGGAAATGTGTAACTCAAACAATGTTCTCAATGGGGGAGTGATAAGAAACGGCTTACGGGCGTGTTTAAGGGCGGGGAGCTTGGCAGCACACTGCAGGGGTGGCACAAAGGGGTAGACTTAACCTTTAGAGCCATAAATGTATAAAACGCAATAAAGCCACTTGTCCAAAAACACAGTGAGAGAATGGCTGAACATTTCATTTGTGCATCTGTTTATTCGGAGATATGTGGAGGCAGCTGAAAAAAAGGACTGAATTTTCATCACAGGGCCGAGGTTGCCGTGTTTAGAATTTGTAATCTACAGTGAAAGAGCAAAAATGGTAAATAAATGAAATCTGTGAGGGGGAGAAAAGAAAGAAATGGATAACCAAGGCTCATCATCCATTTGTGGTAAGTTCTGTTTGCTCTCCTTTTACCATATAACCAACAGGACGGTTTCAATTAAAATCTGTAACTGTGAATTTAGGCATAGACTTGTGATTTTATAAAGGATAGTAAAATCAAAGTTTGTCGTCAGAACTAGGGCTGAAAATCAATTAAACACAATTACATCAAGACAAGCAAGACAACGTGCCCCGGACACTGCACCAACAGTGAATGTGGTTTGTACACCTCGGCTAGGCTAGAGGTGAACAGACGAGTGTAACATCTGGGTTTTGTGGTACCAAGGCTCACTAAATAGTTTTAAGACAGGAAGCTCCTGACCCAGCCCGAAGCAGCGTTAATAGCAGCTCGACCCTGAGGCACGACCTTTTCCCCTTCCCTCCGATAGGGCGGGAACACCAGCGCTCTGAGCTCCGGATCGTTCTGCTGGGCGGGAGATGCTCGGGAAAGAGCTCGGCAGGAAACACCATCCTGGGAAAAGAGGATTTTCCCACCGGGGTGAGAACCAGCTCGTGCGCTGGGAGGCAGGGCGAAGGAGGCGCAAGGCGGGTCACCGTAGTGGACACGCCCGGTTGGTGGTGCGACTTCTACGCACAGGACACCCCGGAGCTGATCAAACAGGAGGTGGTGTGGAGGGGCGTGTCTCTGTGCCCCCCCGGACCGCACGTTTTCCTCCTGGTCATCAAAGCCAGCTCGCCGTTCACGGAGAAGCGCAGGAGAGCCGTGGAGGAACACCTGCAGCTTTTCGGCGGGAGAGTGTGGGAGCACACCGTGGTGCTGTTCACCTGGGCGGACCGGCTGGGAGACGCCACCATCGATCAGCACATCAACAAACAAGGGAAGGCCCTTCGGTGGCTCATTGAGAAATGTGGGAACAGGTACCACGTACTTAACAGCAAGTCCCAGGAAACTGATGCTCAGGTCACAGAGATGCTGGCAAAGGTGGATGAGATGGTCAAAGCAAACAGCGGTCGCCATTACGAGATCGACAGAAAAGCGTTAGAGGAGGGGGAAGAAAGAAGGATGGCGGTGAATGAGAGAGTGAAACAGAGGCTGGCGGAGGTGCGGAAACAGAGATCTCTCCTCACGGGTGAGTTCATTCCTGTCCCTGACTCACTCTACACCTAATAATGGCCAGACTCTTACTTCAGCTAATTTCACTTTGATCTTAATGAATCAAATTAATTACCTTTTTCTGAGCTTCTAATGTGAGACTGTGCTCTGAGTCTTACCTTTGATCATCCCACTTTGCACTGTTTATTCGGTCACTTTATGCAATCAAGACACTAATATTCGTAGAAGTGATCAATTGAGAGATACTTAGTATGGTATTTGTCAGATCTAAATTGCTAACCTGATAATTAAGCTCAGCAAACACTTATAAAGGGTGTGGAGTTTGCAGTCAATTTGAATGAGCTGAATGATCGGAGGTAGTGAAGAGGAACAGTGAGCCGGGTCCTCTGTCTTACAGCGTCGTTGCGGGGTCTCTCAGAGCTGAGGATTGTGCTCGTCGGGGCACGGCTGGCCGGAAAGAGCTCAGCGGGGAACTGCATTCTGGGACGGAGTGTGTTCCAGACCGGCGTGAGAACGGCCAGCTGCGTGGTCAGGCAGGGCCAAGCCGCCGGGAGGCGGGTCACGGTGATTGACACGCCGGGCTGGTGGATGAACTACTTTGCGGGGGAGTCCCCGGAGTACGACAAGCAGGAGGTCCGTCGCAGCGTGTGCCTGTGTCCCCCCGGGCCCCACGCCCTCGTCGTGCTGGTCCGCGCGGACAGGTCCTTCAGCAGCACGCACGGCAGGGCGCTGGCGGAGCACCTGGAGCTCCTGGGCGCGGCCGTCTGGAGGCACGCGCTGCTGGTGTTCACCTTCGGCGACTGGCTGGGCGACGAAGACATCGAGCGGCACATCGAGAACGAAGGCGAGGCCCTCCGGCGGCTGGTCGAGAAGTGCGGGAACAGATACCACGTCCTCAGCAACAGAAACGGGGCCGACGGCGCTCAGGTCACGCGGCTGCTGGAGCGGATCGAGGAGACGGTGGCAGGGAACGGCGGCTTGCATTACCAAACCAGCGACATTTTGCAGGAAGTGGAGGAGAGGAGACAGGCGGTGGAGGAGAGAGCAAAAGAGAGGATGAGAAAAGTGCAGGGAGAAAGAGCGGACATTAGATCACTCCTCCCCGGTGAGTTCATTCCTTTCATCCGTACTTCTGTCAAAGATTTTCATACTGGACACACTATTGTCTTTGCTCATCATTTTCCAGCATTTGCAGGGTAGGTTTTTGTCCAGAATTGAAAATCCTGTACTGCAATTTTACACACTGAATATCTAATGAGCAATGATATATCATCTTAAGGCCACATTAAATAACAAATAGCTATTCATGCCATGAAGAACAAAGGACCTGTATTCACATCCCAGGACTAGTCTATTCAACTCTTTCTTTTTATTTTCTGTAATGTGCTACATGTGTAACAACTCCTTTAGAAAGAGGATACACTTGTAAATATGATTATAGACCGAAAGGTGAAATCAGTGGAGCCCAAACTACTAAAGCATGTACACCTGACCACTGACACGACACCGTTTAAAGATAATTCAAGCTTAAAAACAAAGGAAATGGCAACAAGTCAAATCAGCACTGTGTTAAAATAATTATGGCCAGCTTAGGTGTCATTGCACCTTCGAGGTCTGGCCTTCCCTGAAGTGTAATAAATGTTGTTTTTCGTCTGATAGGGGGCGTCCCCACGCTCTCAGACCTGACCATAGTGCTGCTGGGGAGTGTAGGTGCAGGGAAAAGTTCGGCAGGAAACACCATCCTGGGCAGAGAGGTGTTTGAAGCGGGACAGAGGACTGAACGTTGGCAGAAGAGACAGGGCGAAACGTGCGGGAAGTCGGTCACGGTGCTCGACACGCCAGGCTGGCGGACGGATGGCTCGGACGCCGCAGAGCTCGGCGAAGGGGAGATTTGGGGCGGCCCGTCTCTGCGCTCCCTGAGACCGAACGCCCTTCTCCTGGCCGTGAACGTGAGCTCGTCGTTCACGGAGACGCACGGGAGAGCGGCGGACAAACGCCTGGAGCTGCTGGGAAAGGGAGCCTGGAGCCGGGCTTCGGTTCTGTTCACCAACGGCGACTGGCTGGGAGACACGACAATCGAGCGGCGCATCGAGAGCGAGGGGGGCGCCCTCCGGTGGCTGGTTGAGAAATGCGGGAACAGATACCACGTCCTCAACAACAAGAGCAAAGGGGACGACTCTCAGGTCGCAGAGCTGCTGGAGAAGATAGAGGAGATGGAGGCAGGACGAAGAGAGGGCACACAAGAGCAATGGAAAGAGGAGGAGGAGGAGGAGGAGGAGCAGGAGATTACAGTCAAGTTCCATGAACAGCATCTGGAGGAAGAGCAGGACAAAGATCCTCCGTTAGCTGTTTGCGGCTTCAGCGGTCACCATCGTTGCAGTAAGTATGGCTAATTTAGTCAATACTGACGCTGTATTGTTTTTGTTGAAATTATTACAGTTTATTATTATTCTGCCACAAAACAATCGCAACTATGCTGTTTGTCAAAAATGCATTAACCGTGTAATATTCGCAGTGTCTACACTCTACACTACACATATTTTAGAAACTATGCACTTTAGTTTATACGGCCTTGATTTATTTATTTTTTTAAACACTGTAACCATGATCTTAAGATGAGCACTTTGGCCATTTGAATATTATTGTTAGGTATATTGCCAATATCATGAGATTTGAAATTATAATCTTCATTCCTACAAAATATTTCAAGTAAAATCTACCGACAGACTAAGTGACCCTGTCTGTCATTTTGACCAGTCGACTTTATATGTGCAAAAACTCTAGTATAACGTGTAAAGAAAAATAGGTCCTCTGGGACAATCGGTGCTAGAGACTGAATACTCGGGGCAGTTGTTTGATAATATGAATCCCAGGGAACAAACTCAGCACAGGTGCTTCATACATCCAAGTTACCCCTTTCCCAGGGATTCATCTATAAGGCGTATTGCCTAAAACAGTTTGGTGTTCAGTCACGACAGGTGAAGCCAACTATTTTCAGTGAGTGGCTAAAAACAATAAATTCTGCTGTAGTGACACAGTTCCTCAGGTTTAATCAGATCCACTACAATATTTACTGCTCCTGCCTTGCAAATATTGTAACAGAGCTTACTGTTGTGTTACAGTGACCAAGACGGGCAGTTCAGGCAAGATTTTCGAGAAACATGACTCCTTAAGGCTCCACATCACGCCTCTGCTTAGCCTCGTACTGCTGAGCACGAGCAGACCTGCTAATAGCGATGGAGAAAGCCACATGCCAGGCGGGGAGCAGGTGGCGTCTGAGGCCCATAAATCAGGCCCATCCCGGCTCATTGAGAGAGATCCGAGGGATGACGCAGGACGGCAGTTGGTAAAAGCAGCCGTTCTGGATCCGTCCTCCAGGAAACCTCAAAGCCTCCTCCTGCTGATGTCTGCAGACCAACTGAAAGCGCTCAACTGGAAGGCTCTGGAACGAACAGGGGAGGTTTTGGGAAACGCGTCGGCGGAGCGTGTAGCGGTCCTTTTAGGCCGCGCAGAGGTGCAGGACGAGAGCACGGCCGAAGAGCCCGGCCAAACAGGCAGCGGGGACATCCAGCGCCTTGTTGAGGAACACGGCGGGAAAAGCACCATAGAAGAGCTGGAACTGTTCATCGACGCCTGCTTAGAAACGGTGAGGGACGGCGGTGTGGAGTCCCCAGCTCCAGCGGAAACCCAGCACGGCGACTGCACATGCTCACTGCCGCTCGCTTCCAGCCAACATCCAGCCAGGGCGAAAGGAGGACGAACTGAAGCGGATTACAGGAGCCTGGCGTCGACAGGCGAGAAAGTGTCAGCGCTCAACATCCTGGAAGCAATGCAGAGGCGTCTAATGGAAATGGACCAAACCCTCCAGCATAGCTGTCAGATCATCCAAGAGCTGAGGGAAACCAGTGAAGAAGCACACTCTTCTTCTGTGAAACGGACTAATGACGGCGAGCCAGGAGAGTCACCCAGCAGAAATGGCAGCATGTAGAGCCACCGTGCTTCCGTGCATTTCGAGCAAATCTCGAGGGATCCGAACAATGTGGAAATCATGAGCTGTAACCTCAGGCCTTAATTTGTGTTCTTTTGCATTTCTGTTGCTTTTTTACTTTGCAGAAACCCTTCCCCAGAGCTGCATGGCAAACAAAGAGCGAACATTTTACTATCAATTTCAATACTACAGGATAAAATTATCTTGTGACTGGACTTACTGCAATTAGGCTACTTTTTTGTATTCCCTATGTACACATTATGTAAAATAGAAATTCAAAAATGTGTTCTGCACTGCCATTAACATTTGCAGGCAGAAAGCCAGAAAGATGTTTTAAGCTTATTGGAAGCGATTATATAATATGATGGACAGGACCACAACAACATGTCAAGAACCGGGCTTGAAAGGCCTCCTGAAAAGGCAATGGTTTTATCTGCAACGGTCAGTAGGGCTGCACAATTAGTCCAATTTTAATCATGATATCAATATTGGCTTTCCAAGATAAACAAGAATAATCAAGAATGACGATTTCGAAGGCACAGTCTGTTTACAAATGAAAACTCTCACTTTACTGGACTTTCTCTGGTGTTCAATATCAAATAAAGCACTCCTATTTTACCTCCCTCACAGTAGATGGTTAGGGTTAGAAAATGTGAAAATATAAGCATTATTCTGGTCATTCAAAATGTAAAAAGTGCAATAAAATGATTATGTTCTGAAAACTAATGAATTATCGTGTCAAATAATATTGACTAAAATAATCGTGATTATAATCTTTGCCATAATCGTGCAGCCCTACGGTCAGTCAGTCGCAATTTCACCTGACAGACAAGCTCTGGAACGTTAAGTTATCAAAATAAATGATTACACAGTTTATGGGTTTAGTGCATCTTCTAAGATGAGCAATATCCTTAAAGAACATTGTTTTCAGAGTACTCAGCTCAGCCCTAGAAACTAACATGTATCAGAAGCTGCATTTATGCAGGATTCTGTTTTTCACACAGAATATGGGAGAGGGGGGAAACGGAGAAGACATGCGTGCTGCGTTCTGAATATGCAGGTATAGCAATTGTTATTATTATTATACATTATATTTACATGAGCCTTTCAAGAAACTGAAGGACATTGAATGGTGAGGGTGAAACGCCTCAACCACCACCAATGTGTAGCATACACCTGGGTGATGCACGGCAGCCATTTTGCACAAGAACGCTCACCACACATCAGTTGAGGTGGAGAGGGAGATAATTTAATTGGGGGATGATTAGGTGGCAGGTTGAGAGAGCCAAGTTGGGAATTTAGCCAGGACACCGGGGAACCCCCTACTCATTGCGAATAGTGACTTTCAATTCAGTTTAAAGTTGAGAGATGCCTGTAGTGATTCACAAATGCTGTGTACATTTGTAAAATTCTAAGCGTACAACCAACAGGGAAACAGATGGCTGTTGTTTGGGGCTGTCGATTCAGTTTTTGTTGGAGGCTTACTGTGTGCGCCGTTCTTGTAGTGCAATGGTGCAATCTGATGCTCATACATTCATAATTGTGTCATTAAATAATTTCTAACCAAACACAAAATACAAACACAAACTAAATTCACTTACTACCATAGCTACACAACGACGAATCCAATAACTGTAGGATATCCTCACTCTTGGAAGTAGTCTGCCTCTTCTTTTCTGGTCTGAAAGCTGTCCTCATACAGTACCGCTGATATAACGTTACACAAATAACAGAATTATCAGACGTATAAGAAAGGCAGTGGAAAATTTAAATATTTACCACATGTATTTCCTCACTTTCCAAATACATCTTTTACCAAAGGTTTAGCAAAGAGCAGTAGCAGTAAAGAGTACTATAACAAAAAAGAAAACAAGAAATAGAAAGCTCGCTTCCAGACTAACGTTACTACTGTGTCACACCTGGTAAACCAAGCTATCTTAACTTTAAGTATATATTTAAGAACATAATATATAAATGCTAGTCACTTCCTCTGATTGACGGAAGTAGATAACATTAGTGAGGCTACCGCTAACAACCCCCTCACTCCTTAAAACGAACGAATCTAACGTTAATCAATATCCAGCTAGTTAGCCACCTACACCTTAGACAAGCACAACTTGTGGCACTCGTAATCTGGGTAACTATTTTAGCGAGTGAATATTTGGTAACGAATTATTTACAACGACATTACTAACTAATAAATAACAATTGTTACAATTAACGTTAACGTTCAACCAGGGAGGCTAACCGTAACGTCAATGGACAGGCAGCCTTCCAGGGCTCTTCTCCAGGATTTCCACTTGCTGTGTTTTTTTTTTGTTTGTTTTGTTTATAAATAAAAAACTGTGGAAAACGGTTAAAGTGATTGGGCATTTTTAGAGGCAACAGTTAGTTAACTTGCTCCACATCTGAACATCATTAAAGCCAACAACTGAGAAGATAATATCATAGACCGTCGGAAGTCATTCGAAAAGTAAAAACTGTTACTGAACTTCACTCTCGCTCATTGAGAAATAAGGTTGACAAACTGGCGACTCCTGGCGCAGCGTAGGTGTAATTACAGCGAATGTTTTGCTATTTCATGTGGATCGCTATTTTTGGCTTTCGGATTATTGGTTGAAGGTGAGTTTTTCCTACCCGTACAAAACATTTGTGTTTTTCAAAAAATAATAATTGTATAGGGGTTATAGGGGTTTATACAGTAGGCCTATATCCCAACAATATCAATTCAACTAGCCTTTTGCAGTCACAGATGAAGTATTTCGTTTTACGAAATACAGCTCACGCAAATAACACTGAGGGTAAGATGGAACATAGTAAATAATGATTTTGGTAATGTTACTCTATAAACAGGTGTAATTCCTCACTGTCATCAACAATTAAAAAATCCTAAAAATAAATAAAGCCTAAAACCTTCAAAGGTGATGCAAATGTAGAAGACAACACCACAAGACACTGTGAGCTTTACATTCATTTTGCATTTCTCTTGCTCATTTCAATTGACAACGGTGTGTTCTGTGTGACAGTTATTACATGATTACCTGGGGTCTGTATCCTGAAGCCCGATTACTGAGTGAGCTGGATAACTGAATAAAATTGAATAAAACCCCGGAACAGCTCTTTTTACTTCAATCCATGTTCCAGATTTGGGAGGATTCCTAGTTTTACTCAGTGCAATTATCCAACTAAATCAGTAATCCTGCTTTGTGATACAGGCCCCTGTTCTGCGCATACATTTTCTTGATCACAAACTTTACATTATTTGACATTTATACAAGATTTTACAACCTACATTTAACAAACAATGCAAAATAGTGCAATTAGTTCCAGTACACTTCAGACAGCTTTCTTTATCCTAACAGAGTTTAAATGTATGATCCCTTTTTGAAAGAAGCTGAAATTTATCCAAATGTGCATTCTGAATTTACTGTACAGGTGTACACAACCATTGCATGAGATAACATAACTTACATTTGAAAAACCTGTGAAGCAGCAATTTTGATATGTTGTAAGTTAGTCGGCTCAGAAACTGCACCTAACAAAGATCACGTTGTACTGTAAATACATCAACACACAAACAATCCTGTTCCTTGCTATCCCTATGAGAGAGTGAGGCTGACGTGCCTCAGCACTGTTTGACTGTGTGAGTCTGCTGGTGTGACTTCATAAGGTATGAGTGACTGAAGCTCTTCCCGCACTCCGAACACTGGAAGGGTTTCTCCTCTGCGTGAATTTTGGCGTGTCTCTTTAGCTGAGTTGAGCAAGAGAAACTCTTCCTGCACTGCAGGCAGCTGTACGGTCTCTCCCCCGTGTGACTCCTCTCGTGTCTCTTCAGGTAGCAGGACTGCGTGAAGGTCTTTCCGCACAGCGAGCAGTTGAACGGGCGCTCGCCCGTGTGAAACCGCTGGTGTTTCAGCAGCTCTCCCGAGGACAGGAAGGTCTTGCCGCACTGGGAGCAGCTGTAAGGTCTCTCCCCCGTGTGGATGAGCTCGTGCCTGTTGAGGCCCGACCGATCCGTGAAGGTCTTCTCGCACTGGGAGCAGCGGTAGGGCCGCTCGCCCGTATGAGTCCTCCGGTGCTTCATCAGCGTGCCCTCCCGCTTGAAGCCCTTCCCGCAGTGGGCACAAAGGTACGGCCGCTCCTCCGTGTGACACTTCTGGTGCTTCGACAGCTCGCCCAGGGAGAGGAAGCTCTTCCCGCACTTGGAGCAGAGGTACGGCCGCTCGCCGGTGTGAATCCGCTCGTGCCGGGTCAGGATGGGCAGCCGAGTGAACCTCTTGCCGCAGTGGGAGCAGGGGAAAGGCCGCTCGCCCGTGTGGGTTTGCTGGTGCTTCTTCTCGCCCGTCGACGAGCGGAACGTCTTCCCGCACAGCGAGCAGTGGTAGGGCCGCTCCCCGGTGTGGCTCCGCTGGTGTCTCCTCATGTCGGACGGCCGGGTGTAGCTCTTCTCGCACTGGGGGCACTTGTACTGGCGCCTCACCGCGTGGGTCTGTCGGTGTTTGGACCGCTCCAGCAGGGAGTCGAAGCTCTTCCCGCACTGCCGGCAGTTGTACCGCCGCTTGTCGGGGTGGATTTGCCTGTGCTGCGACAGCTCCGACGAGGACTTGAAGCTCTCTCCGCACTGGGCGCAGTAGAAGGGGTACTTCCCCGCGTGGGTCCGCTGATGTCTGGTCAGGTCCCACGCCGTTATGAACCTCTTGCCGCACTGGGAGCAGTGGAACGGCCGCTCCCCTGTGTGTGTCCGTTCGTGTCTCGTGCGATCCGACGGCGATTTGAAGCACTTCCCGCACTGGGAGCAGTCGTGGGTCCGTGGGCCGCTCGTCTCAGGCTTGTCTGGGACGGAAAGCAGGTTTTCGGGAGCAGGGGCGGGGTCACAGCAAGGGGCAGGGGCGGGGTCAGAGCAGGGGGCAGGATCAGGGCAGGCGTCGCTAGGAGGCACTGGGTTCCCTGCTTTATATTCTCCAGGCCACAGAACCTGCTTATACTCCTCGGGGTGAGCTGTCTTGATGTGTTGGTGGAGGTACCCTTCATCCGAATGAAACACAAGGCATTTAGAGCAGGCAAAGACCTGCGCATTTGTCTCCACAGGCCACCCTATGGAGAAAAGACAAGAATGAAAATGGACAAATAAACAGGAACCAGAGCGGAGTTAAAAAAATAATTTAAAAAAACACGTAAATTTACGCACAGAACATCTCTGAAAAGGAGGTTAAAAAGAAGTTTCAAAATCAGAAAATGGACACAGAGAGCTGTCCCTGAGAGCCACAATGGCAAAAGAGAAATACTAAATAAGGCACAAATTAGACAGCAGGTGGATTGTGACCAAAAGAACAAACATTTCCTTTTATTAGCTAATTTCAGAACCTTGGATAGCTCTGTGTTAATACATGCAAGAAAATAAATATTACATTATGAACGCACCTGTTACAATTATTGGTCTACTGCAGCGAGATCTTCAAAAACTACTGTAATGTTTTGAACTTGTATCCTGTTATCTTGCTACTATTGCCTGTCCTGAATACATGCAACTTTAATATATTTAAGCAAAAAGATTGTGTTTGTTGATGGTGAGAATATGTAATGAGTTAGGCAAAGCACTCAGCCAAGGTGAGATTACCACCCCCATACCGCTCACTCGTCCAAAGGCTCCAAAGACAAAACACGTTACCAGTCCGCTAAAGGTGAAATCGCCCCTAGCTAACGGCAATATCGTTATTTTTGAACCTGAAGATTGCGTCGCCAGCGAGTGTTGTCACGGTAACCTGCTACAAGCCCTTCACTTTACTGCATGTCGTTGTGCTTACTAGCGGACTAGCCGAGCTACACCCGCTAAAAATACAATAGTCGTACTAAATTCACTGTTTTAATTAAAGCTGGAGTAATCATCCTGAGTCCAAACTGCTCGGAGGGCAAACAATGAGAAACACTTCTTCACCTGCACTCTCATTCCTGTGGGAGAAATTCCGGGGTCCATTCACGTTCCTGGAACAGAATGGCAAATAACACATTCTTCATTTCAAGAGAGTGTGTCACGTGGAGAAATATCACACAAAAAAATAAATACACGTTCTTCAATAGCCCCCCTCCCCCCCATTTCTCTTACTTTTTCTCCCGTGACTCAGGGAGGCCTTTCAGGGTTATCACCAGTCTGTTCCCCATGTTGTTGTGCTTCACGACCGCCTCCTTCCACGTCCACAGCCTTGCCTCGTTGACAGTCGTGCCAGTTTGGGCTGCATGAGTGATTTCAGTACCCAAACTCGGTTCATCCATCTTGTTTTCCCTCTCTGTCCTCAGTCTTAGCTCCTCCTTGTCTCTCTGTTCATTCACTCCACCCTCACTCTGCCTTAGTCCGTCATTCTCCATCGCTCCACCTTTATGCTCCGTTCCTCCACCCTCAGGGTCCATCCCTCCATCTTCCTCCTCCTCCTCCTCCTCCTCCTCTGCCATCGATGTGCCCCCCACCCTCACCTCTGGGCCCTCGCTAAAGCCTACACTCGTCCTCAGCTCCACCTCCACCCCTGCGTAATCTGTGCTGTCAATCAAGCACTCTGGCTCCACCTCTTTGCTGAAAGAGGAGGAGCTTAAAACGGTAATAGTGTTGTGCACAGAGTCTGATCGGCCACCAGAGTCGGTCTGCTCAGAGGTGATCACGACTCCCGTCAGTGGAGGGAGGGACAGGGACGAGACAATGCAGTCGTCCATGGAAGGGAGAGCTGATGAGGGAGAGAGAGAGGAATTACCTCAGCTATTTTCATGTCCGTTACAAATTGGAAGACTACAGCGTCCAATTAACAGACTGCGTAAAACAGGCAAAAACATCATTAAATCATACACATACAGACAGATTCAACCATTCACACAGAATTTTGCAGTGTGGAATGTGATGTCTCTTTAATATCAACATTTTGCCAATGTCACATAGTCTAACTGCCATATTGGATATTGCTGACAAATTCTAAAATTTTCATTAATACATTTCACCCCTTTACAGTTCATCATACAGTTCAAGCGAAGCACCCGAGACTTTTCATAAATAAATGAGACCTACCGTCTGTGGCAAACTGTCCAAAACATTTGTGGCGCTGAAGCAGAGTCTTGAGCTGCTGTTGATGAGAAGTACACTGCAAACACTCCTCCAAGCCTGCTGGAGCAGCACTGAGCAATGATGCTGTCTACGGGGGAGACAGAAAGTGAGAGATGGGGAGAGATGATTAAAGAAACCCACCTACTCTGTATATGCCCTCAGACATGTTCATTCAAATTGGATTAATGCTCATGCTTTACTGATTTAGGCTGATTCAAAACTTATGAGATGTTGTACAAACTGGTGGGGAGTGGTGGTGAGCACTGCAGTATTTGGGCATTGTGTCTCCAACTGTTTGTAGCCATGCATGATGTCATCCTGTTTATGACGCTGCCATTTCATAGTTATCAGCAAAGTAGGACCTCCGGTAGGACCATGTGCAGTTTGTCACTGTTGTTTGGTGGTACCTGAGTAAGATCTGGCACTGGCAGAAGATGCTCCAGCCTGGAGAGGAACTCCCACATCAGCGTCTGCAAAGCGGCGTCATACTTTGGCCCAAATTCCACTGGGAATACCTCCTGAGAGAGGAGGGGGATAAAGATCATTTAAAAATTCAGTGCGTAGAATTTGAAATCTACTGTAGTATTACTGCAAGACAAGTGGGTAGGCCACAATGGCTACCTTCAACGAGGAACACACATATGCAGACGTTTCCTGGTATTGGAGGAGGGTGGAGCCAAGAACGCTTTTTTTTAAAAGGATAATCTACCTTTCTTTAGCTTTACTCAGACAGGTAGAAAGCAGAGAGAGTAACAGAGTGAGAAAGGACCGCAGCTGAGAAGGTGTCATAGCAGGGGATCGAACCCGCCCTCTTGGGCTCAAGAGTCAGTCAACCTACTGAATATGCCACACTTCACACAACACACTGATAAACTCGGAGCGTATCTGAACCACGATTGAGAGAAAACACAGTAATAAACTCAGACCTGTATCTGACCCATGATTGAGAGAGAACAGTGATAAACTCAGACCTGTATCTGACCCATGATTGAGAGAGAACACAGTAATAAACTCAGACCTGTATCCGACCCATGATTAACCGAAAACACAGTAATAAACTCAGACCTGTATCTGACCCATGATTGAGAGAGAACACAGTGATAAACTCAGACCTGTATCTGACCCATGATTGAGAGAGAACACAGTGATAAACTCAGACCTGTATCTGACCCATGATTGAGAGAGAACACAGTGATAAACTCAGACCTGTATCTGACCCATGATTGAGAGAGAACACAGTGATAAACTCAGACCTGTATCTGACCCATGATTGAGAGAGAACACAGAGCATATCTGACCTGGAAAAAGTGCTCTTTCTCTGCTGGGTCTTTCAGCAAGGTTTGCACCAACGCCAGAAAATTTGCTTCTGAAGCTTCAACGTCTGCATCATTCACCTGGCAAAACACAGCATATTGGTCACACAGGTAACTTTCAATTGCCATTACTGTGTCAATACTTTGGCTCTATTTGATTATTACTGATACTTCCTTTGAGTTACTGCGGCTTCACCTGAGGTTGAAGCACAAAAAAATTTAAAAAACATAATTTGCACACATCCCCAGAACTTTCCAAGAGCTATTACACTATAAAATTAACCATATTTTTGAAACGCAAGGTTTGCTTTCCCTCTTTTTTTAGAAAGTGCTGAAGATCACTTACCCCTGCTGCACTTGGCGGTACACTGGGGGACCGGATCTTGTTTACATGGGCCTGTATGGTCTGTGGGTCTGTTGGATGCTCGTCGCGGCACAACTCCAGAATAAACTGAAACAGCCAATCAAAATTCAGCGCTACTGTTTGCATCCTCCATACACTCTAAAAGCTCCTCCCCCTTCTCTTCTCTCAACAACCTCACAGCTGTCCCACATCATTTCTCCCACTTCCCTCTCTTGGTTTTTGGTTCCCTGTACTCTCCTCTATCATTTCAGAGTTAGCCTTCAAGGGCCTTTACAAAGCATTACATGATCTTATTGTAACACTTTGTTTACAATCTCACTAATTTTTTTCCCCCTCTATTCTTATCCTTTCTTCCTATCCCCCTTTTTTAAATTTTTTCTCACCCTCGTTCGCAGGCCTTGGATGAGCTGGGCCCTTTGTTTGTAAGTTATAAGTTCTGGGACTGTCTCGGTCACCAACGTCACAAACTCCTCCAGCTTCCCATAATGCATTATTTCTCCCCGCTGTGTCATTTGCCACATAGCTGCAGAGGCCAGGCGCAGCGGTGGAACCAAGAGGCATAGGGAAGAGAGAGGAAGAGAGGTATCTGTAAAAAAATTTAAAAAATTAAATTAAAAAGAAGTGTTGGAAATAAGACAAAAAATTTCAGGGATAGGGAGTAATAACACTAATAACAATGAGATGGACACTTTGGTGTATTATTGCACAATGACATCACACTCGTCTAAATCATTTGCTTTTCCTGGGAATTGCCAAGGGGAATAATATCCCTGGGAATTACCAGGAAGCAGCCAGAAACTATCCACCAATCAGTCCCGCCCCTTATGCTTGCGTGAGCTATGATAACGGAAGAAGCATGACCCCGTGAAAATGCTTCAGCCGAGCTGTGCAGTGATCATCATGCGACTTGGGATGTCCCAAACCCACCCCTGCCCTGGCAGTCCATTCCCAAATGTAGCTCTGCTCTGCTCTGCTCTCGTCCAGCGCTTAGAGTATCTGCTGGCCTATTTGGGTAGCTAACTAGCTATCTACAGTATAACTATCTCAATTAGCCATTCGATTCATACAATGTATATAACTACCTTGCAGGTTCAAAAAGCATAAAGTAGTTTTAACAGTTATAATCGTGTAGCTTTGCTAAGTGGTTAGCAGGGTTTTACAGGGTTTAGTCAAACAATGTGATTCCAGGATATAGCCTCTGAGTAGCAAAATGTTTGCACATAAATAAAAAATAGTCCAATTCCCTGCTGTAATTAGATGATGCATGGATAGCTCCGTTGCACCAATCTGCTGCCATGCTTAACAAGTTCCGTCTAGCATTGCCATTGAAAATAGTATATGAACAGGCAATGGAGAGGTAGCAGTATTGTGCCTGGACGTTATTGTCCCAGCAAGCTAGTAGCTAGAGCGAAATGAAGTGACAACAGATATTTTAACGTTAAGCTTATTGATCAAGATAGGCAACATACTTAACAATAAGGAGGGTTAATACTGAGAAGCTAGAAGCTTTTTGAGCTATAGTGGTAGGCTGGTAGCTAACGTTACTAGCTAACCATTGGTTTGTAGGTATAGCTAATTAGATACATTACCTGTGTTGTTCTCTGAGAAACAGTCAGTTTCCATCGCTGCAGATCCTTTAATGATTAGTGATCATACAACTCAAGAAAGTATACGGGACTAAGAAACGAAAAACTCGGACTCAATCTCCGTTGACAGAGAAGCTGAAAAAATACTTCCTGCGACGAACAAGTGTGCCCATTTCAAAATAAAAGTAGCCTACCGCCACTAACATTTGAGATAATTTTTATTTATGAACCTAAACCAGTTTTTTATGGGAGCATAAACCTGCCAAAACATTAACGTTAATTGAATCGTATAGTATTTCATTTATTTATTATGTGCGTATATTGTGCCTAAACGTAATCAAAAACTCATTATTTCATACTGCATTAACAACACCTTGTTTGAGTAGGCATCTTGTATGAATAAAATGTAAAAGAAAATGCAATAATCCCTTTAACGTTTTCTTTTAACGTCTTAGTAAATTACCTTCGTAGCTAGTACTAAAACTGAAATGCTATTGAAATTCGTGATTTCATTTCCTCTGTGACGCTCACTGCCGAACAGTAATTGCAAACACAAAACAGCTGCGCTATTCCAGAGAGTCAGTAGGGCTCCCGGGGCCATGACAGAGGTGAGCTTTCTCTTCTCACTCTTTTAACCGTCCTTAGATATCACTTTTATGTCATTTTGTACACTCTTTAGTGGTTTATTTGTCTCTGTGCATTGCAATTCTGCCAGGGCATGAGGAGGTTGTGTGTTTTCTTAAGTCAAACTAAAACACAACCCTAACAATGGCCACACTCGGCCGTACCATAAACATTCGCAGTCGTTTAGGGCAGTGGCGTCACTAAGGGGAGGGGAAGCCGGGGCTGTAGCCTCGTCACAAATCATAGCACTGGCACAGCCCCCCCCCAAGCATTTTCTTACAATTTTACATTTACAATAAAAAAAATATCAGCGCCTACATCAGTTCACCTAGCCCCTCCAGGGGAAAAATCCTGGTGCTGCCACTGGTTTAGGGCTACAACCATGCCTGCAGGGCCACACAATTTAAGTTTAAGTGGTGGGTGTGATTTATGTTGGATACTTTGGGGTCGCAACAACATTCTTGTTTAGACCCTCAAAACATAGGGCTGGCTCTGATAATAGCAGCAATAAGCCTGTCTGAAGTTGTGTGTCGGCCTTCTTCAAGGGAAACCCAGTATCAGTCCATGTGACCTGTCTCCATGTGACAGTTAAAAGACGTTTAAAAGAGAAGGAAGTGACAATGAGGGATAAGACTAGGGTTGCCAACCGTCCCTTGAAATAAGGGACGATCCCTTATCTGTTCAATAAGCCTTATTGAACTGATAAGGGATCGTCCCTTATTTCAAGGGACGGTTGGCAACCCTAGATAAGACTGGAATGCATTTCAAAGATTTGTGTGATCACGTCACTCACTGCATTGCTGTTCTGAAATGCGTTCTTACTTTCACGTTTCTTTTGGCTAATTCAGGGGATTTCTTCCATGAAATGAACGGACACCTGCTGCCATCGCTTTTGTCAATGGGATTTGGAGAGGTAAGGCTAATCATCGTGCTGCGACGATTTGTCCGCCAGGAGGTGGCGTTTCCCCACGTTTGCTGTGTTTCTGTAAAATTTCTATGTCCTCTTGTTGCACTTTGCTTGAGAGACTGATGTGAAAATGTGGCGTTTTATTTTCTCATGAAAAAACTTTTTTTGATGACTAGAAAAATACATGTTGGCATACATGATGACTAGACAAATGCATGTTTCTTTTAACTTTTGCAACATGCTTTTATGTTCAGTGAACCATTTGTCTTGTGACACGTGGTGGTGAAGGATTGGGAAACAGAGAACTAGTGCTATTTTAAGTTGTCTTTGGTATTGGCTGGAAGACTTGGTGGATGATTCAGATCCAAGGTTTTTAAATGCGCAACCCAGCTATTATGGAATAATTTACCATTAAATATAAGGACAAGTATACATTTTAACTACTTTAAAAAAAACAGCTCAAATCTCATTTTATAAATAACCAAATCTGTCAACACTAGACTATAATTAATTTCAAGTCACGCTGTGTCTGCTCCATAAACACTCACTTTTTTCTTTGTTTCTACATATTTCTATCTGAAATTTCTCACATTTTAATTACTTCACATCTATAGATTTTTTACACTTGTCTTTTTTATTTCTCAAATATTATCTAGGATAAACTATCTTAAACAAATTATCTCCTTTCTCTTCATCTCTTTCTTTCTTTCTTTCTTTCTTTCTTTCTTTCTTTCTTTCTTTCTATGCTGTAGGACAGGGAACCCTCTGTAAACCAGTAATGTACTGAGTAGGGCCCAAAGATTTTAGAACTTCTATGTACTATTATCTTTTTTCCCTGTATTAATAAAATAAAAATTAATGAAAAAAATGAAATTAGCAGACAATCAGTATTTACGTTGTGTCTTTATGGTTATAAAGGTCATATGAACTATAACTTCATATAAGTTTCATTGATCATGAATAAATCAAGGACAATTGTGAAAGCCAAAATAATAACGTCAAAATAAAACCGTACCATAAAATAAGAAATACAATATGAAGATGCAAGATTATTTGTTTGTGAAAATTATTGCTCATAACAGTTCTGAAACCTGTAATAATGAAGCATAATGATGTGCATTAGGATAATAAGGGATGGACTTATTAACTGAGATTTAATAACTGAGTAATAGTTACATATATCTATCATATCTCAGTGGAAGGCTGCTGAGTATCCGTGGTTTATGTCATTCATTAGCATATGTATGTGCATGATGCAAGCCAGAAGCAATAAGCCTCCATGTTGCAGTTCTTACTGAATTACTGGAACTAATTTTCACTCTCTCTCACTCGGTCATGCATTTGCTCTCTCGTTCACTTTCACTGACTCCCTCGCTGCTCGTCCCTTGCCAGGGCAGCAATTCTATCCTCTCATTCCCTCACTCATTTACCCTTCCTCACTCTCACCATTTCACTCACACTCACTTACGCTCTTTCACTCTCATTCACCAGCTTTAATCTCATTCCCTCTCTCCCTCACACCCACACATTATTCTGGAACACACACTCAGATCCATGAGTGTGTGGCAGTCATGAATCCATGTCTCTGAGACCAACACTTTCTACTGTTGTAATGGTGATTGAATCCAGCAAATGGCCCCAGTCCCTCAGTCTTTCATTTGCTCTGAAAGGCACAGAAAACCCATCTAAATAGCGCTGAGACAGCTGCTTTTATCTGAACTGCTTCGGTAAATCTGCAGTGTGAAGTGTAAATGTTAGTTCTTTGCCGCTGGCTTTTGAATTGTCACCAGAGTTAATAAAGTTCTAACAGAGTAATCTTGGGAACAGCACTGTAATTTCAGGTCAAAGTTCAATTTTGACACACCTCCGTGGACATAAACGCCAATCAATGGTAGAGTGTTGTTAGGCAAAGTTGTTTCGTATTTATAATTAGCTCAAAGGTCTCTCTTCCCCGCACAGAAAGTGTTTGTAGCCTGGTTGAGTCCATTTCATGGCTGGCCGACTGCTGGCACTTAAAACAGTGGGCTATAGGATCTGGCTGTGTTTGCAGTGTGAAAAACAATGATCAAACAGCCATTTGAGACAGAGAGAAGGAGAGAGCGAGCGAGCGAGCATGTGCTTTTCCTGGGGGAAACCAAGCTAACAGATTTTTTGTTAGTTCAGGGATTTTATCTGGTATGGATGTGATTACTTTTTCCGCTGATTTTTCTAATTTTGTCTTCATCAGTAGTTCTGAACCCTTTGGACAGTGTGCGTGCGTCATATTTCCCAGCCACAATAATAAAATAAATTACTTTTAAATTTGAATGCACACACACATATTTCTTCCCTCTCTTCCTTCCCCTCCATCTTCTCTCTCTGTGCCCTCCGCCCTCCATACATGCTCAGTCCATGCTTATGTCATGCTGCTGGATTTGTCTGCTCGTGACTGCGGTCGCATGATTGCAGCCCTGAGGTGGGCCCCTGTGCTGGGTCAGGTGGGCCCCTATGCTGCCTGCTGCTGTTTCCTCTCCATCCTTCCCCTCTTTCGCCCACATCCCTTCTTCTCTATCCCCTCTCTCTCTGCTTTCTTCTCCCTTAAAAACTTCCTTTAAAGAGTTTTACCTTTAAATATAATTTTACATTGCTTATTTCTACCACCGTGTTTCAACTTATGCTCATTGTATGGCTATTACCATTACCTTTTAATAATCTCTTTATTTTGTAAATTCTACACCCTGTCTTAAAGCACAATATATCAGATTTCTCTCTTTCTCTCTCTTTCTCCTTCCTTCTTTCCCCAACAGCACGTCGTCGCCATACTTCCCCTAGAATAACACACAGCATACTATGCCAGAAATGTTTTCCCTGTCTGCATAACGATCTCTGTTCCAAAACTTTGTGTCCTAATGCAAAGACATAACCGGTTTCTTAGAGACAGAATTACAGTGAATGATAAGAGAGATTCTGATTGCATCTGTTCTGGTGCGCCTGGTGACCGAGGCAGGCATAGCATACGTCCGTCCGTCTGTCCGTCCATTCCTTTCAATAAGGGGAACTGATCTGCCGATTATGTTTGTACTTATGACTGGGCCCTGTGGCAGGTCTGAGTGGCTTTCACCCACAGTGGCTCCTCTGCGTTTGCTGCTCAAACAGGGTGTAGTTTGAGGCTACAACCCTGCTCACCCCATAGGTTACGTGGGGGAAATGCTCAAATATCCCTAAATAGGGGCTAAATGTCCCCTCACGGATGTTATGAGTCTGTGCACTGACCAGTGTTGGTATTCAAGCCCAGAGCCCAGGCTTGACGCAGTGCTTTATACTTTGTAGTCTGTAGATAAATGGCAAGCTTCGATAGGGCCGAATGCCTCTTCTTGTCGTTATGTAGTACACCTACCCTCAGCTCAGGAGTAGTTTGGCGCCCTGGATGTGTGTGGAGAGGACAGGAATGTAATGTGAACTTGGTTAAAACAACAACAGGAGCAGCCGGTCCTTATGGGCACGCACTGTAGCTACACCCCTGCTCCCCACCAACCCCGCGTTCTCAGAAGGAATGTACCACCGCATTGTCTGCCACTTCCTTTTCGAGGAAACAAGACAGAAACACAAAGTGGTTGCCGTGGTGAAGCCTTCCCAGAACCCCCCGCTAGGATTTTGCGGCCGAACACTATAAGAGGGAATGCGTAAGGGGGGTGGAGAGAGGAATAGGGTCAAAAGATAAAGAAGCACGTCAGCGCTGCTCCGGTCGTCACGGTCACTCAGGTGAGGTGCATGCTGGGATTTCTGCGCTTTTGTTATGTGCCTTTTCCTCCTCTCCGCACGCCGCCGGGGCCCCCCCGTAGGAGCGCAGACGCTGCTGACCTTCGGAGCCCCTTGCCTGTGTGGCGGAAGCGTCCAGTGGCCCCGCTCTGACCATCAAAGACATGTGACGCATTCACATCCCTTTGAGCTCAAATGCCACAGTACAGCACTCTGCATGCGGTGATTGCAGGTTCAAATCCCAAAAGTGTGACACTGTTGGTGTTGTACATGGGAGTTACACTCTCGAGCAAAGTTACTCAGTTATCTAAATTGCAAGAGTCGTTTCAGGTATTACCGTTCTGCAGCTCATTTTAACAGCTGGATTGACTACACAGAGATAAGCTATAAGCAGCCGAGGTCTATAGCCAGCAGAAAGCTACCTTAATACTTGAAGGTAATGATTTGCAAGCAGCCCTTGGAGAAAAGAAAAAAAGCTAAAGACTGCAGTTTTTTTCTACACTGAGGCATGTGAGCTTGACCTTTGACACATACAGACTTCAGTTTAAAATGAGGCAAAATTCCAAAGTTCACGCAAACCTGCTGTAGAATTGTTCTAGTATCTTTATTGGCTTTCAGTCCGTTTTTTTTATAGCTGATCATAAAAGTGATCTCAGGGTAATTCCGTGGTTAGCCTTTGCATGAAAAGTAAGTCGGGTAAAGGCCTCTGCTGTACTGTTGAACAGGGCAATTTTTCAAAAATGGCTGGGCCTAATTATTAAACTGTCCTCAACCTACAATCCATGTAGAGTTGTCGGCAGTCCCGTATTGGATCAGTTGTGACCTGCGTGCATGTGTGAGTAGGTTTGTACAGTATGTATCACACATATCTATGTGTGTGTGCTTTGACTAAGTGTTTAAGACTGGGAGATTTGTGCAGGTGGGTTAGTGGTGTGTGAAAGTGTGTACTCTGAGGTAATGTGAGTGGTCAGCTGGCGGAGAGCTGATGAGTGCTGCAGGGATGGTGGAGGGGTGAGAGAAGGTCACCGGCTGCTCATTAGTGCGGGGGCCGTGTGACCTGCAGACTGTGACCTCAGCAGTGTTTACTAATGCTTTGGGTTATGTAAGGTAGCCATGTAATCAAGCTCATCCTGTGGTACTCAACAAACTGGCTTCTAATGATGTCTCTCTCTCTCTCTCTCTCTCTCTCTCTCTCTCTCTCTCTCTCTCTCGCTCTCTCACTCTCTCTCTGTGCTCTGCACCCTTCAGAGTGAGTCTTCCACAGCGAGGATGTATTTCAGGGGCTTGTCTTTTAAAGTGGAGTGGATCTTTGAGTGAGTTTCTTTTTTTTTTTTTTTTTGTTAATTTTACATTAGGGCTTGATATTCACCGTAGAGCTCATCTGAAGTAGATCTTGCGCAGTATAGCTTGTTTTTCACAGTGCCATTGGTCTTTCACAGTGCCATTGGTCTTTCACAGTGTGACTGGTCTTCCCCAGTGCCATTGGTCTTTCACAGTGTGACTGGTCTTCCCCAGTGCCATTGGTCTTTCACAGTGTGACTGGTCTTCCCCAGTGCCATTGGTCTTTCACAGTGTGACTGGTCTTTCACAGTGCCATTGGTCTTTCACAGTGTGACTGGTCTTTCACAGTGCCATTGGTCTTTCACAGTGGAGGCATATGTTTCTGGAATAACTGAAGTGAAACCTCAAGCTTCTTTGACCTGAATGCTTGATGAGAGCAGCCAATGGAGTGGAAGCGCTTGACCTCAAAGGGGAAAGAGGGGCTGGAAAGTAGCTGAAATCAGTTGATCATGGATGGGGCGATTAGCTGCAGCAGTCCAGCCCCCGGTTTTCTAATAGACTCACACAGAGTGCACTCAGGAGTTTGCTTCAACCTGACTTTTTATACATCTTTAATAATCAAAGCTATGCTGTGTCCCCCACTCATGGCAGCTTTGAGGTAATGGGATATTTAGAGTAAATCTGATAGCCACGTTACTCAATCCTGCTTTTAGCGGAAGGAAAGGGTTTCTTCAGCCATCGAAAGTGAACCATCGTGCTCTCCCGGCTGAAGCTTGTAGGAAAGGTTAGTTGGTGCATTGCACTCAGTTCTCAAATGACAACAAATACATCTATATGAGGTTTGCACTCCAAGAAAAATACTGAAATGCTTCTTTATAATTTTCGGTTGTGCTACTTTATTGTGCTACCTTATTGTTTCTTCAACCATGTCCATAAGGAGTCATGGGCCAAACAGAAACGGCACCCAGAAATGCAGAAAAATGTTTATGCGTTACTATGTGGTCTCAAAATTCCCTAGTTTTTGCTATGAAGCACATAATTTACATTGCATCATGGTTCACTGTGTCCCAAACGACACTGCTTGTGTAGAAATATGTGGGGCTCTTTTTTCTTTTCTTTGCATGTGCAGGTGACCATGCACGCATTCACCATGTACACAATCATGTATGTGCATGATGATGATGATGATGCCTGCCATTTATATAGCGCCTTTCTCACACTCAAAGCACTTTACAGTGGTGAGGGGGAAACTCACCTCAACCACCACCAATGTGTAGCACCCACCTGGGTGATGCAACGGCAGCAATTTTTGCGCCAGAATGCTCACCACACATCAGTTGAGGTGGAGAGGGAGAGAACAATTTTTTTTCCATAATTCCATTCAAAAAGTGAAACTTTCATAGATTATAGATTCATTATACACAAAGTGAAATATTTCTAGCCTTTATTTGTTTCATTTTTCATAATTTTGGCTTACAGCTCCAGAAAACCCCCAAAACAGTATTTCAAGAAATTAGAATAATGTGTCGAAAATCAGCATTTACTTCAGTTATTTCAGAGAATGAATGTTTTAGACTGAGTGTCACACTCTAATCATCTAATTTACTCAAAACACCAGCAAAGTTTTTCTACAGGTGTGTTGTTAAATTGGACAGGTATCTCAGTTTGGTTCAGTATGGGGAAGACTGCAGACTTGACAACTGGCCAGAAGACCATCATTGACACCCTCCAGAAGATGGGTAAGCCACAAAAGGTCATCGCTAAGGAGGCTGGCTGTTCACAGAGTGCAGTGTCCAAGCATATCAATAGAAAGTTTAGTGGAAGGGAAAAATGTGGCAGGAGAAGGTGCACAAGAAAAAGAGATGACCGTAGGCTTCAGCGGATTGTCAAGCAAAGACGATTCCAAAATTTGGCGGAGATGCAGAGGGAGTGGACTGAGGCTGGAGTCAGTGCTTCAAAAACCACCACGTACAGAATGTGACACTCAGTCTAAAACATTAATTCTCTGAAATAACTGAAGTAAACGCTGATTTTCGACACACTATTCTAATTTCTTGAAATACTGTTTTGGGGGTTTTCTGGAGCTGTAAGCCAAAATTATGAAAAATGAAACAAATAAAGGCGAGAAATATTTCACTTTGTGTGTAATGAATCTATAATCTATGAAAGTTTCACTTTTTGAATGGAATTATGGGAAAAAAACAACTTTTCCATGATATTCAAATTTTTTGGAAAGGATCTGTATATACTGTGTGTGTGCGTGTGCGCGCGTGTGTGTGTGTGTGTGTGTGTGTGTGTGTATTAGGGAGTTTGAGCCTGTAACTCGGGTTTGCGGAGTTGATTCCCAGGTGGGGCACTACCTTGAGCAAGGTGCTTAATTGCATCCCTCTCAGGACAGAGCAGTCAGACATTATCTGCAGGACAGTGCATCATTCTCTATCCACCCTCCATGTCAAGTGTGGCGGGCCGTCATCTATTTCACATATTTTTTCATTTACCTCGTTAAGCATGCCGCTCCCACCTTGGATTAGAAATACGCCCTCTCTCTCTCTCTCTTCCTCTTCTATTTTCTCTCTCTCTCTCTATCTCTCTCACTTTCTCCCTCTCTGTTTGTGGGTGTGTGAGGGAGCTGAGCAGATGGCCTAAGGTACCTCTTCAGTGCAGATGTCATAGGTCCTCCTGTCTGTAGGAAAAACTCATTGCCAATGTTTCTGCATGTGGGTGTGCAATTTACATCTTGAAATCACAGCAAACTTCATCTAAAACAAAATAAATCAAAATTAAGGCCAATGTTCACCCTCTTGTCTCAGCAGAAGCTATTTCCGAAATGCATCTGTCTTGGATGTGTTGTCAGGACGCCAAATGACACACAGCTTTCCAAAAACTGCTAAAAATCAGTCCTGTGCCTTTGGCTGATTTTGCATGCTGACATGGTTGTGAGAAGAGCTTTGAATTGTTACAGATCAGTGACCTAACGGAGTACTGTATCTACTGTTCTCATCATCATGTTTGTTTTGCCTCTACCAAAAAGGAACTTCTATTCAGTGAAAGAAGCTTCATAACCTCGTGCACTGAACCCCGCAGGTGACATTTGAGAGGAAATTGGGCTTACTTGCTCACACCCCAAAAAAATAACGATGATTATTGTTTGAAAGCACACCCCCCCCCCCCACCCCAAACCACAGGGATGTGATTATTATTTTATTTTAATTTTTTTCAGGCCTAAAGGTTCTCTGTGGCCATTCCAGAATATTCTCTGCTACTCTTAAGCTGTGAACAAGTGCAGTAGCGATTAATGTTATAAATGCTTATGACAACCCCGAGTCTCTTTGAGATGTCAGAGTTCACTAACCGGTATGTGGAGGAAATGATCCTGCGTGACCATGCTGACCTTGTACTTTTATGGATTCACACATATTGTATCGATTCACACAGCACAGAATGAAATTGCCTCTGCTGAGAAGTGACGGACCGCGCTCTCGTGTGGGGGTGGGGGTTGGGGGGGTTGTATGGAATGCTGTTGCACAGGTTGCACAGGTAGTCGAAGTCAAGCATGCGATTAGCAAGTGATGTCATCAGTGCAGTCTCCATGAAGAAAAAAACAGTTCTCTATGGCAACAGATTCAGGAAACCCGATGTTCTCGGATTGAAAACCACCTGACACCTGATAACACAACGGTGTTGAATTACATTTGGGTCTCAATCTAAGCATCACATCTAAGGGGAATTTTTCACCTTTCCTGTAATGTGGCCTCTGGTAATTAGCCACCGGGCCAATTCTCACCAAAGAGGCAGCGCTCACAGAGACAAATTCCCATGCTGCTACAGTAAGACCGTTATATTCAGCTTCGGCAAATGTGGTTGGATTTTACTTAGATTTTTTTAGAAGTAATAAACAAAGTGAACTACAAATTATTTTTCAGTTGAAGGTAAATCCGGCCATCATTGTCAATGTGTTGAGCTTTCAGTGCATGGAACAATGCTTGTTCCAGTGTGTTCAAGGCCGGGCTTGACTCAGTGCGGAATTCTCTAGCCTGTAGGTAATGATGAGCTTAGATGTTCTTGCCATTATGTTCCTAAGATGCACGAGAGCAGGCGTGATGAACACTGAATCCAATCTTAATTCTTCCCCAATCCTGCACAGAAAGAACCAGACAAACACTGTGTAGCAGCTTTACTGCTCTTGTTCTCGTAATCCAGCGTTAAACGTGAGCTTTCTGGCTACTTAACCATGCAGATATGGCTGATCTGAGAATGTAGTTCAGAGATGGTACGTCACTCAAAAAGAAACAAAGCCCCCAAGTGTTTTATCATTCATGTCTTGAGAAATCCCTATGTCTTCCTCCTCCTTTTTCTGTCTCAAAACTTGCGGCCCCTTTCAAAAAGGGCTTGGCAGGAGTGTTTTATGACTTAATCTCCTGTCATCATAGTGACATCATTGGTATGAACTGGGTTCATAACAATGGCCTTTATGGTTTGCTGGTCTGATGGTATGCAGGGAGGAGGGTGGGTTGGGGTTGGGGACGGGGATGGGGGGGGGGGCGTGCTTTGCTGTAATCTCAGGGAGAATCTCTTTCACTAGAATGTTCTCTCAGCTGATGCCAGCCGAGATTCCTGAGTGGTGACCTGGAGTTCCTGAGAGGAACGACCGGAATGGATCCTGACCAAAAACATGCAGAACTAGGCCTGCGCTATAACAAACGCTCTCAATCCGCTGGCTGTTTGACAGAGCAATCAACAAGGTCGTTTGAAATGCCAACAGGCCACGTGAAGATTTACTTTTCAGTGTTAATACCCTTTGGCCGAATTGTTCAGCTGCATTTATTCTGTTACACCATATGAAATAAATATATAAATATTTAAGGTGTGTAAGCTAATAAGCTCTAAGAGTATCAGCCTGACAAAATATGTAATACAGAGCTTGTGTAAGCCGCTGACTAGCATGTAGTTCAACTTCAGTATAGCAGCTGATGGAGATTAAAGGCTTGCTCCTCACTTTATTTTTATTTTTGAATTGTGTGTGTGAGAGGCAGGTTTGTACAGGCTGACTCCTGGAGTGATACAGGAGGAAATGTATGCTTCAGATACAGACATCCGTGCCATTAGAAAACGTGCGCAAAGTGTGAGTCATTTTCTGAATCAGTTTTTAACAGTTTTAACATCCTCGCTGAATGTGTGGCGCTCTCAAAAGATCCGCAAACGGCAGCAAGTGCTAAACTCCTCACTTATCGTTCATATCAAAATATTATTTGACGTAATTTGATTGTTATTCTCAAAAATACTACTTAGCAGTACAAGTCATTCAAAATCTAATCAGAAGACATGGATCCAGCTACCTTAGCAACACACACCGTTCCGTAGACACGAAAGTGAAAGAAGATATAATCACAACAGATATGAATGAGAGAATGCCAAACAACAGCTCGTCTCTGCAAAAGGTATCCCAAGAAGCACCTGCTGCACGCAGCCGGGCAACAGACTGCGGAACCCAAGCTTGAGCTAGGCTAGTCTGGGGGAAGTGAACGCAGAGGCAAGGCAAAAAGAGACCAAAAAAGTGGGGAATTCTCTACAGGCTAGGACTTGTTAAACGAGTGTTAAAAGAGTGGGGGAGAACCCCCCTCTTTTCTGGTCCTTGCACTATTAATTTATCTTTGGGGGAGGAGTCTGGGCTGTCTTTTTTTATTTTTTTATTTTTATTTATTTTTAATCGTTTTGGTCTGGGTCACTTGAGGACACAAAGACACCCTTTCAGGGTTACAATGAAAATAATCCACTCATGACGGCCATTGTGGAGACATCAAGCATTGATGTTTTGTGCTACTGTGTTGGGAAACAAACCCAAAGGTTAAATGTACCGTACATGTACAGCCTGACCCAGAATATCCAACATAGTGCCCAGCGCCCACAGGTGGAACCAAAAATTCAAATTTGATGTATCAGAGGATATAATATGTGCCAGAATTAGGTTTTCTCAGGGAACTGTTTGACACTTCTGATCCCTGCTAACAAACACTTTTTGCTTTTTTCCCCCACATAGTATATACCTATGCCTCCACTGGTTTGATCGTAGTTTATAAATGCTCTTATTTGGGAGGTATTTTGTAACTAAATACGTTCTAGTGTACTTTTCCCCATTGTTATCCCATGAGTAATACATGTGCACACACACATACACAAGCACACATACAGACACACATATGCACACACACACACACACACACCTGTAGTCCTTGTGAATAATTCCCCCGTGTGCTACTGCCTGAGATCCCAGGTCATGCTCAGCGGAGGTCTCTGAATCATTCATACTGCAGCAGTAGGTCACCTCAGGCACAGGCAGAAAGGTCATATCCCAGCTTTTACCCTGAAGCCCAAAGCATATTTTTTACTTTTAGCAAGTGAGTAGCCTGCGTTGGCTAAACTGATCTGAGTGCTCTCTCATTAACAGTGACATTACTGAACTGAAGGTTGAATACTGCTGGATTCTCAGAACACCCTTCCCATTCTAATTCAGTACTGGCCGTTAAGGGGGAACTCCGGCCAAAACCAGCCAATGTATTATGTAAAATGTTGGTCTTCGCCTTAAGATATATATCGCCTCGCGATATATATTAGGCGAGATGTTGGTCCTCGCCTAATATATATATATATATATATATAGTTAAACTTATTCACCAAAAGGTATAGCCCTTTTTACTCATCTTTACCAGGGGTGCCAATAATTGTGGATATAACTGTGTGTATATGTGTGTATATATATATATATATATACACACACACACACACACACAGTTATATCCACAATTATTGGCACCCCTGGTAAAGATGAGTAAAAAGGGCTATAGACAATTCACCTTTTGGTGAATTAGTTTAATCTCACACTGGAAAAATTTGAAAAATCCAACCTTTAATTGAAGTAAATTTATTCTGAGAAAATAAATCCCTGATCAAGAAATAATAATTTTTTAACAAAACCACATGTGCCACAATTATTGGCACCCCTAGAAATTTTTATGAACAAAATGTAACTGAAGAATTTTTTCCATTTATATTTTACTTTGTAAAGTTGATCAGAGGCTGCGTCCCAATATTCTTCACTCCCCACCTCCTTTCCTCCACTCCCCCACTACTCCTCTCCTACCCGGAAGTATGCAAACCTGCCTGAACGTTTTGAGTACAAGTAGTTGCATGTACGGTATACAATGTACTCGACATTGCAGTTGGCGTCAATACATTAATCAATTTGTAACTATTTGTAAGTAATATGTAGCCAAATCAGCAACATTAGATTATGACAAAAATATCTGTTTCCAGGGCATAGAGGAGAGGTGGTAGTGGAGGAAAGGAGGGTGCATTTTTCGAGTATTGGGAAGCACCCATAGTGTTTAGGAACTTTCAAGCAGTAATCCATGACTTCCTGTTTCACTGGGGTATAAATATGAGGTGACACAGAGGCCATATTCCCTTATTCATGCATCAACATGGGAAAGATAAGAGAACACACAAATCAAATGAGGGAAAAGTGTGTTGAGCTTTATAAGTCAGGGAATGGCTTTAAAAAAATAGCTACTCACCTGAAAATGCCCATATCTACCATTAGGGCAATACTCAAAAAGTTCAAAGCAACTGGAACTGTTACAAATTTGCCTGGATGAGGACCCAAGTTTATTTTGCTCCCACGCACAGTAAGGAGGATCGTAAGAGAGGCAAAAAAAATCCCCAAGGATCACTGTTGGAGTATTACAGAGGAAAGTAACAATATAATAATAAACTTTATTTGTATAGCACCTTTCATACATAAAATGTAGCCCAAAGTGCTTCACAACAATAAAAACAAAATACTGAACAAGAGCGATAAAAGAAAAATAGACATAAAATGAACATGAAAACAGGGATAGAGTGCCACAGTTAACGTAAAATAAGATAGAAGATAAAACCCACTCGATAAAAATGAAAATGAAAATAGAATACATAAAATGCAAAACATAAAATGGAAAAAATAGAATACATAGAATGCATGAAATCAAGTAAAATACAACATTTTAAAAGAAGTGTGGTAGTGCATGAGTGCGAAGCAAGTGCAAAAAAGAGTTTCAGGCCTGTATCAGGAAAGTCATAGCTAGTTAAAGGCTAAAGTGAAGAGATAAGTTTTTAGCTTTCTTTTAAAAATATTTAGCGAGTTGGCTTCCCTGATAACTATAGGTAGTGTGTTCCATAGCTTTGGGGCGCAATTGACAAAAGCTGCGTCCCCGATCTTCTTCCGGCTGTTGCTGGGAGCCTCCAATAAACCAGCAGCAGATGATCGCAGTGTTCTTGAAGGCTAGTAGTTGACAAGGAAGTTAGCAATGTAGCTTGGTCCTAGCCCATTAAGGGCTTTGTATATAAGGAGGAGGATCTTAAAATCAATTCTAAATGTTACCGGAAGCCAGTGCAGAGCAGCTAAAACTGGACTAATGTGCTCTCTCCTCTTGGTTCTGGTTAATAGCCGAGCTGCAGAGTTTTTAGTGTTTTTTTTTCGGGAGGCCAATAAAAAGTGCATTACATTAAAATTGAGCTTTTCAGCAACTAACACTCAGGGTGGGTTTGGCGTAAAAAGAAGGATGGCTATACTGAAAATAACCTGTTAAGTATGGTGGAGGTTCCATGATGTTGTGTGGCTGTTTTTCCTCCAAAGGCCCTGGGAACCTTGTTAGGGTACATGGCATCATTAACTCTATGAAATACCAGGAAATTTTAAATATGAATCTGGCTGCCTCTGCCAGGAAACTAAAACTGGCCGGCCGGCAGTGTAGTATAATGGTTAAGGAACTGGCCTTGTAACCGAAAGGTTGCAGGTTCGATTCCCAGATAGGACACTGCCGTTGTACCCTTGAGCAAGGTACTTAACCTGAATTGCTTCAGTATATATCCAGCTGTATAAATGGATAATATGTAAAACATGATTAAAAAAAAGTTGTGTAAGTCGCTCTGGATAAGAGCGTCTGCTAAATGCCTATAATGTAATGTATAATGTATAAAACTGGGTCATCATTGGATCTTCCAGCAGGACAATGATCCAAAACATACGTCCAAATCAACACAAAAATGGTTAACTGAACACAAAATCAAGCTTCTGCCATGGTCATCTCAGTCCCCTGAACTGAACCCCATTGAAAACCTGTGGGCTGAGCTGAAGAGGAGAGTGCACAAGAGAAGACCTAGGACTCTGTATGATCTGGAGAGATTCTGTAAAGAGGAATGGTCTCAGATTCCTTGCTCTGTATTCTCCAACCTTATTAGATGTTACAGGAGAAGACTCAGTGCTGTTTTATTGGCAAAGGGAGGTTGTACAAAATATTAAATGCAGGGGGGGCAATAATTGTGGCACACGTGGTTTTGTTAAAAATAATTATTTCTTGATGAGGGATTTTCTTTCTCAGAATAAATTTACTTCAATTAAAGGTTGGATTTTTCTCATTTTTTCAGTGTGAGATTAAGCTAATAACCAAACTAGCTAATTAAAAAACATTTTTAAACCCTTTTTACTCATCTTTACCAGGGGTGCCAATAATTTTGGAGGGCACTATATATATATATATATATATATACACTACTCACAAAAAGTTAGGGATATTTGGCTTTCGGGTGAAATTTATGGAAAATATAAGTTCACGCTACAGTGATATTATACGTATCATGAAAGTAGGGCATTTAAGTAGAAGCATGCAATGGTGATTTTCTCATCTCAAACAATTTATTGAAACAAAAGCCAACAACAGTGGTGGGTATACCACAACAAAAATGTCAATGTCTCAATAACTTGTCATGTGCCCTTGAGCATCAATTACAGCTTGACAATGATGTCTCATGCTGTTCACAAGTCGACTTATTGTCTGCTGAGGCATGGCATCCCACTCTTCTTGAAGGGCGGCCCTCAGGTCATTGAGGTTCTGGGGTACAGAGTTACGAGCCTCTACACGGTGAGTCAGCTGATCCCATAGGTTTTCTATGGGATTCAGGTCTGGAGAAAGTTCAGGCCACTCCATTTGAGGTACCCCAGTCTCCAGCAGCCTTTCCCTAATGATGCGACCTCGATGAGCTGGAGCATTGTCGTCCATGAAGATGAAATTAGGCCTGTGTTGTTCATGCAGGGGCACAATGACTGGATTAATGATGTTATTCAGGTAGTATGGGCTTGTCACTGTACCATTCACAAAGTGTAGGGCAGTTCTGTATTGACTAGACACACCTGCCCACACTGTAACACCGCCACCACCAAAGGGTCGTCTGGTGACAACAGTGGCTGATGCATAGCGCTCTCCTTGACGTCTCCAACATCGTTGGCGGCCATCATTTCTGCTCAACGTGAATCGACTTTCATCAGAGAACAGCACTGAGGCCCACTGGTCCCTCGTCCAGCGTAAATGCTCCCTGGCCCATGCAAGACGATGACGCCTGTGCCTGGTGGTGTGGTCAGGTACCCTTGCAGGTCGTCTAGCACGCAGACCACGCTGATGTAAACGGTTTCGAATGGTCTGACGTGACACTTGGGTGCCTCTCACCTCCCTTAAATGTGCCTGGAGTTGAGTGGCATTCATCATCCGGTTCCGCAGGGCACTGTTCACAATGAAGCGGTCATCAGTGTGGGATGTGGCCAAAGGACGTCCACTTCTATGCCTTTCTGTGACTCTTCCAGTCTCTCTGTATCTCTGTTGCAACCTGCTGATGACACTCTGTGACACTCTAAGCTCAGTGGCCACTTCCCTCTGAGAACATCCTGTTTGAAGCCTCGCAATGGCGAGGTACTGTTGATCAATTGTTAGGTGTCGTCTTGGTCTCATTATGTCAAAATGTGAACAGCATGATGAAGAGGACTGTTTAAATACCAATTCTAATTGAACCAGGAAATTTATTGGTCGATTCATGGATCAAACACCTGTTGTGAATTTTGCCGTTCAGCTCCTTGTTAGAGAACAGCAAGTTGTGCAAAAAGTACTGAAACATTGAATAGTTGGACATGTGCATTCAAAAGTTTAGAGAAGGTCAAATTAATTTCACCTGTAAAGGTTATAGTGCATTTTAGGTTCATCCTGAAATTTCACCCGAAAGCCGAATATCCCTAACTTTTTGTGAGTAGTGTATACTGTATATCCCATTTGTAATGTGTCACGTATAATACTTTAGTCCACAATGCAGAAAATGTACAGAGCTGTACAAAATGTATACTGGGTATAAAACCACATATTTCCCACATTGTAGACAAAGGAATAATATAGATCACACCAGTTATTCTGAGGTTAAGACAGAACATACCGAAGTGCCTGTGTGTGCGTGTGTGCTTGCGTATGCGCCAAAGTTGGTTTGGAGCAGGCACTACCTTTCCAGTTCTTTTTTCAATTTTTCACTTTGGCTGTGACCAGGTCACAGCCAAAGTGGGGAAATCGATTTCACCATCACACGGCTACTGTCGGCTGAGATAACCCTGTTCTGTGTGAACGCCCCCGACAGTCCCTGTGCTTTCCTCAACAAATCTGAGCCCAAAGCAGCAAGAAAATATCGGGGGGAAAAAGAAAAAAAAAATTCTTAGCCTAGCTTTTGAGATTACCTCAAGTAAACAAGTGCAATTTCCGTGAGTTCTGCAATTGGTAAAAAAAATGAACGGGTGGTGACGTCATCTCTCTGTGTCTGGCTGTGATTGTGGGGGAAAGTGCGGGATGAAGGGCCAGGGTGGGGTTTGGCCATGCCACTTTGGGCTGGATGCGACCAGGAGTCATAGACGCCCCTCCGGACTTCACAGATGGAGATGAAAGCGCTTAGGACACTAGATACCACCACCACATCTGACACCCACAGCGGGGCCAAGCCACTTCAAGCCTGTCCTTTGGATTGTTTATCTTCAAAAGCTTCTACTTCACTCGGTCCCAGAGGCCTTGGGAGCCCGTGGGCCTTCTGATATTTCTCAGTAGTTCAAAGGGAGAAGGCTGTCCACCCTAACCGCTAACGCATAACACACAGTCTCATATGGTGGGATTCCAAGGACAGCACAGCCTCTGAGCCGTGAGCCACTCCTGTATATTTGCCAACCGATGAACCATAATATAACCTTTATTTATTGACTTATTTTTTCCCCCCATGTGCACAAAGTGCTTATAAGCCCATTCTTAGGGCAAATAGCCTGTCTACATTCATTTATCAATATATTTTTAAAACTAGCAGCTCATTTATCCCTTGCCGCCATGGGAAATCTAATCTGATGTTGCAGGACATAAGTCATGCATAATAAAGGCCGAGCCAAACTGAGTTACATTTATATACAGAGGCAGATTCCAGGCGCTGTGCTGTGGGGTTTAAATTGGTTTTCTGCTATCTGTGCAATGAAATTAGTGGAAAAATGTACTGAATGAAGTACTATATGCTGCAATGCGTTATCTTATGTTTTAACAAGCCATAGAATAGACGATACATGTGTACCTGATACCTATAGTAAATTATACATCTGTGTTGGCTGTCCATTAATAGTCTGATAAGTAAAGGAAATGTTCCTTTGACCTGCAAACACAGTTTGACGGCAAGGTTGTCATGTGTTAACCATGTCCACACGTGTTTTACAGAACAGAGATTAAAAATGGAGACAGCTTGATAAAACAAGGCAAACCAACACATTCCATAACATAGGATAAGAATAGATTAAATAAAATATAAAGTCAATTTAGCAATAAATTACAAAATAAACTGTCCCTGGCTGGGTGGTAGGGGGAGGGCCACAGACAGTAACTCTCACAGATAAAGAGAATCTCATTACTGAGAGGAGGCTCTGAGCTAGGGTCTCATATCTCATCTTATTTCTTCATATTACTGTGGCAAGAAAATAAAGGTTTGCTGGCACCACCCAAATGTGCTTCAGATTCACAGAATGTAATATGAATGATTTTGCTTCATTAAGCAATAACTAGTTTTCCTCATCCCCCCCCCCCCCCCCCCCCCCACTCTCTCTCTCGCTCTCTCTCCCCTCTCCTCTCTCTCTCTCTCTCTCTCTCCCTCTATCCCTCACTCCCCCTCTCCCTGCCCCCCCCCCCCCTTTTACAACAAGACACCGCACACGTTCAGCTTGTTTTCCCAGCAACGGCCGATAATCTTTTTTAGACTGCTTGTGGCTGTGCAATAATGGCCATGGTATGTGTGTGTGAAGGGTCCCCTGATCCCTGGGTGCCCCCCATTCACAGAAACAGAATATAAATGAGACGCTTTAGGGGAACAACGGGGACAGGAAGGAGGGTAATCACCAGATCCATCCCCTGGCAGATTCCTGATCCCTCGGCACAGGCCCATATCTCCGAGGTACTCTGGCGGGAGCCGCAGAGTCATAGCTCTTCCTCTGGCATCAACCCCGCCACAACGGACGGAATTCGGAAACCATTCCCGCTAAAATAGCCGTAAATCCTGTGTGGAGATTCAGAGACTATCAGCGGACAGGACAATAAAAAAAACATGTAAAAAAATGTCTTCGATTATATTGAGTCAGCACCATTCGCGCACGGCAACACTGCTGGGAGAAAGGGGGAATTTATTACATTGCTTTTACTGAGCGGACACTTATCCGGGGAAGATCAGCGCGTCCACCTGAACTGTATGAGCGCCATTGAGCTAGACCCATGGCCAAGCTACGACACTGTTGCTCCTGTAACGCGTATGTTCAGGTGCACGTATGTTCGCTTGCATTTACATTACATTTACATTTTAAACATTTGGCAGACGCTCTTATCCAGAGCGACGTACATTAGTGCATTTTCCAACCTGAAACAAGTGCGTTAAAACAACCCTAAAAGGTAAATTCAAACACCAGGCGCAGTCAGTATGATTTTTTTTTTTTTCTTGCGTCGTTATTCGGCCAGAATTTTTACTTCAAGGCTTTAGCAGTGATGGCGCTCTTTCAGGATGTCATCACAGCTCAAAAGAAAAGAAAAAAAAGAGGCACTTGAAGCCATCAAAGGCACCAGCAGTAGCACTTAGCTCTGATCAAACAGGCAAAGCACGCGACAAGTATGAACACATGTAATTAAGCTGAAAAAATCTGCTAATGGGTGCTCTTTGCTGAGAACCGGCAATCTTGTCAAACGCGCACGCACGCACGCACGCACGCACGCACGCACGCACGCACGCACGCACGCACGCACGCACGCACGCACGCACGCACGCACGCACGCACACACACACACACACAAAAGGTTCATTGGTGGTTGAAAGGCAGTTTCTCTCCCTCCCCATGCTCCCAGAAGTATGGCTAGTGGGGCTGAAAAGAAAGGGAGGCAGGGAAAATAAAAGATGACAAAGGGAGAGAGAGAGCGAGAGAGCTGAGGGGGGACCTTGAGAAAGGGGAGGAAATCCATTTGGGAAAAGGTGTGCGAGTCACCGGTGAGAGAGAAGAAAGAAAGAGTGAGAGGGGCCCTGGGGGGGGGGGGGGGACGGGACGGGACGGGACGGGACGGGGGAGAGAGACCCCCAGCTCCTTCACACACACCATGCATCTATAATACAGCAATCAGCTGTGCTCCATTTCCTTACACTGAAAGGGTTGTATGCTATCATGACTGGTAGTGTGACATCATCAGAGCTCTGAGCCAATCCCCTGGGGGACTGAGGCAGGGTAGATCAGCTTAGGTAGCTGTTTCTCCTGGTAACGTTCTGCAATCAGTCAGCCTCTGCCATTCCCTGGGAACAGGCCCCATCTGGAGAGGCAGCTTGCAATCTATGGCTATCCAAATACTAAATTGATTTTTCTCAAGGAACATTTTCCAGGAAAAAGCGCCAAAGAGTACTATTGACAGTTTCTGCCAGTCCCCGTCTCTGGTTTTTCCCATGTAGAACTAGTTTGCTGCTCGGTCTATCTTCATGTTATGCATGTTCACAGCTGGTCTAAGCTTATCTAGGTAGTCTGCAGCTCTGTGGTACAGATGAATGCTGGATGCTATGATAGTCCAGTTATTCTCAACCTTGGTCCTGGGGACCCCTGTCTATGCTGGCTTTCATCCCAACCACTATTGTAATCCAAGAATTTTAACAACCGTTTTTCCTAATGAGAATTTCATAATTTTATTTTTTTTATTTTAGGGATTATTTACCCTCTTAAGCCACATTACATCAAATAGCTATCTATGCCATGTAGAATCTCATAACCACATTCTGCTATTGCAAATGGTTACTTTTTTTTTCAAACTCATCAAATTAAAGAGGTGAAATAGGCTTCTAATTTGAGAAAGTGCAGACACTTGGCCACTGAAACTAACCATTAGATAATGAAGAATTCAAAGACCATGATAAATGATAATGTGCCGTACATGTATGGTGTTAAGACGTTTAAGGAGAAAATTTGTGAAAGAACTTAAACACAAGTGTTCAACGACCTTAATTAAGCAAGAGATTGGCTGTAACAAAAAACTGTATACACAGCGGTCCCCAGGACAGAGATTGAGAACCACTGAGATGGTCCTCATTACTGATGAATCGTACCCCTCTCAATGGGAAGCCAATAATCTTATTTGAACAGCTCAGCTGTGATCAGTCCATTAAAAAGACCGAAATGCCAAATGAATTGGGTCAGGAGAAAAGGACACGCCTTCAGCCACAAAGGCATTCTGAGCATCGCTATAGGGAACATAACGTCCCCCCTGATCAATACAGGAGATTAATGGACCGAAATCAGTTTCCTCATTGGATTTAATCACTGTTGGAGGGCGGGGTTAAGGACTGAACGCTGCCAATCTGGGCAAAGAATCTGAGGAAAGAATGTGTTAATTGCAGCCAGAGGAGAGAGGAGTTTTGCAGGGAGGTGCAATGGCGGAAAGATGGAGACATGACAGGTGACAGGTGTGCAGAAGGGAGGGCCAAAGACCAAGAGAAAGGGGCGGTTTTGTGTTGAATAAATCAGACGGGACGTGGAGCTGTTTGCGTGTGATTGGGAGACTGGGCTCCTAGTGGCGCATGTGACAGCCATCTTAACGGCTCCGCCCGCCAGAGCCTTCCCTCGCTCCCCCTCCCGAAAAAAAAAGGCCCCATGCACAGAACCCCCCGGTCACATCAGCATAATGCACCTGCGAAAGGAGAAACTACCTGGGAGAGAGGGCCGTTCCTCGTTGATTAACTGCATCCACCTGTCACGTGGTGCTCATTAAAACAGATTCATCGCCGTGGAGATGACTCACTGAGAACACTCCGTTACATCCTTTTGAAATGTTCTTTTTTTTTTTCTTGCCAATTTTGGGGAGTCAGCAAAAAATTGTTAGGATCTGATTTAGAATTTGCAAGGATGCTTTAACCGTATCCGGTGGGCCTGGAGGATGGAAGTGAGGCTGATCTTTTAAGCCGGGCAGCTAAATTGTGTAGGAATAAAATCTTCAGCGTTTAAAAGTTAAATGTTCTTCATTAATATTTTTTTTATTGTATTGTAAGATATAATCTGTCTAACAAATTAGCCCTGTGATTCTGCATACAAATGCACATCCGTTTAGACACAGTAGCCTATCTATTTTTTATCTCTGCTCCTTCTTCCATTCATAACTCCAGAACAAGGTTAGTGCTGGAGAAGCAGAGTAACCAAGCCAAAATAAAATAAAAGCAAGGATGTCCCACGAGATTTAAAATGCTTAAAGCACTTTTGGAGGTCAAGGCATGCTGCAGGAGTTTAATACGGTGCAGGTGCCACAATAAATCGCTTCTTGGCAAAGCAAACCAAAGCTGTCGGATGCCATTTCTGTTTATTTCGCTCTGGCTCTGCAGTGTTTTGGGAACTGAAGACTTCATTTCAGTTATCATACCTACTCAGAATTTATTTTTCCTGGGAGACTCAAAGAAGGACATGATTGATCAGTGCAATGATCCATCGATGTTGTGGATGTCATTCGTAATGTCTCAAATAACACCGGTTGGGGACCACCCTAAACGGCAAGCACCCTGGTGCTCCATCGCACCTTCAAAAACCGACCTCCATCAACGCTGCCAGCATTTACACACAGGTCACAGTCAGGTTCATCAAAAGGCTAATTATCTGCCCTCTGGCTGCTGTGGAGTTTTATGTGCGGTGCAGCTTCTGTAAATAGGCAGCCTTTGTAGAGTTGTCTCAGCCCATTAGCCTCCAGAGCATGGCATTAAACGAGAGTATGAGTGGACAGGGCTTCTGGCAATCTCTCTTATTGTGTACTTCTGTTCAGCTTCTCGGGCATAAAGGGGAAATGTCCTGACTGTGGTTGGAGACCCTGGTTATGAGGCTGTGAGTTTTTCTGAATTTTTTTGAAAAATGAAAGCATTTCCCAGCTCCTTTTGAGAGTTCTACTTCTCTATTCTCTATTACTGATACTTAATAATTTTCAAGCAAGTCAGCAATTTAGACATGCGATTGGCCGGGTTCCTTCGTGAACCTTATAGTTCTGTCTGACTGTGTTTCATGTGTACCTCTATTTGCACCCTCCCTAACCTCACCTATTAGAGCTGCCAGCAGCCAGCAATTAGAACAAGGGGGTGGTGATTTTACCTCAGAGAAGAGCCAAAGCTACAAATTAATTGTATCATTATGATTATTAACTCCATATTCAAATGGCAATCATGTTCTGGTTATAGTGTAAAGCAGTAATTGTCAGCAGCACAAAAAACATTTTAAAACATAGGCAACCTTTAGACTTGCCTGATATAAAATGATTTGTAAGAGTGATTCTTACACCACTGTGACCCACCTACTGCTTTTACAATATCAGCTGTTATGTTACAAATGACCCAAAATTAAAGTGTCTGTTCTGGTTCTGCTTCTATAACTAAGTCAATGTCTGTGCTCAAGTGTGAAAATGAACTATCCCAGCAGTTCTTAATCCTGATCCTGGGGACCGCTGTGCATGCTGGTTTTTGCTACAGCCAAGCTCTTGCTTAATTAAGCACAATGTGGATTTGAGACTTATGTTAAAATTCTGGGATTGCAATTGTGGTTGTAATGAAAACCAGCACACACAGTGGTTGAGAACCACTGAGGAATCGCATCAGTTACCTTGCTTTTTTATCCACATTTCTAATTATAATAAATTGTTACGTGTATGTTTATATTGTGGTGTAGGCTAGTGTGTACTTAAGTGTTTATCTGTACTGCTGCTATACCATTTAGCCAAGAAAGGGACAATATGGATTATCCTCCTCTAAACCAAAAGCAGAGAAGCAAATGTGAAAAGGACATCTCTACAGTAAAGTGCACCTTAAATAGGGATGGTAAAGTTCACAACAGAGGAGGCATGCTCTATTTTCCTTCACCAAATACAGACAAATACACAACTACATGCACCAAGTGTCCCCAATGCCTGAATGAAGGCCTTCGTTCTAAATCGTTTCTGCTGAGCTTGCTACATAATGGCACGCTAATCGGCAGCGTGTAGCAAGACTTACTGATGAAAGAAAAAGATGTCAACATCCCTCTTCCTGATGTGGCTTCACAATTTAAAACCTGACAATACTTCTGAGGTTCTGCTTCGATTCTGTACTTAGTTGTACTAAGTAACATACTGGTCCACCAAAATCATCCTCGGTTTTGGTTGTAAATATTTATGAATTTTGTAGTGATATACCATTGGTCTAAAATACCAAAACCTGTTCCAAAGACAACTCATGTTTTTGGAGCAGGGTGACATGATTATATTCAAATTCCACATCAAAAACACACATTGGGAAACGGTTCCCATTTTGCCTTGGCAATGGCCTCTACTGGAACAGTGGAACAGAAACAAATCCTTTATCTGTGGGAACAGAAAGGGATATGGTCTGTATAATCCGCATATGAACATTTAATTTGACAAATACTTTATAGGGTGGATGTTACTTTATAAGTGGTTTAGTATGCTAATTATCGTGAGGACAAATGCCTTGAACTAATTGGACTTTAAAAAATGTATAACGCAATAACAAAAGATTATTTTAGAAACAATCTTTAGAGATATCAAATGTCTTTGTCACAGATTTCACATTTCAGCACAGGAGTATTAAAATTTATTATATCAAATTAGATTTTCTCATCCCTCTATATTAACTTATAGATGCATTACCTACAATGCAATGCCAGAGGGGTGTACCTGTTTGAAAAGGTAAGCCTTCCAAATGGTCTTTATTCCCAAAGTATTGTTCCATCTGTGTTGTGCTTATGGTTCTTGTTTTATTTGCGCTGTGCTTTAATGTTGCAACTCGTGCCATGCCACCTCTCCACCAGATCACCCTTTGAAAAATAAATATTTTATCTCAATGAGTTTTACCTGGATATTTGAGATAAATGAAAGCATTCGGCAGTCATTCAGCTGCTGGTCGTAGATGCAAGACTAACAGCCCAGGTAGTCATAGCTACTGTTATACCTGGGAAGCAAACGGCCAGGCGAAACCACTTGATGATTCATGAGAGAAATCGGATATCAGACAGGTTAGACGATCCGCTTTCATCGCCGGGAAGAGGAACGGGGGAACAAACAATGGGGATGTATAATTGCCTTCAAGATTATTGGGGCGTTTCTTTCTGTGTAAATACTAACGATGTGTTTGCTTAAAATAGTTGCACTTGGCTTTTGTAACCAGAGAGGACGAAGGTGGTGGTATTCTGTCGAAGGGTCTCAGGACCCTTTAGACAGTATGGACAAACCTGACAGGAAGCCCACTGTTTAGGAGAGAGAATGGGGTCAGCCCATCCTCCCTTTCCCTTTCTGATTGGGAAGAGCGTGTACAGGATGCGACCATAAACTGGAACCATAAGGAAACCTGAACACATTCTTGAGATTAATCTGTTAACCAAACCTAGAAAAACAATAATCTTTTGGATTTCTACATAATGTCAACATCATTTTTTTTTATTATTTCAGTGTTTTGGAAGGAGAGAACATTGCACTAATTCATTCATTTATTTTCCATGCTATATATTTTTTTTTATATTTTCTAATTTTACAGTATTATAGTGGACTGTTGTTGCTGCTACTACTACTGAAATATAATGTACATACATTCAGATTAGATTTAAGTGTTTTTCATCATTGTCATCAATAATAATGTTCATATTAGTTTTAGCATTTTTTATGTAGCATTATGTGTTGTACTTCTGGAAAGGTGCAACAACAACAATAATAATAATAATAATAATAATAATACATTAAAAGCACCTTTAATGTATTTTTATTATTAATGTTGTTGTTGTTGACTTTTAAAATTGTAATCATTGTCACTGAGGTTCATTTGATAACGAAAGAGTTAAGCCCCCCCCCCCCCCCCCCCCTCCTCCTCCTCCTCCTCCAGAGCCCGGTGGGCGGGGTCTCTTCACACACTGTTCAGCGTCCGTGCAAAAAACGAGAGAGGATTAGTGAGGGACTGGAAGACCCTGTGAACGCGCAGCGCTGCGGTGGGTGAGAGCGCTCACCCCGCATGGGTCTCTACCTGCGCTAACAGCAACCTGAAACACCGAGACCGGATTTCGGGACTATGCCCAGCGCCGACGCCGCTGTGGATAAAACTTTGGCACAAGTAGAGAAATATTGTCAGAGGAACGAAATGGTAAACTACCATCTTTTATGATACTATGAATTTGTTTTGAACACTGGTTTTATTTGGCTTGTTGGTGTCCGGTCTATTCTAGCCTGCTAGTTCAGTAATAAGCAGTATCCATCAAATTCACTAATGATTTGTTGTTTACTTTTCTCAGTTAAACTGGATCATTCATTGCTATAGTTCACCAGTTACAACAACTTAATACATTTGCATCATTTGTTACGATGTTATCAGAACGAATGGGCTATAGCTACAACTCGTTAACGTTAGCCAAAGTAACCAACCAACACAGTGTAATTGTATCTTGTTAGTTCGACAGTTTACATAATATAGAGGTAGTGAGACTTCAATATTTGGATTTGGTCTTGTTTCATCCGATTTAAGAATGGAACCCGTAATTCAAGACTGCCAACAAGGGACTGTTTCTTGTTTTGAACAAGGGAATCTAAGGCTTTCACAGGTTAAAACAAAAATATCTATGGGCTCGTTATACGGGGGTCTAACATTTTAACATATTTTTTTACGTCGCATAGCCTATACTGCATTGAACTAAATGCTTGTGTTGGTTGCAAAATGTGTTTTTACGACGTTAAACCGGTTATGCAAGCACTGGGGCACTTAAAATATGTCAAAGCACTCCTTTGACTTAGCCTTCCCAAACGGTTGTCACATTTGAGTTCCCAAACGGTTGTCACACAAGTCAGTTACACTATAACGGAATATCAAACTGATGATAATTTACGTTGTACAATTAACGGTAGCATACTTTAGACGGAGCACTAATTTATTTAATAAACAGTCACTTTAAATTTAGGAGAATATGAGACACATTGTTTTCGTGGAAATCTGTCTTTACGTCAAACAGTGTGTGTGTGTGTGTGTGTGTGTGTGTGTGTGTGTGTGTGTGTGTGTGTGTGTGTGTGTGTGTGTGTGTGTGTGTGTGTGTGTGTGTGTTTTCTAAATGTACCCATAGCTTAAAAAGCTGCCCATCTTGTGACATTTTAATGTTTTGTTATAGTAGGCCTAGCTCGCCAAATTAAATATGTTGCTTTGTGTCAAAAAAGAGAGCATAGACTACCTTCTGCAGAGTCAAAAAGAAAATGCATCGTATTTATTATAGGTTAAGGTTAAAACGTGCATGGAATCCTGAGAGTATAGATTAAGTAAAATTAACCAGAAAATTGTTTATTAGCCTATATATATCAACGCGACTCGAAACTCAGGTCCACTTACTGACACGAGTATGGGGTGGAATGTGCAATGTGGGATGGTGCTGTAGAGCTAGTGCGAAATACTTACGCCTAACTGTCAAGATACAAATGCCGCTGTATGAGACTTATTGTAGAAGCTGAAGCGCAATTTCTGAACGGCGAACCACAGTCTGACTGGCATATTCGTTAATCATGTAAATCAATGAAAACACAGGCTCAGTCCGAAAAGGGATAGGCTATTGCTGGTCTACACTATTACGCCTCTACGGTGCACATGCCAGATGCGAAGTAGCACCTCTGACTTTTCCCTGTACTTGCAAATTTATAGTAGTCTTCAGTCCATTCTTTACTTAATTAAAGCTTCGTTCATTCCTCTTGCATCCTGTGACACCACACGTAGTTAAGCTGAAGTTATGTACATAGTTTTCCTGTTTAGGATTCTCCAGAGTTTTAAAGTGTAAAGGCATGCATATTTGCAATCAGCCAGCGCACTGAGCGTTGACACAGGGGACAGACCTAATTTGTAACAGCTGGGAGAGGGGATGGCGGAAGGGAAGGGTGGTGTCTGCTTTGTCAGTGGACAGTCAGAAACCGAAACGGTGGGGGTGATGGGAGAGGGGAGAGTCGGTTATTATATGTATTGGATACATGGAGACGAGCTGAGATCCACACTATTGGGAGAAAAAAAGCTATCAAACTTCATTACTGTTCCCCATAATTAGTGTTTCCTTTTCTTCTCCTTTGGAACCACTCAGGTTCTGTACTGGGCCTTTTGTGCTGATGTCAGCTGCCAGGGGAAAAAGGAGGGAAAATGCAATAAAGACAAATTGATACGTGGGCAGCCCAGTCAGATACACGGACGTATAGCCTATATATTTGTCCGTAATTTCGGCAAATACAATGTTGTGGCTGAAAGCTTGTCCATCAAGGGCAACACAACAGCGATGGCTGTGTGTGTAGAGCGCACTCATTCTCTCGAATTCCTGAAGATACGTGTTGTTATAGGGCTAAGGAGGTTGTGACGCGATTTTTCAGTCACCCCATGGTCACCAGATGCCCGGCCAGAGATTTGTGTACTTTCTCCATACGATGCAAATGTGCCCTACACAAACCTGTTTGAAACAAACACTTCTGTAACCTTGCAAGTCGCAGTCAACACTCATGGGCAGATTTGTAGCATGGCAACAGAGCTTCCAACATCACCGGCTCGTTGCAGAAACTTTGCGCGAACGCTAACTGGAAGCCGAGAGTGATAATTGCAATGATGCAATCGTCATGCATATTCATAGTATTGATTTAACTGTATGTGCGCACAAATCTTATGTGAATTTGGGGAAACCCGTGCTGTCATACAATATCAAACAGGTTATTTTTTATCTTCGAGTTTGATGAGCAGCTTTTGGAAGAAAGCAGCTGTTGATCGAATTAATCAGTCATTCATTCCTTGGTTGCCTGCTGAAGTCTGTGTGCTTTCGTTTGTGTGTGCTTTCATGTGTGTGTTAATAAGCCATTGATATGTTATTAATTGAAACAGTTCTTGCGCAGGCTGAGCCAGCTTCTTAAATAATTCAGTGTTCATCTCCTCAACAACATGTACACCAGTTCCCTGGCCTTGCCAAAATCTAGCTGGAGAAGCCAGGGAGGCTCCGAAGAAAATGTTTCTTTTATTTTTGAAAAAAATAAGAAGATGCAGTGTGGTTTTCAGAAGGCAAAATAACTGAGGTAATATTGTGAATTATTAAATATTGGCCTGGTCTGGTTCTGAGTCCCCCCATGGGGGAGTGTAGGCACCAGATGTGTTTCTTTCTTAAAGCTGAGGCCTTGTACTTTTCACTTGCACCTTTATTGCCAGTTCATTGTTTTCCAGTTGCCTGTTTTTTTTTTTTGCATTATCCTGTAATAGTGTGTGAAGCCGTCTACGGAACCACTCGTTTAACTGCTGCGGCTAGCATTGCTGTTTTTTCCCTCTTTCTGAGGGCTTTCCCTTGTTTAAACATTGAAAGAAAAATACATAAAATATGCTGTGCTAACATCATCATTGATTTAACTTGTGCATGACACTCAGTTTCTTGCTGTGAATGTGGCCAAGCTGTTCTATTACTGACTCTTGCTAGATTTTTGTGGTTCTAACATGTATGGTTGGAATCCTGTTGTTGCACTCTTGAGAACGTTACTTAATCAGTGCCGCTCAATGATAAGGCTTAATATCCAGGCGTATAAAGGATCTTGTGTAAAAATGTGAGGTATAAAATGTGAACAGTGAGTTGTCCAAAGTGTAGTTTGCAAAGCAAACGATAGAAATATGTGAGTATTGCATCATGATAATGCATTAATCCCCAGCATTATGTCTGCATTCTGTTGGATCTAAACGAGACCAAGATGGTATACAGAACAGATTAAACTAAAATACTCAATGGGGTGTGTTACCACCGCGGCAGCAGGTCTTGAGTCCAGCGGTGTTTGGCACACTGCCATCTTGGCCACGGAAGGTTTCTCTTTGCCAGGTTTTTTTTTTTCTTCTTCTTCTTTCAAATGAGCTCTGCACAGTCCATCAGGGTTTCAGTTACAGCCCATCGGCCTGAGTGTAGCAGGTCTTATGTGTCTGTGGTGGACCTAGCACTTCCTCGACCGCTCATCGAGTTGCACTGTAAAAGAGGGACTCTTGTTTGCGCCCACCGATGTGGAACAGCCTCTGTGCTCGTCCTCTAATCTTAATGTTATTGAGATGCCCCTAATCCAGTTCCCCTGTGTCCTCTATCAGCCCATCCTTTTAATATAAACATCAGTGGATCTGCGTAGCGTCTTCTGTGGACTGATGCCTGTTAGGATGCAGTGTCGGTCTGTGCCAGTGTGTGGTGGAAGGAGCATAAGGAGGCAGTGAAGGGTTATAACAGGCCATTTTCTGAATGTCAGTGAGGACGCAGAATTTTCTTTTACCTTTATTTTGTAATGAAATGTGTGTCCTGTTCATGCAAGCACAACAATGACAAAGACGGCAGATTGAAAACAAAACAAATCCACTGTAATGATCTGGAAACATTTATTGCATTAGCCTATTTATTAAATACGAAGGAAGTATTCAGTCATCGCTCTTTATTGCAATTTTCCTCATCTTTAGCACTGAGTGAAGTACAATTTGTTAGGATGTCTATTGCAGGAATTCAATTTGTGAACCTGTGAGATGGGTTGAACTCCATGACAGGACAGTGTCAGAAGGCTACATTTTGTTCTAATGAAAGTAGACGCTCTGTAAGTTTAGTGGGCCTGGCCGTGTGCTGAAAGACACATGTTGCATGTGCTGTGAGCGCCCTGTGCTGTGTACAGTATGTGTGTGTGATAAGAGCTGGGGGATCATTGGGCTGAACCGGCTCTCTAAGCCCAGACAGTCAGCCTGTCACAAAGCCAAAACCCAGTACCTGATAAAAGTAACAGATTTAAAATAAAATGCTGCCTCCTGCCCTTCAAAATCGTATTATCACAGCCCCCCCCACTCCCACCCACCTAAATTTATGTCTAAAGTGTGTGTTTAAATCCACTATGATTTACTGCCTGTAAAGATAGAATGGCTTGACTTTAGGTGGTCTGGTGGTCAGACTTTAGGTAGCCTGGTGTGGTTACTGTTTTAGTTTTAAGCAGAAGGGAAGGGGTGCTTTGTTAGGTATGAGCAGACCGATATTGATGCCTGCTTCAGGTACGGGCCAAATCTTGATCTACGGTCTGAACAGTCTACTTCGACAGCCTCCGCATATTCATTCTTATACATATTAATATTCATAAATATGAATCCTGATTCGCGTCACGTAGCCCTAAAAGGTTTCAGTTAATAATCCCTCGACACCAAGGCCAAAAAACGTTATGCATGTCCTCAGTTTACACTCGTCTCTTTTATAGAAGATGATGTCAACTCAAGGAGTGAGCCACCTGCCAAAATACGACCATCTGATCTGTTGGGTTTGATGGAGAGAGGTTGTTGTTGTTCCATGTTGTTTCTTAACTTATTCCACCTCTGCAGCTCTTTATAAAGGAATCATTTCTCGTGTAGAATATTACAGGGGTGTGCTGGGATGTGAATATGGCACGTTTATTCTTCCTGGCGTATCTATTTCTGCCGTATTTAAGTGGGTATGTCACATAGACAGCGATGGTGTTTAGGAACGATTAACAACCCGTTATAATTCATGAGGTTGTAATTATGTTTGGGACAAATGCGAGGACACACAGCAGGACCCCACTGTGCCGTTAGAAGCCCTGACCGAGGCCGGGAGCCAGATACGCTGGAGATGTGTGTCGTGTTATGAAGACTGACCCTCCCTCAGGGAGCTTGTCTTCTCCGTCAGCATGAGCGCTTCTGTTCCCGAATGCGTATGTGTGGAAGCGCATGAGCACGCTTTTGTGCACCTGAGCATCCCTGTGTGCATGCACGTGTGCATACATGTTTGTACTGCATGGCTCGGCGCAGTGTAATTGTACCTGTACAATGCACAGCTGTCAGTACCTAACTTATAGACTTGTACAGCAATGCAATCATGATAAGTGTTGTGGCTTCTCTTGTGTTTGCTTATAAAAAGCCAGCATACCCCTTGGGGTGGACAATGGCCCATCGTGTTTTGGGCATGCCCCTCACGCTCACTCTAGAAAAGGCAAAACAAAGTGTCCCTCTGTTAACCAGCCATCCGCCTGTGTGGAAAGAGTTTCTGCTGCAGCAGCCACTAAAGCCGGTGCAAAGAACTGGGTTATGCGTTCATTCAGAGATTAATTATCTGAATAATTCGGAGATTACATGGCTCTTGCTGTATGGTAGCATGTGTTCAAAGGTGTATTTCAGCTGGTTATGTAAACCCGTGCAGTCCAGCAGCCTTCCAGTGTAGGACTTAGCATTAGGCCTAGCGGTCAGATAGTCAGTATTAGTAGCTTCTAGTGCAGGGGTAAGCAACCCTGGTCCTGGAGAGCCGCAGGTTTTGATGGTTTTTGTTTTCACCTTTAATGCAGCAACTACTTAGATCAAAGACACCAGGTGAGGTGAATGAACTGTGTAATCAACTGCTTTAATTGATCAATTAAGTGGGGAGTAACAACAAAAGCCAGCAGACCCTGCGGCTCTCCAGGATCAGGGTTGCCTACCCCTGTTCTAGGGGGACGCTGCATTCATATTCTTGAGCAAAAGCTACTTAACCGGACTCACTTGAGTCATGCATCCAGCAGTATAAATGATGTAAAATGTCACTGTAAGCCATACAGTGTTTCCTTGGGTAAGGTCATCTTCTCAGCGCACAAATAATATATGACAGATATTGATGTGGTTAGCTGGGATGTGGCATTTGTTTACCGCTTGTGTGAAATGTTTCTGTGATATGGGCGGGGGGGGGGGGGGGTCACATGATCAGCGATGAGCAGCCTTAGCTTGTGCAGCGCCGTAAGACTTTCTCTCCCGCTGTTGTATTGTGGTGGGAAAAACCCATGGGATTAAATCGCCATGTCCAGGACAGTAATTTTACTGTTAAACTGGAGGAAATGGAGCGTGCTTCCTTGTATACAAGGACAGAGTGCGGGTGGAAGCCATGTCAGGGACTGGGTTCCTCACAGGACCCCCCAGCGTGAGTGCTTAATTTGTCCGACTCAGTTTCGCTGCAAAATAAATTTTGGGGCTTTTAGTTTCACTCAGATTCATGCACACTCGCTGAACAGATATTATTATTCACAGATATTTCTAATGTGGCACAGAGGGGCTCCACAGGGAGACAGTCGTGTTATTTCATTTTTTTAAGTAGTCTGATGCTTCCAAAGAAGAAAAAAAAAAGTTGCATTATTATGTTGTAGGTTTGTATAAATGGCAAGTGTTATCGTTTGTCACACTCATAACTTGCAATCGTCTCTGTGCTATACCTAGCCTTTTGTGTAGGCTTTTTAAAAAAAATGACTGTGGATAAGAGTATCTGCTAAGACAAAGCGAGACTCGCACACTTGGTATAGTGCTCCAAAGATAAAGACTTAATTCAGCACAGTGATAACGTTTTGGCTAGCAAGCCTTCATCAGAACATATGAGAAAGGAGTAGCTGCTAAATAACCCAAAAGCTGTTTTTTTAGTCTAAATTTAAGAGAATAATTTATTTAAGGAATAGGGGGGTGTGCTATTTCTCCATGCTGAAGGTGAGTGCTCATATAGACCCCAAGGCAGGGGTCTTCAACCTTCAATCCCGCAAGGGCCGGTGTGGGTGCGGGCTTTTGTTCCAACCAAGCAGTTACACACCTGATTCTACTAATCAATCACTAGAGTCTTTGCTAAGGACCTTGATTAGTAGAATCAGGTGTGTAACTGCTTGGTTGGAACAAAAGCCCGCACCCACACCGGCCCAAAAGCCCGGCCCCACACCAGGTTAAAGATCCCTGCCCCAAGGTATTTTGGTTGGAACTTGGAAGAGTTACTGAAATGCAGTGCATTTTCTTCTAGGATTTTGCTCACTAAATATTCCTCCGTGGGGAAAACTGAGTTCCAGTGTCTTTCGTCTTGAAGTGCTCCTCCAAGTTCCTGTTTTTGTGTAACGGAAAAGCCACACCCCCCTGTTTAAAAGAACTCTTCCAGACTCCGGAGTGCTACTGACCCAGTTTAAAACTTTAGAAATAGTTTGCGTTTAACCCCTGACATTGTGTACAATGAAAAAACACTGTGAATGGTAGCGCATATGTTTTTGTAATAGGGCAGAGTTGGTTGAGTATTGGAAGTTGAGTCATTGGTGGGGTGAGTATTGGAAGTTGAGTCATTGGTAGCCTGGTATTTACACAGTGTGAGTGTGTGCAGCTGAGGGAGAGCTTACAACTGCTCTGCAGCCCCAAAGGTATTCATAGGCACATATTATAACTTTGACGTCTCATATCTCATAAGTCACATCTGTGTATTAGTCACCGTGGGCCTTTAGGAGTCCCCGGCAACCAGTAATGTGGCTACTGGATCTAACAGCAAGATATAAGTAAGAACAAGGTACAATAGTGTGTAATCCTGGATCTATTTATCTATTTGTTTGTTTGCTAGGTATGTGGTATTTTCCATTGTGGCTAACATTGTTCTTGTTTAACACACTGTCAGTTTGCAGAGCTGGATATTTGGTGAGGCAGTTTGGGATGTTGGGTACTTTCCTCTAAGGTGAAACAGGAACCCCCACAATTTCCTTACTGGTTCACCCCACTACTGGCCAATGGAAGGGCTTGAGTAAATGTTTATTGAGAGGAGATCACTTGGTGTAAGCAATGAACAGAATTTACCATTATCTTTAACAGATCAACAGTTTTACAGTAATATATTAAACTAGGTAGTGCTCTTGTTGAAGACTGGAATTTAACATTGAATTCAGTATTGGGCTAACTGGTCTCTCTGCCTAAAGGTGTTTGCTTTGTGGGTCTATGTTTTATGCTGTGAGAACCCAATAAGTTTGGTTTTAACTGCACTATTTGAAGAAATTTCAATGGAGCTCTTGTGCTAGATGGGATGTTCTAAGGGGAAATCAGCATTAACAAACTGGCCCTGAAACTCCGTGCCGTGTTCCTGCACCTCTCAATTAATATTGTTTTCATAACAATCAACGGAAAACCATTTTGCACCCTTGGGGGATTATGGGTTTATAAATTTTTGTGCTGGCGTCAGCTTTAAACTCCTTATTCGCTCAAATGGTCCGCGGATCGATCTGGCACAGCATTTCGGATCAGCGCCGATGACCTCCCCCCTCCTCCCTGGTGTCGTCTGTAACTCGGTGAGGCCGATATCACGCTGCATTGTGTCAGTCACTTTGGGTGTCGTGTTCCAGGCTCCGCTGCTGATAGGTGAGGAGGGGTGTGCACTGACTGCCTGACTGACTCACTGCGTGTGAGTGACTGTTTCATGTGTGGAAGTGCACAAGCGCTTAATCTGTGTCCCAGAGAGAGGGGATTAACAGGGATAATACGAGGGAAAGGGTGTGATTATAAGCGATCTGTTCAGGTCTGTATTGTTCAGCAGCCTTTGGTTGGGTCTGTGGCACGCTGATTTACTGAATGAAGTAATATCAAAAATCTGAATTAATCAAAATGTATTCATATAGTGCATTTTTACAAACATTTGTCACAGTATGCTTTACAAAGGACTTTACAGTATGCTTTACACAGTATGCTTTACAAAGGACTTTACAGTATGCTTTACACAGTATGCTTTACAATGGACTTTACAGTATGCTTTACACAGTGTGCTTTACAATGGACTTTACAGTATGCTTTACACAGTGTGCTTTACAATGGACTCTGCCCTAAACCCCCACAAGACCTAGGGTGACGGTGGCCAGGAAAAACTCCCTGGGTGGGACCGATAGGACGCCTTTTAAAACTGTATGACCACGTCCTCTTTGCTGTTTTGGAGTTGTGTCTTTAATGAAACACACCTTCTCCAGTAGGTTGAAGGGTGGTGTGTTTCTCTCAGATCAGGGTTGTTAACAGGTGTTTGTCAACTCTTGATAAATTATGGTTGGTGAAAGTGCCTAAATACTTCCATAATATTTTTGTTAAACTCATTTTAACACAATGCAGGTTTGGATTATTACCTTTGCAATTCACATTTTCCACAAATGGTTTCAGTGACCAGGTATCCACACTTTCAGTAATTAGGGCCCCACTGGTTTCCTCTGTCAGTATTTAATAAATAAAAAATGCAGCATTTTTTGGGAACGTAATTATTTGCCATATAGTATATTACAGAAAAAGAAAGCATTAGTGGATCTGACTAAGACCCCGTCTACACGTATACGGATATTTCTAAAAACGTATTATTTTCTCTGCGTTTTGGCCTCCCGTCCACACGAGTTTTAGTCGCTGAAAACGGAGCTTTTGGAAAACACCTTCCAGGGTGGAGATTTTAAAAAACTCCGTTCTACGTGTATTCGTGTGTACGGGTGAAACGGAGTTTTTGGAAAACGCTGACATCATGACCTGAATTTACGCGTAGCAAATGTTGTTATATGTCAATTTTCCAAGAGATACAGACCATTGGAATAGTTATTTTCTTATTTTAGTGAACTCATTATTTTTTTCTGACTATATTTTCTCATTGATACCATCTTTTATCAACGTATCACAAAAAAAAAAACACATACACAAAAAACTGTTGTTTTAGAAAATCTTGCACATAATTACGTTATAGACTTGTTGCTTGTCATTTTCGTGGATGATTTTATGTCTCCCGATACACGACTACTTTACAACCAAAGCCTACATGGGCTCTTGTACTCAAAAAATAGTATTTACGGTGAAATTAATGCAAAGAATTTCGTTTTTTGCGTTGTCGTGTGGACGGAGAGATTTTCTAAAATGGTGTGGTGTGGATGGGAATTTTTTTTTAAACGGAAGGGGAAAAAATGCGTTTTTAGAAATATCCGTGTCCGTGTGGACGAGGCCTAAAGGTCTTGGCTGGGTAGTTTGGTACATTCATTCTTTGTGAGATACCTGGCTATTATTATAATTACTACTGTCGTAATGTGGCCTTAAGAGGACAAATCATCCTTCATTATAAGTTGAGAGTCGGTAAGAGCAGCTTGTTAGTATTATTGGGTTGCAGTTGTGGTTGGAATGAAAACCAGCACACACACAGGACCGCAGGATTGTACCACTGGCTCTGGGTATAGATGTGGCCCCTGGACTGTACCTATGGCTCAGGGTAGAGATGTGGCCCCTGGACTGTACCACTGGCTCAGGGTTGAGATGTGGCCCCTGGACTGTACCACTGGCTCAGGGTTGAGATGTGGCCCCCGGGACATTACCACTGGCTCAGGGTTGAAATGTGGCCCCTGGACTGTACCACTGGCTGAGAGTAGAGATGTGGCCACTGGACTGTACCACTGGCTCAGGGTTGAGATGTGGCCCCTGGACTGTACCACTGGCTGAGAGTAGAGATGTGGCCCCTGGACTGTACCCACTGGCTGAGAGTAGAGATGTGGCCCCTGGACTGTACCACTGGCTGAGAGTAGAGATGTGGCCCCTGGACTGTACCACTGGCTCAGGGTTGAGATGTGGCCCCCGGGACATTACCATTGGCTCAGGGTTGAGATGTGGCCCCTGGACTGTACTACTGGCTCAGGGTTGAGATGTGGCCCCTGGGACATTACCATTGGCTCAGGGTAGAGATGTGGGGCAGCCGTCAGGGTGTTGTCCACTTATGAACCCTGTCTGCAGGTCACAACAGTGAGTGTGACACGGCATGCTTCCTCTGGGAGGGATCTCTCAGTGTTAACAGAAACAGGCAGCATTGCAAATGGCCTACAGACAAGCAGCATCGATCTGTTTACTCTCTTTAAGGCCCAGGCTCACATGCCCTGACCGCCAACCTCTCTGGGGACGCGCGAAGGGATCAATGCTTGGCGCACACTTACTTGTCGTATTTAAGGTGAAAACAAAAACCAGCAGATCCTGCGGCTCTCAAGGGCCACGGTTGACTACCCCTGGTGTAAAGGGCTTGTACGCGTGCACGCGCGTTTGTGCATGTGTGCGTGCGTATGGGATCTTCTGGCTCTACGCAACATGTACTTCATCGGAATGTGCAAAGCCAGTGACTCAGGGCTGTTATTTTCCCTGATTACTCGGGAAATGAGTAATCTTAAGACCCGCTAGTTTCTGAAGGGATGATGACAGTGTTTAACTGTAACTGGGTAAGTTATAAGTTTGGAGTTTCCTATTAATTTTACCTGAACTGCAGCCCACCCTGCACTAGTGTCCGAAGGCGGTAATCCGGAGTAATCAGTGACAGTCGCATCCCCAGTGGGGTCTGCTCTGGTCTGACTGGCTCTCTGAGGTGGAAATTGAGCCACGATGGATCAGTGAGCCGCCAATGTTTACATGTTATGGCAGGGAACCTCAAATGGGGATCCTTAGGGATCCATGAAGTCCCAGGAGGTGCTCTGAAAAATGGCAAAACATTTAATATTTTGGTATTGCATTTCCATATTTCATAAATGACAAAGTTTCCGGCGGTAACTTGTCTGAGTTACCTGAGTTACATTGTATGTACTTGTTCAAGTGTTGAAATTGTACTGAATGTCTCCGGATAATGACATCAGGATTTAGGCATGCTTTCATGTACACCTGGGTTTCTGCATTGCAGGCGGTAGTGGATATTGGATGCAGGTGTCAAAGTTTTTATTAATGAATCTTTTTAAAGGAGAGCCCCTCTTTTGAATGTTTTTGGTTTATTCGGACGGGCAGAAAGCAAAGAGGGTGACCGGTAGAGGAGATCACTGCTTACAAGGTGCCATGGCGGCGAATCGCGATCTCCCGCCCACACATACAGTACGGCTCGAGAGTGGGCCGCCTTATGGACTCCGCCATGTCTCGCTGTCTCGTGTTTTCTTTGTTGCGATTGGTTGTCCTCCCCCGCAGGATGGTCATTTTAGTGGGCCTGCGAAGTGACAGACAGTGGGAGGGGAATCAAATGAACAGCTGACTGCGCGTAGCAATATTTCAAGAGTGAAGGCACGGGGCAAGGATGAAACGCAGTGGCGGAATGAGAGAGACTGAAAGAGGGGAGGCCTAAAGCCTGGGCCTGTGACCCAAACGGTGATCCACGGACCCCATCATAGCTGGAACAGCAGTGATCCACAGACCCCATCATAGCTGGAACAGCGGGGATCCACAGACCCCATCATAGCTGGAACAGCGGTGATCCACGCACCCCATCATAGCTGGAACAGCAGTGATCCACGGACCCCATCATAGCTGGAACAGCGGTGATCGGACCTCGCTGGAACAGATGGTTTCACAGCTGGCTCAGGGGACGTTATGTAAAAGGTAACATAAAAACGCTGATGATGGTTAAAGGAGTACAGCTCATCTGTCTCTTCAGAGCACACACGTTTCAGTCCAAATATGCACGCACACCCACACCCTTCCTGCCAGCCGCCATAGCTCACATCTCCATCTCGCCAGCAAAGAGCATCCCCAGTCTCTTTGGGACGTACGTTAGAACCTCAATTGTGACGTGACGGTCTTTTGAAACTCGGAAAATGTTACTAGTGATGTGGAAATACTTAATTGAGGTAGCCTTATTCCTTAAGTAGGCTACTCTTCTTCTGGAGAATAAAGGTTAAAGCAATATAGGTTTGCAAGAAAAACGTGCTAACTTTCATTGATTTTGCCCTGAAAGGCCTTTTCTTAACATTTCTCAGCAAACAAGTGGCAATCTGACAGTTTGGCAATCTTCCTATAGCAGAGAGACTAGCCTGAGTCATGTAACCCATCAGTATTGCTTTCTGGGTTTGTGAATCACTTGACACACCAATTTTGGATCTGTGCTTGGGAAGAACCTGTGCTTTACTGACAGGTTAGGACATGAAGCACTACAGCGTCTGCCAGTTTCACCACGTGTACCTGTCACATCTGAGATCAGAGGATCTGCCAGCCACACCTACAACCTGACCCAGCTCAGTGTTTGCGTCTGTGTGTGTTTGTGAGTGCGTGATTTGTTCTGTAACACTGTGTAAGGATACAGTATACATATTGGGTTTGTATACAAACTGCTCTGTGTAACAGGGAAAGAAATAGAGAATGGTGGGAAAAAAAGTGAAGGAGGGGATTTAAAAGTTGTGAGAGAAAGAGAGAGAGAGAGAGAGGGAGGAAAAGGAAAAACTGGATGGTTTGTGTCTCCTCTGAAAACCAGTTCTCCCTGGGAACAAGCCCTTCCTGTTGCACTGAGCCTTCTGTCGCTCAGGGCAAACGCAGTCAACATGGAGCTACCGGAAAGATCCGCCTGTGGAGAGCTCAGTCGGGACCCCCGGGGGGGGGGGCCTGGCTGCTCCCCGCAGAGTTACCGGAGGCTGGCCTGGCGTACAGAGGCACTGTCGTTCAGGAGCCAGAAACACAGGCACTTTTCAGTCTGATCGGTTAGTGCTTCCTAACCAATCGCGTCAGCTCTTGTCAAAGGTGAAGGCATCAATTCAGTTATTCAAATGTAAACTGTGAGACACAGGCCAGGGAGGTTGTGTGACAGATGCATCACACTTCCCTCTGGGAATCTGACCAATGACTAAGCTGGCACACCCATGCAAGCCTGTCCGCTGCTACAGTAAGTGCTGTTTCCATATGGGATGGCCAGACTGCCTTCGGATCTGACCACCTGGGTTCCAAGACTACTGGAAGCCAAGCAGTGTGAAGAGGAAATGTCATTGGCTCTGCATCAACAGAGCTTATATAAAGCTGATCTCCACAAGTTTTTATTTTATTTATTTTTTTGTAGGGGTATAGAGCAACTGACCCCCTTTGTTTTGTGTGTTCTGGCTAGAATGCTCATCCTCAATGTCAGTGATGTCATGTGACAGTCATGTGACCAGATGGGCACACATGCTACCAGTAGGTAGACTTAAATATCATTAAAACAAGATTGTTAAAACTGTTCCTCTAATATTACATTTTATTACATTGCGTTACTGCAGTGTGGTGCCACCGTAACCCAGAACCTTTGGTTTCAGTTCCACAGCATAACTGTTTCTGCACTGCGTTCACTCGGTTAAGATACAATGCACTGTTCTGTTTGTGCACCCTCAGATAAGCCCTGCCCTTGTATTACCCGATCCTTTCCCCATATTCTCTTTCAAAATATCTTAAGCAGTTTCAGTGGGTGACCAATATGCAAAGAAACATAACGGGTCTAATCCTCCACCCTTGAAACAAGAATCTTTGTGTGTGTGTGTGTGTGTGTGTGTGTGTGTGTGTGTGTGTGTGTGTGTGTGTCTGTGTGTCTGTGTGTCTGTGTGTCTGTCTGTGTGTCTGTCTGTTTGTCTGTCTGTCTGTCCCCCACTCCCTTGCTCTCTCTCCCCCTCTCCCACTCCCTTTCCCCCCTGCTGTGAAGGGCCCAAAACGTGTCTGCGTGATTGTGCTGAATTGAGCCCCAGGGTAGCAAAAAAACAGGAGCAGGTAAAGGTGGGGGGGAATTGCACACCGTTTGAACTGAAGCTGGAACCCCATCAAAACGATAGCCAATCAGAGCCGGCGATAAGAGGGAGAAGCAGTTAACCACGATTACACTGGGATGCAGACCTGCAGGCAGAAGCAAACATTAATTTCTCCCGTAATATTCCTGCTCCACTCCAGTGGTCTTCTGCTCATAAGCCAGATGTATCACCCGCACAGTGGTCGATATAACCATAGCGGGTGGCATATGGTTGGCTTTGTAATGCAATGTATTTATGAAGGAGATTTAGTCCTGAAAATTACCATTTAGAATACTGCAGTGCATTGTTGGAGAATACTTGAAGAACAATCACTTAAGGACCCAAGTGTGTCGAATGTTTCTTATATTCAGCGTTTGGCCACCCTTTACATGTATTTACACTGTTCTGTTTGTATTTCAGTGAGTTTGATTTATCTGAGAAATGGAGACAGAAATAGATGGATGTATAGATGAAACTGAACGTGTGCCCAAGGGTGGATTTTGAGGTGGAAATCATACTTTTTTCTAGGCAATCAAATCATTCCCAATGATAGGTTATCAATCTTCTCTTTGTTTCTATGCCTCCATTTTAAGTTCAAATGCTGCCGTGTCTCCACACAAGGAGCCTGAATGGGCCACCTCGACACCCCCTGTGCCTCTGTGCTTCCCCACAGAGATTTACAGTCTTATTCACAGCGAGAGGCCTCCAACTAATATAATCTTTATTTGGCCAATATTTACTAGTCCTTTTTATTTGTGTGCCTCAAAGGAAGCCTCCAGGTGAATCTCATTCCGGCGCAAACGCTCGCTGGGTACCTGGAGACCCGTCCAGCACTTCGAGAATAATGAGCGAAAGGCTGAGCCGGCTTTACAAGACTCCGGGTTTGAGATTCTGTATGAAACGCCCTTGGTCAGAATTAAAGCTTTGAGGATTTATATGAGAAATGGAAGAAGTGGTGAGGGAAACATGTCATCACATTATCGGTCTGTATTTTTTATTAGTGCTTTGGGCGTATCATTGATAATTGCGCTACATAGTGGAAGATGTGCTGATGAAAGAACGGGTTATTTTGGGGGTATAGCTACTGAAAGAGGATTTTAGTTCTGGAGGCCTTTGACACGGGGCCGTCCTATAGGAATACGTTATATGTGAATGTAATGTGATTTACGTGCTTATCCGAGAAGCACGCAGCTAAACCCATTCAAACATGGGTCTTAGGTTAAGCTGCAAAAGGGCTGCTCACTTCTCTGGAAAATAATTCTTTGTGGCTCATCCCATAATTATCACTAATCAGCCACAGGACAATGATAAATCTCCCTTTGCTTTCTTTCAGTGCGGGAGGGGGTATTCTTAAATTTCTCTGTCTCAGCCAGAGAGTGCCAATCCCATTCTTTGTTCCCATTGGTTGATTTTTAATCCAGCCGGCAGGGTTGTGCCGTGGCACGGCGCTGCGTTAGGACCAGAACAGGCATGCCTTTGTGCCTCTGCCTGGTCTCTGACTCAGAGCCAATCTTACTGGCGCCCATGTACGGCTCCGCTGGACCTAAACACCAGGCCAAGAGAGGAGAGGAAAAAAATTTAAACTAAAGAGCCGATTGGGGCGTCTTAAACACCGTGTCATTGTGTCCGGCGTTGTACGGCTTCACCGGCCTCCTGTCGCCAAGGCAACGAAAGGTTTCTCTGGCATTTAAAAAAATACCCTTTGTGTGCCCTCCCCCTTTCTCTCACTCTCTCTCTCGCTCTTTACTATTTCGTTCCTTCTCTCACTAAGTAGGTACTGTGTATGTTGCATTGTGGTGGTAAGAAATAATACAAGGAAATACTGAATTAGAAAGAATTTGGAAATAAAATAAAGTATATGTGGGAAATTGATAATCTTGTATTCCGGCTGCCATCTTACCCTCCTGTCCTCACCCCTCCTCCCCTGGCACACGGAGAGACTCTTGAGCAGTGCTGGCGTAATGGCGATCCTAGATGGGCTGAATGGACTGTCGTCATCATCAGCTTTTCCTGTGTTAATCACGCCCTGGGCAGTGACTCGTCATCCCGGGGCAGAGTCAGCAGGTCTGGTTTCTGCTGTGAGAGATGTCACATGGTGACTGCTGTACTGATGAACTTCCTTTATGAAAAGAGACACAGACAGAGCGGGAAATAGGAAGAGAGAGGTTAGCAGTCAACCGCACGCAGCCTTGATTTCATGACCACATGGGTTTTTTTTTTGTTTGTTTTTTTTGAGTTGGCGAGTGCAGATGCAGAAAAACGACACGGACGGCATGGAGACGCCCGCTGCGCACAGAACGCACACGCACTACACGGCCAAAAGTATATGGACACCAAAATCATGCCATGAGTATTAATATGGAGTTGGTCCCCATTTGTTACTATAACAGCCTCCACTCTCCTGGGAAGGCTTTCCACTAGATGCTGGAACATTGCTGCGTAGATTTGTTTCCATTCAGTCAGAAGAGCATTAGTGAGTTTGGTACTTTGTGGGGCTATTAGGCCTGGCTGGCTGTCGGCTTTACAATTGATCCCAATGGTGTTTGATGGGGTTGAGGTCAGGGCTCTGTGCAGGCCAGTCAAGTTCTTCCATACCAATCTCGACTAACCATTTCTGTATGGACTTCTATTTGTGCATGGGGGCATTGTCATTCTGTGAAAACAGGAATGGGCCTTCCCCAAACTGTTGCCACAAAGTTGGAAACCCAGAATCGTCTAGAATGTCATTGTATGCTGTAGTGTTAAGATCTGCCTTCACTGGAACTAAGGAGCCTAGCCTGAACCATGAAAAACAGCCCCAGACCAAGGGGTGTCCACATACTTTTGGCTTTGTAGTGTACGTCTGAATGAACTGTGAAAGGTTTGGCACTGCGCATAGCCAGTCTGTGTGTCTGCTGCTTTAAACGGATCTGCAAGGTGAAACATCCCTGTCCAAATAAAGGCAAAATGGTCTCTTTCCAGGACATGTGCAGAGTGGGAGCACAGCAGGGCCACGGCTGTGCAGTTAAAAAGCACAGCGTGTATTTAACACACTCGTTTCAGGGACGGCACAGGGGGATAGAGCACAGCGTGTATTTAACACTCGTTTCAGGGACAGCACAGGGGGATAGAGCACAGCGTGTATTTAACACTCGTTTCAGGGACAGCACAGGGGGATAGAGCACAGCGTGTATTTAACACTCGTTTCAGGGACGGAGCTGGGGGGATAGAGCACAGCGTGTATTTAACACTCGTTTCAGGGACAGCACAGGGGGATAGAGCACAGCGTGTATTTAACACACTCGTTTCAGGGACTGCGCAGGGGAATAGAGCACAGCGTGTATTTAACACACTCGTTTCAGGGACTGTGCAGGAGAATAGAGCACAGCGTGTATTTAACACTCTCGCTTCAGGGACGGTGCAGGGGGATAGAGCACAGCGTGTATTTAACACTCCCGCTTCAGGGACTGCGCAGGGAGGGAAGCACAGGCTGTACTGTGTTTTGTTTATATTGTTGTAAAACCGGTCCTGTGGTTTGACCTATTTTTGTGACATATATACATTTTTACACCTCCCCCTTGCTTTTTTCCCCATAAACAAAAGTGATCTCATCAAGTTGTGGCAGGTGATCGTGGCACACACCCTGGAAAACAAAACACACATTGGCACAGATATGCTTCCATGCACATGCTTGTACGGACAGGCTTGCCTACACACACACACACACGTGCACACACGCACACGTACACACGTGTGCACACACACGCACAAACACACACACACACACACACACACACACACACACTTGTTAGTAATGGGAGAACTCCTTGTTTCGTATGTTGGTTCTCACCTTAAGAATAACCCTCTCATTTCTGTTTCACATATAATAACAAGAAAATGCACAGAGCCCCACCCATGATGTCAAACAATGATATCTCCTGGATACACTTCCCCTTTCTCCCATTGTGGAGAATGGGTTCAGAAAACTTAGTAGAGATGTTGAAGGTCTCAGGTCATTCTCCTGCTCTGAGCCACTGTGTAAAATGCACAATGGCGAGAGGCCGAATTCAGCAATGTTTGTTATTCCCATAAGTGTGGCTCTGTAGCATAATTAGGTCTTAGTTCATTTGGCTGTGGAATGTTTTGATACTCAAGAGTTTGATACGGAGATACTGCCCTGCAGACTCAGTGTGTCATGAATTTCATTGCCGATTTAATTTAGTTAGTTTTTCTTCCTGTGGGTGGAAACAGCGGGCCTGGAGATGGTTGTGACCACCGGAGCGGTTGTGATGAGATTGTGCTGCACGTACGGGCCCTGCCACCCAGCAGCAAAAGGCAGTAAACCTGGAGCAGACATTTGAATGATGGCTGCATTTAAACAATATTTTTTTTATTTTTTTTTCACCGCATTGGGGTTTTCTGGTCTCTTTTTTTAGGAGGAGTGACTTGCCTTTGCTAAGTGGCCTTGCCTGCTCACTGAGTAGATAGGGCACATTTACACACAAGGGGCCAAGTTGTGTGCAAGGGCATCTGGACCGTTGTGGGACTTGAGTTAATCAAGAGCCGCTGTGTACAGGGGTTTGACCCACTCCACACACACACACACACACTGTCAGTATGTGAATCTGTTATGTGTTTTATGTTACTTTATTTTCGGTTGTGTTCGGTTTCGTTCGTGTGTTTTTGTTTTAGTTTTCCGTCTCCCATCCATTTGCTGTTGTTTTCACTTCCCCATTGTGTCCACCCCACCTACCATCTCAGCTCCTGATTACCTATGTGTTTCACCTGCCCTGCTGTTCACCTGTTTCTCGTTTGCTCGTTAGTCTGTGTATTTAAGTTCCACTCTGTCTTGTGTTTGTTGCAAGTTCGTCTCAGTAGATTTTTCTCTGTTTTATTACAAGCCTTTTTCCCTGCTACCTGTTTCCTGTTACCTGCTACCGGTGTTTTCGAGTTTTTGCCTGTTTCCTGTTTTCTGCCTTTGGATAGTGATTTTGTACTTTTGCCGTGACTTCCTGGTTTGACCTCTACCTGCACCCTGATTACATCTTCACCTTATCCCTGGTTATTTTGACAACAATAAACTTCGGTTTACTTTTACGTGCTGTCTGCACCTGAGTCCCCTCCGCACCCTGACACACACACTCTCTTTCTCTGATGTCTGCCCTGCTCACTCAACATGCAGGTTATATCTGTCCCGCATCTGATTTTTTTAGCACTCTCAGGCCTCGTCCACACGTACACGGATATTTCTAAAAACGTATTATTTTCTCTGCGTTTTGGACCCCGTCTACACGTATATGGATATTTCTAAAAACGTAGTATTTTCTCTGCGTTTTGGCCTCCCGTCCACACGAAAACGAGTTTTAGGTCGCTGAAAACGGAGCTTTTGGAAAACACCTTCCAGGGTGGAGATTTTTTAAAACTCCGTTCTACGTGTATTCGTGTGTACGGTTGAAACGGAGTTTTTGGAAAACGCTGACATCATGCCCTCAATCTGCGCGTGGCAAATGTTGTTATATGTCAATTTTCCAGACCATTAGAATAGTTATTTTCTTATTTTAGTGAACTCATAATTTTTTTACTGACTATATTTTCTCATTGATACCATCTTTTATGAACGTATCACACAAAAAAACAAAAAAAAAAACACACACACGCAAAACTGTTGTTTTAGAAAATCTTGCACAGAATTACGTTATAGACTTGTTGCTTGTCATTTTCGTGGATGGTTTTATGTCTCCCGATACACGACTACTTTACAACCAAAGCCTACATGGGCTCTTGTACTCAAAAAAATGTATTTACGGTGAAATTAATGCAAAGAATTTAGTTTTTTGCGTTGTCGTGTGGACGGAGAGATTTTCTAAAATGGTGTGGTGTGGACGGGAATTTTTTTTTAAACGGAGGGGGAAAAATTGCGTTTTTAGAAATATCCGTGTACGTGTGGACGAGGCCTTGGCCTCCCGTCCACACGAAAACGGAGTTTTATGTCGCTGAAAACGGAGCTTTTGGAAAACATCTTCCAGGGTGGAGATTTTAAAAAACTCCGTTCTACGTGTATTCGTGTGTACGGGTGAAACGGAGTTTTTGGAAAACGCTGACATCATGACCTGAATTTACGCGTGGCAAATGTTGTTATATGTCAATTTTCCAAGAGACACAGACCATTGGAATAGTTATTTTCTTATTTTAGTGAACTCATTATTTTTTTCTGACTATATTTTCTCATTGATACCATCTTTTATCAACGTATCACACAAAAAAAACACGCACACAAAAAACTGTTGTTTTAGAAAATCTTGCACATAATTACGTTATAGACTTGTTGCTTGTCATTTTCGTGGATGGTTTTATGTCTCCCGATACACGACTACTTTACAACCAAAGCCTACATGGGCTCTTGTACTCAAAAAATTGTATTTACGGTGAAATTAATGCAAAGAATTTCGTTTTTTGCGTTGTCGTGTGGACGGAGAGATTTTCTAAAATGGTGTGGTGTGGACGGGAATTTTTTTTTAAACGGAAGGGGAAAAAATGCGTTTTTAGAAATATCCGTGTACGTGTGGACGAGGCCTCATTCAGAGGTGCACATTTTTATTTGAAACTGCCGTGCGCTGAGCTGGGAGCCAGAGTGGTGAGAGTTAATTTTGGTCTTCCCTGTTTATCTTGCTGGAAGTCACTGGAAAGTATCGTTTCCGTGCCAGATTCGCACAGGTACCATGTACTATGAGCTACTACATTTTTGGATATCCCACACACACGTTCTGGAAAAAACTGCTGCTGTTTTCTTATCAGTGTGTTTGACCCGACTTGATCCCGAGAGTCACACAGCATCGATACTTCATTGATCCAATCGGGCGTTCTCCCGCCCTAATGCATCTCAGCTGTGCTAACATTCTTCTTGATTGTGCTACATTCCCCAAAGGTTCCCCTTGACCAACTTAGCGTTACCCGGCCTCAGCTGTGCTAATGTTTGCTGTGCTAATGTTCACTTCGGTTACGCTAAGCTATTGTTCAGACTGCAGGCTTTGTTTTTACCCCTGTGCTCTGTGTCTTTGAACTGCTGAGGTGCACTGTGTTGGACTGTAGTTCATTGCTCATGCCTATCTCTGGCCCCAGTAGAAATGGTGCCTTTTGAATAGAAAATGTCCCGGAAGATAAGTTGTGGAACTGAGTGAGATTGCCTTTCAGCCAAGAATGGCGACGGAAAATGTATAACAAGGAAAAAAGAGAAAGGATCAGAAACCTTGTCAAGCTCACAGAATAGGCACAATCACATAATTTTGTCCTTGAGCTTGATGAAAGCATGAAACGATTTTGAATCCACATGCCCTTATACAAGGAAACAAGATATTTCATTGCTACAGCGTAAGCCTTGCTGTGGCAACAAAGCAATTTAGGCTGAGCTGCTGTTCATAGGGCTGGTATTTAGACCCTCTTGGCTCGGTGCCTCCTGTTTGAAGCCGGCCATGCCCAAAGGGACTCGCATGGATGCATTTAATCATTTATTACTCCCATTTACCACTTTATCACGTATCATTTCATAGTCACCATGTCACAGAGATACAGTGCATCCGGAAAGTATTCACAGCACTTCACTTTTTCCACATTTTGTTCTGTTACAGCCTTATTCCAAAATTGATTAAATTCATTTTTTCCCTCAAAATTCTACACACAACACCCCATAATGACAATGTGAAAAAAGTTTTTTTGAGATTTTTGCAAATTTATTAAAAAATAAAAAACTAAAATTTCTCATTTACATAAGTATTCATACCCTTTGCTTTAACGTATTTTTAAAGTATCATATTTCATATTTGGTCGCATATCCTTTACATGCTGTTACTTCCTGAAGTCTGTGACCATCAACATCAAAAAACTGTCGATATCTTATTTTCAGGTACTGTTACAAGCGATACTATAACCTCTCTGCATTTGAATGGATCTCTATGGAAATTGGGGGGTGAGACTAGATTCAGCTGTAAATTACACTGGTACAGTATGGAACACATGGCTGGCTAAATGGCTGTAAGTTATCAAGGGTCTGAGCTATCAAACGAGCCCCAAACCATCACTCTGTTGCCAGATATGGAGTAGATGTGGATGGATCACTTTAAGGGTTGTTTCTCCTGACTTTTTTCCCCATAGAGTTCTATAGGAAAATGAATCTGGAGAAATAACCCTTGCAGTGATCCATCCACATCTACTCCATATCTGGCAACAGAGTGATGGTTTGGGGCTCGTTTGATAGCTCAGACCCTTGATAACTTACAGCCATTTTGCCAGCCATGTGTTCCATACTGTACCAGTGAAATTTACAGCTGAATCTAGTCTCACCCCCCAATTTCTATAGAGATCCATTCAAATGCAGAGAGGTTATAGTATCGCTTGTAACAGTACCTGAAAATAAGATATCGACAGTTTTTTGATGTTGATGGTCACAGACTTCAGGAAGTAACAGCATGTAAAGGATATGCGACCAAATATGAAATATGTTTGTGTGTAGAATTTTGAGGGAAAAAATGAATTTAATCAATTTTGGAATAAGGCTGTAACAGAACAAAATGTGGAAAAAGTGAAGCGCTGTGAATACTTTCCGGATGCACTGTATATGAAGTGGTTTGAAAGCCACTGATGTTGCTGCTATCACCTGCCATTCAGATTGCTACCCATATGTGGCAGGATTGTGTGACCGAGTGATTACATTACATTACAGGCATTTAGCAGACGCTCTTATCCAGAGCGACTTACACAACCTTTTTAGCATTTTTTTTTTTTTTTAACATATTATCCATTTATACAGCTGGATATATACTGAAGCGATTCTGGTTAAGTACCTTGCTCAAGGGTACAACGGCAGTGTCCTACCTGGGAATTGAACCTGCAACCTTTCGGTTACAAGGCCAGTTCCTTAACCATTATACTACACTGCCGAGTGATGGATTGAAGTAGGCGCAGCCTGCAGGGTAGATACAACAGCACACTCTTAATAACACTCTTACAACTTTATTAATTAGCAGCTATATAGTGTATGTAATATGTAGCAGTAATATGTAACAATAGACAGGGAAGTCTAATCTAATATAGTCTAATCTTGCATTAGCTTTGTCATTAATATGGATGTGTGTCACAAACATTTTCAGCAAAGGTCTTAGTGAAACGGGCCTCTGTCCGAATGAGAGTGGTCCTGTGTGGGCTGCCCCATGGCCCTAATAAAAGAGGATGTGTTTGTGGGAGCCCGCTGCCTTCTGGGATGGTTCTGTCACAGAGAGAATTTTGCTTAAAATGAAAATGAGCTCCAGTGGGCAGTTCTTATGCAGCCGGAATATTTTACATCCTCTATGAATAGGCTTTTGCCTTGAAAAAATATATGCACACTGGGCAAACAAAGGGATGTCTATGGAAAGGAAAGCCCATGAATTCAAGATGATCCATGAATGAAAAAGAGAGAAATGGGAAAGATATTCCAAGCATTTCTTTCTTTTGAAATTGTTGACAGTTCTGTTATGAGGTTATGTAGCTTTTCTAGATATACTTTATAGCCAATAGCCACAGGGATCCAGGAAATGTAGCCAGAAAGTGTCCACCAATGACTGGTGGCTTTGTTCTATTGGCCGTTTCCAGGGTACTCCTTGATTGGTGGAGCTGTTTCTCTCGCGTAAGTTCCCATTTTATTATCCCTGGAGGTCATCAGGAAGGCTGAGCTGTGCAGTCTGTTATAACGCTGTGCTTCTCCCGGCAGGCGGACCGGAGCGGAGACGGGAACGGGAATGTCCTGAGCATCCCGGTCCCGATGCGGCGGGGCGGCTCGGAGAACAACCTGGACCTGGACCGGCCGGACGGCCTGGGGCTGGACTTCCACAAGGGCCGCCTGGGCATCGACAGCCTCCAGCAGAAGATCCTCAAAGTGACGGAGCAGATGAAGATCGAGCAGACGGTGCGTGACGAGAACGTGGCCGAGTACCTGAAGCTGGTCAGCAGCGCGGACAAGCAGCAGGCGCTGCGCATCAAGCAGGTGTTCGAGAAGAAGAACCAGAAGTCTGCGCAGAGCATTGCCCAGCTGCAGAAGAAGCTGGAGCAGTACCACAGGAAGATGAAGGACAACGATGGCAATGGCTCCTCCAAGACCAGCTCCAGGGAGGCCAAGGAGTCCTCCAAGGACAGCCTGAAAGACGGTGTCAAAGACGGCCTGAAAGACGGCCTGAAAGACGGTATCAAAGACGGCTTGAAGGACGGTTTTAAAGACGGCAGTAAGGACGGTTTGAAGGACAGCCTAAAGGACGTGAGTGGGAGTGGGCGGCACCCCGGCCTGGACAAAGTCAAGACCATCGGGCCCGGCGTCTCCCTCTCCCCTCCCTTCTTCTTCAACAAGTCCCGGGAGTTCGCCAACCTCATCCGCAACAAGTTCGGCAGCGCCGACAACATCGCGCACATGAAGAGCTCGCTGGAGTCAACCCCTTCCTCCTTCCACCCGGAGGGCGGGGCCCGGGCGCTGAGCGGCAGCGCCACCACCGTCGCCAAGGGCAAGTACCCCAGCGACGACGAGTGCTCGTCCGGCACGTCGGTGTCGGCCGAGAGCAACGGGAACGCGGCCTGCAGCCCTGAGGACGCCCACGGCAAGCTCACCGCCCTGCTGGAGGAAGCCAGAGACATAAGAGAGACCCAGGCCCAGCTGGCCGAGGACATGGAGGGACTGAAGGCCCAGTTCAAGAGAGATTACGGCTTCATCACACAAACACTGCAGGAGGAGAAATACAGGTGAGATGATGATAATAATAATACTAATAATAATAATAATAATAATAATAAACAGTAATAATAATTTCATGCACATGATGCCTTTCCTAGATCACCCAAAAGCTTACCACACATCAACTGAGGTGAAGAGGGATTTATTAACCCTAATTAAACCCTTGGAATTTTTCCAGGACAAGAGAATCCCCCTCCCCCCCCCCCCACACACACACACACACACACACCCTGTGCTGTGGAAAGTGGTCGTTATATATGGTATAATGTTCTGGTGGGTTTTTAAAGGAATCCATTCTTCCAAGTGTTGACGTTTTCAGAATTCTGTCCTGTCGTCCCATTGTGACTCATGAGAGGTCAAACGCTCCGCGTTCCATGTTCCATACACCATATTGCATCTGTCTTCGAGTACGAGGGTCATGCTTTATTATATTCATATTCACGGTGCTGGTGCACAAAGGCATTGAGATCAATCTCTCAAAAACGATGCCACCAGCTCACAATACACCCCAGAAACTGTCATTTATTTCAGTGTCGCAATCTTCCTTCTTGCAGACATGTGAGTCACTCTGTATTTTGTAATGGGGATCGGATAAGTGAGATTACATTTCCTGAATATTTCACTAGTTTGTGGTCATAATGTAGATTGCTCTCACACAAGAAACCCATTTATGTTCCCCATTCAAGACTCTGGCTGGACAACGTGTTCTCCTTTACGGAAGACTTTGGAATGGAACCGGCTGCACTAAATCTGGAAAGAGCGCTAGAGAGAGAAGCATGAATAACGTTGGGTGTGATTAATGTTCCTTTGATGTCATTTGGCATTTATTCCCCCCCCTCGTTTTCAGCTCACAGAGATCAGCACAGTTAAAGCCAACCACCTGTTCTGATGCTGTTTTCTGCAGTACTGAGCTGCTGCATCCTACAATAACAATTCCTTAATCATTTCAGCACACTGCCCTTGTGTCATGGAGCCTGCTGATTACAGGCTCCTTTCTCATACACTATATAGCCAAAAGTATATTGACACTCCTTGGTCTGGGGCTGTTTTTTGTGGTTCCGGCTAGACTCCTTAGTTCCAGTGAAGGCAAATCTGAACACTACGGCATACAATGACATTCTAGATGATTCTGGGTTTCCAACCTTGTGCCAACAGTTTGGGGAAGGCCCTTTCCTGTTTCAGAATGACAATGCCCCCTTGCACAAATAGAGTTCCATAGAGAAATGGTTTGTCAGGATCGGTATGGAAGAACTTTACTGGCCCTGCATGGAGCCCTGACCTCAACCCCATCGAACACCATTGAGATCAACTGGAAAGCTGACTGTGAGCCAGGCCTAATAGCCCCACATCAGTGTCCGACCTCACTAATCTTCTAACTGAATGGAAACAAATCCACGCATGTTCCAGCATCTAGTGGAAAGCCTTCTCCATATTAATGCCCATGATTTTGGAATGAGATGTTGGATGTGTCCATATACTTTTGGCCATGTAGTGTACTTGCACATAGAGGCTGATGAGCAGGGGTGGCGTGGTGCTCTTCAGAGTCTGCAGCGAACCCTCATTTTCTCCTCCTCGTCTACAGTCAGCCAGTAAAACGTGCCTTTTTTTATAAGCCGCGGTTCTCAGTTCTCGGTCCAAAGGTCGTGCTGTGCGTCAGCGGTGAATGAGTAAACACTGTGCCTCCATCGTTCCAGTTCACCAGAGTGTGTCGGTGTACTATATGGCCTGTGTTGGCTTGTGTATAGTCATCATTACCATTCTCAGAGCCCATTGCCTTTCATATGGCTCTATCAGCAGCCAAGCCTACCAGCAGGTGTTTACATCTTACAATCTCTCTTCCATCATTTCTCTTTCACCAACCCCCCCTCTCTCTCTCTTTCTCTCTCTGTTTCTCTCTCTCCCTTTCCCTCTCTGTCTGTCTGGCTCTTTCTCTGTCTGTCTGTCTGTCTGGCTCCCTCTCTCTCCCTCTCTTTCTCTCTCTCCCTCTCCCTCTCTCTGTCTGGCTCTTTCTCCCTCTCTCTCCCTCTCTCCCTCTCCCTTTGTCTGGCTCTTTCTCTCTCTCTCTTTCTGTCTGTCTGTCTGGCTCCCTCTCTCTCTCTCTTCCTCTCCCTCTCTGTCTGGCTCCCTCTCTCTCTCTCTCCCTCTCCCTCTCCCTCTCTGTCTGTCTGGCTCTTTCTCTCTCTCTCTCACTCTCACTCTCTCTCTGTCTGGCTCCGTCTCTCTCCTTCTCTCTCTCTCTCTCTCTCTCTCCCTCTCCCTTTTTCTCTCCCTCTCTCTCCCTCACACACAGGTACGAGAGGCTGGAGGATCAGCTGAACGACCTCACAGAGCTGCACCAGCACGAGACTGCTAATCTGAAGCAGGAGCTGGCCAGCATAGAGGAGAAAGTGGCCTACCAGGCCTATGAGCGAGCCAGAGATATCCAGGTACTCAGAGCATCCACACAGCCTTCTTACAAAATTACTGGTGTTATTTCATTACTAGTCTAGATACATACAGTAACACATGTTCAGCAACCTGAACTGTAACAAAAAAAGCAGCATGCACAGTGTGTCCCCAGGACGAGTTCGAAAACCCCCTGGTAATATTAATGGTATCTTGAGAAACTTGAAGAATGTTCTGACCCCCCCCCCACCCCACGTCTTTGCTTTCGGCCTCCAGGAGGCGCTCGAGGCCTGCCAGACGCGGATCTCCAAGCTGGAGCTGCAGCAGCAGCAGCAGCAGGTGGTGCAGCTGGAGAGTGCCGACGCCAAGGTCCTGCTGGGCAAGTGCATCAACCTGATGCTGGCCATCGTCACGGTGATCCTGGTGTGCGTCTCCACGGCGGCCAAGTTCACGGCCCCGCTGATGCGCAGCCGGCTGCACGTGCTGTGCACCTGCCTGGCCTTCATGCTAATCGCCATGTTCTGGAAGAACTGGGATCAGCTGCAGTGCGCCGTGGAGCATGTGCTGGTGCCCAGCTGAGAGGGGCGGGGCAACGGGAGGGGGGGCGGAGTCACGACGGGGAAGGTCGTGTCCGTCTCGCCTTTTACGATATTCTCTCAAATCTGACTCAAAACGGCCATTTTAGCAAATCCCTCTAAATGGTTTTATTTCCCTTTCTTTCTGCATAGCAGACAAAGGCGATCTGTGTTTTTATCCTTTTAAGAGAAAGACAGAACCTCACTGTGAAGAACCAGCAGGGACCTCGGGAGACAGGGACTGTCCCCCCCTCACTTTTTTGAGAAAACACTCCTCTCTCTCTTATTTTTTGTACGGCTCTCACAAATTCTGACACAAATTCTACTCATTTCTTAATATTTACTGTCCATTCACTGATGTACAGAATCATTTGATAAGTGCAATATATTTGTGATTTATTTTTGGTTTATGTATATGTTAGTTCCATAGTTCATTCCTACAAAACTGGGGATTGTAGTCCCCTCATTAAATGGCAGAGACTGGATCAAAAATAAATAAATTTAAAAATTTAAAAAACTACATTTCCCAGTAGGCCATTTGACTGCACAGCATTCTCCTTCTCTTTAGTCTTGATTTGTGCTTATAGAAGGGTCCACTTCTGCCGCACCAGTCTTATTTGATCTGGGAAAGTGGTGCAATGCACCTCAGCACTGTGATGAGAAGGAACCCAGCGTTTGAAGTGAAAACAGAGTGCAGTTTTCACGGCTGTGTTTCTATGTGTAATGAAGCATCAGTGGGAATGAAATGCGTCAGTGTACCTGTACTGTACTGTCACATGATCAGTCCTTATTTCCTGTGGCTTGTTAAAAAAAAAAAAGATTTAAGTTCATTCTTGTTATGGAGTGCACAAGATGTACCACTGTGGTGGTGGTGGTGTGTGTGTGTGTGTGTGTGAGTGTGAGTGAGAGTGCGCAAACCTGTGTGTATGTGTGTAATGCATGCTCCTTTCTGCAAGTTAGCATGTATCTGAATGCAAGCACTGGATGTGTGTGGAAGAACTGCTTTAACCATGTGGAGCGGCCAAGTGGCGATTCTGTCCTATGACCACAACAAGAACAAGCTAGCCTCCGCTGGATCCGCAATTCTCCCCTCCACTTTGTGAACCGATATTACATTTTGTAAATCTATTAGAAAAAATTTAACTGAACATAATGCATCTGTAAAGATAATGAAATAAATTTCTTAAGTATGAATACATTGCAACATGCACCAGATATTTTTGTACATTATAAATCTACGGCATCAATTTATTGGAGTGAATATTTTTAGCACAGTGGCCTTATGTGAGTTCTGTTATTCCGTATCCTTGGTGTTGCTTTGTCTGATACGTTCTGTGGTTCTGGGGTTCTGTGCTTCTGTTTTTCTGTTCCACACACCAGACCCGGTGTTAAATGTGATTTCCGCGTCAGATGTCACATGGGAAAACGCTATAAGCCACATAAGGTTTTTTTTTTGTGTTCCAATTGTAAAAGACAGAATTGAGAATAGAATCAAGTAAGGAAGTGTGGGGGTCATCGCATTGTGTTTGATGGTTAATGGAATCTCCAAATGATTGTCTTGAAACCTGTGAAATTTAAACTGGGGTTCACTTTTTTTTCTTTTTTCTTTTTTTTAATCTAAACGTGGGTAATTGAGTCTTAAAGCTCTTCTTTACTCAGTTGTTGTTTAATATTTGCCTTGTATCCTGCAAAGAGAACTCAATTTCCCACAAATTAGCTTTTTAATGTTCTGCCTTTAATTATTGTGTGTCTGTCTGTGAGAAAAAGGTTTAAAGGAATTATGGTGTTCTACCTTTCTTCCCTTAAACTCCCCCAGGGCATAATAAGCACGGGTTTTGTGGCCTTGTCAATCTATCATAAATCTTTTAAGAGCTTTGGTATTTGTAATTTATTTTTGCTTAATCAGGTTTATTATTTGTGGTGTTTTGACAGCCAAATGTTGAGGGTATCTGACTAGTTGGTGCTAGACATACCAGAGTTTTACGGTTGCCTTGTTGTTTGCTGGTGCTCTTGATTTTTGTTTGCAGAGCACCTTGTCTATGTGTGGTGATGTCACTTCCTCTTCCTGCTATCTGGAGAAAAGCATTTTGGGTATCTATTTCGACAGTCCATGACCAAATATGATCCCTGTCCACTTCCTGTCTACTATGTGCCCTGTCCCCTCACTTTGCAAGCAGTTTGCGAAAGAAATCCTGAAATACTCTGTCCAAACTAGTGAAGAAGTAGTTTGTAATATGTCCCGCTCATGTACTACATGTTGTATTTTTTACTTCCGGTTTACCTCCTGAAATTGTCGGATGAGTGTGCTCCCGAGTCCCCTCAACAAAACCCCGGAAATAACGGTTTCATCCGGGGATTTTAAGTGCCCCCATTTGTGAGAAAAAGCCGCCCGCTCAAAAACGTTTTGACGAAGTTGACTCAAATATACGCCCTCAGAGGGGTGAAGGGAGCATATTTGTTCGTGGCCTAGGTCACAGGTGTAGGTGTCATGCCCCCTGCCTGTGTCATATCTCTGCAGTTGATTACTATTGCTGTTTTAAACAGTGCGGAAGGACTGGTTAAAACTGGTTAAAACTGGTTAAACATACACTTCTGCAGAATGAAAATATTACACTGGAATGAAATTAAACCTTGAAACAAGTTCAGAAATCACACCTAGTTTAGAGGGATGTCGTCTCAACTCAGAATGGATTCACTGTTTACATATACAGTGAGCACCATAATTCATTGGACAGTGACACATTTTTTGTCATTTTGGTTCTGTACTCTCGCACTTTGAGTTTGGAATAACTTTTACTATTGAACTCTATGGAAAAATAAGTCAGGAGAAGAAACCCTTCAAGTTATCCGTCCATATCTACTGCATATCTGGCAGCAGAGTGATGGTTTAAGGCTTGTTTGATACGTCAGACCCTTGATGGCTTAGAGCCATTTAGCCAACCATGTGTTCCATACTGTTCCAGTGTTACAGCTAAATCTAGTCCCACACACCAATTCCCATAGAGATCCATTCAAATCATTTGGAGAGGTTATAGTATCGCTTGTAGGAGTACCAGAAAATAAGATATAAAGAGTCTTTTGATATTGTTGGGTCATAGACATCAGGAAGTCATGGCATGCAAAGTATATGCAACCAAATATTAAAAATGATTACTTTATTCTACATTACGTTAAACTGTCCAATATTTTTTGATGAAAGTGGGGGGCGGGGGACTATGTACAAAAGGTTCTATAATTTCTAAACGATTCATCCAATATGGATGAAAATACCCTCATTAAAGCTGACAGTCTGCACTTTAACCTCATTGTCATTGTATCCTTTCAAACTCAGTGCTAGGGTACAGAACCAAAATAACAAGAAATGTGTCACTGTCCAATTAATTATGGTGCTCACTGTAATTTGTTGTATGTATTTGTGGCAAGCTGTCGGGTCAGAGGTCACGTTTATCCTGTCACAATGAATGTTATTCCATGTGCTTCTGGAACTTTGTCCTCATGGGAAATGGCTTCATGCAACCCAAGAATATCTGTTTCCAGAATGCACTTTTCAGTTGGAAAATAAATCCTATTAATTTTCTAAACTTTCTCTGGGGATGTTTTTTTAGTAATGTAATAACTGGCTTATTGCAGTTCACTGGGCCTCTCTCACACTCTCTCACTCTCACTCACCCACAAGCACATGGCAGAAAATTTATTCTGTTCCAGAAATGTTTATGCAGCTTGAAGTTGGATTGTAATTTATGACACTAAAGTTGAATGGGTTAACAAGCCTTTTGAATACACTTTTGGAATAATCATATAGAAATTTTATGAGTTTGTATTTGGTTTGCGATTGTATATTTAAAACACGTGAAACAATTTTAAAATGCAGAAAAGTTCAGAGTTATATGAGTATTAGATATTTAGCAGATTAGGACGTGTTTAAATTATAACCTGTATGCAATAAAAATAAATGGTCATAATGTGAAAATTAGTAGACTACACTGCGCCAACATCTGTACAGCAAACTTATCAGGCCTGAAGTTTATATCATGCTTTTACTGCCCTCTTGTGGTTCTGTAGGAAAAAGTCTTTATTTCTTCAATTTACCGTATTCTGAAATTGTGTAAAGTGCGTGGTAAAATCTACTTTAGTTGTTATGCTGTTATAAAATTGGGAGTTATAACAGCATATCTAAATTGTCTTGGACAGTTATAACAGCATAACTAAATTTTCTGGGAGAGTTATAACAGCATAACTAAATTGTCTGGGACAGTTATAACACCATAACTAAATTTTCTGGGAGAGTTATAACAGCATAACTAAATTGTCTGGGACAGTTATAACACCATAACTAAATTGTCTGGGACAGTGTTATAACAGCATAACTAAATTGTCTGGGACAGTGTTATAACAGCATAACTAAATTGTCTGGGACAGTGTTATAACGGCATAACTAAATTGTCTGGGACAGTGTTATAACAGCATAACTAAATTGTCTGGGACAGTGTTATAACGACATAACTAAATTTGTAACAATTTGTCCCCGTTGGAATCTGGGAATTGTTTGGAAGTACAAAGTTTATATGTGACGGTGATGTATATCTGTCAGACGTTACTGCCTGTATTATGCTGATTACCTTTTTGGTAATCTGTTCCATGATGTCTATTGTTTTTGTTTTTGAAGTTGAATGCATAAAACACTGTGGGCTACAACAGTCTGCAAATGATTGAAGTATTAAATAGTGTCGATTTCGGCATAAAACTAAAACAAATTTATATTAGCCATTGAAAATAATGATAACTTAAGGAGTGACAAAATGTTATTTATGAAATTGAAGTTGAGGTTAGTTTCACCATTTCTCTTGTTTAAATTTCTTGTTTTTTATTTATTCAGTCAACAGATTTATCTGCATGTGCTGCTTGTTTTTCTCTTACATTCAGCCATTCAGTGTTTGTGTGGTAAAAAATCTATTATAATTATAATTATAATAAAATAAAAACATTAACATAAAATACATTTATTAAATTAAAAAGATGAATGCTGAGATGAATTTAGACATTCAGCAGTGCACGCCCATTTCCATCTGTTGTTGTGTCAAACGCTCAACGGGTTTTAGCTGTTTAAAATTTCAGGAACTGTGGAAGGCCCTCGCACCATTCGTCCATTGTAACCAGGAGCAAGGAACTTATCCTGAACTGTCGAGTAAATATACACCCATGCAAAGAAGTAGCCTACTGTGGAAAATAAGCTGTTTCAAGTTAAGTGAGGGTGTCTGTTAAACTCATTTATGTAGTATAATGGTCTTGTGTTCATAATGTTGTGAATGTAACTTCTAAGATTGCCTATCTATCATGCATGTCTACACAGGAACTTTCCACCTAAATTGCTGTCATTTTCACTCAAGTGCTGGGTGAGCGTATGCTGGGTGCTGAGGTTGCTGGGAAACCGCCGGTGTCCTTGGGGAGCTGACTCCACCCACACTGAGAGAACACTCAGAAATACAAAATGGCCTGCAGAGGGAGCCTGAGGACGCACGAACGCACCTGGAATAAACATAGCTGAAAACTATTTAAGTATAAATTATTAAATACCTGTATCAGAAAATAAATATTATTTTAAAAATAATAATTGAATACCACTCGTAAGCAATTGAAAATATTTGAATGCCATTCCCAGGAAGTAATGGTTTTTCAAATCCATTTTGATTACACATTCCAGAAACTCCCTTTAAAAAAAATTATAATAAAAATAAAAAACTGACTGAAAATTGTGAAAATATTTACAACGCAGTTGTGTTATAGCCTAGAACTGATAAATTATCCTAAATTCAAAGGGGAAATAGCAAGACTAACTCTTTGGAAGTCACTTAATATATTTTCTACTTATGTTAACCTTTCAACTTATCTTGTTGAATAATTTCAAGTAATTGTTCTGTGAGATCTGTTAAAAAATATTTTTTTCAAAAGGAATTTTTATTCATGCTTTTTGGATCAATATTTGAATATAAAACAAATATTTGCTTTAGCTGAACATACTGTGTTTAACCAAATACCTCAACTAGTTGGAGGGGCTGGTATTCACAAATAAAATATCAAGTACAACTATTTGCCCAGCTTGCACATCCACATACATGCCTCCACCCCATGCACACACACACTAAGTATACACATGCACATTCAGAGGTTTATGCATACATGCCCCCACCCCACACACACACTAAGTATACACATGCACACTCATAGACATTTATGCATACATGACCACACACACAGCAATGTATACATGCCATAGGTAGTGAACAAAAGAAATTGAAGCCAGTGTAACTTAATAGGGTGTTCGGGCTAGCATTGGCTGGCATGTGCACACTGGCATCAACGGTATCTAGGATTCTACAGGAGGAATAGCACACAAATGGAAATGTTCTTTTTTGGCATTGTTGCTCATGAAACATGAGTAATTCAAGTTCCTTGATGACTGAAACTCCTGCCAAACACACATTCAACAATCACCCCTTATGTATACACTTATATTTACACAGACACACACACACAGTGAACATCACAGTACAACAGGACTGATGTGTGTGCACTTGCGCACATAGACATCCAACACAAACGCGTACATATAAGTATATTGTTTTAATTCGTTTTTTCAATCAATACAAAACGTTTCACATCAGAGAAGACCAGCTCTTTCTTTACACTGTTCATGATAGACTGTCCAAAACCAGCCTGTTCCATTGGCCCATTTAGTCCCCAGTCATTATAAAAGGGGTGTAAACCAGCAACAGTGTAACTAAACTTGCACACCTCTTATCTGACGGTAAAGGTGCAGAACAAACAGTGAGCCAGCCACTTCCCATAAAAACACTCTGTCACTTCATTTAAAAAGAGTGAAGCCAAAAGGTAAATAATTATATTTATATAAAAAAAACAATCTTTTCATTCCAGCAACTGAATTACAAAAAATGACGACAACAATTTTTTTGTGGCCAAAGACCAGCTCATGGCCTTTCAGTGCAAATGGTTAACATTTCCTCTCCTCAGAAGCTGATCCAGGCTACTGCACTGGCCAGCAGCACAGCAGTGAGCAGGCCAGCAGCACAGCTGTAGGGGTTCGCTAGACCCAAGCTGACCTAGGAGGGTGAGAGAAAGAGATTCTTTGTCCAGTACAATCACAGTAGGTTTTGGTAAGTAAATAGGAATGCTTTTTTCCAACCCTGATTATTTAGTAAAACAACTGACTGTGAGCTTGTGTGTGTGTTATCATAGAATGTCATGCAGAGCCTTCCAAATGCAATTTATTGGCACAGCATTTATTGGGAGCAATGCAGTATGACTGGGATATTTGTGTGTGAGTGTGTGTGTGTGTGTGTGTGTGTGTGTGTGTGTGTGTGTGTGTGTGTGTGTGTGTGTGTGTGTGTGTGTGTGTGTGTGTGTGTGTGTGTGTGAGAGAGAGAGAGAGTGTGTGCGTGCGTGTGTGTTTAAACCATGTATCGGTATCAGGAAGCAGTGTAATTTGAGTTTTTTTTTTATTTTTTTACCCAGGTTCCCCGGTACTCTGCTCTGACCACCTGCCTGTGGAAGACAGAGGTCAGCCACGCCCAGATCTCCCCTGGCCTGGTCCTTTGAATCTGCTGGTGACCCAACAATCGCCTGAAAGAAAGTCACATCACACTATAGCTATATTCTCTTTCTTTATCTTGATTTGGCTTCATGAAGACAGTTAAGATTTTGAGTTGATTATGTCTGATTACAGGGTTTTGTACGACAATCACTGTTTTTACTCCTGCACCTTTGAGTTTAATGTTGGTGTTTAGTTAATCCCTGCCTTGTTGTGTTGTTTTGTGATATTCAATACCTGATCAATTGAATAATTGATTGATTCAGTATTTTGTTTAAGTGCAAAAGTACTCATGCTTTAAGCAGAACTCAGATTAATGAGGTTTGAGGGAAAGAACAAAGCAAGCATTCTGAAATATAATCAGAGGTGGAAATCCAGGGGACATACAGTAAAAGTCCTCCCCAGTATTTTGCTCCAATCACCTGGATTTAGCTAATTAACATAATTCTTCAGCGAGGAGGTAGAACTAATTAGTGAAATCAGCGGGCTGAGTCTATGGGTGGAAGAAACACATGGTAGGACTTTTACTTTATGTGCCCTGGATTTCCACCTCTGAATATAATGCACACATATCGGGCGCTGCCCAGAGGTTTATGTTGTCCAGAGGAGAGAAAGACTCCAATAAACTGATGCTAAGTTTTTCTGTGAATGGCACGACTGGCTGTGTGTGTTTGGGTGCTGCAATCGTCATGGGGATTTTGTTTGGGTCTCCACCTGTAAATGTGGTTCCTGGCCAGGCGGTGGGCGTGGGCAGCTCTGCGGAGGGGGAGGATCCAGGGGCTTGGTGAGTTGTCGAGGTAATGCCGGTTCAGTTCGTCTCCAATCACTGCCAGATGCCGTCCAATATTCTGGGCAACTCTGAGTATAAACACCCCGTATACACAGTAAGAAAACAACAAGGACACAGTACAGGATGTCACTGTTCTCACTGGCATATGAGACTATAGGGGGCAGCAGTGAGGCAGATTACATGGTTGACACAATCCACAAAAAAGCAGCTTGACCCAACCTGAACCTATCAGTAGTAAAGGACTTGTATCATGTTCAGCTTGGCTTTAATTCACCAGGTCTAAATTCTATGTAATGTATTCAGTTGGACCAAATCATGAAGGAGAATGCTATCAGACAGGCACAAGTGTTAAGAAGAGCTGGTACCTCAGCTCAGTATCTGCAGATGTTCCAGGGCCAGCCTGGAAAAGGGTGGTCCACATGGAGTCTCTTGCTTGGTACATGGTCCTGAGTAATGGATGAAAGGCACCGCAAAATCTGAGAAGACAGAGTGAATCATAGACAAAAATCATACATTACCCAGTAAAAATATCAGCTGCTTATTGTAGCATTGCATTCCCACTCTGATTTCACCATATGAATCAGATGGAATCATGTGTTTGTCTTTCATTTTGTGTTCTGTGAACAGTATGCGAGACTTGTCCATCTGTAACTGCAAAGTCCAAATTCATGAGGTCATTGTGAACTGGTGGAAATCACACAGCTGGCTGATGCTAATGCAGACTCACTATCGTAACCAGATGGTCATCTCCTGCATTCTGTTTTCTGTCCTCAAGAGACATACTTTGCCATGGCATTGTGCTTAGTCACACCCCATGAATATTCAATATTGAATGCTGAATATTTGTATGAGGCACCAAACTGGAACTTTTCAGCTCCAGCGGTAGAGGGACCGGACTTTCGATGTTTTGTGGAGCTGCCCATCTGGTTAGTCTTTACAATCTGTGGTGCTGATGTCATTCCTCAGCGTGAAACGCTGGGGTCATCTGTGGGTGTGAGGTCACATGCCAACGGGCCTCGGGCCTAAGAGTGCGCATGCGGATCTGACACGCTGTCTGAAAATGCAGACGGTTTGTATGCAAATGAGATATTTTCATTACCCAAATGCACCGAATGTCTCCCTCATCAACACGGATTCACAATACCAGGTGCTATACCAGGAGCCTGTGGAATTTGGGATCAGTTTTGTGGGGGGGACTGCAGCAACCGGTGCATACAAACCCAATAGCACAACTCACACTGGCCTACTGGCTACTGGAAACTGCCAAATATAAGCAACCTATCAAGTAGTGCAGCATCTGTGTAATGCAATGTTGTTTTGGTAAGTTGTCCACTTAATGCAACGTTTATTCAACACAACAGAAAGAATAGCTTTCTGTTCCAACCAGTTATAACAATGTTTTAAGTTCACTGGCCAGGAACTAGCATCCGGGATATGTTTTGGGTTCAAATACTAACAGTTACTTTAAGATAATTTGATAATAAATTCGATAACAGTTACCTTTACATAATTAGACGATTAACTTTAGTAAAATTAGTAAAGTGGAGTGAAAAGAAGATGGCTTCTTTATACCAAATTCAATTGTCAAAAACGGCGAATAATTCCTACGTTACAGTTCAATAACTATAAAATAAATCGAATCTAAATCTAATTTAGGCTAGGTAAATATGTATCTCGTGCAGTTTTCACATCCTCGACAAATTGCTGATACAGTAATACCCAAAATAAAGTTATGTCCCTTACTGCGCAATGGCTGCTTTACCACAACGAACATCAGGTGATGTCATCGTGTAATCGTGTAAACAAAAGGTCACTTTCAAGATCAAACTGTACGGAAGAAAATATATATTTTATGTAACTTTAATAATTCTTCCACAACAACAATTGCATGCTTCAAAATATTATACTACTCGTCCAACACAAAAAAAATATTTCTTATATTTATATGAGCTTGGGGTAGCTTAGTAGTTAGGCATAATTAGTCAACAAAGGACAGGTGTACAAGGAATAAAGCGAACTTACCCGTTTCGTTGACGAAGATTAAAGTGAACGCCGCCCTGCAACGACAAGCATTTTTAAAAAGAGTTTTACGTTGTCGATTTCAATTACTACAGTATATATAATATGTGTATTTGAAGATTTACAGTACTTACAGCAGCGTCCTTTAATCTTGTTGTTTTCAGGTAACTGCTACAGCGCGATATGTTATCGACCACGCCTATGAGAGCCCCATCCAGGAAGCAGGTATGGCGCTCACAGAACTCACAACCCGCTAGAGGGCGACTTTTACATGGTTATACCCTATTTTTATACAGCCTATGGTTATGCCTCACTGCTAACATCGGTCTTTTAAAAAGCGTTAAACGTATAATGGAAGGTTTTTTAAAAGACATTACAAACGGAGTGTGATTACTCTCAAATCTTTCATTTAATGGCAGTGATAATAGATTATGATTAAACTATGTGATGGACCCCAGCTTAGCTATTTCAATTCACTGGGAGTTAATTTTAAGTCTGGCCTTTATTAGGGTGCTAGAGTGTCATGTTTTGGTTAAAGAACAAGGGTTTCAGTTTGGGCAAAAACATACAGGAGTACCAAATAACCAGGAAAGAGTACACCTTTGTTTTCTGTTGATGATCCAACACACTCCCTGCCCCACTAACACACACACACACACACACACACACACACACACACACACACACACACACACACACACACACACACACACACACACACACACACACACACACACACACACACACACACACACACACACACACACACACACACACACACACACACACAATATAATAACAGCAACAACAATAATAATAATAATACACGCAACCCTGAATATGTTATGCTTACGGTTTAAATGTCACCTCCAAAAGTCATTTATTTGTACTGTATACTGATCTCTCCCTTTCTCATTCTTTGTCTGTAAAACTGCCATAGGTTATAAGGTGTAGTGAGTACAGCTGTTCGTGTGATCACAAGACATGGAACTGGAAGTAGTCTATTAAAAGGGAAATGAGATTTAACCATTGTATACAGTCAAGCCGGAAAGTCTCCCCACCCCTTTCACCATCTCCACGTTTTATTACGTTACAGACTTATACTACAATAGATTGAGTTCATTTTTTGCCTCAAACATCTACACACAATAGCCAATAACGACAAAGTGAAAACAGGTTTTTAGAAAATATGCAATTTTATTTTACTGACAAAAATAGGTTATTTAGGGGTTACATATCTGTACACACCCTTAGCCTAATACTTGGTTGCTGCACCTTTGGCAGCGATTACAGCTTCAAGGCATCTTGGGAAAGAAGCTACGAGCTTGGCACACTTGTTTCTGGACATTTTTGCGCATTCCTCTTGGCATATCCTTGCAAGCTCCGTCAGGTTGGATAGGGAGCGTCGGTACACAGCCCATTTTCAGCTCTTTCCACAGATGTTCAATGGGATTCAGGTCTGGGCTCTGGCTGGGCCACTCAAGGACATGCACAGACTTTCTCCGAAGCCACTCCTTTGTTCTCTTGGCTGTGTGCTTCGGGTCGTTGTCATGTTGGAAGGTAAACCTTCGGCCCAGTCTGAGGTTCAGAGCGCTCTGGAGCAGGTTTTCTTCAAGGATCTCGGTGTACTTAGCTGCATTCATCTTTCCCTCTATCAGAACTAGTCGCCCCGTTCCCGCTGCTGAAAAACATCCCCACATCATGATGCTGCCACCGCCATGCTTCACTGTAGGGATGGTATTAGCCAGGTGATGAGCGGTGCCTGGTTTCATCCAGACATGACGCTTGGTATTCAGGCCAAAAAGTTCAATTTTGGTTTCATCAGACCAGAGAATCTTGATTCTCATGGTTTGAGAGTCCTCTAGGTGCCTTTTTGGCAAACTCCAAGCGGGCTGTGATGTGCCTTTTACTAAGGAGGGGCTTCCGTCTGGCCACTACCATAAAGGCCTGATTGGTGGAGTGCTGACTGGATGGTTGATCTTCTGAAAGGTTCTCCCATCTCCACAAGGATACGCTGGAGCTCTGTCAGAGTGACCCTCGGGTTCCTGCTCACCTCCCTGGCCAAGGCCCGTCTTCCCCGATTGCTCAGTTTGGCCGGGCGGCCAGGTCTAGGAAGATTCTTGGTGGTTCCAAACTTCTTCCATTTACAAATGATGGTGGCCACTGTGCTCTTTGGGACCTGTAAAGCTGCAGAGATTTTTCCGTACCCTTCTCCAGATCTATGCCTTGACACAATCCTGTTTCTGAGGTCTGCAGATAATTCCTTTGACCCCATGGCTTGGAGTTTGCTCTGACATGCACTGTCAACTGTGGGACCTTATATAGGCAGGTGTTGGCAATCCCCAATCATGTCCAATCAATTGAATTTATCACAGGTGGACTCCAATTAAGTTGTAGAAACATCTCAAGCAGTATCAGTGGAAACAAAATGCACCTCAGCTCACTTTTGGGTGTCATATCAAAGGGTGTGCACACTTGTGTACACATGATATTTTACATTTAGATTTTTTATAAATTAGCACAAATGTCTAAAAACCTGTTTTCACTTTGTCATTATGGGCTATTTTGTGTAGAATTTTGAGACAAAAAATTAACTCAATCTATTGTAGAATATGTCTGTAACGTAATAAAACATGGAGAAGGTGAAAGGGGTGGGGAGACTTTCCGGCTTGACTGTAAATTGAATTATACATGATGAGAAGGGTTTAGACCAAAATAAGAAATAAAATAAAAAAAGGAACAAAAAAATTAAACAGAAAAAAAAACATATTAAAAAACTGGTATCAACTTTTAATTGTTAGTTTTGTATAGTAGCCTACTCATACACAGTAAAATGTTGAGTGTTAATATAGAGTTTATATGAGTCAAATAGGGACCACATGTACACTGTAAGAGTTAATTAACATTTTTTAATGTTAATTTACATTTTACTGAGTAGCATGACAAGTGACATACAGTCTACATCTAGCCTACTTCAAAAGGTCAATGTGAACGTTTATTCATTTCACTTTTGGAGATTGGCAATTGTCTTGAGTCATATTGTCTGAAAAGGAAAGCTATGTTTGTTTGCAGATTTTCAGTGGGAAACGAAGGATGTTTGCTGTCAATCCGTAAACTGATTTTACCTGATAATCTGCACTTTTCATTTGTTTTATGATGTTTGTTTTAATATGTTTTTTTCTGTAAAATCTGCATCATTGTAACGTTAAACGAGGGTCACCCTCAAGGATCTTCCGAACTTTAAATAAAAAGGTGAATAAAAATTTTTTAAATACAACGAAGGAAATTGCATGACCATATTGTCATTAGTGTGGTTAAAGTGTTATTATTGCGGGTCCAACTGATTAAAAGAAAAAAAGTTTTGCTCTTTAAACTTTAGAGAGATTTAGGGTATGACGTCAGAGAGGCTCATTTTTGGTGAGTGAGAAGAAGGTTGTGAAAGAAGAAGGCGAAGAAGAGTTCACTGAGGAGGACTTCATGAGTTTTATCACATATTGGCCTTAAGGTAAAATAACAATATTTATTTTTTCTCATTTCGGGTGTTCATAAAGACGCTGTGGGAAAAAAAGTCACAGCTAGTTGTGTGACAGCGTAAAATCTAACTTAACTTGGCAAATTCATGTTAGCAAGTTAGTTGAATTGTTATTAAGCCTTGGCTTTATGAGCATTTTGCAAGTTTAACCGGACTAACGTTAACGTTTACTTCGCCAGGGGGGTTAAGTTAGTAGATTAGTATTTGTGAGTTGTTTGTAATGATTTCAGTTTTGCTGATGTTAGCCAGCTAGCTAATTATCTTAAGCTTGAATGTGGTGTCGAAGTTAACACTAACGGTAGTGAGTACGTTAGCTAGCTAACGTTGGGCTATGCGAATTAGCTACTAGCTAACTACCCTGCTGGATAGAAACCAACGTTAGCTAGCTAGCTAACTTAATAAATACGCTGTTGGTAGCTAGAAAACGTTGAAATAACACAATATTTGGTAAGTTATGGTTATTTTCCCGTGTGTCATAACGGCGTGCTAGTGTTAGTCATGTAAAGTTAAGTAGCTGAGGAATGTTTGCAAAGTTAACGTTAGACGTTTCATTTGTCCCGTTATATGACAGGTTAGAAATGTAGTCTTTTTCGAAAGCAAAGTGAATTTAGCTATAAATGGCAAAGCGAGCTTCCTAGCTAACGCTAGTCTAGGTTTGTGCCTTCCCAACTTTACACATTTTACATTTTCATATATTATTGCCGTGAAATGTATTTACCATTATATTTAGGTAGCTAAAATAAGTTGGCTAATTCCATATGTTTACAGAACATTGCAGTGTAGCCTAACGTTATTCTATCTCTTTATGGTTTTGTGTCTTGTGTCCCTATCGCTTATTACCTAGCTAGGTACTTATATGGCTTTTATAGCCACGTTAGAATCAATGTCAAACTGACAAAAACCTTGTTTTGATGGGAAGCGAGCAAAAGCTACTGTGTAACTAAACGCATCTGCATGTTCCTTTCAGCGTGGCTGGCTTGCTAGTTTTCTCATACATTCGTCTGGAAAATTACTCCAGGCTAAAGTTTTGCGATTTCCATAACAGGTTATTCATAACTTATTTTTTCTCCAGTGCAGCCCATGACGCCATGTAACGGTGTTGTGAATTCGTGCAGTCTCGAACAACATGATTCATAAATTCAAGTGGGAAGACTGAAACTGCTGTACATAAGACCTAGATGTGTTTAATTAGCATTAGCATTAGCTGAGTGTTGCTGTGACTGTGACAGCGCCGTTTACAGCACAGCTGTTGAGCACATGAAAGGTCACAGCCTGGTTTACGGGTCATTCGACCCCCTTTGTGTCCAGTGTGTTCAGTAAGAAACGTCTGGGCTAATCTATTGAACAATGGCTACGATTGGAATAGTGCGTTGCATGTTTGATCTCCCATAAAGCAACCAACTGTTGCGTTTCTTTTGACGGAGATCATTAAAACAGAAATAGTGCAGTTGACGGCAGTGTCAGTTACAGGGAATTCCAAAGGCAGAAGTGAATTTGAGCCCCTGTGCTTTGAACGTATATTATGTGCACAGTGAAAGTATTGCACCGCATTCGGGGTTCCTGCTTTTGTTGGTTGTCGTGAAAGCCTCAGTCTTTCTGCATGTAACCAGTGAGTAAAATACAGGAAGCATATTGGAGAAGTTATATCACATAAGTGACAATCATGCCTCCTCCCTCCCTTGAAATATATTATTTTCTGTCATTATTCTTCCGGCTCTGGAGTCATTATCACAAGATAGCAATGACGCTGTTTTAAGGGCAGACCAGAGTCAGCTGTGAGTTGAAAGGCCAGCGGTGACCTCAGTGACTGACTGTTTAAAGCTGAGTAAAGGTACGGCTGTCTGGCTGTTGATGGACTCAAAGTGCCCATGGGGATTATGGCCTATTGTTGCTATGGCAACAGATACAGCCCTTTCATAGACATCCTGTGACTGATGGCTGTTATTGCTATGGCAACAGGTACAGCCATTTCATAGAAAGGCCTGTGCCTGACAGTCTGCCTTCCCACTGTGCACCTCTTCTGCGAGTGTGACACAACATTACATGCCATCACATTGAAAGTTTAATGTCCCAACTGTTCCAGCCAAAGCATTCAAATTTGATGTCATTTAGGGATATTTATAAAAAGGGCAAGGATGTTACATTGACAACAGATGTTCCGTACTATAACACCCAAAACTCCTGTTACCAACCTGATCCTTTTGTTGTTCAGAAGTAGAGGTGATGGAAGGAATGCTGGAGCTTAGAATCTGGTGAGTCTATAGAATCGGTGGTGTGATTTCCTAAGTGCATAGGTCAGAGGTCAGAGTTCACTGTCCCTGGACAGTGCATATTCCATACTGTAATGCAGTAGATAATTGTACTAGATCATGTGCAGTCCTTTGCTAATTTGCTGTAATGGAATGGAAGGTAATGGAAACAGATAAAACTAACAGACCACAGATCCAGAGGACTGGAGAGAGGAATTTTACGTGAATGATTTTTATTTTTTGATGACAAGATGGTCTGTTTTTTTTTAAAACTATGTTATGTAAGTGTACTTTTATGTTTGCATGTTCTTTTCACTGCTACCTGGAAGATATGAACAGTTAAGGCTCTGTTCCCAGGTGAATATCTCATACAGGTGTGATATCTTCTGCTCTGAAACCTGTGTGGAAACCACACGTTTTTCTGTTCCACGCTGCTGCTCTAGTTTAACTGCACAGTGGTAGAGGCCAGGGTATGAAATTAACCTTTTTCACCGGCACCTACTGGCCAGAGTGGCTTGTGGATTCTAAAAATCACCAGCCATTTTCAACATCTTACCAGCCACATTGCCACATTTACAATGTACACAACCTCGTTGGTTACCATCCAAAGTGGCTACTGGCTACTAGAGTAAAAATTTTATCAGCCACAATCACACTTTTACCAGCATTTGGCTGGTGGCTGGTGTTAATTTCACACGCTGCTAGAGGCACTGCTGCTCTAGCGTGTCTGTATAATGGTACAGAGGTGCGTGCTACCGCTGGTCTAGTGTAATTGTACAGTGGTAAACCCATGCAGCAGCCTGTAATGAAGCAGATGAGCCTGGAAGCATTGCCTCCAGCTCAGTCCGGGAGAGGCATTCTCAAACATCCGTGCAGCACAATACACCCTTTAAACTGGACACATTCCTGTGTGTACGGTGTTAAAGGAGATCTGCCGTGCTGGGACAGAAGGAGGGTCGTGGCAGTGTGTAGGAGAGGGAGGGACCCTGGCAGGAAGGGTGTCGAGAGGGTGCAGGGTATTTTGGCAGAGGGTGTTGAGTGTTTTGTTTGTGACTGGTGGAATTCTGTTGTTGTGAGGGGCTGCGGCTGATTAATGATGACTCGGCTCTCTCCTCTGTCAGTAGCAGCGGCGTACGCGTGTCTGACGCGGGCCGGCTGTGTTGCGGGATTAGGACGGGCGATGTCCGTCGCTCATACGTGCACAGTCACACGCGTGCACAGTGCACACAGACATGTTGGTTCTAATCCTGATGGGGGTGGGGGTGGGGGGGGGCAGACTAGACGAACCTCAGTCGGTTGTGTGTGAAACGCAGAGAGAGGATGACGAGCACATATAACAGCTTTACTGCAGTGCACACCTGTATCTCCTCATTCCGTCCTATATGCCTGAACCACTGCCATCTGTGCGCTCTGCGTTTAATGTGGACACATGAGAGGGGCATGGGTTCCGCTCCTGCATACGGGCGAGTTCCATGTGTTCAATCTCGCGGCGTGGACTCGCGTAACCTGTGAAAGGTCTGCCGTCCTTGTGCTGTTATTTTAGGTGAGACTGGATGTAGGCCGGTGGCAGGTCCACGTTCTCACATGTATGTGAGCGAGCGTGTGTGCGTGTTTGAGAGAACATGAACTTTGCCTTGGCTGCCTCTCCCTGCATTCCAGCCCCCAGAACACGTGGCACGGCGCTTGAGTTAGTATCAGTGGCGCAGAGAAATCTGTGCTTTTACAAATAAGGATGATAATAGATTATGATGTCGGTCGAGGGGAGCCATAGCCATAGCCATAGGGTTTGGTTTTCATTGGTACCCTCTTAACGGCATTGCAACCCTGTTAACATTGCTATCCTGGCCTTAAAAAGTGGCAGGAAAATCCGTTTTCAGACTAGTTTTAAAATTAAGGATTTTTAGTTCAAAAGCAGCAGGGGGGAAAAAAATCAAGTGAGTCTCTGTGAATCTCTCCCTGGTACAGCCAACCAATCACGCGCCACCCACAGTCGGCACTGGCACGGCCTGGGCTCCACAGCAGATCGTGAGGCGCGTCCACACACTGGAACAGTGTCCGTCTCAACAGGACGAGCCTCTCCACAGCCCTGACTGGCAGTGTAGTTTTGTTGCAGATGGAAGCTCTTAAGACCGGGAAGAGACTCCTTCCTGTCTGGTCCATATGCGCTCCTCCTTTTTCTGTGGGAAAAGGCCCATTGGGTCTCTTCTCTGTGTCTGCTTCCTTTAAAAGAAGCAGGGCCTGGTGAGGCCTAGAGTACGGAACCCTGTCTGTGCTGCTCTACGCTGCTCTACGCTGCTCTGTGCTGCTCTACGCTGCTCTAAGCTGCTCTGTGCTGCTCTACGCTGCTCTGTGCTGCTCTACGCTGCTCTGTGCTGTTCTACGCTGCTCTGTGCTGCTCTACGCTGCTCTGTGCTGCTCTACGCTTTCTCTGTGCTGCTCTACGCTTCTCTGTGCTGCTCTACGCTTCTCTGTGCTGTTCTACGCTGCTCTGTGCTGCTCTACGCTGCTCTAAGCTGCTCTGTGCTGCTCTGTGCTGCTCTGTGCTGCTCTGCGCTGCTCTGTGCTGCTCTGTGCTGCTCTACGCTGCTCTGTGCTGCTCTGTGCTGCTCTACGCTTCTCTGTGCTGCTCTACGCTTCTCTGTGCTGCTCTACGCTTCTCTGTGCTGCTCTACGCTTCTCTGTGCTGCTCTACGCTTCTCTGTGCTGTTCTACGCTGCTCTGTGCTGTTCTACGCTTCTCTGTGCTGCTCTACGCTTCATTGCGCTGCTCTACGCTTCTCTGCACTGCTCTACGCTTCTCTGTGCTGTTCTACGCTGCTCTGTGCTGCTCTACGCTGCTCTGTGCTGCTCTACGCTGCTCTGTGCTGCTCTACGCTGCTCTGTGCTGCTCTTCGCTTCTCTGTGCTGCTCTACGCTTCTCTGTGCTGCTCTACGCTGCTCTGTGCTGCTCTACGCTTCTCTGTGCTGTTCTACGCTGTTCTGTGCTGCTCTGTGCTGCTCTGCGCTGCTCTGCGCTGCTCTACGCTGCTCTGCGCTGTTCTACGCTGCTCTGCGCTGTTCTACGCTGCTCTGTGCTGCTCTACGCTGCTCTGTGCTGCTCTATGCTGCTCTGTGCTGCTCTGCGCTGCTCTACGCTGCTCTATGGTGTTCTACGCTGCTCTGTGCTGTTCTACGCTGCTCTACGCTGCTCTGTGTTGCTCTGTGGTTCTTTGGGAGGAAGCCAGGAACATGACTGCAACACTTTCACATTTACAAACACCTCCTCTAAAATGTTTTACTACTTTCACATGTACTGTAGAATCTAAAGTGCATTATAAACATCTGTTTGTTTGAATGACATACTGTAGGGCATGTTCCATTTCTCATTAATATTTCACCAGATAGGCTAATGCACTGAAAAACAGTTTGGTGACTCCCCTCTTTTTCCATAGAGTCCGAATTGAAAATTCTTTAAATGGTAAAACTAAATGATAGTAATGTGAGTGTATTGGCTATATTTTTTGGTTGGGATGAACAGTTTTGTTACCTTTGAATTATATAAGAAAATATGATAATTAGGAATAATAGCCACAATAACCACAATAGCAGTTGTATATGATACTGTTATAATAAGTTCTCTTTTTTTTTTCCATTTGTTGCAGTGTTTCCATAAGACAGGGAAAACAGATTTCTTAACAGAGAAAAAGATAAATAATTGCAAGTTCAACATTGAAGATTGTTTGTACAAATTTAAATCAGTACACTTCGAAGTAAAATGCATTAACAGGTGGCAAATATATTTGTAGTTTTCTTTTTCTCCCACTTTGTAGTCTCACTATTCCCCACTTTTCAAAGGTTTACTCAGGTGTGCTACCATAGGCTGTAATTGCAGAATATCAAAGCTGCAGTTTAATGGCGACTGTTAGACACCATCCCAGGAAGGGAATTACTCAATCGCACAGTGGTCAGTACTCACTGGTTTCCAAGGTAACAGAGTGAGCCACAAAAATGTGATGTCATTCTCACTCATTTCTGTGTTGGTTTACATTGGGTTTCTGGAGTTTACGTTGCCGGCCGCAACCTGGCAACCCTATGACTCACCACTCATGTATTTCTGTAGGTCTTTGAATAACTGCGCAGTGGATCTATAGTTAATATATGTCGTAATGGTGCGGAAACAGGAAATTGGCCGGAAAAGTTTCCCCTGCTGTAACAATGACGTGAAATTCCTGCACTATTAATGTAATGGTTCCATAAAATTCCTGTTACAAATATGGCGGTGGAAGTAATACAATAATACTATACTATAAATGTGTGTGTGTGTGATAAATATCTCTATCTTGTTAAATTAACAGAATAGCAAGGTATAGACATTCAAACATTCCGGTGAATAAGAGAGCATTCCGGACCCTCGTGGCGCGTATGACACACAGTGTAACCAGAGAAAGGTTGTGAGAACGCTATTGTGCATTTAGCACAGGAATCTCTCACTGCAGTATGTGGAGAAATAACTCTTGCCGTTGCTACGGTGACCGTTTTGGGAGATCACATTTTTCCTGTGGAACGATGTGTCCGTGGGAATAGTTTTGTTTTTCCCCGGAGTGGCAGAGTGAGATCAGAGCTCGCTGCTCAACGGCTCATATTTTCCCTCCAGCTTAACTCCGTCTCAGAACTCTGCGCAGTCTTAGTACTGTCCGTTAAATCACACTAACAATGGCAACAAGTCTGCACATGATATTAATACAGCTCCTAGCTAACACTAGTAGCAGCTCACACATGACCAGAAACATGCTCTAGCACGCGCACACACACGCACACACGCGCACACACACACACACACACACACACACACACAGACAATACGCATTCTAAGCAATAAGCTTATGCAAAAACAATAAGCAATAAAGGTCCAATAAGCATTTCTGTGTGTGTGTGTGTGTGTGTGTGTGTGTGTGTGTGTGTGTGTGAGTGAGTATAGTGACACAGACACATAGTATACGCATTCTAAGCAATAAGCTTATGGCAAAAAAATATGCAATAAAGGTATTATAATAATAAGCATTTCTGTGTGTGTTTGTGTGTGTGTCAGTATAGTGACACTCAAGGGTGAGTCCATAGAGTAGCCGGGCGTTGGGTGGTGCATTACTGAATGCGCCTCTTGTTGTGAGGTCATGATGAGGTCACGCTCCATACACTGACCCTACTGTGTGATGTGGCCATAGTAGGAGACTGACCATTGGGGCCAGGAAATAAACGGCCTCCACCCAGACACCCTGACCTCTGACCCTGGAAACTAACAGCACCGAGCCGTCACGTCAGCGCTGTACCAGCCAAGACAAGCACTCGAGCCTGTTTGTGGAAAATGACTGTAGGGGGAGAGGGAGAGAGACAGACAGAGAGAGAGAGAGAGAAAGGGTAAAAGAGATAGAGCTCACACAGCGAGTGCCCCATGGGAGCTTCTGATTGGTCGGTTTCACAGGACCATTTTGGTATTTCAGCATGATAATAGATCATTTACCCCTTGTGCTAAATATTATATTAGCACATTGTTTTTTTCTTTACTGTTATATGCACATATAATGGCATATTCATGTTCCACATTGTTTTTTTTTCCAGTGCTTTACAATGTTAACTAATTTGGCAGCTCTGCTTTGGTGTGTCCTGCCAGTAAAGTGTAATTTAATTGTGTTGAATTGAGAAAGGAAAGGGGGGGGTGAATTTGGGAGAGAGCTTTTCCTGTCAGTGCTGATACACATTGGGTCGGGGCGTGTGTGGAGCCCAGGAGGGGCACCTGCTGCTCCTGCCATTACCCAGGGCTCCGCCCACCTGCCGTCCACGCTGCGCTCCTGTTTTTCGTTTTGTGGACGTGCTGTTGGGGTGATGCAATGAAGTTGTGATAACTTTGTTAGGGTGTTGCAATTCATGTATGAGGACATCGTAGGGCAGGGATACTGAAATCTGGCCCTTGTGAGTCTGTAAGTACTGCTGGTTTTTATTTATACCTGTTATAGTTAATTGATTGATTACTGTCACTGGTTGGCCAGGGAGTTAACTCACCTGGATTAAATCAATCCCTGATTACAGGGGAGGATTGAAAACCAGCAGCACTACTGGCCTTGAGGGCCGGATTTGAGTCTCACTGTTGTATGGTGGCTGTGTCCGAATCAGAGCCCTATCTACTGCCTTCTGTCTCCTGCGTACAGTGTACTGGCAGATTTGTGTAGTATGGAAGGGTGCTGATTCGGTCACAGCCAGGCTTGTCAGCACACTGGGTGAGGGAATGTTCTGGATCTCAGTCAGACACGAGAAGCACAGGCCCTTTCTCCTCTTTCTCTACTCTTTCCTCTTCTCCTTTCTTCCTCTCTCTCTCCTCTTCCCACCGTTTGTCTCCCCAGTCTTCTTCCTCTTCTCTTACTCTCTCTCTTTCCCACTTGCCCTTCACTGTGCAGTTCTCCCTTTCTTTCCCTCCCTTCCTAGTTTTCTTTATTCTTTATTCACAGAACAGAGTATTATGAAATAAACCTTCCCGCAGAATATAGCCTGCTGTATGTACAGCACAGCACACAACTGACTTCTTCTGCCCAGTCTGCCTTCTCTCTCTCAGTGAAAGCCATGGTTTAGTGAGTGTTGTAAATTGTTGGTGTGTCCACAGGGCTTCCCCACAGCAATCAAGTTTGTGATTAGGCAGGGAGATAAGCCATTTTTATCAGCCTGTTCAGGGGTCATTCTCCGGCGAGAATGGCAGGAATTTTCATCACTTCCCATGGAAAGAATGCCGCTTTACAGGCGCAGCTGCTCAGCGTGGCCAGCAGGGGGCGCTCCACACAGCCCAGATAGCAAGACTAAAGAGCACGGGCAGCAAAGAAAAAGCAGGCCAGTGAGAAGGTGTCCTAGGAGCAGCAGTGGTTGAGAGGGTGCATATAGGGGGGCTCTGAACAGCAGGTACATACAGTGGTGTTTGTAACAGCGTGGAGAAAGGACAGTGTGAGGAGAGAGTAGAGCAGCTGTGTAGCATAATGGTTAATAGGGATCTGGGCTCGCGAGTATAAGGTTGTCACATGGGGCCAGTTGTCTGGACACCAGGAACCGTGGGGCCTTTTCAATCTGGCTTAGGACTTGTGACACTGCTTGTTTTCGTCTCTTTTTGCAGCTCTCTCTGTTAGCCTTCTCCTGATGCAGGCGTGGGGAACTGTAGGGGACAGGAAGAACACGTCAGTTTTTACCTCAGGAGGGAAGAGCACGTGAGATTAATAACCTGTGTTTCTGTTCACTTAAAACAACTTCTCTGAGGCAGCGATGTTAAATTTCAGCCTGTTAACAGTGAAGAGATAACATTCCTCTGCCCTGGTACTAGTGTTGCTAGGCATTTCTTAGAATAGATAGAAGGGGAACATTGGAAATGGGGGGGGGGGGGGGGGGGGTTGGGGTTGTGTAAAAATAGACTGAAATAAGCAGACAGCATGTCAGTAGAGATGGGCTTTATGAATAGCTGTCAGCTGTTTGTTCTTTTGCTGGGTACATTTCTTTAAGGGGATTATGTTGGTGTGTGTGTGTGTGTGTGCGTGCGTGCGTGCGTGCGTGCGTGCGTGCGTGCGTGCGTGCGTGCGTGCGTGCGTGCGTGCGTGCGTGCGTGCGCGTGTGTCTATGTCTCTGTATGTGTGCCCATTGAACCCCAGTGTAGTCTGTACTTGTGTGTTCCAGCTCTAGATCCTGGGTTTATACAGAAGCAGCCATGTCTGGCTCCTACGACTCAATTATCAATGTCTCCAGTGACAGCTTCTGGGAGGTAATATAGCATCTATAAATCCTACCTCTGTACTGTAACTCTTAAGTAACATTTAATATAACAAAACGATTATGTAATGTCCTGGGGAATACTCATGTTAATAGCTGGCTGGCAACCAAGTGTTCCCCAGCCAGCCTTTGCTAGCTACCTCACGGTGCCTTTCCAGCGTAACCAGCAGTCTCAGGTCCTGACTGCTAGCTAGCGTTGGCATTAAACTGAGTACCGCACTGGAAATATGATACTTACAGTTAAGAATGAGCAGCGACAGTCCGAGCGATCCTGCGGATTCAGTCCTGAAGACGTCGCACTCTCTCTCACCCACGTTTCCTCCTCTTCCTCTTCCTGTCAGGTGGGGAACTACAAGCGCGCGGTCAAACGCGTGGACGACGGCAGCCGCCTGTGCAACGACCTGATGAGCTGCATCCACGAGCGCGCGCGCATCGAGAAGTCCTACGCCCAGCAGCTGACCGAGTGGGCCAAACGCTGGAGACAGCACGTAGAAAAAGGTACGGCCCCCACGCCGGCCCGAGTCACGCTCTGTGGGACCTCACAAAACGGGGCGGCGCGCCTCGGGCTCTGTGGGACCTCACAACAGGGCCTCGCGCCTCGTTTCCATGGTGCTCTGGTGACCCAGTTTTCCAGCAGGACCTCAGTATGAGATCCTTGAGTTTAGTTCTGTGAGACTCCGACACACTGGTTCCGATCCATTTCTGACGTATTTCTGACTCTTGCTGAACCTCCAATGGCGAGTGTTGGGTACCGCAACGTCCCGGTTTTACCCCGGCCTGTCCCGGTCTGACCCGGTCCTGCTCTGGTTTGACCCGGTCCTGTCCCGGTTCTCCCGCAGGCCCTCAGTACGGGACCCTGGAGCAGGCCTGGACCGCTCTGATGTCGGAGGCGGAGAAGGTGAGCGAGCTGCACATGGAGGTGAAGGCCTCGCTGATGGGGGAGGACTTTGAGAAGGTGAAGAACTGGCAGAAGGAGGCCTACCACAAGCAGATGATCGGGGGCTTCAAGGAGACCAAGGAGGCGGAGGACAGCTTCCGCAAGGCGCAGAAACCCTGGGCCAAGAAGCTCAAAGAGGTAGAGCCCCCTCTTACACTCCCCTCTCTTTTACAGCCCCTTCTCAAGTTCTCTAGTCTCATAACTGTAATGGGTGGGTATGGACAGTGTACTTAGTCACTCTGTCAGCTTAGAGTTTTTGGACCACCTTACATTCTGTAGTGTCATGGCCTCATATTTTAACTTAATACAAACACTAAGGTCTAGCATGTTTCTTAAGTCAGTCAAGTGTAACTTTAGGTGCAGAGAGGAACCACTGTTGTGGGGTTTTTGTTTCAGGTGGAGACGCTGAAGAAGGCGTACCACTCGGCCTGTAAGGAGGAGAAGCTGGCCACCAGCAGAGAGAACAGCAGTAAGCTGGAGAACAACCCAGAGACTCAGAAGAAACTGCAGGACAAAGTGGAGAAGTGCCAACAGGAAATGCAAAAGGTGTGTGTGTGGGGGGGTGCGTGCGTGTATGTGTGTACGCGTGTGTAAATATACGTGCGTGCGTGTGTACGTTCCTCACTGCATCACCATGTGTGTGTTCGTGCGTGCGTGTGTTCAGGCGAAGGAGCACTATGAGAAGTCTCTGGAGGAGCTGGATAAGTGCACTCCTCAGTACATGGAGAACATGGAGCAGGTGTTTGAACAGTGGCAGCAGTTTGAGGAGAACAGAATCAGCTTCTTCAGAGACCTTCTGTTGGGGATGAAGAACCACCTGGACCTGTCTACCAGCCACAAGTACGAGACGAGACGAGACACTCTCACGCCCGCACACACACAATACACACACAATACACACACAACACGCACACACACACACACACACACACACACACACACACACACACACACACACACACACACACACACACACACACACACACACACACACACACACACACACACACACACACACACACACACACACAAACTGTCTATCACATTCTGTCTCACACTCAGTTTTCAATTCGTCCTTCAAATTTTAGTCTCCATTTCAATTTACTTCATTGACATGACAAACATATAAAAATCATCTAGATAGTACAAGAAATGTTATGCAATAAAATAAGAAAAGGAAAAAAACTAAGTATAACTAATATTGTACTATAATTAACAGTTGTAGGAAATAAATCAAATATTGAGAAATATCTGAAACAAAATAGATAAGGAAATGCAGCCAACCAAGTCTCATTTATTTCTGGTTTTATTTGTTGATGTGTGTGTTTGTCTCACACACACACTTTCTCTTCTCTGTGAAGAGGCTGTGTACTTTGACTTTGACGTTCACTCGCACGTCCCTGCCTCCAGATTCCAGACAGTTTATCACGCGCTGGAGGACACCATCAAAGCTGCAGATGCCGAAGACGACCTGAAGTGGTTCCGGTCCAACCACGGTCCAGGGATGCCCATGAGCTGGCCACAGTTCGAGGTACTGTTCAGCCCAGTTGTGGAGAGAGAGAAAGAGAGAGACAGGGAGACAGGGAGAGAGGGAGAGAGGGGAGAGAGAGGGGGAGAGAGGGGGGGAGAGAGGGAGAGAGAGAGAGAGAGAGATGGCATATGGCTGGACATACTCATTTAACATATCATTGTTCCGTTTCATAAAGATTGACTGTGAAACAGGGTCAGGTCTTGGTTAAAGAAACGGCCCACATCCTCACCTCTGGCTCCTCCTCTCCATGTCTGTGTACGACTCTGCCTTTCACAGTGAAGCGTTCATGCAGACGCTTTTTTTAGAGCAGAAGTTTCCGGAACTCCTGTCCTCTCCGTACTAACCTCTGGTTGTGTCCTTTCTCGAACGGTAGGACGCGGCCCGCCCCTGTCCTCGCTCCATAAGAGAAGGTCCATCTTAGTGAGTCATGCATGGAGGGTTCTTGGAGTGACACCAAGCTTTGCTCTCTGAGTGCCCCGCCCATACCCCACCCCCAGGGCCCTCCCTGGCTCCGCCCCTGCTGCTGTTGGGTCTGAGGAAGTGCTTTTTATCTGAGGAGTGGCTGTTTTTTGGCTAACGCTGAGTGTGCTGTTTTGGGCAGGTTGGATTTGTGTCGGTTTGGTGTTGGGCTCATGTTGACCTGATGTTTTTGCCGGATTTGCATTCGGCTAATGTTGGGTTTGCGTCCGTCTAATGTTGAGTTCACGTTGGGTGACGATGGTTTTGTGTTGGTCTGGCATTGGGCAGTGCAGTTTTGTAAGCACAGAACTCAGGAGTTGCAGTTTGATAACACTCAGTTATAGGCTGTGCACCTGTGCGGGTGTGGGTGCGTGTATGTGTGCACGTGTGCATGTGCGTGGGCGTGTGTGTGTGCAGACAGATGCTAAGCGCTCTGTGTGTGTGTGTGTGTGTGTGGGTGCGTGCGGGCAGGCGGGCGGGCGTGCGTGTGTGTGTGTGTGTGTGCAGGCAGGCAGGCAGGCAGATGCTAAGTGCTCTGTGTGTGTGTGTGTGTGTGTGTGTGTGTGTGGGTGTGTGCTTGTGTGTGTGTGTGGGCGTGTGCTTGTGTGTGTGTGCATGTGCATGTGCGTGTGTGTGTGTGCAGGCAGATGCTAAGCGCTCTGTATGTGTGCGTGCATGCGTGCGTGCGTGCATGCGTGCGTGCGTGCGTGCGCGCGCGCGCGCGTGTGTGTGTGTGTGTGCAGGCAGGCAGGCAGATGCTAAGTGCTCTGTATGCGTGCGTGCGTGCGCGCGTGTGTGTGTGTGTGTGTGTGTGCAGGCAGGCAGATGCTAAGCGCTCTGTATGTGTGTCTCCCAGGCCTGGTCTGTAGATCTGAACCGGACCCTGACCAAGAGAGAGAAGAAGAAGGCAGGAGATGGAGTCACTCTCACAGGGATTAATCAGACTCAGGAGCCCACAGCCAGCAGCAGGAGCAGGTAACACCCACTCACCCTCCCCTCCTGTCTCCCTGGAAACTGACCCCTCCCACCAAGAGCAGTCGCAGGTGACACCCATTCACCTGGCCTCTGGCTCCCCAGGAAACAGGAGTCTGAAAGTTAAGGATTCGTTAAATTAATCATCGAATAGTTGAAATTCAGTTCATTTATAGAGCCACTAACTGTCTGTCAGCCATACTGTTTTGCCTACAGACTTTTATAATGGTTTCCCAAGGGTTATCCACGGTGAATTTTCTTCACCCAGGTGCTTTGATTCATAAGAATCGTATCTTTTTAATGGCAGATTTTGTAAGATGGAATACATGTGCAAGTTTCAGGCCTGTATACCTTATGAGTTAATTCATTGTGAATTTATTTTGCAGTGACCTAAAAAGGCTGTTGTCACTTTTGGATTTTATGGTTCAAATGTGACTGCAGCTACAAGGCCTTATTAGATGGAGACAAAAATTTTCTATAGATTTTATATTCATTTTTGTCAAAATTAAAAGAAAAATCTTTCTGTGCTTGGATGTTAGTACCCTAAAAATGTAACTTGCACACTATCATTATAAACACTAGCATCTCTGTGCCTCTTGTCCGGTTAACACTAGCTCTAGTAATCTGTGCAGCGGCTTGTACTGTGGAAGAATAATCATTGACAGGTTAGTGTATTGGAGGAGACCACATGCTACGGTTTGATGGAGCTGTCACAATGCTCTCTGGCTCTTGGTTGGTGGAAATTCTCAGCATGCCGCAGTGTCCTGTCAGCTGATTGGTGGGGATGCAGGCATGGCTCAGTGTCCTGCCTCCTGACTGGTTGAGGTGGTGGGTGTCATGGTGCTCTCTGTCTCCGTGTTGTCAGCCTCGCTGTGCCAAGCAGCACAGAGCAGGTGGGCTCAAACCCCTTTGAGGAAGAAGAAGAAGAAGAGGAAGATGAGGAAGAGCTGCCTGTGGAAGAGCCGGAAGGCAGTCCTGTCAATGTCATTAAAGAGGAGATTGAAACCAAAACGTTTGTGACAGATTCCTCCCAATACTCCGAACTCGTTCCCCTTCTCGATGTTTGCTCTTCCTCTCCACCCATATCTGCCTTGCTGTTCCTCTCCCCCTTTCTCTCCCTTTTCACATCCTCCCCTCCCTCTCTCATTCAGGGGGTTAAATGCTTCTCTCTTGGGCTGAGTCCTGGTGGCAGCTCTATCCCTTGTGTTCCTGTTCCCTGCGGCAGCTCAGCCAGACCCCACTGTATGACATCACAGCCCAGTCATCTCCCCTGCACATGCTCAGTGGACACATCTGTGAAGCTGTTAAAGCAGTCCAGAAGCCAGTGCGCCGTTTACACATTTTCCCTTAAAGTCAACGTGTAAACTAACCGGCAGCTTCCGGGCCCAACGTTATTGACTAATGTCGGCCATTTGGCCACAACTGTATTTGCGGTAAATATTTACTTAGGAGAGCGCGGACTGTAGAGCAAATACAGTTGGTGGGTGTCACAGCTACCGTTTAATGTACCACAGCAGGTAGTCCACAGTGGAGCCTGTGACATATTCCAGCTACACGGGTTTGGCTGGACTGCAGATGTGTTTCTGAACCCACATTGTCCTGCGCGCAGGGCCTGCATGTCTCTTCTTCACGTGTACGACGGGATCCTGCCGCCAGTGTTTCACTGTTGCCCTCTGCTGGCATGAGGGAGAACTGCATGCGCGTCTGCTGGTGGTTCTGGCCACAAGCTTGGTGTTCAGTCAGCCTCACGCTGTCTTTTCTCAAGGCACAGAGCTCCAGCGAAGGGAAAGTGTGGATGCCTTGAGTTTTGGATTTCCTCTGGGTAGATAGGGGGGTAACCCAGCAACAGATAGGGGGCGTAACCCAGTACGGATAGGGAGTGTAACCCAGCAACAGTTAGCGGATGGGCATAACCCAGCACGGATAGGAGGTGTAACCCAGCAACAGATAGGGGGCGTAACCCAGCACGGATAGGTGGTGTAACCCAGCAACAAGTAGGGGCGTAACCCCGCAACAGATAGGGTGTAACCCAAAGCAGATAGGGGGTGTAACCCAGCACGAATAGGGGGTGTAACCCAGCAACAAGTAGGGGCGTAATCCAGCAACAGATAGGGGGCGTAACCCAGCACGGATAGGGGGTGTAACCCAGCCACATATAGGGGGCGTAATCCAGCAACAGATAGGGGGTGTAACCCAGCCACATATAGGGGGCGTAACCCAGTGAGCGGGCAGCAGCAGGGATAGGTTGGTTGTGAGGGGTGACTGGAACACGTGCTCCGGCCTGCATGTGCTGCTCCTGCTCCTTCTGCCCCGCCTCCTGTTTGGCATGCTGGCTGTCTGGTGTCTCTCCTGCCCTTTCCAGTGGTCAGGCTTCAGTGTGGATCTAGCGTGTGTGATTAGCCGCTCTCTGCCCCTCCCGCAGTGCCAGCAGAGCGGAGAAGACGCGGGATTTATCTGAAGAGGAGACGGCCAACCCCTTCTCTGCCGAGGCCAATGGGAACGGGAACCCTTTTGAGGAGGAGCCCTCGACCCCCGGCGTCGCCGTGCTCGTCCGCGCCCTCTACGACTACGAGGGGCAGGAACAGGACGAGCTCAGCTTCAAAGCAGGTACACACACATGCACGCACACGCACACACACGCACACACACGTACACACGCACGCACACATACACACACAAACATACGCACGCACACGCACACACACACACACACACACACACACACAAACATACGCACACACACACACACACACACACACACACACGCACACACTCACACAGTCACTGGCTCTCAGGTTTCACACTGTTTTGTCTCCCGTTCCTCCCCCCTGCAGGTGATGAGTTCACTAAGACTGGGGAAGAGGACGATCAGGGCTGGTGCAGGGGGCGTCTACAGGGCGGTCTCGTGGGCCTTTACCCCGCCAACTATGTGGAGGACATCCAGTAGCACACAGCACACTGTCAGTCCGGAACCGTCAGCCAATCACAGCAGCTCATCCCCATCCATAGCCAATAAACTGCAGCGTTCCACCCAGCCACAACCTCCTCCCCATCCAAAGAAAGGGCTTTGCAGGTTTACACAACTCATTGGCAGTCACAGCTAATGCACAGCCAGTGCCCCCCCCCCCCCCCCCCCCCCAAACTACAGTAGCATTAATCTGTAGTTCATCTGTGTTGATGACTAATACACCTATTCCCACAACATATTCCCATTGATAGCTAATGCACAGCAGTTGGTTTTGCTCTGATCCCCATTGATAGTTCATTGTGAATGAGTGCTGTAGCAGTGAGGAGACTTGAGGCCTGCCTGCAGTGAAGCTGTAGGCCAAGAGGGGGCGCACACAGAAGAGAGACATTGCACGTTTGGTGTTTTTACTTCATTTAAAATGCTTTGTACATATGATTTTATAACTATATTTTAAACGTAATATCTTTTGGAATGCATTTGTCTCCCGGCTGAAATGGCAGTCTGGATGGCCAAGCTCGTGTGTTACACCTGCTCATGGAGAGACAGAAAATAGATTCTGCTCCATACTTTCAGCCTCCTGGCGCTGGACAGATGGACAGTGTATCTATAATTCTAGTAACAGACACACACACAGTGCTGGACTGTAATTCTGGTGACAGACACACAAAGTGCTGGACTGTAATTCTAGTAACAGACACACACACAGTGCTGGACTGTAATTCTAGTAACAGACACACACACAGTGCTGGACTGTAATTCTGGTGACAGACACACACAAAGTGCTGGACTGTAATTCTAGTAACAGACACACACACAGTGCTGGACTGTAATTCTAGTAACAGACACACACACAGTGCTGGACTGTAATTCTAGTAACAGACACACACAGTGCTGGACTGTAATTCTAGTAACAGACACACAGCGCTGGACTGTAATTCTTGTCACAGACACACACAGTGCTGGACTGTAATTCTTGTCACAGACACGAAGGCCTTTGGGTTCTAAGTAACACAGGGAGTGGTGGGCCAGTTAGTAATCCCAATGGCTGCATCTTTCTCAGCTGATACAATGCAACACTGGTTGAAACAGTAGGCATTCACTTCTATTTGCGTTGTGTTTAAGATGGACACCAACATGTTCTCTGCTAGACGAGCTTAAATTTTGAATATCAGCACGCTGTTTTCCCCGCTGTTTTCGGTCTGTCCCATCACTGAAACCCCCTACATCCTCTGACACTTCACTTTCCACAGTGCCCTGCGCTGGAGGAGTGTGAAACTCTACACAGCTGGTACAGGCAGAGACTACAAGCAGACTACAGTGGGGAGGCTACAGGCAGACAACAGTGAGGCTACAGGCAGACTACAGTGTGGAGGCTACAGGCATATAACTGTGAGGCTACAAGCAGACTACAGGCAGTCTCTGGGCAGACTACAGACAGACTACAGGCACTTGGCAGACCATACAAGTCACTAGTGAGCAATGAGGAAGCATCTGACCATGAAGTACATAGAGAGAAAGTGCTGTAGACCCAAGAGCACACTGAACAGGAAGCCCTTTTTAAGATGGTTTACATATGAATATGTAGGTACACACTGTCAAACGTATACTTTGATAGTGTGCACCTTAAACACGCCATGTAAACCCAACCCAATGCGCTCGGTGTTGAATTTTTCCCGGAGACCAACAGCTGGGGAAACGCTTGGGTAAACGGCTCTCCTTCTGTATGGGAGGCGTAGCCGTAGGGGTCTGCTAACGCTGAGCCTCCCTGACCGGAGATACGCTTGTGCTGTACACCCCCGTCTCTCTCTCTCTGTCTCTCTCTCTCTGCACTCAGGGCTCCTGTGCTAAGCATTGCTCTCATTAAAAGTCAAAGGTTTGGCTTTGTGACCTTTTATTATTTCCATCGTATTAAGCTGCGTTTATGAGAATGTTTCAGTTACAAAATAGAATGGGAGTCTCACTTGAAGCTACAATATTTATTCTAGATATCACTGGAACCTGACACTCCCAACAGCCTAGGGAGGGTTGGACCACCGGCATCACGTATTCTTGACACCAGGCAGTGATCTATTGTTTTTTTCTGATGTAGAACAATACAAAAAAAATATTCTTGCATGTAAATACTGAAGAAATAAAGCCAATACATGGAGTGATATTTTGAAATTTATTTTGAGTTACAAATTGAAGAACATATATTATAAAATTATAATATGCCTTAAATGGGACTTGCTGTTGGAGGAATGCTGTGATTTCATACAGTATATGTATAATAATTGAACATTCTTATTAGTTTTATTAATTCTGATTTGTTGTTCATTGTAAATAATTTTTCCCTGTATGTTTAGAAGTCTATTTACACCCAGATTGTCCGTCAAGTTCAGCATGAGTGTGATATATTACTTTCACAGGTATACGTTCTAATTTTGGATACACGCATGCTTGCTGTTTTGAAGAGTATGACCCTCTAACTGCTGCCATTAATCACAGGGGATGGACTGTCCACAGGAACACTTTGAAACTGAACTTTAAAAAGCACGTGATCCCTGTGAGATGGTGCAGCCGTAGATACTGTCCATGCTACGCGACGGACAGGCGCGTCCTCGCACTGGAACACCGCAACCATGTTTGCACAATTCTGATTGGTCAGTGGCCCATGATATGTTAATAAACAACTTAAAAGCAAACCTGTGATGCCCTGCAGTGTATGAAATTATTCTGCTGTCCCAAACAGTACAGTGTTGCCTCACAAAAAATGTCACTAACTAATATCCCTTTACAGGGAGTTGACAGTACTGAAACCTTGCTCGCTGATGTTTGCCCCGCAAAGTTCACACAAGGTGCATGTCTGACTCTTGCTGTATTAAAGAGGACCGAGAGTTCACTGAATATGAAGGTATTTGGTGACCTGCATTTCAAGCTCATTCAGCTACAGTTACTTGTCCTTTTGTGGTGTTTCAGACAAGACATCTTTAAGTGGAAAAACTGGTTAAAAACCGATTCAGAATTTGAGAAATATGTTTACGTAACTATAGTCATATACACTGCCCGGCCAAAAAAAAAGTTGCACACTGTAATATTTTGTTGGACCGCCTTTAGCTTTGATTATGGCGCGCATTCGTCGTGGCATTGTTTCGACAACCTTATGCAACGTCACAACATTTATTTCCGTCCAGACTTGCATTAATTTTTGAGATCTTGTATTGACGACGGGAGAGTCAAACCACTCCGTGAAGTCTTCTCCAGCACATCGCAAAGACTTTCAATGGGGTTAAGGTCAGGACTCTGGTGGCCAATTCATGTGTGAAAATGATTCCTCATGCTCCCTGAACCACTCTTTCACAATTTGAGCCCAATGAATCTTGGCATTGTGGTCCTGGAATATGCCCATTGATGGGATAACCTAGTCATTCAGTACATTCAGGTACTCAGCTGACTTCATTTTATTGCTGCATAATGTTGCTGAGCCTAGACCTGACCAATTGAAGCAACCCCAGATCATAACACTGCCTCCAGAGGCTTGTACAGTGGGCACTATGCATGACTGGTGCAACTGCAACTTTTTTTTTTGGCCAGGCAGTGTACCTTGACAGCACTCACCTCAAACATTTAGAATATTATAGGTGTATTATCTGTTTCTGATTCTAAATGATAAGTTCTGAGTTTTCTGCTCTTAATTATTAAATTAGCCCAATTATCTGTATGATCTGACATTATAGCTACTGATTTATATTGATTGGCTCATGATTGACAGCTGATAACTACTGTTTCTGTGTTAAGTATATGAAATGACTGGTCTAATCTTAGTGAACGACTTGTCATTTATTGCGAATTATTTAATTTTTTAAGAGCCGCACGTAAATTTGTTATTATAGCCGTTATCAATTTTCATTGAAGTGTAGTCCCATGTATTTTACTTATGTATCTGCGGCCCTGTAAAAAACCCATAAATGAGCATGTACATTTTTGAGGTTACTGCATCCGTTGCGTAGGCTACCGTTAATGCTGCTTGTCTCTGACTAATAATGTGTAAGTTATTAGGTAAAAGATCGTAACGGTCAAACAATACCTGTAGAGGAGGTGTTACTGTAGATTAATATGTATTTTCAGGTACAGTAACTGGTTGTTGGTTGGTTCATCTGCCCTGACCAGCACCAGGTTTATCTGTCCTTGACCACAGGAGTCCATTTGATAACTTTGCCTCAAGTTCCCAGAAGCTGAACTTTTTGTTCATATCCTGGACCATTTTATACCAGTTGTTTTTTTAAAATTATTTTTATTGGTGATTTCACACCAAACTTTTATTTTTCCAAATAAACGAACAAATAAATTTGCGAAACATCATGGCACATCCTTTAAACATATCACAGTTGCAGTTGGGATTTTGGACGACCCCCCCCCCAGTATGAGCAGTGCTGTCTGATTGTGTGGCTCAGATTCACAGAAAAGTAGACCTTCCCATACCCCCCCCCCCCCCAATACATCTCTCCATCGCAATGCTAAGAGCCCCCCCGTCCCCGTCCCCCCCTCCCCCCATAATCCTCCTCCCCATCTGTATGGTGAACAGCTCCCGCCTCTTCGCACCATAGATTTGCCAGAGCATTATTTACACATTCCTGTCAGGCGCCTTGTATTTCTTAGACATTGTGCTCACGGAGGCATTAGTCTCTTCCAGAGCACTCTGAAGAGAGGCAATGGCGTCCACATGACCTTGGACCCTGTTGGAGAATGACAGAAGGCCGTCCACTGTGGTCATGAGCTTTCGCAGGTTTTTTTGGGCCACTGAGGCCTTCAGAATGTTTAAAGCCTGGGCCTCTGTTACGGCCTCCCCCATCGCAGCCAGCTCCTGGCTCTGACCCTGCAGCTTCTGGCGCAGCCCCTGCAGCTCCTGGCCCAGCACCCCCAGCTGCTGGTTCTGTCCCTCTATCTTCTGACCCAAACCCTCGAGCTGCTGGTTCTGCCCCTTTATCTTCTGACCCAAACCCTCCAGCTGCTGGTTCTGCTCCTCTACCTTCTGACCCAAGCCCTCCAGCTCCTGGTTCTGCCCTACAAGCTTCTGGTCCAACCCCTCCAGCTGCTGGCCCAACCCCTCCAGCTGCAGGGTCATGCTGGAGTCCTGCAAGGACTGCTCTGTCTGTGTGCTGTTCAAAATGGCCGCCGCGCTCCACAGCTCCCCCACACCGCTCTGTAGCGCCTCCACCTGGCCGGCCAGAGTGAGGTGGGCTTGCGCCGCCTCCCTGAGCGCGTCTTGCACCGCCTTTACCTCTGTCTCGCACGACGACCGCGCGCCTCCGCAGGTCCCCGCCCAGCGCGGCCAACGCGCTCTCCTGGGAGTCCGAGCGGGAGAGGAGCGAGCCCAGCCTGGCCTCCTGCACGGCCCCGGAGGCCCGCAGAGCGTCCGCCGTCTCCTCCACGGCCCTCAGCCGGGCCCTCACCTCCTCCCCCAGCGCCTCTGCCCCGCGCTGCCCCTCCGCCACACTCTGGATGCTGCTGTGCGCCTGCTCCAACCCCGTCTGCAGGCTCTGGGCCTTGCTGGTCAGAGCCTGGACGCTAGCCTCCACCGCAGACATGGACTGCTCCAGCGCTCCCGTGGCGTTCTGGACCAGCGCCCTCACCGACTCCGCCTCGCTCGCCGCTGACGCCGCTTTCTGGTTGGCGGTCTCACGCTCTGCGCCCAGGGAGCCTATCCGGTCTCTCAGGGTTTCGGCGGTCGTCTCTGCCCTCTGATTGGCTGCGCGGAGCTCAGCCACGGCCGCACCGACGTCCAGTAACCCCTGCTCGAGCGGGGCGGGGTCCGTGAAGCCGTCCAGCCGGGCCCTGAGGTCCCCGATCTGGACCTGGGCGTGGCCCTGCGCCCCTCTAATCTGGGCCACGCTGTCGCCGATCGAGCGGGTCAGCTCCCCGAGCCGCTGCTCCAGCGCGCGCTCCCGCTCCGCCGAGTCCCGCCCCCCGCGCCTCCTCCTGCTCCTGCATCCCGCGGGAGAGGTGCTGCAGGAGCTCCCTCTGCAGCTCCCGCAGGGCGTCCTCCGCCCGCCGTGCCTCCGCATCCCCTCTCCGCAGGGCCCCGCCCACGTCGTCCAGCTCCGCCCTCATGGTGACCACGGCGGGTTCAAACCCTTCCACCACGTCCCTCAGTGAGTCAACCTTCAGTCAGAGAGACACACATAGAGACACACTGCTCACACTCTTTACTGTTACTCTGTTCCAGTACCACATCACTCATAATACATAATTTTAGTCATAGTAATAAGCCTATTAATAAACGATTAATAAGAACAGTGTTCTCAAACAATGACCAGAACTGACATTTGTCCAAGGGAGTCTACCACATTAATATAGACTAATAAGGACTTACAAATTGTTCCACAATTGCTACATGCAAGGCTCTATGATAATTATGGATAAATAAGTATTTTTAACAAAATACGCCTATATGAAATAATGTAAATTAAATGTATTTAGAGTAGGCCTATATGTGCGTGTCTGAAAATATTGCCAAAACGGTCCAGTTGCATTATAGAATGAATCGTGCAAATTCACTTATTGGAAGAGAGAGAGAAACTGAAAAAATGAATGATAAACTAGGTAGTGGTCCTTATACAGTGGACAGTGTAGTAACCTTTCATGTAATTTTTATTTAATTTCCCAAGCAAAATTGGGTATCAACTAAAACTTACTTTTTGATAGGCCAACTTTTAGAATGCTGTTCTCTCAAACAGTAATAGCCTACATTCAGAGGTGCATCCGGTTAAACACGTAGCCTACAATAAACCATTTGTTGACAGAGTTGCCGAATAGGGCAGAACAATATTGCACTATTCACTTGCCTGTTTAATTGTACAAAATCGTTTGTTTTATCTCATGTTAGATATGTTTAACTGAATGAGGAGGGGGAGTTCTTTCCTCTTCACATTCTCTCCCTCAATAGTCTTTTTGATGAGGAACTCTTTACTCCAAACATTCTACCCGTTTTCATTATACAACCATCTGGGTAATAAGCTCACCATATGCGACGCGATATTATTCTTGGCATCGTCAATAAAAAGGTACTAAACGGCATTTTAAAGTTGTATGTAATCAAAGCACATATTGTTCACTTCTTGGGATTGCCTACTTGTTGAAGAACGCTCTCCAGTCTTGATGCCAGCTCCGCGTTTTTCTGCACAGACTCCTCAGTCCTGCGGCTGATCTGGCCCATTTCCTCCAGAACTCTTTGGAAATACAAAGCAGCCAACCCCGCAGCCGCAACCAAGACGATGTAGCATAGCACGACCAGAACTCTGACCCAACCACCCGACCCCGAGCCTTTTGCTTCACCCCCTTCGCTTGCCTTCTTCGCCACGTCATCCTGGTTGGAATGCGAGTTCTTGTCAATTATGTTGTTCTTTTTCCTCTGTTTTGTGGTCATCGTTAGTGTAGGTCAGTAACGCACACCTCGCCACACGGGAAATTGATTATCCTACCCGGGGTTGGCCCAGTCAATTTCAAGATAGTGTTATTCGGGGTTGTAGTAGTGAGCTTCCTTGCTGTCTGTCTTGGGTCTCGAAGAAGTATGCGGAGGGTGGGCTTTCCTCAATTTAAATATTACCTCTCTGTGGGCTGCCACAGCACTACTTCTCTGTTACAGATATGTTGATGACGACGACAATGAATATGTTAGGCTATCGAATATGTTTAGGCTACTTGTTTTGCAGATCATATAGGACCATTTTCATTGCGCAAACTTACAGTACATTATTATCATCCCCATTCAACAGTAGCTACACGAACTGGGAATATTCGGATTAAGTTGCTCAAACGTAGCAAAGGTATTGAATGAATAACTTTTGAATTGTAGGCTACTAATGTTGTCCTGTAGTTGCGCTTTTAATACGTAGTCTCAATTTGACGCGTTTAACATATAGGCCTACCGCATCAACTGACAACATGGGGGTGTTGTGAACTAACATCCAATGGATTCATATCTTTATTATGTGGTGCTACTTTGCTTATTTCCAGATGAGTGTGCTTTCAATTTCTGTTGCTGGGTTACATTACAGACCGACCACTTCAGGTTTTTGGCTTGTGATATTAGGAATATTTGAGGAATTATGAAGTCCTTGGGTGCAATATAGCTGTGATGTTGTAACGCTCCGCCCCTTCATACGTGGCAAATTCTCTGCTTGGGGGACTTTTCCTCGAAAGCAACAGTAGTTCCCTTTGACCAATGAACCACCCACCCTCAGTTACCGTTGCGTGCACACTTGGCTATTCCTGGTTATTAGGCTACTCATTTAACTGCGTTTTTTCCATTAATATAACGGATGGCAAACAGTTCATATATAATGTTATACTATTATAAACAGTTTATACAGTTGTATAACTACATTTTTATAATTGTCACATTTCTATGCTGTTGCTCGTACATAAATGATTAAAGTGTGCAAAAGTTGTTTTTTTGCGGTAGGCTACATTAAGTCTCATCAAATAGAATTTCCGTTTTTAAGAGGAATTAATGTTTTATGAGCATAAATCTACATTTTCTATTTTATTATGAATTATATGAATAAATATGAATTATATTCAATTTGCCCATAGTGCTCATGGAAATCTTAAACTGTGCGAACCGTGTGGACTCTAGCTCATTTGTTTTGGTCTATCACACCTCATTAAGCGGCTTTCTTCTTCAGCTTCTTAGAACATCCTGTATTTGCAGAGAATTAACTCCCTCAGTCCACATTACTTCCATCCCTCCAGGACTTCAGAGTTTAGCAAGTGAGTGTCTGCGCTTCCCGGAATGCTTGTTCCTAGACGCGCAGCGCCATCTCCTCCATAGTCATCTCGAAGCCCTGCAGCCTGCACTGACACTTTATCACCAGCAGAGGGCGCACCAAGCGTATGAAAAAAGTGAGGACAGGGCTGGCTATATATTGATGGTTGCATAATCAAATTCATTTATCTTATATTTATAGCACAAGTAACTTCTATTCTTTGACCACATGTTTTCATTGGTGTCATTTTGGTGATTGCAAAGACAATACCTGAACATCACTGAGAGTGACTGCAATGAGGAACGTCACATGTACTGTATGTGTGTCTGTCAGTACAGCAGTTAAAGCATGTCACATTTACAGTAGCCTACATAACATGAGAGAGGGAGAGACTTGATCTAAATGATGTGAATCACTGTGGGCCGCTCACCTTTGGCCCCTTGTGCACACACAAAAGATTGATTCAGTCACATGTTCATCACACTCTTCTGAGCCACTCTCTGCTAGCATTCCCCTGTGGCATTATGGGTAGGGACATTACTGAATCCACAGAGAGGAGTCAGTCAGTGATGGCTGGGTCAGGTCGAGGAAATCTGTCTCAGGTCAATAGGGCTGCTGCTCTTATAGAGAGATGTTATAAGTCATATTGGAAACATTTGGCTTTCTGACAGAAAGGCTACAGTCACTGGACTGATAAGTGCACAAGCAGTCCAAATAAAATTGCGGTTGTGCTGTATGTCCATTTACCTTGACCGTCTCAGGAGCCCATGCTGAAATCTTTGTTCGTATTTCCATCATTCATGCTGGTAGTTTCTTAAGCTGATTACATAGAGAGACCAAACATTCTTTTTCCTGATGGCTTTAAAACAAATGAACACACGGGTGCATTGCAGTAATATATTTATGATTACATTTTCTACAGGAGAAATGCACCAAATTGTATCCGGATATTTTCATTGATTCAATTAAAGATGGATGTTTTATGATGGGTTTCAATGGAGAGAAAATCTGTCTGTCTGCGGCAGTCTGTCAGTACCTGCGCAGATTGAAAGACTTCCTGTTCTTCTGCAGCCTCTGCTTTTAAAACTGGTAGTCAGTATCCATTAATAACACAGCAATAGTGTGGACCGCAGTAACCGTCTCTACGGAAACCTGAGCGTTAAGGACAGTGTAGGCAGTGACTTAGAGAGGGTGAGGAATTTTCACTGAAAAATGTGGAAAAAAAAAGAAAAGAAAAAAAAAAATCACTGTTGGAGAGCTGGTGATTGCTTAATTCTTGTTGCTAGGAGACACGGAATGAATAAAGTGCAATGCGTGGGATGCCCACACTTTTCCATTGACAGATCCCAGTCTGGATCTCGAGAGTCACGTCAGGGGCCTGCGCACACATCGAGGGCAGAGCTGAGTGTCAGAGACTGGAGACTTTTCTCCTCAGGTCCGTCTCATTTTTCCCTCCCCCTCTCCCCCATTTAAATGTGGGTACAGACCAGTCAGCACAGGTGACCTATACCTTTGGCCAGTGTTTGGCTTTTGTGCTTATGATTTCCATTACCCCTGGCGTTCTGTCATGTACAGTCATGGGCACGGCATACATACGCTTATACAGTAGTGCGTGTGGGCAATTTCGCTGCTAATCTTCCTGTGTGAGCGTATTATACAAACAATGAGGGCCTAGTAAGCCTTTGCTTAGATTAGTGTGAAGGCATCTCAGCATTAGCATTAGTATAGGTGTCAGAAATCTGCAAATTATAACACATGTAAAATAGTACTTATAATAATTTTTTTTCAGGGTTGTCCTGTTGCTAGGATGAAACTGAGAACATTAACATAGAAGGGACTCAGGTGAGCCCCCCCCATAACCAATCGGGCAGGTAAGAAAAATATGGGGGTGTCACTCTCAGAAGTCAATGAGAAAACAAACAGTTCAACCAATTGTTTGTGCCACTGTGAGGACTGCAGGTAATTCTAGGTGCAGCATTTTCTCAGAGGGATGAAACCATCAGAGCCCACGGCAATATGGGGATATTTCTCTTTTATCGAAGGTGTTGAGGTACCCCCGCTAGGCTGAATCATGTGATTGTCATGGAGACCGCTCTCCTGACAACCGTAAATAGAAATGTACGTACACACAGGAAGTGTGACACACGTCACGGTGCCCATATCGGGTGTGTATAGGATGTGCTTCTATAATTATCTTCCATGGAATAGCTACAGGACAGGAGAGTGGTATCTGTGAATGGCAATAATGTGTTTGCATGTGATCGCACAACTCACTATATTCATTGTTACTGAGTTACAGTCTAGACATGCAGTTCACTTTGTGTCTTTCACCCAGGATGTAAACAGCTGTTCCTTCTGTCTATGGACAGTTAAAGGATATGTCACTGACAATTGAAGAAGTGGGCCTGTCTGGAATCCGGTACAAACTGCTGAAAAATATCCCTCCTACAGGTACAGGTATTCAGGTCCAGATAGGTGTGCGTGCGCGTGCGTGAGGGAGACAGATAGAGAGAAAGAGAGAGGAAAGCAAAACTCACTCACTCTCTCTTTCTCTTTTCACTTTTCTCTTTTCTCACTCTTTTGGCTCCATCCCAACTTGCTGTAAGGTAATAGGGTAAGAGGTAAGTAATTATATGTCCAAACAGCTGGAGGGGCTCATGGGTAATATATTGTGAACATTGTGAGCTGACTTTAATCTGATGTGCCACAAGCATTTGAATTTTCATTGTTGAACTATTGAGATGTTGCAATTATTTCATATTTGTGTTCTATTCTGGCGCTGACTGATGGATTTGCTCTTTTTTCCTTGTATATCATTCTCATTCAGTCTCATGTTATTAATATTAAGTCCTGTTATTACTATTTCACCCAATTTGTTCAATTGTTGTTCAGTGATGCAAAATCGTTGCATAACACCATAGTGAGTCACGCCTCATCCCTTTGCCATACAGCTGGCAGGCGTGCTTATCACTGAAGCTAATGTGCTTGACTACCTCTCCTAGTTCTGTTGGCATGGTATAGGACAGCACATACACCTTGGCTGAATTGCAATGCACATGCCTACATGATGTGATGGCCAACAGGAGGCAGAACGGGAAGCAGGAGTCAGGATCCTAAAATGACGAAAAGAGTTATAATCTTTTTTTTATTTTTTATAATTGACTTAGTCATACTCACTGTAGTGAGTGAGGGAGGTTCATGCCCCCTCCCCAAGATAATAGTACCCATGTGATTCTAATGCCCATAATAATGTCCCAGCCAAGCACACCCGTGTGGTTGTATGGCAATAATTAATCGCCACACCGCAAATGATTTCCCCTGAGTCAATTAAATGGCTTTAATTAAAGCTCCTCTTAATTTATTCCACTTTCACAGATAAACCAGACTGTTTCACACACTCTCCTTCGCGCCAGCTGACGGAGCCCTAGCATTGAGGGGCACAGGTTAGCACCTCACCCACCTGCAGCAGCACGGAGCGGAGTGATCTCTGTGACTGACCGTGAGGGCCGGAACGAGAGCCTGGCTGGTGACTGTGAGGGCCGGAACGAGAGCCTGGCTGGTGACTGTGAGGGCCGGAACGAGAGCCTGGCTGGTGACTGCGTACTGGTGAGAAGGCAAGCAAGCCCACAGTTAGCTTGTAGAATTTCTAGAATATGAACAAAATAACACAAAATCT